>JARHVA010001037.1:3242500-3940000 GCA_037957365.1 Torreya grandis | reverse complement strand
GATGAATCCATTATGACTAATTTTAACTATGTAAGAGTGTGTGTAATGATGGATTCTATTAAGATTTCTTATTCCTTGGGTAGTTAAACTCATTTTATTAATTTTGAAGGGTTTCCCTTCAAATGTTTCAAATTTAATCAAGTTGGTCATAAGATTATTTCTTGCCCTAAGAAAGGCATTAAAGGATCTCAAGCAATAATTATGAAGAAATGGGTCAAGAAGATTGGTTTTCCAAACCAAGATTTGGTCCATAGTTTGTTGGTTCCTAAAAAACCATTTCTATTGAGAATCTTTATTTTTATATTCAAGAAGTTTAGATTAGTCCTCAGTTTGGTGAGGTTATGTTGGTAGTGAAATATTGCTTCAATGTGGAGATAGGGAAACCTTCCTTAGCAAGGTTGTAGAAAGGGATATTCTTCAAAATACTACGACAAATATCAAAGATAAGGATATAGAGATTAAGGATAAAGAGTCTTTATTAGTATAAAATTATTATCAATAGGATTCTTCAAATGAGGAAGAGCTAGGTTGGGAGGAAGAAGATGAAGATCTAGTAAGTAAGGAGATACTCTAGATAACCCAACAACCTTGTACTCTGAAGACCCCAAATTATGGAAAGAAAGGGAAAAGAGCTTGGAAAATGGAAGCCAAAAGATTACAACTTGATGTAATGAATTCCATCAATGGTGGCACTCAATGGATGATGGAATACTTACTCTCTAGTAGGGGTAGGTAGATAGCAACAACATAAAGAAGATTTGAAGTCTGTGTTTGTCTTTTTTAAAAGTAATTGTTGATTTTTTTTTTCATAACTATAGGGGTGTTAGATTTTTACTTTGTGTATTAATTACATTCAAAATACTTTAGTTATCCACCAAGTTATCTAATCTCTTTAACTTTGAATCTTTTTAGAGTGTTTTGGTTTTACCTTTTAGGAGACTAGGCCTCCTTTTGTGCCCCGTAAATAGTATTGGCTCTGGTAAAAATCTAACATCTAGCTAAAAAAATATGAATAAAATACAATTAGGCATTACACCTAACTGAATCACCTACATATATCGAGTCTGTTATTTATTTCTTAAACTGGTGATGATGTTTATTGTCTATTTAATTCTATTTTTCATTTTTGTATCAACTTAAAAAGGTCATAATGATCAACTTACATAGTATGAGTATTGTTAGTATGGATTCAAGATATAGGAAATATCACAATGAGTATCTATAGTCAGTATAGTTACCATAATCTTATAACATCCATGGAAAATAAATTTTAATTAGGTATTCATACATTATATACAATGATATAGTATAATATTATAATGAGTAACTTCGTTGAGTATTTATACTATATATTATTATAATCTAAACCCAAAATATATTTTGGAAGATTATGTTTAACAATAGTGTGTCATGTTTTATATTATATTTAACTATAATGTTAAGATTATGTTTAACTATAGTTTTTGGGCTGGCCATAATGTAACTTGGGTTTGTTACATACTATAGATCGGCACTTAGAAACTAAGAGAGAATAATACCATCCAAATAAATATACTTTGGATTCATGATTAACTAATGTACTTAACTGTTAGTGTTGGTATTATTCAAATCCACAGTTTATATTATTCTAGTAATCCCAAAGCCATAGTTCATTGGTATGAGAGTATTATCTGTTGTAAGTTATGCCATATATTGATATCAAGCTAGGTTATAATCAGAATGACAAGTTATAATATTTATTATAATACTAGAGTATAATATCCCCACAATTTGTATAATATGGTAAACAATCAAGGATTAGCATATTTAATAATCCATTATAATCTATCATAAAACTGTAGTGGGTCATGAACTGTTACAGATTATTATGTTGGATTATGTTAGAGCATATATATTATGGACTATTGGCTGCTATAATTATTTGTATTCTTTATCTCTTCCTCTCCTATTTTATTAGTCTTTTAATGTTATAATATCATATTTATATATTTGTTATAAACATTATGATTTCTCTAATGATATATATATATATATATATATATATATATATATATATATATATATATATATATATATATATATATATAATACATTAAAATATTATATCAATTGACATTTATGGTATTCACTAAGAATATGTTATTCATTAATAACATGGAATATATGGTTTGCAAACAACTATATAATATATGTTTATAACGAATAACTCAAATGTTTATGGTGAATTGAATTTGGTATATAGCAATATAATTATACATTATATATATGTACATGATTAACTAATGTAATTTATACTAAAAGATGTTTTCATGTGGAGATAGTATATAGATATATGGATATCTATATATAGACTTGAATTTACCATATAAGTATAGTGATATAGTATATAGACTTGCATAGACTTACATTTACTATGTCAAACCTATTAAAATATTTAAGAACTGGTTACATTGTTCAAACATGCATAAAATGGTGTCAAAGTAATAAAGTATTTGTTTCTCAATGAATTATTTTTAGATTTGTTTTTATAAATACTTAAGTAAACTCAAAAAGAGTATAAAACTCTAATTGATAGACAAAGGTAGAGTTAGGAAGGTATGGACATTTGCTTATTACACTCTGTATCAATAATTTGACAAAATGTAATACAATTTAAGGGCATAGATTGGAAAAAAGGGAAATTGAATTGGAATAAGGGATTCAAAATAAGGGTAAAAAACCCTACATAGATCTTTATGCCTTATTCATGAAAAGTTAAATAGTTGTTAGAAGCACATAAGATTCCTTTTATAGAAATGAATATTACTGCTAGTATGATATAACAATAATAGTGTATTAAAAAATATGTATTATGTAGTATATATTATGAAAGATGCATAAATATACAAAATATATCTAGCTAATAACATAGATATGCATATACATATATAGCTTATATTTATACATTGGGATGTGTGGTTATAATTATAGATTCTAACTAGTACAATAAGTCACATAATCATGAATAATAGAGTATTATATTTAAGCACAAAGCCTCCTACAAGTATACCAAATTACATACATGAAATATTATGTTCATATGAGGCATAACTTGGTTTATGAGTTATCTGATTCTCTAAAATTATTATGACTAGTTGTTTGAAATTGGGTAGTGTGAACCGAAAATGGTGAACTATGATATTAATATTTGTCATAGAATATACTGCATTTGTGTTTACTTATGAAAATTTGAGTATGCATTCTAAATAAAGGTACTACCTAATTGGCATAATTTGTAATTTTTATGCTTATTATTTATGTGATAAATAATATTATGGAGATTCATCATACATTTAATGGACTAAATGTATGCATTTTGATTATTCCTATGTTTAACATGTTTTATGTTTACTAGTAGGAAGTAATCTATGTGAATATGTTGGTTATATTTATGATAACTAAATCTTGTATTGTTGGTACTAAGTAGTGAGATGGACTTCACTAGCTTGCTAGCATCGCCAATATCATATGAAGGTAGTCTGATCAAGTGGTATGTATGAATTTGACTGATCCTAGAGATCAATAATTATTGAATTTTTTTGGCCAAAGTAATTTTAGTTAGACATTATCATTTCATATGTATGATTTACATATTTTTGCAATATCATGTTAGAATGTATTTGTTTATGGTACAATACATATTCTTAGAAATCATACAACACACAGGTACTAGTTTGTCTCTCTATTATCTCACACCATCACTATCTACTCATCCATGAAGGTAGGGCCATTCCCTGATGGGGGATTATGTGGGGGATAGATGGTCTATTGTTGGTGTGTAAAATAACTCAAATGATGCTCTCCATCCCCATAGTAGTACTTATTTGGAGTCGACACTTAAAATTACCATATATATTAGACTTCAAGAACTCTTACTCTATGGATCCTTGTATCTTATATTTAGTACATTATATTGTAGTTATTATTATTGAAACTTTATCCCTGATAAGATGTAGTTATTTAGTCATTATATATTGACATCAATGGTTGTAAGTCTATACCAGCAATGATTGGAAATCTATAGTTAATTTCTATATTTAGTTATGTTGTGTTTCATTTATTGATAGTGATCAATTATCTATATATGTCACATGATTATTTTATAGATAATATACGTAGAGTGTTTTATCAAGATCACTAATTATATTCTCATGGTGAAAACTAATGAAAGAATACATTGATTAAATAAATAAATAAAATCTTATTATTCTAGGTACATCCTAGTGGGGATGATTCAAAATTCTCCAAAAGAATCTGATCCTTGTTTAGTCTCTACCCAAACTAATCTCACCTTCTCTAATGGTTTTTATCTCTTGATCCATCAATAAATATACACCAAATGCATACCTACAAAATTCAAGGTCCTTGTTCCTTGACTATGTCAACTAATTTGTTAATGTGTATTTAGTATTGAACTTGAAACCTATTTCAAACATTCAAAAATAATGTGATTCACCTATTAACAACTCTTCACCATAATTCCATCCTTTATAATAATTAAATGAGCTCATAGGTTATATTGATTAATTTATGTCTAGAGTGTGATCAAACAAGTTACTAAAATTTCCTGAATATGGGAGTATTACTCTGGTATTTCAATAAATGTTCATAAAAAACTAATATAAATACACATGATACTAAGACACATCAATTCCATGACTATATAAATTATTCAAATATAACTTTTCTTAAGAACCTTCTTCCCAATTATCTTCAACATATGTATAGACTCACTAAACAAAACTCTACAACTCAGGTAGGGTTTCATTTCCATCTTGATATTTTTAAATATATCTCTTGAAGTTATTTTACATTATTTATTTATACTTATATATACTAAATTCAATGCATATTCTTACTTATGGAGTTTCTTTTTTTACAATCTTAATGAACAAAATTTCTAAGGCATGCAAGGTTCTCTTGAAGTTATGAACTTTCTTTTATTTCTTGCAACCATATAACTCTGTATCTTCATACCTATACTCTCCTTCTCACCTTATAAAACAAATCTCCCTTATTTACTCACTTATACATTCCTATTATGTCTCCTTATTTTTCTAACTTTGCATAGTTACTACTTGTTAGACCAACTCCCACATAGAAGGCCATCAAAACTATCATAAGTTTTCCTTTTTATTGAATTGAAATGGAGTATGAAGACTTATACATTGGGAGACATCTTAATACACCCTATATGATAATCTAGGATCCATTTTAAACATAAAAAATTAGTTATCTTTCATGAAAGACCCCTAAACCCACACATAAGACCAATTAACAATTTGAATTTTCAAAAATGGACTTTTTGGTGGGAAACAAAAAATGGACTTTTTGGTGGGAAACAAAAAATGAACTACCTAGGTTGGAAAATTTGAGCTCCAACTCAAATGTAAGTGATCCAAAATTCTCTTTGATTTCTAATTTATCCTCCTCTGATGTTATAAGTTAATCATTTTGTTTATTTTCTTAGCTTCATCTCTTTTCAACTTATTCTTTTGTCTTTGCCTCCTTGTCTTGTCTTGCTTTCTTTCCCATTCATACTCTAACTCCATGAGGTATATGATGTGTTTGTTTATGCATTTTTGATGATTTTATTCTTATCTATACTTTATCCTCTATCTTCATGCTAAAATTTCCCTTGATAAACCAATTATTATTTCATCATTTTCATGTTCTCCTAAGAACCTTCTTTAACTTCCTTTATTTGGTGCTTCACCTTCTCAAATTGAGTCTTCTCATCACTTCATTGTGCCTTTTGAAATGACATTATCTTTCTCAAATTTTATTCATCATATAATAATACCTATTTATATATTTCATTCTTAATTTTGTCAAGCATGCCTTTACACAACTCATTTTCAACATTGTTATTCACACAGATTAATTTCTTACCTTGATCTTGATTCATATGATTGTTTACTAGCTCAATGTCTTGTGGGTTCTTTTATTTTACTTCTTAATCACTTGGAATAATCAATGCCAATTTTTATTTGACCTTACTTTGATGGGTTCTTGGGCTAGAACTACCCTCTCCATGCTTCTTCCATGTTATTACACTCTTTTTATTTCCTTGAATCTTCTTAGGACTAATCTTGTCCTTTTCCAATACATATTCTCTCTCTGATTCCATCTATAGTTGTCTTCCTTTTGTATTAAATCTATCATGAGCTATTGTAATTTCAAATTTTTCTTCTCCATGTGATCGTGGAATGATTTTTTATCTTGCATCTTCCTACTTATACCATTAGGCTTAACATACATTGAATTGTACTCATGAGGGTTGATAGCCCCTTAAAGGACCTCATTATCTTGACCACTCTCTCTTTCATTTGAATTTTGATTTCAATCCTTTCTAAGCTTGAATTTTATATTATAAATTCTTACTATGCCTTATTAACCTCTACTCTTCACCGATGTCATTAGATTCTATTGCTTGTTCCTTAATCCATTCATATGCGTCTAGGACTTGCTCATTCATAGATTACCTTGTCTATCTCCTTGGCTGAAATTTTTGGTTTGATTTTGCCTTTCTACCCTTGTATAAACTGTCACTTTATCTACTTGAAGTGTTTCCATATGTAACATATTCCTTTGTGTGGGTATCTTCTTTCCTTCATCTTGACATCATACCTCTATCACATTGATGGCCACTCATATCTTCTCTTTACTTTGGATAAGGAACTCTTATTGGTCTTCTTCACATTCTTGGATCAACCTTTTTCAAATCAACTTCTTTTATTCATGGTATTCTTACAAAGCTTGTACTTTGGCTACTTCATATCCACCTTGTGTCAAGTTAAATTTTTTTTTAAGTTGTAAATAAATTTGTATATTCCTTAATATATCTCTCTTTTGGGATTCTATGATCTCATAGTCATTTCTCATATTTCAAACTATTGTTGTAGAATAGTCTTTGTCCTTTTTCTTCATATATGGCATGCTCTAAGGCTACCATTTCTACCTATAATTTATCCTAGCTTTCATAAACAAATGGTTGGTTATGTTTTTCATCTAACAACACTCCATTACCTATATATTATTGTAAACATTGCTATATATTATTATCAAGATTCATTCTATTATCATTACTTACAAACAAACTCTTATCTCCTTTGATTTCTTCATGTAATATAACTTTTAAATCTTGACCTTCATACCTCTTTTTTTCATCCTCCTACGTTATACGTCACCATAATACTTATTCATTTTCACTATACTCATCCATTGATTATACTATCATTGGTTCTTGGATCATTTATTCATTAGGTATCAAAATAGACACATCTCTAATATGCAATTTAACTTGTTGACCTACACATACAAACTCAAATTCATCATTAGTAACAAATATTTAAGACCACATGGACTATTTAAGTACTCCTTGATTTAGTACTTCTCCTCCTTGTAATATTTGTCCCATCTTGATACTTTCTTATTCATCAAAACATGATTATTATTCAAGTTATCATAAATTGATTATTTCATAAGACTCTATGACTATCTCATGTTCACCAAGGTGTTGATCACCTTCCTCTTGTACACTAATCTACTCATTCCTCATAAAATTTTTCATTTATTACTTAAGTTATTTATACATCAACTTCTTCTTTCTCTCGTTATCTTCCTTAGCAACTTTTCTTTTCCTTTCCATGATTATCCTTATAGGCCACTTTGCTTTCTTATTTATAATCCAGCCATACCATCGGCTTTCCTCTTCTTCCTACATGTGCTTCACCATGATCAATATCCTCACTAAGCTATTGCCCATGTCTTGTCTTATCTTTTTCACCTCATCTTCTATATCAATCTCTTTATGATACTTTATCTTTAGTGGTACCCTACATTTCCTTTACCTTTTCTATCTTCATTTTATTTTCCTCTTCACTTTCTAGGCCTTACATGGACCTATCTCTTTTAGCAAATTTATCTACTTTCCCTCTAGGACCTCACTTGGGTTTCTTTCACTCTATTTTCCCTTCATCTCTTGACTCTCACTTGGAGTATCCATTGTTATTCCCTTCTTAAATATATACTTAATATTCTAATATCTCTCTTCACCTTCTTTAAGCCTTAATGGCTTCAAGGCTATCACCACAACTTTTATTTGTCCTCTTGCTTTTATGTTCTTTTCTCAATATCTTCTCTAGGATCTTCTTTCCTAGTCTCAATTCCTTCACTTTGGACATAGGGGATCTAGATTATTCTCTCACAAAATTTTTTCTTTATGAAAACCTCAATGGGTCATATTTGTACCTTAGTTCAACTTACAAATGCTCTTCACAGCTTGAACTTACTCATAAACTTAATAACAAATTATCAAACAAAAAGTACCTTTTTCTTGCTTAAATTTTGGTCTATTTTATTTTCCAGTAGAATCTTCTTACTCTAATACCAATCTGATGCAGATCCTATGCTTGAAACCTCTTCTACTATTCACTAAATTTGATTTATAACCTTGATCTCTAGTCATTTTCTTTGATTATAATTACTTTGCTTTCTAAACACCATTCCTTTTCATGAACCTTAGTGATATTGATAGGCTTCCCTCTTACTTATAATCCACCTCTCACTCTTTAAATTCCTCTACATTATCTCATTTTTATCATCATCCCCATAAACTCATAATTTACTCTCAAGACTATACTTTCTATTCTTTCTCTAGACTTGCTTATTCTTTATCTTAGTTTCAAGACCTAAAGATCTCATTCATGTTTTAATGACTCTAGATATCCCTATAGTGCATATATATCCATATATATGCTCATTTGATCTATCACATACATCTAATCTAACAACTCAATCCTCAGGTTAAAACACCAAACTCAAGTTCATCTTCTTCAAGTCACCTTCTCTAGTAGCCCTCAAAACATGTAAACCTAGCAGGTAGAGACAAACACCAAAGTTTATCAACAGACTAAAACTTTTTTTAGATACCTTTACCATGTTTTATCTTCTCCTAAAGTTTTAAATCATCATTCATTGTTTATTTATGTTTTCTCTCTCTTGAAGTTCTTCTAATTAGGTATTTCTAGGCCTATTGACTTGCCTAGTATGATATTTTGTACTAGTACATCTTATACCACCATAAAACCACATGAATATTTAATAGGTTATAAATTTACCATGAATCACAAAGTTTAAAATAAAACCTAGGGTGGAATCTCTATATATCCAAGATGTAATATTAAAACCCTAGTTCTAATTATCTCAGGTCTGTGAGTACCCAAGAGTGAACAAAAGTGTATATTTGAATTTTTCTCAACTCTAATGTATTTTGATACATGTACTAGGTTTGACCCAGGTTTGCTTACCTTCCCAAATAATAATTTGTCCTTGAAAAATCAATACTACTCTTCATCATACATGCAGAATTATGTTTCACTTTACAAGATTGTGTATAGGTTTTTGTGATCTCTTATAATTTTAAATGGATTATAAATTATCCATATGAATCTAATACTTGTATAGGCTTTTCCCTAACTAATATCACCTTTTCTAATGTTTTTTATCACTTGATCCATTAATAAAGATCCACCAAATGCATATACATAGAATTTAAGGTCTTTGTTCCTTGATTGTGTCAAGTAATTTGTATTAAACTTGGAACCTATTTAAAGTTTAAAAAAATAGATTTATTCACCTATTAAAAACTCTTCACTACATTTCCATCTCTTATAATAATTTAATGATATCATAGGTTATATTAATTCTTTTATGTTTGGGTCTTGACAAAATAAGTTACTAAACCTACTTGAACAGGGGAGTATTACTCTATTATTTCAAAAAATGTTCATAATAAAATCATATAAAAAAACATAATACTAAGCCACATCACTTTCATGACTAGATAAATGATTCAAAATTAACTTTATTCAAAAGCCTTCTTACCATTTATCTTTAACATATGTATAGACTCACCAAATAGAAATCTGCAACTCAGGTAGGGTTTCATTTCCATCTTGATATTTTCAAATATATCTTTTGAATTTATTTTACATTATTACTTTATAATTATATATAATAAATTTAATATATCATCTTATGGATTTTATTTTTTTATAATCTTCATGAACAAAATTTCTAAGGTAGATAGGGTTCTCTTGAAGTTCTAAACTTTTTTCTATTTCTTGCAACCCTAAAACTTTGTCTCCTTATAAATATACTATCCTATTCACATTATAACACAAATATACCTTCTTTCCTCACTTATACATGCATATTATATCTCCTTATTTTTCTAACTTTGCATGGTAACTACTTGTTAGACTAACTCCCACATAGAAGGCCATCATAATTGTCATAAGTTTTCTTTTTTCTTGAATTGACATGGAGTATCAAGAGTTTCACATTGGGAGACATATTAATACATCCTATAGGATCATATATGATCTATTTTCAACATAAAAAATTATTTATATTTCATGAAATACCCCTAAACCCACACAAAAGGCTAATTGACAATTTGAATTTTTAAAAATGGACTTTTAGCAAGAAACACAAAAATGAACTAAAACTCAAACTCATTGACTCTTAAGGACTATAAAACATTTTAGGGACTCTAAAATACCCCCTAAAATGATAAAAAAACTAAAAATTACGAGCTTGAGCACTTCAAACATAGTTCCATCTATGCTTCCTTGTGATTCCCCTACATCATGAATTGTGTAAAATCTTCATACATCATTATATTTTTGTTGGATCTCCTTATGGTAAATCTAGTTTGAAAAACATTAGTTTCTACACTCTATTAATCACTTATAACCCTGTCCACATTAAGCACGCATTTGTGGTAAAAAATAATTTGGAAATCTTATGAATGGGTTAATCCCTATTTAAAATGGGTGAGTGATGGATTTCAGAGAAGTCTCTCTATCAATGACCATAATATCTAGTGGCATCCTATAATGACCAATACTAGCCTCATGTTGGCTAAAATACTCTTCAAAAAAGGAATAAAAACTATAAATAATTTAGTTTTTACTCATAATTAGTCCCCTTTTCCCTCATTAAAATTAAAATTTAAGTTAATCAATTATGACTTCATTTATTCTCTACATTTAAGAGTTAATACTAGATGTCATGCTCCACAAATTGCATATGTAGACTCTACATTTGTGGTAGAAATATTAGAGGTAGAATTGTGATACTCACTTTGAAAACTATTCTCAAGGCTTCAATTATCATGTTATGAGCCCCTTTTCATTAGCTCTTAGTAATCTCAATACATTTCAGAACCTTAATTCCTTTTGCAAGACTTGGCTTACTCAATTCAATCAAATTTGGAAAGCCAAGCTTGAACCCAAACTAACTCATTACTTTTGGTGTCTACTCTATCAAAGCCTTCTGATTGGGGAACGCCTTTTTCACCTTGAAATTATATACACATAATATTTTAAAACCTTATCAATTATTGATGATTTTTATCTTGCAAGAACCTATCAAGTCTTAATCTCTTTGAGTTATTTCCTTAAGGGGTGCACTAGGGAAGGGGTAGGTAGACCATTAGTGCTTCACAAGATTGTTGTCCCTTATTAGTGCATTCTCATAAGTTTTTCCTCATATTTTTTACATTCCTCTAGTCATTTACCACGTTTATTGTCCCTTTACCTAACCTAAACCCCTTTTTGGTAGTTTACATGACTATGTTAGTCACATCGACTTTATATGGTTATTGATAGAGCTTACTAAGAACTAAGTTAGCCATGGCTGACATAATTCATTATCTAGTATGTTTTTTTATCAATTATAATACTAGGTTAATTAGGTCAACCTTGTTGACCAAAATTTTTGGAAGAGTTTAGGGTTATATCCACCCATATAAACACATCCATTTCACCATTCTTAGAGGGTAAGTAGGAGTTATTATTCATTTGCGCTTCTTTACTATTTACTCTTCCACCATTCTACTTGAGGAGTTTTAGCTTAGGGTTTTTACTTGGATAAAAATATTATCGTGTGGATAAGTCTTGGATGATTTGGCCTTTCTTAATGATCCTTACAAACCATAAAAACCTCTTGTGAAGTACCTTTGTCTAATGGAGAGATTGAGTCTCGATGGGTTCATCTTTAAGGTAATTATCTCCAACATTGTTCCTCTCTGTAGTAGATAAAATTATCATAAATAATGGCTTTTGAATAATAATGTTCTCTCCATACATTAGGGTTTTACCTATACATAACTTAAATAGGATTCTCTTATGCATGTTTACTTTTATGTTTACTAACCCCACTTTGTGCCACAAGATTTGGTGAGCACTAGATTAGATTTTTACTTTATTTATGATTATTTTAGTGAATATGAAAACACAAGACTTATTTACAATTATTTCATAGTTTTGCTTGGCTTGAGGCTTTGTTACCATCCCTAGTGATATTATTGTGGTAAGAGATCCCTTAATTAGGTCTGTCAGATCTATATTGGTCATGACCCTAATTATCTAATGTATCTCCAATTGAAAGTGTAAGTAGGATCTATCTTCTCTAAACTATGATTGATTTATAGGTCTACTACATTTATTATTGTATACATATTGGAGGCTTAGGTTACACTCTAATTGAACAAAGGATTGTTTAGGTCCTCTTGCTCAAACCTAGTCCAATATGAGAATTACTCTAGGTTATGGGTTACCTAATATTGGTTCAGACCTCTAGGGATTTTAATGAGGCTAGTTCCTCAGATATGAAAATATAGTTCCTTTACTAAACCTATACTATTGGGATGAAAAGGGAGAGAGAATACATGCATAAAAACCTATTCTAAGTGTGGTGATGCACCAAATGTTCAATTATCCACTCTCAAATTAAACACTTTTATGACTACTAATAAATCTAATGGGAACAAGAATTGATTAGTTTCTATGAAAAAGTCCCAAACATGAGTATTTTATATGAAGGATAAAAAAAGACCTACAACTTGAAGCACAAAAGAGATAGGTCTATACAAGGCACTATGGACTTATGACACTTTAAGAGAAACCTCATTAGCTAACACTTCATAGAACTTGTAATGAACTAATAATCTTGAATTATGGGTACATGGAGGACACACAGATGATGAATAAATAACTTACACTCTATAAATCAAACTCTAATAAAGTATAGCTAGCATTCAAGTAAAATTTGAAATTTTATTATATTGCTTCAAAGAGGTTACAAAGTGATTTTAGCAGAGGTTTTCTATACCCAATCAAGGGATGAAAAAAAAGATCTCAAACCTTGAATTTATATTAGAATGGGATGAGAGAGAAGAGAAGAACATGTACGAGAGTGGAAAAGGGTGTCATAATGATCAAGGCCAAGATTACCTTTTGAAGTAGTCATAATAGACATTTAAAACTTCATCAAACCCTTCCCTACATTAATGCCACTGTGTCTTTTCTTGGCATGGAAGGATGAATCATAAAAGTCAAGACTACTATAGGAAATAACCACCCCCACCACATAAACCCTTCTCAAGCTCCCTCACATTAATTACCTTCACTATAAGGACAAAATTCTCATATATTTGGGCCTAACAAAGCCATGACTAAGTCTCCTTTAAGTAGCTACAAGTGCCTATTTATCAAAGTTATAGCTATTATGTAAGATAATACATTCTTTAATATCTCATTTATGTCTGTATCTATCCCAACCTGGATATGGATCTTAACTGTAAATTGAAAACCAATCCAATAAATTGGTTTTTTTATATTCATTATGTCGATGAAGATCCATAGATTGTGTAACTTTATTTTAAACTATATTAGATTTAAACAAACCTATCATGCCTTTAAAAAAACCTATCATGCCTTTGAAATTTATGTTAATAGAGCCTCATTATTAGCAATCTTGATTATATGGCTATGTCTACTTGATGTTATTTTATTGATCTCTAATGGAGATATATCCCTTTGAAACCTTGCTCTTGGTTTGACCTAAATTATATTAGACCTCCATTTGAAAACTCCCAGTTTTGACTTTAATATTGGCCATTAATCTTGATTTGGGATTCTCATATTTTGCCAATTGTCAGCTCCCCATTTATTCCATGGGCTCCATAGTTAGTTTTTTCTAGTTCCTATACTTATGCCACATGATATCCTTACATTTAATTTATATCTTTGACCTTTTAACCTTACATGCACCATAGATCTCCTTATAGTGATTGAATGCATGCCATTTATCTCCTTCTACTTGATCGAATGCACATCATTAATCTACTTTTTGCCTTGATTATGCCACTTGCCATTGATGCACTTAATCTTAGGATCCTCTAAATTTTTGACTATGAACTCACTTTTAATCTTTGAGTGCATAATTAAACATGCTCCATTGGATCTTCAAGACCCATTAACTTCCATGATATTGACATCTATCAAATTTTAATTAATCCTTAAGAACCTATAACATTTGATCTCGCTCATCATTAATCTATGATCTGATCAAGTGAGATCTCAAAACCTAGTGGTAGTACATTCATTCTTAGGATCCTTTATATATTTTGAATTTAAATGATTAGTTTCCACAACTTAATCTTGACATCCCTAGTCACATATCATATTATTAGTTTATTTTTAAAGGCCTACAGATAAAAAATTTTCCAAGACACAAAATTTATAAATGAAAGACATAGCATGAAGTACATCCTTTTCATGTAATACTTCAATCAAGGTTTGTTAAGACAATATTAGAATATGACTATACAAGAATTGATTATATATGTTTTGAACGCCTTCAACATGACTGACAAGCAAAATATAAACATAGGTCATGACCCTTTAAGATAGAGGGTTAGCCAATTTCTATTCTATAAGTTGACCTAAATTTTTGGTGACTTAGCTAGATTGATCAGATTATTAGTCATGAAACTTATAATTTGATGAAGCTTACTCATGATGACTAGACAAATGAAGTATTACTTACAAAAGGATTCTACCTATCTCCTAAAAACACTTTGAAGTAATAAGACACACATATAAAATAAGAAATTAATAAAACATACCAAATAACTACCTAAATAGTAGTAAAATAACAAACAAAGCAATGTGCAAGAGCACTTGAAGGTAAAGATAGACCTATCTACCTATGTAAAAATATCATGAGATAATACTCGTAGCATAATTTAAGATATCTTCCATTGATAGGGATGGGAAGGCTCTCTCCATTCAACCTAGCAAGCTCAAAGGAATTACTCTCCTTGCAACCTATGATAACATAAGGTCCACTCCAAAGATTGTCAAACTTAGAGTCCTTTCATGATTTTACACTATCATCATCCCATTTGAAGATTATATCACCTTTGTTGGAATGTATTTGAGGAAGATCTATTATAAAATTACCTCTTTAATTGGTTCTTATTAGACCATATAGTGTGAATATTAGTGTCCATTATCTCCTCTATCTATCTTAGCACATTCAACCTTATCTGTATAACATCATCCTCTAGGAGCTCAAGTTGATGTGCAATTTCTAATGCAGGAAGTTCAAGAGTATAAGAAGTTTGGATTCTTTCCCATAGATAAAAAGGTATGGGTAGTTTCCAATATATTTATTAGGTTTCACTTTTTCTACCCATAGGTAAATCCTTAGTCTATTATCCCACTCCCTCTAACCATCTTCCATAGTTCTCTTGATAATCCTCAATAAGTTCTTATTTGTGGACTCTACTAGTCCATTGCCCTATCAGTAATAGTTAGAGGATGCCTTGAGATAAATTCCATGTGAAAGAGCCCACTCACATACCTTGTTACTACTAAATGCCAATGCATTAACATAAATGATTGTAGAAGGCACATTGAATCTGGTTACAAGGCTATCATAAAAGTCCAAAATAGAATCTTCATTAGCTTCCTTGAGGGTAGTTACTTCAACCCACCTTGTAAATTATTATGTAACTATAATGATCCATTTATGTCCTTTACTTTAAGGGTGGTGTATCATCCCTATGAAATATAAGCTCCATTACAAAAAGGTTGTTCTACTTGTATGGCTTACAAAGGAAGGGTAGCCAGTTTTTATTTGCTAACAAACATTGCACATTTTGGGCATTTCCTTACCCAAGAGTGTGTATATTTAAACATTATGGGATAAAATAACCAAATATAATGATCTTAGAGTATGTGTTCTTGGCATCAAAGCTCCCACCATTTAGACCATCATGGAACTGCTAAAGTAGTTTGTCTATTTGGCATGATTGCAAACACCTCAAAAGCATGTCTCCTATGTCTCTCTTGAAAATTACTCCATATATCAGGACATAAAGTATACTTTACAACTTGAATTTCCTTCTCTTAGCTATATCTAGTCCCATATTCCATTGGCCTAACTCAATAAATCTGATTATATCATGCATCCAACTAAAAGGTGTGTTGTTTACAACTTCTTGTTGGCTATCATGAACTATTAACACTTGATATTTATCTCATTTTCCATTATTTAAAGGTGTTCACATAACCCTTTTCCCTTTAAAAGTGTTTTAATTGTAATTTCAAGGTCATAATCTATGCATTTTGTCACCCATCCAACTCTTTTCTCATTAAGGTCTCTATTGATTATAAACTCTTTAATAATTAGGTGTACCACCATGAGTATGATCTTACTATTAGAGACCATGTGCCTAAATTTATTCAAACCTCTTACTACTTCAAGCACATGTTTCTCTAAAAATAAATACCTCTCCTCATACCCCTCTAAGGCTTGACTAAATAAATCAATAGGATGTTCCAAACCTTGCTCATTCTATTATATCAAGATGGTAGAGATTACATCCAACATAAAGAAGGAATACATGTAGAATTATTTGTTAAAATTAATATTAAAAAGTGTAGGGGAATAAGAGATGGCCTCCTTAATTGACCCAAAACTCCTCTTACCTTCTTTGGTCCATGTAAACTCATTACATTTTCTTAACATGTGAGTAAGAGGCTTGACCAGTTCGACAAATCCTGGGATAAACCTTCTTATAAAATTAATCTTTCCTAAGAAACTCTATATAAACTTCTTGTGCTTGGGAAAGGGTAAGGATAAGATGGGCACAACTCTTTTATGATATATGGAAATACAATCCTTGGACACTACATGGCCTAATAACATACCCTCATGAACACCAAATATACATTTTTTAGGATTCAATGACACACCAAATTTTCTACATATTTAAAATACTAACCTCAAGTGAGCAATGTGATTAGTTGGGTCCTTTGAGAAAATAGTGATGTCATCTAGGTAGATGAGCACCATGCCATTGATCAAACCTTAAAAGGTAACATCCATTGCTCTCCAGAAAGTTGAACTAGCATTGGATAGTCCAAAAGGGATTTTCATATATGCGTAAGTGATCTACTTTATGGTGAAGGTAGTCTTATGCCTATCTTATTCCTTGACCATAATCTGATTATAACCATAGTAGCCATCAAATAATGAGAATCTCTAAGAACTTACCACATTTTGAAGAATCTAATCTATTGAGGGCAGTGGGTAATGGTCTTATAGGGACACTTTATTGAGGTCCCTAAAGTGAACACATAATCATATTTTCCCATTATTATTCTTCATTGGCACAAGGTTTTCCACCCATGAGGAATGTTTAATGGGGAAGATTATCTTTGATTCAATCAAATTAAATATCTACCTTTTCATTAACTCCTCCACTTTTGGGTTGATAGGCCTTTATTTTTGCCTGACTGGTTTTTCATTGATCTCTAGTTAAATGGTATGTTGTGAAAGTTTGGTATGAAAACCCTTCAAATCCTTGTATTCACATGTAAATACATCAAAGAACTCTTGGCATAAATAAATCAATGTAGCTCTCTCCTCTACTATAGTAATCCTTCCTAACTTCAATAATTATCTTTGAAGATCTCCATCCTTTCATAATGTTACTCCTTGGTTGAGATACATGCCTTACCTCTTCTCCCTTGGTCATCTTCATTGAATATGCTTTCCAATGTCATAATCCCCTTATGTAACTTTCTAGATCTCAGACACACTATTTGATCATCATATTGATGTTGGAATTTGTTTTGATTTTTATGGTAGAATTTTGCTTCTTACATTAGAAAACATATAGTTTTGTCATCATTATCAAACACCTACCAACTCATCACATTATCAGGTAAATATATCCTACATATGACCTTTGATCTTGTCTTGACTCTGGTTACCTTTGAATCTTTCTACAATCTCATACTGAGCTCCAATAGTGCAAGCCTATCTACATGTTTATTTTATCTCTTGGTATGGATTATATATTGAATGCCAATAAGTCCTCTATGAGATCCCATACATGATGATTATAAGCTCTCAAATGATGTTTCTTTACTGCACTTATGTCTCTCACGTATTTCAAAACAATCTAAATCTCACACTAGACTTGAAGAAGTTTGACACCTCTTCTTCTTGCCTCTTACAAACCATGTAAAAGATTCTCATATTTAGTTGTGTTTGAAGTGCAATTGAATTAAAATATTGAAGCTAAATAGTACTCTTGATCTAAGAGTGAAACCAACATGGCTCCAGCTCCACTACCATTATTTGACCTTGAGCCATCAAAGAATAAAGTTTATAGACCATCTTCTTCTTGAGTGGTATTAGTTAGGAAAGGTATAACAACACCCTTCTTATGCATACAATACACCCCTAAGACTTCTTCTTCAATATCAATGTAGGGATCAAGTCCATGATTGTTAGCTACCCATTCATCTAAATATAGCTCTGAAATGCCTTCAAGATGGTCATCAGGCTTTTTGCTCACTAGCATTTTCATCCTCATCTAATATGGTATAGTTGACATTTTCAAGGTTAGGGATATAAGGCTATAGATGGAACCTAGAGATAGGTTCTAACCTAATAGTGACCCTAGTCCCATATCTAGTCTTGAAAACCATGTATGACTAGTTAGAAGACATATAGCCCCCAATTTTTTAGTAAAGTCCCTATATAGGCATAGGGAAAAATATGGGGGTAGGTCCACAACCATTACATCCTGAGTGATGACATAATTTGGGTAAGTTTCCAATGTGATCTTAAGATGTTTCAATATACCTATTATTTTAGTGGGGGAACCATCCAATTGGAGAACACCTTTTTCATTAGGCACATAATTAAGCTCAAGCTTATTTGTTATGGCTTTAGGCATAACTAAGGTTGAAGTTCCTAAATCTATCATATAATTTTTCATGAAATAGTCCCCTATGATCACTGACAAGTAGAATGGAGGGGGTTTGAAAACCTTAGGGGGATGAACAACATTATGAACTTGATCTTGACTAGGAACTTGAATTTGACTAGGCTGACTACTATTTGTAAAGATAATGTTCACCTTATCAGCTATCTAATTCACATGATAAGGCTTGGAGAGATCTTGATGAAGAATTTTTTTATGTCCTAGAATAGATAGAGCATCATAAATAGACATGGTGATGTTATTATTTTTCATATGATTTACAATATTTAAAGGAAGACTAGTGTCTTTAAACTGCACTTTAGAAGTAAAAGTATCACCCAGTACTTGAGTGACATGAGAAACAAAATGATACTTATGCTTATGCCCATGATGTTGAGGTATTTTTTGAATTTCAAGAGATTTATCGGTTACATTTGAAGAGGTAGGATATTGACTAGCTTGTGGATATGTTGAAGAAGCCTTAGGCTTCCCCAAGTTGTCATCCAACATCCTCCTCTTAAACCTTGTAAGTGTTGCAACTAGTTCATATACCCTTTATGTAGTTTTCCCCATGTTTTTTGTTGCATGATAAAACATATGCTCCCCTTCTTGAAATTTTATGCATGTGGTGTCAGCTAGTGCCTTACCCATGTTCCCTTGATGTTTAATCTAAACTTTCAATGGTGTCAAGGTAGGCATATTACCTAGATTCATTAGAGGGCCTTGTGGTGGAGGAGGCATTATGTCATGGTCACAAAATGAAGGATTATGATGCCAACTAAGATCCTAATACATTTATACACTTTTAACCATTACCATCTCATTATACTTCCCTCCTAATTATCATTGACCCTCTTGTGTAAGGTTGTTTTGTGTGGGGACCAAGGATCTTGAGTTACTTATAGCTATGGGGTTGTAACTATAATGAGATATACCTTGATTAATTTAGCCTTGGGATTAATGATTTGATGGATAAGGGGATCTATTTTAGGATTGAGTAGGGTATTAGGCTTGTAAGGGACATTGGTATTTCCCATATGAAGTCTATTGTTGTCTCTTTATAGCCACTAGCTTATTATTTTATGCCTTCAACAAGCTTTTAATCCTTGAAAATTTATCCACTTAGCCATCATCAGGTTAGGAATGATTTTTTGGAGTGGGAAATGGAGTAATGATATGTGGGGTTAGCTGAAGCTCAAGAAAAAGTTGCATGAGAGGTCTTAGCATGAGTTTCCCTATTTGTATCAAATAGTTTTTTTCCCTTATAGATATCTCATAAGCCCCAAGCATAGTCATCCCACCCATAGACTAGATCATGACTATAATCTCTAAATTTAGTGCTCTCAAATAGAAAAGAAAATCATAATTGGGTGTGGGTTTAATAATGATAGGGATCCTATCCCAAGTCTTTTGGAATCTATATTTGAAATCAACCATAGATTTTTGGGATTCCCTCTTGATTGAGGTGAGTTATTCAACAAATGACACATAGTCACTTATATCCTCAAAATGTTTACATAAGCAATCACCAAACTCATCCCAAGTATTGATTGAGGTAGGAGTTAGACCCCTATACCATTGGAGTGCTTTGCCTCTCAAGGATGTGGCTAGTAGTCTCATGGTTATATTCTCTTGCATAATGTTATGTACTAAACAAAGGTTTACAATGTCATCTATTTGATCTAAATGGGTGGTGGAGTTTTATCTTATAAATTATGGTAGACTCTTCAAAGAGGTAGTAGGGATATCATAATTTTGTTGAAGGTTAAGAGGGTTTTCATCATTGAAGGGTATAAAAGCTTGCATTCTGGGCCTTACCCTTTGCTTAGTGGGGGTTGCACTACTTAAAATAATAGGATTACTAGGAGATGAATATTTATTTTAGGGATAAGGACCTATCATATTGAATCTTGCTCTTTTATATGAAATATAAGGTATCTCAATGAATTCAAAGGGAATACCTTTACTAGATGACCTTCTAGTAACCTTTGGTATGAGAGGTGTTGTCTAAATGATGCTATAAACTCTGCAACTTGGAGAATCTTTATCTTCTGATGATGGTGGATGTCTCCCTCTACTAAAAACACTTCTTCTCAACTCTAATCTTTAGTTATTCCATAAAGAATGTGTCCCACTAGGCATGTTAAAAACTATTGGAGGCTTAAACAACATGCTAGTTAAGCAAAGGATTATTCAAGTCCTCTTACTCAAACCTAGTCCAAAATGGGAATGACCCTAGGCTATGGGTCACCTGATATTGGGTCAGGCCTCTAGGGTTTTAAATGAGGCTAGCTCCTTAAATATGACAATATAGATCCTTTACTAAACCTATAATATTGAGATGAAAGGGGATAGAAAATACAAGAATGAAAACCTATTATAAGTGTGGTGATGCACCAAATGTTCAATTATCCACTCTCATCTTACAAACTTTTATGACTACTATTGAATCCAATGGGGGAAAGAATTGATTAGGTTTTATGACAAGTTTGCAAACATGAGTATTTTGTATGAAGGCTAAAAAGAGACCTAAAACTTGAATGATAGAAAGAGACAGGTCTATGTAAGACACTATGGACTTATGACACTTCAAGAGAAACCTCACTATCTAACACTTCATAGAGCATGTAAGTAACTAACAGTCTTGAAGCAAATGTACATGGAAGATGAAACAATGATGAATAAGTGACATACACTCTATAAATCAAACTCTAATAAAGTACACCTAGCATTCAAGTAGAATCTAAAATTTTCTTATATTGATTTAAAGAGCTTACAAAGTGATTTTAGTATAGGTTTTTAATACCCAATCGAGGGATGAAAATCAAGAGCTCAAAACTTGAATTTATAGTAGAATGGGATGAGAGAGAGGGGAAGGGATGCATGGGAGAGTGGATATGGGGGTCATAATGATCAAGGCTAAAATTACCACTAGAAGCAATCATAATAGCCACTTAAAACTTTATCAAGCCCTTCCCCACATTAATGCCACTATGTCTTTTCTTGGTATGGAAGGATGGATCATGAAGGTCAAGACCACTATAGGAAGTAGTTAACCTTACTACATGAATCCTTATTAATATCCTATGCATTAATTCCATTCACTATAAATACTAAATCATCATATCATTTGGCCTAACAAAGCCATGACTAAGTTTTCTTTAAGTGGTTTCAAGTACCTTTTTGTTAACGCTATAGCTATTATGGAAGATAAAACACTCTTCCATATCTCATTTATGTCTGCATCTACCCTAACCTAGATATGGATATTTACTATAGATTTAAACCAATAAAATAAAATGGTTTTCATACAGTCATTATGTCAATAAAGATCTAAAAATCATATAACTTTGTTCTAGACTATATTAGGTTTAAACAAACCTATCATGACTCTGAACTTTAATGGTAATAGAGCCTCATTATTTTTAATCTTGATTTTATGGCTATATTTTCTTAATGATATTTGATCAAGATCTAATGGTGATATATATTTTTGAAACGTTTCTCTTGGTTTGACCTAAATCATATTCAACCTCCATTTGAAAACTCTTGACTTTGAATTTAATCTTGGCCATTAATCTTGATCTGGGATTCTTGTATTTTTCCAATTGTCAGCTCCCCATTCATTTCATGGGCCCTATAATTAGTCTTGTCTAGTTCCTACACTTATGTCATGTGGTGGCCTTGAATTTGATCTAGATATTTAAATTTTCAACTTTATGCACATCGTATATCTCCTTGGAGTGATTAAATGTGTGCCATCGATCTCCTTCTACTTGATCGAATGTGTATCATTGATCTACTTGTTTGCCATGATCATGCCACTTGTAATTGATGTGCTTAATCCTAAGATCCTCTAAATTTTTGATTTTAAGCTCATCATTAATATTTGAGTGCATAATTAAATGCACTCCATTAGATATTTAGGATCCACTAACCCTAACCTTATCTTCTTTCCATTAGATCTTATCTTAGCTTCCATGATCTTGACATATGTTAGCTTTATGTTCATCCTTAGGATCCTCTAACCTTTAACCTTGCTCATCATTGATCTATGATCTGATCAGGTGACATCTTGATACTTTGTGGTAGTGCATTCATTCCCAGGATCCCTTAACTATTTTAAATTCAAATGGTTAGTTTTTTCAGCTTAATCTTTACATCCCTGGGCACTTCTCATACTGCTAGTTCATTTTTAAAGGCCTAAAAACAAAAATACACCAAGACACAAAATTTGAAAAGGAAAGACATAACATGAAGTACATCCTTTTCATGTAATCATTCACTCAAGGGTTTCTAAGATAAGATTGAAAGATGACTGTACAAGAACTAACTATACATGTCTTTAACACCTTTAACGCGATTGACAACTAGAATATAAACATAGGTCATGAGCCTTTAAGCTATAGGGTTGGCCAATTTTTACTTTTATAAATTAACCAACAATACATTATAGTGAACCCATAATGGATTCTAACCTTATAAGTTTTTTTCACACTTTTCATTTTTATCATTTTATTATTTTTGATATATTTGCAATACTAAGTTGACTAGACCGATAGAGTTATAACTTTTGTGCATAGGTTTAACACACAATCACATCAAAATGACTATGTTCTTTCTGTGTAGATCTTTATCAAATACATGTTACTATATTGAATAGGCTGACTCAGTCTCCCAATTAGCATTCAAAACAACAAACTAAGTCATGTAGGTTGACTTAATCTTATAGTCAACATTCAGATAAAAAATTAAGTTGACAAGGTCAACTTCATCATCTTAACAATTTTAAACAAATAAGGTTTCACATAAATAAGTCAACCCAGTCAACTTAGTTGGTATAACTTACAAGCAACATTAAAGGTAATTCAACATAAAATTTTCAATCCTCAACATCCTCAATACAACTCTATTTGTGTAATTTTATAGTATTTAAAACTATAATCCCACAACAAAATAATTCAACCTAGTCAACTTAATTCTTTGAAATTTATTCTATCTAAAATACTAACTTGACCTAATTAACTTAGTTATTAAGGACTCTTCTATAAAATAGTAGCAACCTAGTTGACTCTATTCTGTAATGTTTACATATAATGTCATTTGAACTAACTCTATACCATTCCTAATTTAGGAATTAACAAATATATGATAGTAATTAATTCACACTTTTATTTTTAGCTATTTTCATACTTATATTAGCTCACATATTCTAATTAATTTACTTTTCAAAATATCATTTAGTTGCACTATTTTGATTTTTTTGCACACACTACCAAATCACACAAATTTGAAAATGCATTTAACATTTGTTTTCACAAGGCATACCTACTTGGATTTAATCACCAAGGGGGAAGTCTACTTGGTTTTATATCAAAGTATAAACATGTGGTTAATGGTATATATTGGAAAATCACCTGACACCGTTATCACTACAAGATTTTTAAGTAAAGGAGTAAGCCCTAATACCAAGCTAGTGCCATTTTTAACACAAATATCTTTCAGCTTAAACATTCTGAAACCATCCATAGATTGATTTTTAGTTCCACATTTTTATCCAACTTCCATATTACACTTAAAATAACACTTTATGATAATCTAAAAACACTTAGGATGATCATTTAGTTATCATTTACTTTTTAGTTGACTATTTGCTCTGTACTCATTATATGTTATATTGCAAAAACTTGCATTGACCAATGTTGGTGTAAGGTTTTGTATTGTGTATCAATTAGATCATTCTCATTGATCTAATTATTTGTGTTTTCACTTCCATTTCTTTCTTCAAATTACATTTACAAAATCTTTCCCTATTTTTATCACATTATCATTTTATTCGACACAGTGTTTTACAGATTGTATTTTTCCTACCTATAGTACTTAGTCAACTTGGTCAACTTTGTATCCCTTTTACCATTTAGGTTATAGTGCTAAGTTGACTTGGTCAACATTGTATCCTTATTAGATTTTGTTTCTCCTAATTTATAGTACTAAGTTGACCTAGTCAGCTCTGTAATCTTTTGCCTTTTGTTTAATAGAACTAAGTTGACCTGGTCGACTTTGTACTCTTATTTTTTACCTTTCTCTCCTATTTGAACAACTTAGTTTTATATTTATTATTTCTTATTATTATATTAAGTTCCTCAAAAAAACATGAAGTCCCCTATTAGAGTCTTCCTGGATAACTTAAATACATTTAAAGACAATATGGGGTATTCATTTATCCCTTTCTTTACCTCCCAAGAGAACCCTCATTCTTGGATCACCTCTTCCCCTCCTTCATATGTGAAATGTAACATGGTCCAAATCACACCTCAAGGAGAATTAGGTGGATCTGATATTTTTTATACCTATCAATAAAATTCTCATCTTCAAACTTTTCAACATAATGTGTGAGCAATTGACACATGTCTATCCAACAATCCAACTGGTAATCCACCTTCCAAAAACCCTTCCCCTAATACTAATTTAGAAATTTCTCATACAAAAAACAACCCACTAATTAATATGACTCAACTTCTTACACAATTAATACAACAAATGGACATAATGCAAACTTATAACACCTCTCAAATGATGAAATTATAACATTATTTGATAAATATGGCTAATCAACCTCTATTTCTCAATCCTCAAGTCAATCCCAATTTTATTCCTTGACCTATCATGAACAAAAATATGCTTCAAAATATCCAAAATAATCCTTTAGCTCCTTTCATCATATCCATTGATATTGGTAATATATCTCCAACTATCAAGTATGATGGGACTAAAGACACTACATCTTTTCTTAAAGCATTTAGTAATCTTTATAAAGAGTGGATCCAAACTAATACTTTTTCCAAAACTAAAAATAGTTAAAAATTTAGTGGTGATGTATTATAATGGTACAACCAACTTCCCAAACATTACATTTGGTAACTTGAGTATTTAGTCAATCCTCTAGTTAAAGAGCTCTAACATAATGACCTTCCCAAAAATTGCCTTAGCCATTTCATCAATGCTAAGCAATCTCCCACTGAATCAGCTCATGATTTTATCAAATGATGGAAATATCTAGCCCATAAAATTGACCATAGCATGATTGAGGACAATTTTTTAAAACTCTTTATAGTTGTTTTAACTCCTCTGCTTCAATATAAGGATTGATCTTTTGCTCCTCAAACACTTAATAAATCTCTTAACCAAGCCAAATGTTAAGACTTCCTCATGAAGAAATTCAAACCTAATACCAAATTCCTTAAAGGATATTTTAATACTTATAATAATACCATCACTAAAAATACTCCTCAAACCAAATAAGGAGTTGCCAAAGCTGACAATCCCCCATATTCTCACATACCACTAGCTGTATAGAAAACAAAACAATTATTATTGTCCTCTAAACCCTTTACTTATCCTAATAATCCTCCTAAATGGTATTCCTCTAATCAATTTTATTGGTTCCATGCTAATATTGGGAATTACCATGAAACTTTTTGAGGGCTTACTAAATTTGTTGTCTCCTACGTGATTCTTTCAATCAAAAATATATGATCCAACTTCATCATCAAGAATACAACACCATTTCTCAAAAATGACAAGCTCCCAAATATTCTTCTAATAACCAAAAATATTTTTCCACATCTAATCATCAATAAAATACCAAGTATGTTTGTGTTATTGATGTCGACTATGATCAATATTATAATAGTTCTCAATATGTTAATGTAGTTAAAGTTAATTATCATCACAAGCTAGCTCACAAAGATCCTATCACAAAACCTAAGATACCATATTTGGAGGAAAAACTTCTTAAATATATTACAATCACTATTTTAACTTCAGAAGCCCCTAAGGAACCAACTCCTTCTTTCAAACCCCCAATGACTTTCATTCCTTCAAAATATACCTTACCTTATAAACCTCATATTGGTTCTTCTTCTAAATCCCATTAGAACTTTCTCAAATAACTTAACTTCATGCCTTGTAATATTTCACTTATGGAGCTAGTTTGTACTTCCCCTTATCATTGTAAAGTCCTCATGTAAAAATTATAATAAATTTAAGAACCATCCTCTATATATGACAAACTATCCTCTATCGACTCAACCTACCAACATGCATGCCATTGAATCCATTTGTCCTTCTTCTAAGCTTTCTATTTAATTTCTTGAAGAGGACATGATTAATGACAAAATCCTTTTTTACACTGATGATCCATCCCTACTTATTAAAATAACCATTAATAATACCCTTATTCATAAATTTTTAGTTGATGAAGGGTATGATATTAATGTGACATCTTTGTGTCTTATCCAACAAATTGGTTATAATAAAGATAATCTCAAGTAAACTCACCTACCTATCATGGATTTGATAAAACTAATCAAAATCCACTTGGATGTATTTGAATTCCTCTAATAATTAGATCTAAGACTATTCGAACTAAACTTATGGTCTTTGATTTTCCCTTATCTTATAATATATTCCTTGGTTACCCTTGGACTAATAGAATGAGAGCCATTACCTCTTTTGATAGCCAATGATGAGGCTAGGATATGCCCATTAAATATATAATAAATGACCTCATCTTACTCTCTCTTTATATTAAGTTTGATTGCATTTTATGACTTTTATTTTGATTTGATATGAGTTAGAATGTAATTATCCATCTTTTGTTGATTGTGATTATAACATTTAAAAAGATCTATAATTCCTAACAAGTGTTTTGTAAATTTCAAGTATTGTAATAAAACAGGTCATCATCAGGCTGAAGAACAAATATGAAGTGGATTGCATGTTTTTGAAAGCATTGGAATCAATACATCTTAGTTTTGAAACCCCACCACACTATTTCAAGTAGTCACATTTTCAGACTTAATTTTGGAACTCTATATTTAGCTCTAGAATTATCTGAATTAGTTTTGTTACTCCTGCAGATAAGCTCCAAAACTTTCACAGTTAAACATGGAACTAATAAAAATCTATTCCAAATAGCCAGCGATCTATCAAATCAATGATCCCATTAATCAAGAGCAAAATTCTAATTTCTATACTTATAGATCTGAAACATTTATCACATAGCTGGATAGCTAGCCACATCTTAATTCAACATATATTTTAGGCACGATTCAGTTCCATCGTCTCCATGAAATAGTTACAGCCATCAAATCACCACAAGAATAAGAATATATATATATATATATATATATATATATATATATATATATATATATATATATATATATACAAACCTAGGAATTTAGAAAAAGAGAAAAAATAATTGAAGAATATAGGGATAAGGATAGAATAGTACATTTTTGTAATACATAAAATTTTATCAATGAAATAGCCATTTCTATTTTGAGAGAATTAGGTTGTTCAGTCTTGTTTCTAGGCGGAGCAAGGGCCCACTCCTCCAAGAACCAAGATCTTCATTTTTGGTCAGTATTTATATTTTATTCTCAAAAGCAAATAGGTAGCTCTGTTAAATTTATAAATGCTTCCAACTCCTTAAAGTTAAAATTTGTTGTATATTTACCCTTGTAGTTGTTCTAGATTAAATTCTCATGTCTTTGCAATCATTTTCCAAGCATTCTGCAAAAGTGTGTTTATTTCCAGTAGTCTATTTCATTATAGAAAAGTGTGTTTATTTCCAACAATCTAATTCATTTTTGCAACATGTGTTTACTTCCAGCAGTTTTTTATAGTTTGATTCTAATAAGGTTTTAACCAAGAAGTCCTTAAGACATTAAAAATCCCCCAAAACAAAAGAAAAATAGAAATACTTACAATCAATTACTAAATCACTAAGATTCTTGTTATTGCATATAGCTTTAGACACAGCCCTAGTTTAATATGACATCAAAAGAAAGTTAATTAAATAAAGGACATAATGACACCTAACATTTTTGGCACCGTTGTCTAGGATCCACTAGTTGGAATTTTTTAATTAGGTGTCAACAGGAGCAACAATCATACATTTAGTAATTAAATAAATTTTCCCTAAAGGTATCACAAAATTTATGAGTAGACCACAAGACTCCAAGGGTAGATTTCTCACCAAAATATTTGATCAAGAATTTCCATCATCTTTTAGTTTAAATAAGGAAGTTGAGAAAGAATTGGAGGCACCATTATCTCCTACAAGACAAGAAGCAAAATTGTCATTTTTGAAATTTTTGGATCACTCACTAGAAGCAAATAGAACTTTAGGGAGGAGGATTATTTCTCAAGATCGATTGAGGGAAATTTTTATTTCTCAATTGAGTAGTCAACCTCCTACTCTTGACTTTTTGCCATCCCTAAAGCAGACCACATACCACATTGACTGGGAGAAGGGACTAGAAAATACTAGAGAGATGGCATGAGAATCTAGAAGAGCACTTAAAATAACCTTTACCTATCCCATTCAGATAGAGTATGATGAAACCACTATGAAGAAAATTTCACCTGCACACTTGCCCACATTTAGAGGAATATCATATGAGGATCCTAACTAATTTCTATTTGAGTTTAAAGTACTATGTCAGACTTATGATTACAAGATAGATAATCAAAAACTCAAGTTGTTTCCATCTACCTTGAAGGATGTAGCAATGAGGTGGTTTATGGGATTAACATCTAATTATATTACCAATTGGAAACAAATAGAAACTATCTTCCTAGACAAATATCAAGATTATTGTAGAGGAAGAAATAGAAAGGAAGAATTTTTCAAAATCAAACAGGAAGAAGATGAAAATATGGAAGATTATTTGGACAGATTCCTCTTTGTGAATAAAAGATGTGGATTTTTACTTCAATAAAATTTAATTAAAACCATTTTTATTAAAGGTCTGGATGATGAATCTAGGGAAACCCTTGATTTAATTGGTGGGGGAAACATTGCTCAATTAAGAATGGATGAAATCATAGAAATTTGTAAAAACTATTCAAGGATAAGGGGTGGACCTAGAAAGAGAAAACTAGTTAAAAATTCAAATCTAGATATGAACAAACTGATGGATGAATTGGAAAACTTTAAAATAGACATATTAGTTCAATTAACCTCCACCATGGATGGATTGTAAGCTAAAGCAAATGCCCAACTTAAACCATTAGCCATGTATTATCCTAGATGCAGGAAGAAGAATGCAATAAAGGAATGTCCTTTGGATAAAATAGAAGTATGTCTTGTCTATGAATCTAAAGAACATGATACTCACACTTGTTCTCTTCTTCCACTCATAAAAAATCAGCTCAAACAAACTAGTACATCATCCACCACAGAAGAATTGAATTTTGTTCAGAGACAACCCAACCAACGACAATTTATGCCAAGACCAGCTCCTAATCCTTAGATGATGCCATGGGTAGTTCAAACAGTACCACAAAGTTGGGGATAAACACCTTGGGCCCCTCAAACAACATGGCATCCTCAAGATTAGGCAAGTCAATCTTGGTATACTTAGGGACATCAGCAAGCTTGGGTTGGTCAAGGAAATCCTTATGCTTGGCCACAACCTAGATGGGGCCCTAGTAATTATGTGCAAGGAAAAACATATCCAAATCAGAGCCAACAAGCCATAATGGGATCTCCAACACAAAATATATAAGCTAAAAATATAATCCAAACATAAATGTTATCACAACTAGTAGCAAACCTAAGAAACAAACAAACAACTCCTATATATGAAATAGAACTAGAAAAATTAGTTGACGTAAATACAATAGATTGTAAAAACATTCAAACCATATCTAAAAAAATAGTTAGTATTCCACCTATTATAATCACTCAGATGACAGAAGAAGCTAAAACCCCTAGTTCAGTTGCACCTAAGGAAGATGAAAAAGAAAAAGATAAGGAACCAGAAGGAAATTCTATTGAGATTCCATTTCCTAAAAGATTTAAAGAAGCGATAGAAATTAAGGAATCTAAATTGGTGCAGGAACTAAGGAGATTGAATATTGAAATACCATTATTACAAGTAATTAAGGATATTCTAGAGTTTAACAAGTTAATCAAATTGTTATGTTTTGAAAAAATGGAAGAAAGAAGCATTACCCTAGGACTATTCAGGTAGACAGAAAACTTGGTGATTTATTAGCAAGAAAACTCCTACTTCCCAAATATGGAGATCCTAGAAGCCATATTATTTCTATCTCTATAAGGAATAAGGATATACATAAAATTTTGATTGATTTGGAAGTAGTTATCAATGTAATGACAGTGGACACTTTGAAAACATTACCATTAATAGGCATACAACCTAATAACACCATATTGCAGATGGTAGATCAGTCTGTAGCAAAAATACAAAGAGTTATTGAAGATGTGGCAGTAATGGTGGAATCATGGGAATGTCTAGTTAAATTCCTTATACTATAGCCAAAAGGTAAAACACTTGGTTATCCCATTATTTTGGGGAGACCATGGTTAGCTATAGTTACTACCTTAATTTATTGCAGGTCAGGGGATATGACTATTTCCAATGGTAAGAATTCTAAGCAAATTTCATTATATCCCTCTGCATAACCTTTTATTGATAATCAAACAAAATTATAGGTTGATAATCTTGATATTAATGAGAAAAATATATCTTCTTTGGATATGATAACATTGTAGGATCATGTATTGGAAATAGAAGATATGGTTAATCCTTCATTGAATGAACATCAATTATCATTGGAGCAGTGAGGATTAGTTCTGAAACTTACAGAATCTATTCTGGAACCATCGCAGTTAGTTCTGAAACCACACCAATAATAATTCCCTATAAATGAATATAATTTTTCTCTAGAGGAATGAGATTTCTCTTAGGGAGAGGAAGGATTTGTAGCTTCAACTTTACAGATATCAGGAGATGATGAAGAATTTCTAGAAAATAGTAGCAACGAGGAATTTGAACTAAAACAAGATAAGTGTCATAATTCTTCTTAATGTCCTTTGTCTAGCATTCTATCTCAAGGGACTTTCAGAGATGTTGCTACATATCATATGTTGTTACCACATGCCTATCCACTAAACACCTTAATGGAACCACTTCAAAAAATTAGTTCATCGTGTATTGGAACCAAACATGTTGAGATTCAACTAGGTAATTTTTTGAACATTAATAGTTGGTTAATGAATGATGAAGAAGCCAAACTATTTGATGTTCTGAAGTATTATACTAAAGATTTTTATTGGGACTATAGAGACATGAAGGGGATTCATCTAAGTATCTACACCCATCACATTTATACTTAAAACATTAGACCAGTTAGGCAACCTCAGAGAAGGATTAATCTAGCCTTAAGGGATATAGTCAAACAAAAAATTGAAAAACTATTACAAGTAGGTTTTATCTACCCTATCTTAGATAGTCAGTGGGTGTCTCCTCTTGTAATTGTCCCTAAAAAGAACAAAAAATGGAGAATTTGTGTTGAATATAAGGAACTGAACAAAGCCACCCTGAGAGATTATTTTCTCTTATCATTCATATCAAGTCTTAGACAACCTTTTAGGTAAATAGTACTTTTCTTTCTAGGATGGATTTAGTGGATATAATCAAATTAGAGTTGCTACTGAGGATCAAGACAAAACTACATTTACTTGTCCATGGGATACCTTTGTTTACAAGCTATTGCCATTTGGACTAAGTAATACTCCATCAACCTTTCAAAGAGCTATATTAGCAATTTTTGTAGACCTAACAAATGACTATGTAGAGGTATATATAGATGACTTTACTGTGCATGGAGATACATTTGATGATGCCTTGAAAAATTTGGACAAAGTATTAACAAGATGTGAACAACATCACTTGTCTCTTAGTCATGAAAAATGTTTGATGATGGTTGATGAAGGGATCGTATTAGGACACCATATTTCAAAAAGAGGAATTTAGGTTGACCAAAACAAAATTAAGAATATTTTAGACTTGCCTATTCCTCAAACCCCCATAGATATCAAGTCATTTTTAGGGCATGTTGGATACTATAGGTGTTTTATCAAAGATTTTAGTAAAATAACTGCCCCCATGTTTAAGTTGCTTACCAAGAACTGTGAATTTATTTGGGATAAAAAGTATCAACATGCTTTTGAAGAAATTAAAGAGAAATTAGTCATTACCCCAATATTGAAAGGACCTAATTGGGAGAAACCTTTTCACATCTAAACTGATGCCTTAAATAACTCAATTGGTGTAGTTTTAGGACATAAAGATGAAGAAGGAAGAATGTATGCTATTTACTACCTTAGTAAAAATCTTACTCTCACTGAAAGAAATTAGACTACCACTGAAAAAGAATTTCTGACTATGATATATGCAATCAATAAATTTATACATTACATTATAGGGTAAAAACTATTTGTACATACAGATCACTCAACAATTAAATATTTAATGAACAAACCAGTGGTTGGAGGTAGAATAATTAGATGGTTATTACTTCTACAAGAATTTGATATTACCATTGTAGATAATCTAGGTAAATCTAATGTGGTAGCTAATTTCTTGTCAAGATTGACCACTACAGGGGAGGAGGATCCAGTCAAGGACAACTTTCCAGATGAAAAATTGTTTGTCATTTTAGCTGATACACCATGGTTTGCTGACATGGCAAATTATCTTGCAACAAGGAAGTTTTCTCCTTCTTTCACTAAAAAACAAATAAATAAGTTAATCAAAACTAGTGCACAGTTCAAATGGTTAAATGGAATGCTATTTAAATGTTGTCTTGATTTGGTTTTACGCAGGTGTGTAAGAGAAGATAATATTTTTGACATCTGCCAGGCATATCATGATGAACCAAGTGGAGGACACTATTTAGTGAAAAAAATATCTCACAAGATACTTGGCACTAGTTACTATTGGCCATCTCTATACAAAGATGTGAAGAGATATATCAGGGAGTGTGATCCTTGTCAAAGGATGGGATAACCAACCATTACCAATGAAATGCCTCTCCAACCACAAGTAGTGATTGAACCATTTGAGAGATGGGGATTGGATTTTGTTGGACTCTTTAATCCTCCTTCATAGGAAAAAGAGCACATTCTTGTGTGTACTAATTATGTAACAAAGTGGGTAGAAGTGCAGGCTTTAACAAATGCCACTGAAGAAGCAATTGTTGATTTCCTTTGGCACAAAATTATGGTAAATTTTGGAGCACTAAGAAGCTTAGTTTTAGACCAGGGACCACAATTTATGTCCAATATGATTCAGGCTTTCACAACGTATTATCAGATCAATCATAAGAAGTCATCTTCCTATCACCCACAAGTAAATGGACAGGTTGAAGTAACAAATAGAGACTTAAAAAATATCCTCACTAAAATAGTTGAAGTAGAAAGAAGAGATTGGGTAAAAAGACTAATTGAAGTTGTCTGGGCTTACAATACAACTTGGAAAACCACAACAGGGTTTTCACCATATGAGTTAGTCTATGAGAAAAATCTCTTGTTGCCTATTAAGTTTGAACTACAGACATTGAGGACATCAACTAAGGTGGGAGTTGAATTGGATGTAGCTCAAATGGAGTGAATCCTTCAACTCAATGAATTGGATGAATTATGAATGGAAGAACTTCACTAGATAGAGATAATCTAAGATCAAAGGAAGCAATGGCATGATTCACATATCAAGGAAAGGAAATTAAAATTAGGAGACTGGGCATTATTGTTTGATTCTAAATACCAACAATTCAAAGGAAAATTAAGAACTAGATGGTTGAGACCTTATCATATCAAGTAGATATTTGACAATGGTTTTATCCAGTTACTTCCCATTGATGGCAGCAGAAGAATACTCTTGGTCAATGGACATAGGCTAAAACTTTATAGGAAGCCTCCTACTAAGGATGAATTCTTGAAGAAAATTGAAGCAAACAAAGAATTTGATCATATGGAAGAACCCAGTTCTTCCAAAATGATCAAATATTCAGATGAAAATATCCAAAATAAAGGGAAGAGGATGAAAACCAATAAATGGCATTCTCTTCTCCAATAATAATAATAATAATAATAATAATAATAATAATAATAATAATAATAATCACTCAAAGATCAATTGAAAACCAACAATGGTGGTTGATCTTCTCAAAGAAATGGCTAATTTAAAATATAAACTTCTTTGGCATTCTAACTATTTTCTAACCATTTTTTTAGGAATGATGAGTCATCATGACAGAGAGATTACATCATCAAGGATGGTAATTATGTTTTTAACTTGTTAAAGGTTAGATTGAAAGTTTGCATGTGTGATTAGACTTGATTTAAAAAGATTAGTATGATGAGTTATCTATTGTACATCATGATTAAATGTGCAAAATCATGAGAAGGATATTGATGATGGAATAAGTTGGCAAATAATTATAAAGAATATTTCTTATTATTAAATAAGCAAAGTAAAAGCTAGCTACAAAAAAATTTCAAAAGAGATACAGTGAATTAAATCTATTAGTTCTACAGCTAAATTCACTAGTTTTGCAGCTGAGTACAGTAATTTTGCAACTGAATTCACTAGTTTAGCAACTGAATTTGCTAGTTCCATAGCCAAAGTCATTAGTTCCGCTGATAAGAGAAGCAATCTTTAGCTAACCTATGTAAGATTAAATAAGAACGAATCATGGGGATTAAAAAGAAGTCAGAACCATAAGATGATATCTAGTTCCTTGCAAATGAAGAAGTAGAAACTATATTTCAATAGTGTAGGGTGGCTAGAGTTTCTGAGGAAATTTCCCAAATATAATGATAAATTGGTAAGAGAATTTGTTATCAATTTAGAGAAAATAAGGACAAAGATTAGGAAGGTTTTCATTCCTTTTTCTATGAATGTAATAATTGAGATATCTGGAATACCAATAGTGCATGTCCCAAACCCTGTCAAGGGGACATTAAAATAATCAAAAGTCAATTACAATCAGAAAATAGGAATTTCTCCTTATTTTGAGGAGCTTTTGGGCACTTGTATGGCCCCTATGATCAAATATTTAGCTAAAAACATGGGTGGGTGTCTCTTCACCTCCCCACACTCATTTCCATATTTAAAATACAAGGATAAGGAAAAAATATGCATCTGCAACTCACTATTCTTCATCTCCTTCTTAACATGCAAATGAAAATCAACTTCAAGTACTCACCATGGGATGTACAGGTAGAGTCATGAAGAATGGTATTAGGGGTGGATATTAATTGGAGTCCTATTCACATCCATAATAACAACTTGATATTTGGTTATTCCTACTTCTTGAATGATCAGTTTGATCTCAAGCAACTTATTGTGCATGATCAATCATGGGGGGTCACTATTTGGGTTTATGTCAAATTTTATCATTTTGAATTGATGAAATGGTTTATAATAGGTGATTCCACATGTTTTTAATGATTTTATTCCAAGGGGTAAGTGGTGATTCTTAATAGAAAATAGGATTTATAAAGACTTAAAAAGCTTCATGAGATTAGAATAAATAAGAGTAACATGTTTTAGTGGAATTTGAGCATGGGGATTGCATGGAAGGATCAGCTAAAGGCATATTTGGACCAAAAAACATAGAAAATAGGGTTTTGACCCCTTTTTGGCAAAATTGAGTTGGTTGGACCACCTAGACTTTGAATCTAATGAAATACTTTGGTAAAAGTGGTCATAAAGACATTTTGGAGCTCCAAAATTTTTCATTTTTCCCATTCAATCAGGAACAATACTATCTATTTTGTCTTAGAGGCAGGTCAGTCCTCTCATGCAAGAATTTGGCAGTTTTTGGAAAAACAGTTAGATAGTGAACTAGAGGTATTTATAATAAATTGGTGAGGTTTTTAAAGTTTTATAACATATTGGATAACATAAATAATCAGATTATAATGTTTTAATTCCAAGGATATGGTCTAGACAAAGAGGTTTGTAGGTGGACCTAGTAGGAAAGCATGAAAAGCCAACCCTTAATGAGATGTTACTTTAAGTTCTAGATCCTACAGGTACTAAAATGTTTTTTGTGATTCCTATATGGGTAAATACTATGTATTAATGCTATTATAATTCATTTATGGTGATAATTTTCATCTTATGGTTCACAAAGTACAAATAGTCATGTTGGTAAGGCATAACTCTTATTCCAAAATAGGGGTAACTTCCATTTTTGGCCCTTGTTGAGATTTCCAAATGATTTAAACATGTTGGTATGTCAGTATTAGAGGTTCATAAGATTTTTTTTGGTTGAGAAAATGTACTAGAATCTATATCCAACTCTAGACATACTCAGACCCTCATGAGAGGCATGAAAGCCATTTTAAGGTCATCTTCCATCACTCATATCTTTCACAAATGTTTACATGGGACCCTGAGCCATTTGGAAATGTTAGGGAGGGTCCTTAAGGAACCCTTATTGTCTTTTTTCAAGGGTTTAAACATCTGAAATTTATGAACAAAGGTTAAGAGTTTAGGCCACTCAAAACCCTTGTAAAACCCTCACAAGGACCTGATTAGATAAAACTTGACACTAGAGCATGTAAATGAATGGATATGGCCATGAAACCATCTATATATTATGGAGAACTATTATAGTATTCCACACATGTGTTTTCTTGTACAAAATGTACAAATCAGAGGAAAATAAGGCTTGTTTTGGCCATTTTGAGTGGTGTACAAGCTATAAAAGGAGTTAGGAGATGAAAAAAAAAATTGGGGGAAGATTTAAACTTGATATAACTCTAAAAATTAACCTCATCTCATAAATAAATCTATATGTGCTCCAACTAGGCCTTTACTTTTAGTTAGTCTAGTGAGCTAGCTAGTGAACACTTGTGAAAATGGTGAAAAGCAATTAGGGAGGAATTTTAAATGTTTTAAATTGAAATTTATGATATGGGAGCCTTTTAAAAGTTTCATTCCATATTTTACATGGATAATTTTTTAGTTTTGAGGTGTTTTTAATGCCAAGTGGAGAAGGTGCATGGAAGAGAGCCCTTTTGAAACTACCAGTGATGATTTTACATGTCCATAAGAATATAAATGGTTAGGGATCAATATAATTCATGTGGGGACTTGATGGTAACCCCTCTTTCTTATATAAATCATCAAACTTTATCATATGTAGTAATAGGGGTAGTTTAAGAAGGCAACTCAAGTAGGCAATTTCTTATGCCAAAATGGTAGTTTTATGCCACTTTTCACTATCTTTATGACTTGTTTGGATAAATACACAATCATTACATGAAATATATCACCCCACATCTCCTCTATATGTAATGTTAACTAATAATAACTTGGTGTGACATGTCTTTTTTGTCTCTTCAACTCTCTCTCTCTCTCTCTCTCTCTCTCTCTCTCTCTCTCTCTCTCTCTCTCTCTCTCTCTCTCTCTCTCTCTCTCTCTCTCTCTCTCTCTCTCTCTCTCTCTCCTTCCAAGTTTTATAAATTGGGCCTTCTTGGCCATTGTTTGTATGATCCATCTAAGTACACCAAAGCCCTGATAAATTTTACACCTTATAATCAATAATATGACTAATTTCTTACCTCTCTCATGATTTTTCATAGTGTGCTCTATATGAGTGTTGAATTTGCTTAGTGAGGACTATGGATTCCTTAGCATTGTACTTCATTCTTTCACATATTTGTAGATTTTTCTTGAAAGGTACGTGAAGTGTTACAAGATATGTACATGTCTAAGTGAGTTTATATTTTCATCAATTCCATTCAAGGCTTCTTTTCTATTCCTCCTAGCATAAGACAATCTTTCATGACCTCATAGTGTAATATTGATGCAAGAAGATAAAGATTGGGAAATTGTATGTTGGTCATTGTTTTGGTCATAAGTGTCATATACTTGTGCTTTTAAATCATAAAACTAATTTGGTGTATGAAATTCATAGGTTAGGCTTACTTTTCATTCTATTCTTAACTCTTTTCAAACCCCAAAGTTTTAGTAGTAGGAATGTGTGCTTGAAAGATACATCAAAGGAAGCTAGCCCTTATCTAGAGGTTCATCTCACAAGCTTGCTCACCCACAAGTGATATGTCCCAATTTATCCACTTGGATTAGAGGCCTAGAAAACCTCTTCTCCTAGGGTGCATCCAAATGATAATAAAAGGTACAAAAGGTTGCCTTCTAGCCATATTGGGAATATTACTATAGATGTTAAGAGTAGTATGTAACACAAATTTGGAAGGTTTAAATACAAACTCTCTTTTATAGGGATGAGAGTTGACAAACCTAGAATTTTTGGTGGAATATGGAGTTAATTCCACAAAATTGATAGGCATACCTTTAGTAGTAGACCTAGTGGTCACCTTTAGCATGGAAAGAAGGATTGATCATCAACCAAAGACTTTAAATTTTTTAATGGAGTATCTAGGTACTAAATGTAGATGCTTCTTTATCTGTAACTATGTTAAGACCAACACTTATCTTGAATAATATTTTAGTACTTAGAGATCCCACCAGGTGTGCCAAAAACTCTTGACATTTGGATTTACACCCTTGAGAATATATTCAACTCTCCTCAACCAAGAAAAAAAATTAAATCATCTTTCTTGTTATGGGTAAAAATTATGCTGAGATGAATCTCTAGATTAGGGGCTATCTTCCCTTGATGCACCTTCGAAGCTCTTATAAACTATACAATGTGTATGAAAAGGGAGAAAGAAAAAAACTAAGAAAACAAGTGGTGATGCACCAATATATGATATCCTCTCACTTGACTAAAATCACTACTTAAATATTAACAAAGTTTCTTCACATAAAACTCATAACTTTTGTGGATTATCACATCAGTGTTTCACATGTTAAATTCAAGAATCTATTTGACATTCATGAGAGTAACATATAATTCCAAGAAATAATATAGTCTGAAACTATTTCTAAAATATCTATACACTTATGAAATAATACTAACAAGGACTTGTAATAATACTCTTTCTTAACATTTGGTAGGAAATCAAGGATAACAAGTTAGGAAAGATAACTTTCACTAAACAAGAACAATAAGATTTGGACCAATACCCAACAATGCATCATGTGAGTGGAAAATAACTTGTATTATTTATTCAAGAGTTTTACAAGTACAAATTTGGCTAAAGTTTCACTATAACTGGTAGAGGCTGCTAAAATGAACCAAGAGGATGCATATATATATCCTTTAAGAGAGAGGTCAAGCCAAGGAAATTAAAGAATCAGTTGGACATATGTCACCCCAAGAAAGAAATAGTTACATTATATTCTGTAAGATGCTTCTAATGGTTATACTAATAGAATCAAGATGTATTGAACTATGTTTTTCTATAAATGGGCTCAACTATTGGAATTTTTTTTTTGATGTTATCTACTTTTTTCTAGCTCCTCATGTTGTGTAACAGTGTAACCACTCAAAATGCTGACTTGCATATTTCCAATTGCTATGCATTATATGCTTAGAATTTTACCATGTGTCACTTCTACATTCATCTTCAGGTTCTGACACTTTTTTTAAAAACTCCAACAGCTATTCCTTATAGCTTGAAATTGATGTTCTATAGGTCGTCAGCTTGGGTATTTTATTTAAACTTCTTGTCTTTGGCACTTGTCTCCAAACAATTTTCCTAAATGTTCTTTCACCCTTCCTATGGAAATTTCATTTAGAATTTTTGTATGTAGCTTTTTTTCTTGGTCCTTTCTTTATTTCAAGTTTTTTATGGTCTCCTTCCTCTAGATAATTTGTTCAAATCAAATCATTTATTTTGGACCTTCTATTTATTTCTTTTCTTTCAACTTTCCTTCTCGGTCTTTATGCCTTTTGGAATTCCTATAGACAAAATGTCTAAAATAAATGGACTTTGGCACCTATTTTAATTTTTTAAAAGAATTCTTTGGACAATTTATCCAAAAAAATTCCTTTGGACTTTATATTTGGATCCCTTTGGTTCTTTGAAATGACCCTTTAGGAAAGTGAAACATACCTTTCAACTTTTTGCTTGTGATCCTTCAAAAAAGTTTTAAATGTCCCTTGAAATGGTCCACTTTCTCACATAAACAATCTTTTGGACTTCTTAAAATGGTCTTCCCCTTTGAAAAAGAACCCTTCGACACTTTTACAATGGTCTACCTTCCTGTGGACCTTTGAAAATAACCCTTAAGAAAAGTTACAATGGTCCTTCAGGAAAAATGAAATGGTCCTTCGGGAAAAATGAAATGATCCTTCGAAGAAAGCAACCCTTCAAGGAAATTGTAAGTATCCTTCAAGATTTTTGAAATGGTCCTTTTTTGAACAAAACATACTCTTCGAAAAAATTGCAACATACCCTTTGGAAAAATGAAAGGGTCCTTAATCTTTGAAAAAGTCCTTCAGGAAAATTAAAGTGCCTTTTATAAAAGTTACAAGCATCCTTCAAAAAAAAAATTTTTGAACACAAAATCAAAAACAATTCCTTCAGAAATATTTAAGTGACCCATTTCTTGCAAGAAAGATACTTTTGAAAAAAAAAAGTTTAGACCTTTGGAAAAGTTGTTTCAAACAAAATATCTAAAACAATTCTTTCCTTCAATTTTTTCTAAAAGATCCCCTCCAAATGGTAAGTGTCCACTTTCCAAAGAAAATTCCTTTTGGGAAAATTGCAAATGTACCCTTTTGGCTTGAAGATATCTTTTGGAGAAATTGAAAGTGTCGCTTTAAAAAAATGAAATGGCCCATTTTGAAAAAAACATACCCTTCAAAAGACTTGTCTAGGACATTCCTATGACAAAGTACCCTTTTGGAAAGTTGAATGGACAATTTTCCCAAAATAAAAAGCCATAGACAAAAATTCAAAAATAATTTGGCAAAGCTTCCAAAAGAAACACTTGAACAATCACCCTAAAATAAATCTCTTAAAGAAATTGAACACTTAGTCAGAATAAAAGATCTGAAGGATTAACAAAAACCAAAACAAAATTCATGAAATAATTAAAACTCATGTATTTTTTATGGGTTTTGTACAAGATACTTCTCTCAAATGAAAACTTCATTACTAGGTCCAAGCAAAGATATAGACAAGTGGCTAAGTTTTCAAATAAGGGTGCCCAATTTTGGCTTGAAAGGCCAAAATTTGGTCAACACTATCCACTGGGGGTACATACATAGATTTAAAATTGATACATTCACTCATTAGGGGAATCCCATACACATCTTCCACTTTATTAGGTTATATCATTCTAAACCACTCATATTTTTATAGACTACTAGTATAAACTCAGTTTATGTACATCTTTGATCTTATATAGGTTTGTACCACATGTTCATGCATAATTTAATTTATATATATATATTTTAGATTTGATTGTCTCTCTTTACTTTTACATATATTCAAGGGCATTTGAATATGCCATTATTCTATAGATCTATGCCACTTTCTTTCATTGTATTTATGCTTTGGACATATGCCCATGTCTTTGTGTGTGCCTTATTGATTATGTATGTAGACATTTGAACATGTCCTTCCATGTGGCTCTAATCCAACCTTATTTTATCTTTTTGTAGGTGGACATTTGAACATGTCCTTGTATGTATTACTTTCTCATATTTAGTGACATATTTGCATGCCCCTTATATTGTCACCTCTTAGCCTAATTTGCACACCTCATGTGTGTTGTATTTATGATTTCATGTATGATTTATGGCCATGACACTTGTATCTTGTTTTTTGCTTGTACACCCATTTTTTAATGCAATGGTTCCATCATGCATCTCCCCTTCCTCCTTGGGAGACTTGATGGACATCATGCCCCATCCCCTTAGGTAGTTACTCAGATTATGTAGTTCATACATATGTTTACATTATTATATCTATCTTGACAACCTTTTGAATGTTGTATCTAACATACATCATACATTTCTAATTTATGATAAGATTATCTCATATTTTGATGTCATGTATACACATTATATTGGTTTATTATGCAAATAACATACATGTTTTTAACCTAACATACATCATGAAGATATTTTATTTAGAGGATATTTATTGCATATGTACTAAAAATACCCTAAAAAGGGGGTATTTACATTGGTTTATCACATATATTAGGTCATATGAATGCATTTAGAGTACATTTTTCAACATAGAGACACATAATTACAAAGCTCAAAACAAGGAAAACACAGTGAGAAATAATTAGATAGAGATAAGTTTTGGTTTAGAAGAAAAATAACACATAAGACACCAATGTTAAACTAGGAAAGCAACATTATGCACTACTATATAAGGTATAGTGTTATTATCTAGTATCCCACAAATAGGAAAATCTATATTTGATAGAATAACACAATAGTTATATCTCATATTTACATAGTTTCAGTCACAGGTTATCATATTTGATCAATTAATGCCTAGTTTTACACATAATCATACTAGGTTTGTTCAAATTGGGGGAATCATGTGTGGCATGGTCACTCCCATTTTAGTTTTAGATATACACAAACATGGATTGCTAAAACTCATTCTAGAATCCATGTGCATAAATATCATAATTTGGGGCATGTGTATGGCACATTATTTCCACATGATCAATTTTGTACCATCTCATCTCAGACAAAATGGAAAACTCCATGTCATTATCTACATGGTATACTTTAGACACCATTTGCACCAAGTTAACACTATATTTATACCTTATTCTATCTATAATGGTTGACATTTTTGCATATTCCTTGAGTTACATTCTTGAGTGCTCGAGAGGCCCCTTGGTCATTTTTCATTTCAAAATTTATAAATGGCCCCAAGGCCATCCTAAATAGTTTAAGTTACATCATATAATTATAATCTTAGATGCATCTACTACACATGGGTAGGCAATGATGGATTCATAACCTATTTTGAGTTTTTGGGCCACCTACATAGCCACCCACACATGGGGATTGATCAATCCATCAACTCAATCCAAGGTGTTCACTATTTGATCACTATCTACATGTACACACATAAGATGTCACTAGGTATTTGAATTGGTTCACATACCCCATGAGGTGTTCATTCCTTTCTACTCTCTCTTTCCCCTTCTCTCATATATTTACTCAATTTTACCTTTTATTTTGATATCTCTTAAGTAAGGACTAATTTATTCCATGTTTCATTTATAAGATACACAATATAGCATACTTTGTACACTTAGACCCAGACTCAAGGACTTCACCTCACAAGTAAGTCTAAGTGTAATTATTTTTCCTTTATCCAATTCATTTCAATTTGATGAATTTATAGAATAAATAGGGGAAAATGTATTCATATAAAATTTCACTTGAGTGTAATGAGTGTTACTTAAGATAACCCATGCTTAACTTATCCCTAGACCTATCTTAAGTCCTCTTTAGACACTTATCTAGTTTTTGCGTGGGACTTTACACATCCCTAAACATCTCAAAATTAACCCCAAACCCTCCCCTAGGATTCCAAGCCCTTAGTTCCTCAGGTTGAGCCACCTAGACATTAACATTGTACTTTGGACTCTAACACACCACACTAGTGTCCCACTTCCATTACTAATGTCCATTTCCTAATTTTAACCCCAATAGATATCTTTTTAATTCATAAGACACATAAGGTTGACCTATACCTATTTTAAACCCTGGACACACACCATATGAATATATATATATATATATGACTTTTAGCCCTATATCTAGTAAATGGAAATGAGATGCAAATTACACAAACAAACACATAAAAAGGTGTGAATAATCAAGGTTATTGATCCCTATTCTACCCTTCTTATAGATATATTCATCTAAAACTATCCCAAGGCTAGAATACAAAAATTTACAATCTCAATCCTTATTCAAATCACTCAGGTAGCCACTCATAATATCATTCACTTGCACTTCACCAAGCACTTATGCAGGAGATCTATATTAGGCTTGATCTCTCCTTAGAGCATTGGTATGTAGGCAACTCTCAACATAATATAGTGTTGAGGATGTCCAAATTACTCAGCTAATATCACATTTTTGTTAATTGTGCCACTAAAATACCATAACAACATAAAATTTTAGGGTTTGCTCATAAATCAATCAAAAATAGGGCACAAATAGTGAATTAGATCTCATCCACATAGGTACAAGAAGGTCATATTCAATTGAAGGTACACTCAAAAGATTAAATAACTCCTACACAAAGGAAATTAGCACTAAAATTAGGAAAATATTACCCTAATGCTACTATCCAAGGTGTAACACTATTATTTAGGAGGGTTTCGAACACTTGGACCTTGTTTAAAACACTCATATCTAGTTCCACACTAGTGTTTAGCCTCTAGATCCTCTATCTCAATCAATTTATAGCTAAGTATTTATTTGTGTCATTCATTAATATAATATCATATTATGTCAATTCTTACACAAATCAATGACTACATTTATTTCATAATTCTACACTAATTTATGGTACTCAGACTCTTTAACAACTCAAGGCTTAAACCCTAAAAGTTAAATCATTTGGTGAACCTAAATTACTTTGAATACTACAAAAGCCATATCCCTATATGTTATTAGGGTTTCTATCCTTTTGTTTCCTATTTTTAGTGGTCATGTTAGGGTTTTTAAACCTGATATATTCTACCCTAGCATCATTCTTCAAAGTTGTATTTCCAAATTCCATGGATAAATAAGATTCTTTTCCTCCTCCTATAAGAGGATAGGCAAGCTATACTATTTGAAATGTCTACACTCAGCCTATCCATCCTTTAAACCCTTCCCTTCCCATATCTCCCATTTAGGGTGTGTGTCTACATGTTTAATGAAGACCAACTAGGGTTTGCACTTATGAGACTCTAAGGGATCAAATTATCAATATGAGAAGGTTGATTTCATAATTAAAAAATCAAAATCAATTATTACATGAAAATATTAAAACATTAAAAAATTAGATTACAAGACAAAATCCTCTAGGGCATGCTAGTGTCAATCATGTATATGCATCTTCACCTAGTCAATTTGTAATAAGAAATGTTACATATCAAAACAATAAATCACAACAAACTGCATCAACAACTAGTGATTATAAAAGTACTAAAAACAATAGAAGTTCAAGTGATATTTTAAGGAAAATGATTAAATCTAAGTTGATCAGCTTGCCTCTTTTACATCTAGTAAGGAGATCTAGATACTATTGTGCATACCATAAAAAACATGGTCATCACAAAAATTCATGTTTGGCATTGAAAGAACATATAAAATAGATAATTACTAATGAGGACCCTATACAAGATAAATTAGTTAACTAGTCCAAAGTGATACAGGAACACATTAAAAAAGGGTCAAATTCAAAAATAGTAAAAAAGTGGTTATCAATGCATAACTCAGAACAATAAAAGATTCATAAAGAAAAATTAGTGTAAAAAAAATAACAAGCACAAACAAATCAAGTAAAAGATGAAAGTATGCCTCTCCAAAATGAGGCTCAACTTTCAAAGCAGTACATGTTTGGTCAAAAATATCTACAATAATTTGATTATCAAGGTCAAGGCTTGGTCAAACATGCCCAAGGTATCACTACTCCTATTCTAATAGTTGATAATATTGGTAAAAAAAGATTAGGATTTATGGAACACACTAAGGAAAATCATTCATTGATACAGTTTATCAAGGAAAAATATTTATACACAGTTAATGTTAAAAAAGAGAAATAACTTAAGTTGCACATTAAAAATTAGGCTAAACAAACAATCATTCTTAAAATAAGGTTTCTAACAATGGAGTATTCAAAATAATTTATACCTATAGTGGATACAGTTTCAAATGGCAATATCCCAATCATTAATCTAGACATTATTAATCAAAATTAATAAGATGATTGTAAAAAACCATATTATTATGATGACATGTTGATCTTTTAACACCATTCCTTACCAACACAGATATTCTTATCTATAGGCTCTCCTTCTACATAGTTCACTCTTTTCTAGCCTACTTGTACACAATTTCATTTACCTTCAGTTTCCTTGTACATAGTTGTTATGAAGTGTTGTCATTGATGTAAAGGTTGATGTCATTGATGTCAAAATGCATATAATGAAGATGTATAGTGAGTGGTATTTGATAGAATTTTATGGAAACCTAATCTATCTATGTTTTTAGAGAATTTTAAGGCAACCTAATGATTATTTTATTGATTGATGTCAAGTTTAGCATTATGATTCAGGTCAGCTTGATGATTATCAATAATGTCACAAAGAGGTTTGATGATCAAGTAATGAAGCATGGATATGAGGCTATAGGTCTACATGATACCATGAGATTTTTTTGATCAAAAAGATATTTATGAATTGGTATGAGAATTTTTTTTGGTGAGTACAAGCTAAGCATGTTTGAGTGTTAATCTTTGAGTATAAGGTGGATTAAAAAACCTAGTCATAACAAACATATTAATACCATGAGCATGTGCATGGTGAGAATGATGAGGCATGTACAAAGGTAAAATTTTTTTTAGGAGCATTTAAGTTATGTGATCAAGGTGTAGAGTCATCAAGGAGTGTTTCTAGTTCAGTTGTCAAGTTTTAAGTGCTTGAGAAGCCTAATCATGGCACTAGTCACGACATGCAAAGTCCTAGTGAGATGGTTTGAGAATGGTGGCATGGTGAGATGGATGAAATTTTTTATAAGAGGTTGTATGAGGTTTATTTAACATGTATTTGAGGCATTAGATCACTCATTAGAGGCTCAAGATGAGCCTATAGGGGTAGGACCTTCAAACCTAGTCTGCACCTAAACCACCTCTAGACCCTACCTAGCCTAATGAGGCATTATGGTCTATTTTAAAGGAACATAAAGGATATAGGTATATGTATAATCATGAAAGAGGGATATGGAGTTTGTGATTGTGGTAGATAAAACTTGGAAAGAGGCATGAAGGTCAGTTTCAAGGCCTAATGTGGTTTGTAGGGCAAATTCTACAGAGCAAAAAGAGAGATGGTGGCCAAATAAGGTATGAGATTAAAATTTCAACATAATAATGAGCATGTGATATTTTTTAGTGGTATTATAGATTGTCTCAGGTGTCTTTACCAAGTATTAGGTACAAGTTTGAATTTTTAGGCTTGAAAAAGTGTTTTAAGGTCTCTCAAGTATAAAAGTTGAAGAGTTGTCTACCTGATAAGGTATTTTAAGTGTTTGTTGGCATGCATAACCTATAATTAGAAACATAATATATTAATAGTATATGGGAAAGGGTCATATCTCAAATTTTAGGCACTAGTTTTTATAGTGAGGGGATAAACTTTATGAATGATTGCTAACAGTGGAAGATGGTTTAAACCCTCAAAGAACCCTAATAGTGACCCAATATGAGAAATGTTGTTATAAAGTGATCAAAATTAATTTGTATAGATATTTTAGTGATTTTATTTTGTATTAAATGCTTCTAGGAATCTCTATGTGTGATTGAATCTTTAGGTGAGTGGACCCTACAAGAAAAGCCTTGTTTCTTGGAGATTTATTGTATCAGTTAGAGTTGACCAAGTAAAAGTTGATAAATGGATGGATGAAAAAGTTTGAGACTTTTAGTTTTTGTCCATGAAGGTTTATAGATAAGTTATATTCATTATGTGTGTTAAACCAGTCATCCATGTTAACCAGTCGTTAATAGTGCTAATGGTGAAAATAGTGAAAAACCTAAGCAATAGTTAGAAGTTGAGTAGGGATGTGTTATCATGGAATAGGGATGAAACAAGTGAATGGAGACATTATTAAAGAATTTTAATAAATTTTAATTTTAGATAAAAAAATTTAATGTCAATGGATATGATGAAAATGTTGCTCATAAGTTGACCTATATGGTTCAGATGAGGCAGCGAGATACAAGATCATGAGATTGGTCTGCAAAACCAATATTTCCATTTGAACATATTATATTTATATATAATAATGGTATAATTATATCATAAGACTATACAAATTCATAAAGAGTCTTTGTAAATATTCATATAGGTGATTTAAGGTCATTGCCACCATAACTATGCTTTAAGGTAAACTGTAAGTTCTAGGTAAGCAAGTTATAGTGATGAGTTTGAGACTCTAAGCCTTGAATTGAAGAATATAATGAACATGGTTTTTTTATCTAAGAATTTAATGTCATATACATAATTTTTATAATGTTTTTTATTTAGTTAAATTATTGAAAATGTTGAATCCAAAATGGCTTGATTGGTTGAGTGAGGTCTATAAGAGAGAAGGTCAACAAATTGGTCTGCAAGACCAATAATTACCAATAGATATTATGATATTTTTATTTGATATTGTTATGAATATGTTTTAGGATAATTTTAATCCCTTTAATGTGTTCTTTTAGGTGTCACAATTTCAAGTTCCCATGACTATGTTTTGAGGCTAGTTGGCAGTTTAGAGTGAGCATATTGCAGTGAAGCGTTTGAGCCTGTATACCTTGAGTTGAAGTATATAATTAATTTTGTGATTACCATGAGGTCATGATATTTTTTAATATTTTTTTTATTTCCATTTATATTTAGTTAATTAGTGTTTTATCTTCAGTAGTTCAAGACAGACTTTCTAGGTATACACAAGCCTAATTGTGAATAGTACTAATGGCATGCTTCAAGTGGTGGTTGGAGTTAAAAAGTGTCATGGACATAAAATTAGATTATTATAGGTATATTTGAGTGTAATATGAATTTTTAATTACATATGTGTATTTTTAAATTATTTCAAGGAGATCAAAGGGTAACATGTGCTAATGAAGGCCTAATTAAATTAGGTCTCCTTAAGGCCTAAAAGAGGTTTTAGTCCTATATGTTGTGACTAGCATATTAAAATGTTTTATTAATATATAAAACATTTTATATGACCTATTCAAATTTTAATACAATTATCAAAGTTTATATGGATGAACAATAGGTGTATGATCAAGAGGCTTGTACATATACAAGGCAATTTTAGGCCTATTTGGGTGTGTAGAGTGTAAGTAAATAAATAATATATTTATAAGTAGAAAGAGGTATTATAAACCATCATATTATTGTATAAAATCAATTATGATGATATAATATCATTTTTTCATTTGAATATCAAGGTCATATTACCTAATCAAGTCAAGAAGAGGGCTAGTTGAGCGAAGAAGCCTAGAAGGTAGTTTGAGAGGGATAAGAGTGTGAAGAGATAAAGATCTGGTCATCATCAGTTGGTTGAGAATAAATTTGTCATAAAGGTGATAAAATAAATCATATGGATGAGTTTTTTCCTCCTTGCAAGTTGGTGCTTGCTAAAGCCTAGCTGAATTGGTACTTAGCTAGTTGGGGTTGGTGTTCCATGTGAAGTGGGTGCTTCAATAAATTTGATGTTGTATTATAGGACTGTAGTAAATTTATGGATATCAGTGGTTTTCCTTTCCCTTTATTATTTTCCATGTATTTAATGTGTTCTTTTGTTTTATGCTTATGCGGATAGGTGTTTATGCTTGCAAGATTTATATGCTTGTTTGAATGTTTCATGATTTATTAAGTGAGATTGATAAGAAAGTTTTTGAAGATTGATTCACCCCCCTAAATCATTATGATTCCAAAAATTGGTATCATATTAGGTAATTTAAATTAGGCCTAATATCTTAAAGGAGATTCTAGAATCAAGGATGGCTAGTCAGCAAACAGAAGGTGGTTTATTTACCAATAAGGCTTCATTCTTCAATGGGACCTATTATGCTTTTTGGAGAATAAAAATGAGTGCATATATTATGTCAATGGAACATGACATATATTATTCAATTAAGGATGGATATACTCCATCTCATACACTGCTAACTAATGCAACAGGCAAGAAGGAAAGTGAGAACAATTCTAAGGCAATGAATGCCATTTTATGTGGCCTATCAGAGGTATAGTTTGTGAAGGTGATGCACTATGAGCAAACCAAGGTGATATGTTAAAAATTTAATAATATATATGAAGTGTTGAGAATTTTTATCATTTATATCAATGTTGATGCCATTGATGTCAATGTACAAGTCAAAGGAGAATTTGAAGGCAACCTAATGTCTTTCTATTAAGAGATAATTTAAAGGAAACCTAATGATTATTATATTGGTTATTGTAAAGTTTTTTAAAGTGGTGTAAGAGGGATTTTTGGTTAATTTTATTTACATTATGTAAGATTGAGTTTGATAGCATCATTGAGGTAAGAATTTTTGAGTATTAGTCCTTGAATACGAGGTATCTTGAGAAACCTAGTCATAACAAGCATAATAATATCATGAGCATGTGTATGATGAGCATGAAGAGGTAGGTTCATAAGTATTAAATTATATGAGGATAACTTAATTCATGTGAAAAAGGTGTATAATCATCAAATAGTGTTTCAAGATTAGTTTTCAAGCTTCAAGTGCTTGAAAAGCCTAGTCATGACACTAGTCATATCATGTAAATTCCCAGTAAGAAGGTTTGAGCTTGGTATCTTGGTGAGATGGATGAAAAAAGGAATAATATTTTGTATAATATTTATTTATAATTTATATGAGGTATTGGATCACTCATGTGAGTCTTAGGGTAAGCATACAAGGGTAGGACCTATACACCTAGTATGCAACTAGATCACTTCTAGACCCTACTTGGCCTAATGAGGCATCATGATCTATTGTAAAGACATATGAAGGATGTTTGACATTTTTTTATCATGTTATATGTTGTGTGAGAATGTATTTTAGGTGAATATCACATTTAAAGAAGCATAAAGGTCAGTTTTAAGGCTTAATGTGATATACAGATTAAGGTCTAGAGAGCAAAGAGAGAGATGGTGACCAAATGAGGTATGAGTTTCAGATTTTAAGATGATAATAAGCATGTTAGAATTTTAAATTATATGATAGATTTTCATATTTGTGTTAACCAAGTTTTAGGTCAAGGTTTGCAAGATAAGGCATGCAAAGTTGTTTTAAGGTCTATCAAGTGCACATATTGAAGGTTTCTCAACCTGAAAAGGAATTTCAAGTGTTCATTAGCACATGTAACCTCTAAATGGGAAACCAATATATTAATGGTATATGGGTAAGGTTAATATCTCAAAATTATAGGTATTATTTTCTTGATTAAGGTACTATGCTTTATGAATGATCGTTAAGATTGGAAGATGGTTTAAACCCTCAAATAACCCTAATAGTGACCCAATATGAAATAAGTTATTATAAAGTGATCATAATGGATTGATATGGATAGTTAAGTGATTGGAGGTTATATTAAAATCTTCCAAGGATCTCTAATTATGATTGGTTTTTCAAGTGTGTGAGTAGACCCTACAAAAAAAGTGTTAGTTTCTTAAAATTTTATTGTAGTAATCAGATTTAACCAAGTAAAAGTTGTTAAATAGATGAAGGAAAATTTTTGATACTTGTAGTTTTTTGTCCATGGTGTTTTATGGAAATTTTTTAGTCCTCATGTTTTCTAAACCTATCATCCAAGTTGACTAGTCACTAACAAACTTAATGATGGAATCAATGAGAAATCCAAGCAATAGTGAGAAGGTGATTAGGAATTTGCTATTATAGAATAGGGATTAATCCAAGTTCATGGAGGTTTTGCTAATTAATTTTAATAAATTATCATATTTTTTATAAGTTTTGGAGGTCAGTGGTAATAGTGAAAAAATTTCTTACAAAGTTGACTTGTTTGAATCAGTGAGGTATAGTGAGGTTATGAGATTGGTCTGAAAGACCAATATTTACATTTAAACACACACACGCACACACGCGCGCGCGCACACACACACACACACACACACACACACACACACACACACACACACATTATAATAATAATGGTATAATGATATCAGATTTTCATCTACATGCATTTTAAGTCATTGAATATTTATATGCACATGTTGAAGGTCATTATCACCATGGTTATGCTTCAAGGCAAACTAGCAGTTCTTGGTAAGCAAGTTGCAACAATGAATTTGAGGCTCTATGAAATAAATGGAAGTATATAATGCACATGGTTTTATTTTTTGATAATTTTATATTATTTTAATAAGATTTGTTATTCATTAAAATTAGTGAAAATTTTGAAGCCAAAATGGCTTAACTGGCTAAGTTGAGGTATGTGAAAGAGAAGGTCAATAAATTGGTTTGCAAGACAAATAGTTGCCATAGAGATTATGATATTTTTATTTAAAGTTATTTTTAGGGTGTTTTATGATCATTCCCATGAATTTAAATTCATTTATTTTGTTTTTTATGTGTCAAAATATTTAGTTTTCATGACTGTGTTTTAAGGCTAGTTGGCAGTTCAAAGTGAACATTTTGCAAAGAAGAGTTTGAGCCTGTATATCCTAAGTTGAAGTATATAATGAATTTTATGATGAAAAATAGGTCATTAAGTTTATTAATATATTATTTTTTTCCATGGTTATTAATATAATTGGTGTTTTATCTTCATTAGTTCAAGATAGACTTTTTAAGTATGCACATGTCTAATTGTGAACAATGCTAATGGTGTGCTTCAAGTAATGGTTAGATCTAAAAAGTGTTATGGACATTAGTTGAGCATATAATGGGTATATATGAGTCTCATATGATATTTTACTACTATGTGTGGTTTTTCAATGTCTTTTAAGGAATACAAAGTGTAATGTGTCCCAAAGTAGACCTAATGGGATTAGGTCTCCATGCGACGTAAAGATTAAATAAGGCCTAATTGAGGTATGTCAGACCTAAAATAACTCAAATAATATTTGATACATGTTCATGATATTTTATAATATCTATTACATGTTTTAATTAAGATATTAAGGGTGTTTATCCAACCAAAAAGGATGTGAACAAGAGACTTGTATAAATACAAAGTAGTTTTAAGCCTATTTGTGTGTGTAGAGTGCAAGCGAATAAAATAACATATTGAAGAGAAAAATGCGGTATTTTATACCATAAAAATAGTATATATAATCTGTTATAAATATTATATATAGGTTCTTTATATGAATATCAAGGTTATATGATGTAATCAGTCTTGAAGAGAGCTAATTGAGTGAAGAGACCTAAAAGGCAATTTGAGAGGGATAAGAGTGTGAAGAGATGAAGAGGTGGTCATAATTATTTGGTTGAGAAAAAAAATTTCCTAAATTTGATCTATTTAATTAGGTGTTTAATTTGGTGTTGATTCATCTAGGGTTTTGGTGCCTCCTTACAATTTGGTGCTTGCTAAAGCCTAGTTGAGTTGGTGCTTATCTAGTTGGGGTTGGTGATCCATGTGAAGCAGGTGCTTCAATAAATTTGATGTTCATCTTATAGGACTATAGTAAATTTTTAGATATTATTGGGTTTTCTTCCCATTGATGTTTTCCCACATATGTGATATGTTCATTTGTTTCATGCTTATGTGGATAGGTGTTTATGCTTGCTAGATATATGTGCTTGATTGAATGAATCATGATTGTATAAGTGAAATTGATAAAAAAAATTGAAGATCGATTCACCCCTCCTCTCAGTCATTTTGATTCCAACATAAAAGATACACCAAAGTGAATATGGCCAAGTTTCAAACCCATAGGAGATAATTTTAAAGTCTAAAGATGAAACCATTGTATCCTACCTATTGAAGGTTGATGAAGTTGTCAATGTCATTATAAGATTGGTAGAAGAAGTGAAAGAGAATATAGTTATTCAAAATGTATTTATATCACTAACTCCTAAGTTTTATTCTAAGGAATGTAAAGTATAAGAGATGCAATATTTGGATAAACTAGAAATGGATATACTTAATGGCATCTTGACTGCTTATGAGATGAGAATAAATGAAGGAAAGCTTACCAATAAGGAAGTAACATTAAAAGTTGAGAAGAAGTCAAAATAAAAGAAGGTCAAGGATGATTAATGCTTAGATATTGATGATAATCAACTAATATCCATTTTTTTAAGGAAATTAAGATTTGGCTCTGGTAAGTAAAAGGGTAAGTTACCCTTGAAATATTTCAACTATGGCAAGATTAGTCACTTTACATCCAAGTTCCTAACAATGATAAGACTGAGCATGATGAACATAAAGAACATAATGAACATCATGAAGATGACAAGAAGGCCTATAATTTTGAGAAAAATAAGGAGTTTAGGTAGTATAAGATATGAAAGTATCATTCAAGAACAAGATAAATTTCTACACCAAAGAAGATAACACATCTGATGTAAGTGACACAAGCACATTTGATAGTGATGATGACAATAATGAACATGAACATGACAATAATAAAACATTATTCATGGATATAGAAATAGAGAATGAGGGTTTCTCAAATGGGAAAGGCCTTAAGGTCGATGAAGAATCAGATGAATAAGAGGCTGAAGCAAACCTTGAGGTAGAATTAGTGAGTGATCTAGAGGAGTTGAATTCCTAAAGAAAGAAAAATCATAAACTAAGATCATTAGTTAAGGAATATGAAAAGTAGATTGGTTTATTTGAGTAAATATTGAGTAACACATCCAAAGAGTATGATGAGACCATCAATCAAATTGAAGCATAAATGGAGATAATCACTGCATGCCTAAAGGCTAAAGAGGAATAATACACCGGGTATGGAACTAAAGTGGAATCCTTAAAATCTAAGTTGGATCAAGCATCTAGCAAGATGAAGACCTATGAGAGCTTTGAAAATAACGTTGAGGGTTTAAATGAAATCTTGAGTAGTTAAAAGTCTACAAGTGATAAGACTGGTCATGGTTTCAAACAAGAGCAAAAGGAGGAAACTCAAGTCAAAGAAAAGGATAATAAAGGCAAGAAGATCAACATGAAAATAACAATCGAAAAACCTAATGCAATAAGGTATGTTAAATCATTCAATGGTTATTTTTATACATGCAATTAGTTTGGTCATAGAGTAAGAGAGTATAGAAGACACTCTAAAAATGAATATGCATGTGATTATGAAAGGAATCATCAGTCAAGAGGTATGTATAAGGTTATTTGATACAACTATCATAATGTGGGACACATTGCAAGATTATATCCTAATAGAGGTAGAAGGCCATTAAGTCAAAACAAGAGGTTTGAATCCCCTAGAGTGTAATAGAGAAGACAAATGAATGTGTGGAGACCAAAGATATTCAAGGCTAGTCATGATCAGTCTATTATTAGCTCATATTGATGATTAAATAATTGATGAATATGTCAAGACTAGATTATTAATCAAGACTAAAAGGATACAGAAGTATATTAAATCTTGTGAGAACATGGAGATCTGGGAATCTCATAAGCTTGTGTTGTTTTAGTTCCTTATGGAAATGGGTGATTCTATTAGGATTCATGGAGACACAATTCAGTTAGCAGAAGCATGATGGATTCTTGGTTTAAGGGAGAGATATTCAGGTTGTTGACTAAGCTTGATCTATGTTAAAAAGTGGTTTTATAATCTAAGTTCATTTAAAGGAGGTATACTTGGAGTAAGGGGGAGAATATTCCTAAAATGATTTATATTTTGTGTTGATATTTTGTTGTGAGAATTTGTGGTTCCAAAATTTGTAGAATGTATGACTAGTCATTAATGTTAAAGGGGGAGAAATTTATAGAAAGAAGATTGACCATATTGGAAGAGATAAGAGTGATTAGATTGAAGAATGTTTTTTCATCAATGTTAAAGAGGGAGTTTGTTGAGAAGCATTGTCATTGATGTCAAGGATGATGTCATTGATGTCAAGGCACATCTAGTGAAGATGTATGTTGAGTGGTCTTTGATAGAATTTGAAGGCAACCTAATGTCTCTTTGTTGATAGAGAATTTGAAGGCAACCTAATGATTATTTTATTGATTGATATCAAGTTAAATATCATGATTCAGGTTAGCTTGATGATTATTAGTATTATCACAAAGAGGTTTCATGATTAAGTAGGTAGTGAAGCATGGTTATGAAGCTCTAGGTATACATGAGGTCATGAGATCATGTTGATCAGAAAGAGATTTTTGTAGTAGTTTGAGACTGTTGTCTAGTGATTACAAGGTAAGCATGTTTGAATGTTAATCCTTGAGTACAAGTTGTCGTAAGAATCCTAGTCATAAAAAGCATATTCATATCATGAGGTATGTGCAAAGGTATGACATAATTTGAAGAAGATGAGAGTGATCAGAGTGATCAAATTGAAGAATGTTTTTTCATCAATGAAAAAGGAGTTTGTTGAGAAGTGTTGTCATTGATGTCAAGATACATCTAGTGAAGATGTATGGTGAATGTTATTTAAGAGAATTTAAGGCAAACTAATGAGTATTCTATTGATTGATATCAGGTTAAATATCATGATTTATGTTAGCTTGATGATTGTTTGTATTATCACAAAGATGTTTGATGATTAAGTAGGTAGTGAAGCATGGTTATGGGGTTCTAGTTTTATATGAGGTCATGAGTTCATGTTGATAAAAAAGATATTTTTACAATATTTTGGGAATGTTTTCTAGTGAGTGCAAGGTAAGCATGTTTGAGTGTTAATCCTTGAGTACAAAGTCTCTTGAGAAGCCTAGTCATAACAAGCATAATAATATCATGAACATGTACATCGTGAGTTTGAAGAGGTATCTGTAGAGGTATGACATAATTTAAGGGATATGAGAGTGATTAAAGTGATAAAATTGAAGAATGTTTTGACATCAATGACAAAGAGGGACTTTGTTGAAAATTTTTATCATTGATGTCAAGGATGATGTCATTGATGTCAAGGTTGATTTCATTGAATTCAAGGTACATCAAGTGAAGATGTATGGTGAGTGGTCTTTGAAAGAATTTGAAGGCAACCTAATGTCTCTCTATTTATATATAATTTGAAATCAACCTAATTATTCTTATGTTTATTAATATCAAGTTTAATATCATGATTTAGTTTAGCTTAATGATTGTCAGTATTGTCACAAAGAGGTTTGATGAACAAGTACATAGTGAAGCATGGTTATGAAGCTTTAGGTCTACATGAGGTCATGAGAGCATGTTGATAAAAATATATTGCTTTATTATTTTGATAATTTTTTTTGGTGATTATATGGTAATAATGTTTAAGTGCTAATCCTTGAGTACAAGGTGTCTTGAGAAACCTAGTCATAACAAACATAGTCATATCATAAGCATATGCATGGTGAGAATGAAGAGGTATGTGTAGAGGTATGAAATTATTTGAGGAGGATTTAATTCATGTGATCAAGTTTTATAAGCATTAATTAGTGTTTCAAGGTTATTTTTCAATTTTTAAGTGCTTGAGAGGCCTAATCATGACACTAGTTACTGCATGCAAATTCCTAGTGAGACAGTTTGAGCATGGTGGCTTGGTGAGATAGATGAATAGAGGCATAAAAGGATATATGAGGTTTATTGAAAATGTATTTAAGGCATTGGATCACTAATGAAATTATAAGGGTGAGCTTATAGGGGTAGGACCTTTAGACCTAGTCTGCACCTAAACCACTTCTAGACCCTACCTAGCCTAATGAGGCATCATGGTCTTTTATCAAGGAATGTGAAGGATGTATGGCTATGTATAAGCATGAGAAAAGTTAATTGAGTATGTGAATAAGGTATATAACACTTGGAAAAATTCATGAAGGTGAGTTTTAAGGCCTAATGGGGTTTTTAGGTTAAAGTCTAGAGAGCAAAGAAAGAGATGGTGGCCAAATGAGGTATGAGATTCAGATTTCAAGATAAAAATGAGCATGTCAGCTTTATCAATGGTCTGATTTATTTTCATAGGTTTTTTTTACCAATTTTAAGGTAAAAATTTGAAGTTTTAGACTTTAAAATGTGTTTTAAGGTCTCTCAAGTACATAGGTTAAAGAGTTGTCTACTTGAGAAGGCTTTTCAAGTGTTCGTTGGCATGTGTAACCTCTGCATGGGAACTTAAGCTATTCATGGTAGATAGAGAATGGACCTATCTAAAATTTATATGCATTATTTTTTGTAATGAGGGGATAAGATTTATTAATGATTTATAATAGTGGAAGATGGTTTAAACCCTTAAAAAACCCTAATGGTGACTTGATATGAAATAAGTTATTCTAAAGTGCTTAGAATGGATTGGTATGGCTAGTTTAGTGATTAGAGGTTGTATTCAACTCTCCCAAGCATTTCCAAGTATGATTGAGTCTTTAAGTGAGTGGGTGGACCCTAAATTAAATCTTGATTTCTTAGATATTTATTGTAGTAATCAAATTTGACCAAGTCAAAGTTGTTAAATGGATGGAGGAAAAGTTTGAGACTTTTAGTTTGTGGCCATGAAGGTTTTTTAGACAAATTCTATCCCTTAGGTATGTTAAAATGGTCATTAAAGTTTACCAATTAGTGGAAACAATAGTCAATACATATGAGGGTACACCCATATTTATATATACTTATGAACATTTGGCTCACCCATTCAGATTCTTAAATTGGCAAGATTGTAGCAGCTATGAACATGATGCTAATTTCTTCCTTAATCTTGACATGAAAATCTGGGTTCATCCGGTTTGGACAACTATTCATGGATATCATGCCTTCCACCAATGTGATCTTCATTTTTTTTTTAAACAATAATGCACACCATTCATCTCATTACAACTTCTCAAGAAGAGGTCTTGTAATTCTAAGAGCAATTCCACAATGCATGTTAATTTTGCAACATATTAATAATCCCAATTGTGGTCATTTTAGGATCTCTTTCTTAGCTAATATTCACCTTAATTATTTAAAAATGATCTTAGTGCCAGTTGTGTTTATCAATTGACACATCTATTAATTACTAATCTGCATGAGAATTTGTGACTCATGACCAAGAGTATCTTCTTGGGGATTTTCATCTACCTTACACACACTTCTCTGCTTCATGACTTTATATTTTGAATTTCATTCCATCCACACTGCTTCATCATCATCATTATATTCACTATTTAACCCATAGTATTCAAATAACTTAAGAAGTGCAAATCACTTCTTAACATACATTTATTTGACTTACTCGTCTATTTTGAATCATCTTCTAAGATAATGTGGTAGATGTATTACAAGGGTTCTACCAATTTCAGGTAGTATGAGGATAAATAAAATGTATGTATTAAATTATCCTTCAATATCTTTTAGTCATTCATTTCTTAGCACGTGTCATTCACAATATACCACATGCAATCCTAATATTTTAAATTTTGATAGAAGACATGAACCCATAGTCCTATTGAGAACAAGGTGTGCACCTTGTTGAGATGTATTCAAACATAATAACATGTGTACATGGATACAAATAAACACTATATATAAGTAGTCTTTGGTGGTCATTGTTGTGCTTAAATTCAAAGCATATAACATCTTGAACTTTAGTCTAAGTGGGAAAACTTGGTTTGTGGGTGGCCTAATAACATGTAGTAATGTTATTCAAAGTTATGCAAAAATAACCAAACAATCCTTCTTCTCAAAAACATAGGACTCAAGGTAATGTGGAAAGGGATTAGCACTTGTGAAACCATCGTATCAAGTTAACTTAGTAATTTTTCCATTGCTTATTCATAACACCATCTTTACCTTAGATGTAATGTGAAACACCCAAATATTATTTGTGATTGAGGAAGGCTTGATGCTAGTATGCAACAATTTTTGTGTAGGAAAAAATTGATGTTTTGAGCACACAAATCCACTTTTTCTCCCTGTGCCTTCATATGATTCCTAAAATCATTGATCATAAGCAATTATTGCGGTGTAATAAGTATAACTTGCCTCATCCCAACTTAGGAAATTATCCCCATTTAGATCTATGTTTTCTAATCCTTGTGTTGTGATGCTATATATGTTATTGATCTCATACTTCAAGTCAACACTTTTGAAATAAGGGAGCCTTGATCACTTGATATGGGAATCACAACACATTATTTCCCATTTTAAAAACTCTTGTATCTCTTCTTGAAGTGCATATTTTCATTATTAACATAACACCAAGGTTATCAAAGTATATCTAGGTAGTTGTCTACCAATGTGAGCTCAATTACCTAAAAGTCACCTCAAAACTTTACACCCATTATCTCAACACCAACATCCTACCAAATCCTCATGGGTTGAGCATTCATTTTATTTTTCATGAAAAATAATGTGGTGAGGGTTGTAACATGGGGTTGTCCATCTTATGCCAAAAATCTCTTATAAGGATATCTACTTTGGTATACATGTCCACCAATATGTCACATTCTGACCATCCATTAATATCTACATATATGACCAAATCTTGGTCATATCCTACATTTTGAGCTACTCTTATCTTGGACCCTCACACTAGGTATGTCATAGGTACATTGGTTGTTCAAATTACTATATAATGGTCTAAAAGATTATTTAACATAGGGATCATTACACTAGAAAGCAAGAGGGCTAATATGTTGGTAAGGTGATTCTCCTATGCATCAACATGTACTTGGGGTTGGATCTCCTTCCTTGTCTTTTCCTCCAAGTCTCAAACATATATAATTTCACCCTAAAAATTGTGTATGACATCCATTCCTTCACGTAGTGCCTCCTTTTGGCACAATACATTTGGATAGGGTGGTATGGAGAGCTCAGGGTATGCCACACTATCTTTAAATCTTCTCAACTCACATCCTAATTTGACATTATCCTTAGGAGTTGTTTCTAGTTACATGGTTATGCCACTATGATTTGTTACATGTACTTTGGGGCTAACATCCTTTCAAGGTTATGCCTTTGGAACCCACTACTCTAAGTTACACATAAGCTTGATCATGTTGGTTACCTTATCAGGCCTATCCTTATGTGTGAGCTCAACATATATATCAGGGAACTCCTTGACCTTACCTCAAAAATAACCACATGTGGGATACTTGGGGCAGTTTTTTTGGTAATGACCCAGTGATTCAAACTTATGACAAGTGTGTAGGTGAAATTTTCCACATCCATGTCCCCCACTATGGCCTCTAAAATTGCACTATTGCTCGTATAACCATAATTTTGGCTTGTTATATCTATATTATCTTACCACATTTCTCATTCTCTCTCCTCATAAGTCTTATCAATCACCTAACAATATTTAGTTTTTTGGGTGGAGTTAAAAACTTTATGATAGATAGAGACTTTAGTCTAGGTTATACATTGAAAGAGGGGATGTTTTTGTACATTGTGTCCTTCATAAAAAACATCTCATGATGTGATGAGGGATATCACATTCCACATTGAAAAAATATTGTTATTATGTCCATCTACCTTTCAATCTATAACATAACCATATTCAATAATCTTGTGCATTATCAATCATAAGCTTTTGCAGTTGTAATTCCATTAAAGTAATTTATTCCTCCATGAATGGTCTAAACCCTATATCTATGATTCTAATGACTTTATATCTTAGTTCCACCTCAAGGGATTCCTTAGTATCAACAAGCATTTTCATAAATAGGGCGCAATGAAAGTGTACAAGTAACCCTTTAAGAAACCACTATGCATGTTGTATTGGGTGAATATCAAAGGAAAGATTGGATAATAAAGTATTAAGCCTAGCATAATAGACATAAACACTTTACGTCAAATATTTATTGGTCTCTTTTAGTGTAACAATGCTCTATTTCTCTAACTCAAGGATATAAAACTCATTCAAGGAGGTTACCTTTAGGAGATTTTAGTCCACAATGGCCTAGTTTGGATCAATATTTTGATACCAAGTATGAATGTGATCTAATAAAATCATGGAAAACTAGCTTGCCTTATGCTCTAAAAATGTTATTCCATTAACACACCAAATGAGGTCACATTTTTAAAAATGCTCTATATCATTTTCCACTTCATGATATTCATGTAGACTCAAATAAATTTCATAAAATATTCGGGGAATTAGTATAGGCATGGTTAGTGCTTATGTCATTGGTGCACTACTTTTAGGTACACCTAGACCCTAAAATACTCTAGAGTTTGCTCCTACACCTCTACCACATCCTCTTACTAGGGGTGTGGCTCCTCCAGTTCATAAAGCAAGTTGCATTATTACTCATCCAAATTCTTATATTTTTTATTGGCCTATCACCACTTCAATAGTTCTGACCATTTTATTGTGTGCTATGCTACTTAGTTGAGGGGTTAGACCCCCTCATAGGTGGCATACCATACATAAAGGGAACCTCAGATTTTATTGGTTGTGTATCTAATGATATAAATGATTGGTAAGGAACTATTTTCTATAACCCACTTTGTTCATCTTCCCTTATTATAAACTCTCTTATACTCAATTTTTTTACAACATCTTGGTTGATTTATTTGATTTTTTGGAAAAACACATTAGCTAATGGTTCAAGTATAAGGGAAATGTGCATTTACATAATACTCATTCCCTAAAAATATTTTGTTTCTTTGAGAACTTCAACTTTACTTTCCAAAAAATTTCATAACCTACTAACACACACTTTTCCATCAATGGACCATGTATATTCTATGTGAGATTCATCCTCATGCCATCCCTATGTTGTGTTAGACCTCATGGGATATCCTAAGTTGGAATTTACCCATTGAGATCCTTTTTTTCATCACCTTTTGTCAAATATCATCATACTTGTGACTTCTAAGTTCATGATCATCTGGTCCCTCCATGATGAATACTTTCTTCCACATCTCACAAACAAATGCCCCATTCACCTTTTACATCTCTCATACATGTATAAATTTAGTTGGACATTCATAATTTATCTATACCACTATCTATCATCAGTATATTAATATCCAATGCTAATTGATTTAGATATGGTCCTCTAGGCTCACAAAAAAATGGTATTTAGCCTCCTCCAAACAATAATATGTGGATATAAAAAATTATAGCACATAATTGTTCAGCACCCCATGCCACCACACATCAACAACTCTGGTCTAAACTAAGTCTAAGTCCTTTATCTTGTATTTAGCTAATCCATTCAAAATAATTTCTAACCATAGTTTCTATTCTTGTTCATCACATATGTTTCAAGACATGCATGCAAATGAATTGGTGATTCAAAGATAGCACCTCAAATATTTCATTATGCAGGTTGTCTTCCACATATTACCTTGGATATTTATTTATGTGGCTGTGATGATTCATCATAAACCTTTACTATACTTTCTCCAATAAATGTTCATTGTTTTCTAGTGAAATTAAATATATCATTCCTAATTACCATTTCATCAAATAAATTAAACTAAGTCCCAATAATGTAACCAAAATTTTGGGTGTAAATTCATCACATGCACACTAGTCCTGATCCACATGTGCATTCCCTAACACTATATTAAAACATTGGCATATCACGTAAATTATCATTACATGCTCACTTAAGGCACATAGAGAGATACTAATATGGGTCAAGGTTAGTTGGAAATGATGACATAATACATTTCTATTACATGATTATTCATGCACATTGATATAATTAGGAATATACTATCACTTATCAACACATGGAGATAATTATGCTTAACATAAAGAGTGATATAAAATAAAACACATTATCTTAATAATGGAAAAAAAAAAAGCACTCCCAAAATAAATGTCGTCTAAAACAACAACAACAATAACCATAACAATTACTTATCAATTCATGGATACAAGATGCACCATGGTAATAATTAAATATACAATCCTTAGCTCTATTTTGACAACATTTTCCATTTGAACACTGTAGACACCTAAAACTGGCCACCAATGGCTTCATATAGTACTTTAGACCAATTTTTACCAACCACTATAAATTAAGCTTAAAAATCACTAAACATCCCAAATTCACTTTTACAACACTCATCACAGCTCAGAATCCCATTGAGACATCCCTAATTGGGGCATTATACCATAAAGAATAAAAACTTCTCATAGATTCATCTCTAATCATTCCATGATATTACAACATACAATTTGGTATATAGACCAATTAAATGGGGTAAATTCACACATGGACATAAAACCAAATCTTGGAAATGCTAAAATCCTAATTAAAATTAATTAATATTCTAAACCAAATAAAATGCCTAATTAAATCATCCATGAGCAATTAATGAAATTCCAAAAAAGGAAATTCAAAAATCAAGAATATCCTAGGAATTCATAATTACCTTTTTGTGACTTGTCAAATATCCTAAAATATCTCAGCATGCCTATTCAGTGCTAATCATGACAATTTTACACCTTTTAACTCTATTGGGGTTAATTAACTTAATAATGTTAGGTTTGGACCCATTCGAAGCTTTAAATACACTCTAACTCACATAGGGTTGGGGTTAGTTTATAAACCTATAAATATAATCTTAGACCTTTTCATTTGCAGAGCTTGGACATCACAAATTTATAATGATGGTTTTATGACAAGATTGGAAATAATAGAGTTATAATGCCAAAATCACAAGCTAAAGCCAAAAAACCATGGTGCCAAGGAGAGAAGGTGCCACATAACTCCATTTTCCAAAGAATTTATTAGCACAAGATGAGAAAGCCAAATGAAGACATAATTTGGAGCATTCAAGGAAGGTGAATAATTTGTAGTTCTTTGAATTTTAGTTGAGATTTGTCATTTGTTGTTTATTTACTATGTTCCTCCTATGATCTAAGCCTAGATATGTTATGTTTGTTAGTGTGTTCTTTTCATTTTCATTTCATTGTGAAACTAACACTAGATCTAACATCCTCTCTTGAGTCAAATTCCTTGATCATAAATGGCATGCTCGGTGGGACTATGGGCACCCCATGTAGTAAGGAGACAAAGATGCAACTCATAAATCATCAAATGGATGCTTGAATTTTTTTCAAAATTATAGTTTTGTCTTTATTTTTGCTATATTTTTAATTTTTGAAGTAACTTGAAACTACACAAAGACCAACATCGATCAGGAATAACCAATATTAGTTTTGCCTAACCAAGATCTATTCTGTGTGATCAACATCAGTCAGATTTTAGGGGAAACATGGTTACAAATCTTGTATTTTGAATCTTTTTAACATTAAAAATTATGATTTATTGGTTTCATTAGCATTTACACTCTCTGTCTAATCATTGTGTTACAACTTTTAAAGCGTTTTTATCATTTTTAGAGTTAACTTAAATTTTTTATCTCATGTTGGTTTGCCTTTAGGTTCATAGGTGATGGACATCAGTCTTAATTAATCAATATCATTTCTTTATAGCCTTCATCATTTCTTTATAATACCAACTAGCATCAATTTCCTTATAATCAACATCGATAAGTTCTGACCAACATTGATCACTATGTTTTTAAAACACAAACCTAAGAGCTATCTTTTGAAACATTATTTGCTCACCTTCAAATGTGCTTCAAAGCAAGAGGAGACTCTCTAATTTTTATAGTGCCAAAACATGAATTAAGCACAAAGTAGAAATTTTAAATGGTTTTAAAACTTCATTTTGGTGTTTAAAATGAACTAGGCTAAATCTTGCCATTTGGATTTTTAATGATTAAAAATAACCTAAATGATTTGTGTTGAAGTTGTTTTGTGAAATTTGTTACATGTTTTGCACTTAATCCAAGGGACCAAAGAACTTAATTTGAATGTGTTTTGATCTTTCTCACTTTTTATTTTGGTGTTTAAAAATAACCTAGTTCATTTTATATGATTTAGATGTCTTTCAAAGTTTCTGGAAAGATTCAAATAATGCCAAGGGGGCCATAAAACTTCACAACACATTTTACTTTTTGGTGATTTAAAATGAACTTTAAATTACTTAATTCATACTTTGAAAAACATTCATTTCATGCCATGTTTATTTGGAATTGTTTTTTTTTTCACAAAATGAATAGCACGTGTATGCTCTCCCCTCATCCCCTATAGGGAACTTGGGTGACCAAAAGTGCCTTTTCATTGCATTTTTTCCTAGTCTAAGGTATGAAAATAAAGTTATATAGGTTCTCCCTAAAACCCACATGGTTTGGGTGATTTAAAATTAACCCTAAAGTCTTTCCATTTGGTCTTTAATTTTTATGCAATTTAGATTATGGAGGGGAGGTGATTACCTTTTCACGAGTTCTTTAGGGAAGCATTAACCTGGGGCTTCATCTCTTGGTAGTGTTTCAACCCTACTCCATGATAGGGTATACATACTATGATAGTTAGGGGGTTGAGAGGATAACCTCTCTTTCATAATGAAGGCTTGAGTTAGATTTAGTCAACCAAGATATTCCATTAAGAAATCCATAGATGGAATCACTATGCACAAGAATAGACCTTTGCATAGTAAGTTGATCAATATGAACTCAATTAACATGATGCTTATCTTATATTAGCCACACTTGGGATCAATTTAGATGTTTGAAAACTATATTTTTAGTCAACCCTACTTACCATACCTTATTAGTTTAGGTCTTAAGATGATTTACTTATTTTTATTTGGTTTTTCTCTTTTATTGCTTGGTGTTTTGAGTCTAAATTTCTTGTTTGATTATGCCATATCATATCAAGTTTTGCTTATATGCCACTCCTTTATTTTAATGTCATAACACCAAATATTTTGAAGTCATCAAAATTGTCTATATAGACTTACTCATATCTCAAAAATATTCTCAAAATAAATTAATTTTGTTCATAATCTTAATATAATCCCCAAGCCTCTAACACTCCTTATAGCCTTAACTCCATGTCCAAAACTTCCCTTCAATTATACATTCGACCCATTTATATAATGCTTCCATCCACAACCCAAGTGGTGAAGCACTTATCTTTTTATCCAAATGGTCAAGGTTGGAATCCCTTTTCATTATTTTCAGTAGTCAAGTTAATCTATAATCCCACATTGGGAAGGTGGGTGCTATTTTGATATTGAAATACATGGATTTCATGATAAGTTAAATGACTTAAAAAGGCATGTTCCATGAAGTGGGTGTTGGGATATGGTGGAATGTAGAGAATATGTGGTGTGGCTTGGTTATTCCATAGTATTTGTATGGAGTGTGTGGGAACTATGGGAAATACATGGTATTTCATGGAAACTTGGTTGGACGAAAAGTGTGTTTATGGAAAATGGGAAATGTGTATGTCTCATGGGATTAACAAGTCATAAGGTTTGTTTATAATATTTGGAAAATATAAAATTAGACCATGGTAATTAATTGGTAGCAAGACACATGGTAGCTTAAGGACCCACCACATGGTCCAATCTCCATGCACCATTTGTCATCCATTCGGATGCTATATCCAAACCCCCAAATTTTTTTTACTTGCCCAATTCAATCTTTTATGTGTTATAACTTGCACATACGAGCTCCATTTTGTGATTTTCAAAATGCACTAGAAATATCTCATGATCCCTTTGCCATGAAAATGATCAGCCTATGATTTGATGACTTATTTTTTGGATCAAAATATAGATCCTCTTGGATCAATCTTCCCTAATAAGAGATTTTGAACCTCCAAAAGTTGATTAATTGGTAAAGAGGTGATGGTATTTCTCCCTCACACTTTCAGTGTCCATCCATTTGGCCTTATTCAGGTGTATCCCTTTGATACCAACACAAAGATATTTAGCATCTCCCCTTCATGAAGTCTGAACCTTTTTGTCAAGTATTGTATCTTCTTACAATTATGTTAGATATTCATGAGAGAAATCATCAACAAAAGGAATGGATACACTCTCATCATGATCTATAATCATCAAAGGCTCATATAATTCAGATTTTACACATTCGCAATTGAATAAATCTACATATAAGATGGAAAATCCAACCAAAAGGCATTTTAACAATATTTTTTTAATCCAAAAAGGACCATACCAAATTGGTTTGAACTTTTTACCTTCACATGTCAACCTTTCCTTAGTGATGTGAAGCCATACTAAATCACCTATAACAAACTGGTGATCAACATGATGTTTGTCATGGATTTCTTTGTACATTGCCTAAATTTTCTCTAATTGATATTGGATATTCTGATGTACCTACTATATCTTTTCAATTAACTTCTTGGATTTAACAACATCATTACTTTTATCAGTAGTTAAATCCTATCCATAACAAACATCTAGAGGAGATTTAGGCAAATATCCATAACAAAATTCAAAAGGATATTTCATAGTAGAAAAATGAAGTGTATAATTGTAATCATGATGTATATAACATAAATTTGCATCCCATAACTTTGGATGTTTAATGTAATAACCCCTAAGTAAATATACCACTTTGTGGTTTACAACCTCTATCTGACTATCGATATGTGGATGAAAAGTAGTGCTCTTATTCAACTTAGTGTCCATTAATTCCCATAGTGTTGACCAAAATTTCCTAAGAAATCTATAATCTCGATTAAAAATAATAGAAGTGACAAACCAAAATGAATCCATACATGCTAAAAGAACAAGTGTGTCATACCTTCCCTTATAATTTGCTTAGTTCAAGGAATCAAAACACACATCTTGCTAAATATATCCACTACCACATACAAATAATCATGTTTCATCCATGATATAGGCAAACCCTCTACAAAATCCATGGAAATACTTTCCCAGGGATGAGTAGGAATAGGCAAGGGAGTGTAAAGTCCCAGTTTCCTATTACTAGGTTTGTTTGTGTCACAAAGAGCACACCCCTTGATATATTTGGCAACATTTTCCTACATATGGGGCTAGTAAAAATACATTATCAAATGTGAAACCATTTTAACAACTCCATAATGACCAAAAATAAGATAAGTATATGCTTCCCTAATCATGTGCACCCTTTCATTTTGAGGAATGCAAAGTTTACCTAAATGATACAATAGTCCATTATGCACATGATAGTCTGATTCTTCTACCTATTTTCCACTCATCAATTCTTTATACACATCTTTAAATTCAACATCATCAACATATTATTTTTTATAACTTTCATGAGTCAAATAACTATACTGTAAAAGAATATATGCAACTATCATAGGAGGCCTATAAAGCATGTCAACAACTTTATTTTGAATACATTTTTTATACCTAATCACAAGATGAAACTATTGCAAGAAACCCATCTAAAAAAAATGCCTAGAGGGGCTAATGATTTGTATGTATCACTATTTCCTTGCCCATCAAGTAATTTTTCCACTTCTTAACACTCTGAACCAATGCATATAACTCCTTATCATAAGTTAGATAGTTTCAAAAGAAGGTCTCATAATGATAGCATGCTGGTTTATTTCCCTACATTAGAATAGCTCCCATAGCATAATCACTTCATCTATCTCAATCTCAAATGGTTGCTACAAATCAGGAAGTGCCAGGATAGGAGCAGTACTAATCTATCTTCAAATTGTCAAAGGCTTTTTGATGCTTGCCTCCCCACTGAAAGACCTATTTTGTACTAGTTAAAGAATGAAAGGGTGATGCAATAAGTGATAAATTATAAATTAATTTCCTCCAATATTTTAATGCACCAAGAAAACTTATAAGCTTAGTTATGTTATTGGGTTAGGCCATTTAACTATAACCTTCACCTTTGCAATTCACCATGTCCTATAATATAACCCAAGTAAACCAAAGAGGTCTTGCCAATTTTACATTTAGATAATTTCAAATAAAGTTTCTCCCTTCTTAATACATTCATGACTTTCCTAATATGAATCACATGATCTTCCCAAGACTAACTGAAGATCAAAATATCACTAAGTAGACTATAAAAAATCATCAAGGAATGGCCTGAAAACATCATTCATCAAATGCATGAATGTGGCTGGTGCATTGCACAACCCAAATGGCATGACAAGCCACTCAAATAATAACTATTTTTTCTTAAAATAAATTTTCCAAATATCACCATCATTAATTCTAACCTGAAGATAACCACTTTTCAAGTTTAAATTAGTGAAATAGATAGCATTTCTTAATTGATCTAGAAAATCATGAATATGAGGAAGAGGGTAATGATTCTTAATAGTAATTTTGTTCAAAGCATGGAAATCAACACACATTCTCCACGTGCCATCTTTCTTTGGCATCAAAATGATAGGAAAACCAACATGAGATGTACTAGGATGAATAACACCCTTTTCCAAAAGTTCCATTACCTACTTCTTGATTTCCTCATTTTCACCTCTGATAACCTATACATACCAATGTTAGGAAGAGGAGAATCCTATAACAACTAAATTTCATGTTGGATTCCCCTTTTAGTGGGCAACCCTTTGGGATCTTGAAACACATCATCATAACAAGAAATGATTTCAACCAATTCTTTCTTATGTTTAGGATCACAATTTTCCATAGCTTGGGAATATTCTTTTTCCTTAGACTTAATCAACATGAGACAAAAAATTCTTTCTTGAATTGACTAGTCTTTTCATTTTCCCTATTGTAACCAAGGAAAGACTCATCTTAACATGATGTGCTTTGAATAGATATTTAATGCCATCCTTAACAAGTAAGTACTTATTCTCCTCATAAAATATTGATTTTATATCATAAAGATAAGGACTTCCTAAAACAATCCCACATATGTCCAAAGGGACTACATACAAATCAAATTCATCCATGAATTTGTATGAGATGACAAATTTCAATCTGTAAGTTTTGGTTACTTACAGTTTTGCATCATCACACACCCAACCAAGTGGATAGGGTTTTGGATGGGGGGTTATTTGTAGGCCTAAATTTTTAACAACCTCTTTGTGATCCACTATCAAATAGAGTGTCAATCTTGGTATGTTTTGCAAAAACCCTAATATGGAACAACTCATTTCTTTTCTTATCATTATGCATATTTTTTTTTGAAGAGGAAGCAAAATTAGATGAATTAGTGTTAGAAAGAGAAGAACAATTCTACATACTCATAGTTGTGATCTTAGTTTCATCCCCAAAGTTTGAACCCAAATCTTGAACTATAGTATTAGCTTTGTTATATTTATTCTTAAACCTGTTAAATGGACTTAAGTCAGGATGTAATTTCCAACACTTAGACTCATCATGATTTTTATTACAATGATTGAAAAATGGATTACCCTCTTCTTTATGAATAGTAACAATAGATTTTTGTTTACTCTCTCTAGAACTTTGCCCTTTAGAATGCTTGACTTCAGATTGCTTACTTTTAACATTAGGAAAAGATTATTTTGTCTATTTTTCTCTAGCCTCTAAATCAATGGATTTAACACATGATTCATCTACACTAGTGGGATTGAGAACTAGAATCATGTGTTTCAATTAACTATGCAGCCCACCTATATACTTAAGTAGTATTTCCTATGTATAAAGAGAAATATTCAAAATTAAAGCCTTTTCCCTAAATTCCTGTGTATAATCTTAAAAACTTTGGCCTTTTGTTTGTCTAAAAGATTTCCAATCCATCATGGTTTGCTACATATAGCCTCAAGGATAAAATTGCTTTCTGAGTGCATCAACAAATTCACTTCAAGTGGAAATTGAGTTACCTATATTAATCTCATTTTCCTTCAACTTACTCTCCCACCAAATGAGAGCTCTACCTCCCATTTGAAGAGTAGCTAGGTGAATTTTAGCCTCATCATCTATAATCTTCTAGACCCTATAATATACTTTAATTTGATTTATCTATTTATCCATATTTTTTTTTATTAATCTTTCCATTAAACATTGGCAATTCAAACTTAATATCTAGCTTTAGTGAAGGAAGAGATTCAACAGCTTTTTTATCTTTACCATCACTTGAAGAGGAGGAAGGTTTCTCAAAAATTTTACCACCTCCATCATGCTCCATCTTAATTCATAATTTAAGGTAAAGTTTTTCAACCATTTCCTTCATTTCCAAGAAGGATTGTCAAAAATATCATTTAGACTCGAAGTCATCTCCCATTTTTGTAGTACATCTTTATCCAATCTATGGATTATATTCTACTAATTTTCCTTCACCCCACCTAGATCTTGACCTTGTCAAGATACACTATCAATCCACATGATTAAATAGGAATTTTTCTCTGATACCAAAAATCTGATCCATAATTGTAATTAAATAAGTGTCGTAGCAACAAAAAACACAGTTGTAAAGGATTAGAAACTTATTTAATGATTTAATAAAATTAACTTTTAAAATGATTACAAAATTATAATTAGATTTTAAATATCCAAAATAGACTAAATTTAAGAGTGAATAAAGAGATAATAAATTGATAGAGAATACTAATCATGATTTGATAATGGAGTATGCCTATAAAGCCTACATCTCTAGATCTGCTCCAATAAAGGATCGCTCCTATTAAAATATTAAAAAATATCTTTACAATTATTTTAAAGTCATCGAAATTGTCTATATGGGCTTACTCCTATCTTAGAAATATTCTCAAAACAAATTAATTTTTTTCATAATCTTAATATAATCTCCAAGCCTCTAACACTCCTTATAGCCTTAACTCCATGTCAAAAAATTGCTTTCAATCATACATTTGACCCCTTTATATAATGCTTCCATACATAGCCCAAGTGGTGAAGCACTTATCTTTTTATCCAAATGATCAAGGTTTGAATCCCTTCTCATTGTTTTTAGTGGTCAAGTTAATCTATAATCCCACATTGGGAAGGTGGGTGTTGTTTTGGAATTGAAATACATGGATTTTGTGGTAAGTTAAATGCCTTAAAAAGACATGGTCCACAAAGTAGACATTGGGACATGGTAAAATGTCATGAATATGTGGTGTGGCTTGGTTATTTCATAGGTATTTGTATGGAGTGTGTGGGAACCATGGGAAATACATGATATTTCATGGAAAATTGGTTGGATGAAAAGTATGTGGATGGAAAATGGGAAATGTGGATGTCTCATGGGATTTTGTGGTAAGTTAAATGCCTTAAAAAGACATGGTCCACAAAGTAGACATTGGGACATGGTAAAATGTCGTGAATATGTGGTGTGGCTTGGTTATTTCATAGGTATTTGTATGGAGTGTGTGGGAACCATGGTAAATACATGATATTTCATGGAAACTTGGTTGGATGAAAAGTATGTGGATGGAAAATGGGAAATGTGGATGTCTCATGGGATTAACAAGTCATAAGGTTTGTTTACAATATTCAAAAAATATAAAATTAGACCATGGTAATTAATTTTTGGTAATCCATGTGGTGGATTAAGGACCCACCATGTGGTCCAATCTCCATGCACCACTTGTTGTCCATCTGAATGCTCTATCCAAACCCCCAATTTTTTTTTTACTTCCCTGATTCAATCTTCCATGTGTTATAATTTGTGCATAAGAGATTTGTTTTATGATCCATAAAATGTGACATAAATCTCTTGATGAGCCCTTCACCATGACAATTATCAGCAAATGATTTTCTAACTTATTTTTTAGAGTAAAATATATATCTTCCTAGATCAATTTTGTCTAGCCTATTGTTTGTTTGAAGATGCCTAGTTTCCTAAGTTGAGTTTATAATTAACCTTGCTAAGTTTAGATTCAAACATTTATTGATTTATGTTTATGACTTGATTAATTAGGTCTTATACATCTATCTTTATCATATGGGTTGTGAAACTTAGGTTAATTCATTATCCAACTTTGAAAAATATTGCTTGGATCTTTGCCTAGTGTTGTCATGCTATTCAATTTTGTTTAGCTTATTTATTTAAAGGAGCCTAATTTTCATTATTATTTGTGCCTTTTATTTGGGAGAAAATAATCTCTCTCCATATGAATTTTTCCTTATGATCTATGCTAATTTACCAAGTTTATGTTTGATTCCATTTGTTGGATTTATGTCAAAGTGTTCCAAGTTTGTTAGATTCAAATCTCACCTTTGTTTTAAGTCTAGATTTTGATGTCACATTTGGACAAAAGTCCTAGTACATGCCTTTGTTTAAATTATATATTTTTATTTCATTTTTTTCCAAGATTCATATATTTAAGTTTTTTCAATGATGTCTCTAATGTGATCAAATATGTTGATGAGGTGTCATATATGCTAGAATGATAATGACAAAGTGTGCTTCAATATACTTCAATGTTCTTGCATGGTTCTTCAGTGGTTGACTTAGTAAGTAAATTGATGGATTATATTAATGGTATGTAAATGTTTTAGAGACCCTATGAGATGTTATGATTTCTTAGAGTGCTTATGTAAGTGAACGGAATTAATCAGAATAGTTATATGAATGTCTAAGCTCAAATACTCATCTTGATAGATAGAGATGAGTAAGCAGATTGATGATGTCATATTTACCATGTGTGAAGGTTTCAAGATAATTTATATATATGGATGGATTTTCCTATGAAATATGATCATATGGTTTAAATTTAAGGTCTAGACATGGAGCATATCAAAATTTATTTAGGTGCAAAGTTGGCTTCTCAGGTAGAGTTCACTAAGTTCCCATACTTAGTTAAATTTGCATTAACAAAGATCTACGGTCAGAATTTAATAGGATCAAAAATATAATGGTGATAAATTAATATAAATGGATAATTATATAATGGTGTGGTTAAAATTTAAATAGTCAATATTTCACATGCTAGTGACATGTGTCACAATCACAGAGTTTGAGCAACAAATCTACGGTGAGCATCTAATCTATCAAATGAAGATCTAATGGTGAGAATATGATTGTGAAGTTAGATATCAATGGTTCAAATTAATTCAATAAGTTAATTGATTATTATATTTAACATATAACTACCAATTGGTACAAGCACATTGACTTAAGTGTACAAGATGCAAAGAAGGCATGTAGACCTGCCAAGTGGCACGATTGTGCAAACAAGGACCTAAGATCAACAGTGAGCATTGAAAGATAAATATAAAGATAATCCTAGGTAGACTGATAGATAATTTTTTTTCAAATTTTATAGAGAGAAATATATGAGGTCAAAGTGTCTGATGTTTAACATTTTCATAGTGACTATTGGAATTTGAATATTCAAATTAACGAGGGAAAACTAGTCTACAGTGTTTGAGCTATACATTTTGATATATTAATAATTTGATAATGATGTAAAAGGAAAAATTGTAAAGGAATAAAATTAAAATCTATATACACTAGTTGTAATGTTTTAATTTTCATAAAATCAAATATAATGAGTTTCAAAATTGACTATTTGTTTGACCATGTTCTGCAAGTGACTCGAGAAGGATAATTGAGTTGTTATTAATAAAATTTTGATGTTTCAAGATGAAATATATATTATAGAGTGTTATATACTATATGGGGACCATTTTTTTTAATTTTTTAAGTTTTAATAATCCATATTTAGTATGAACAATTACTTATAAGTTTACTATGTTTGTTGAATACATTGGCAATTTGAGTGACCATCTTGCAGATCCAAGTTGAAGGTGTTATAAGTATATTTGAGGAAAAAAATGATTATTAAGATGTCAAGGAAGTATTAAATATTTATTATGATGTATTTTATTTCATATTATTCCCTTTATCAATTATGGAGATTCAAAATATTTTGACTATATGTGACCAATTTGAGTAGTCATTCTGAGAGAGTTGAATTGAGTACTTAGAGCCTATTTTAAAGTGTCCTAATCATATGAAGATGTATAAGAGTTACTAAAGGGTTCACCCATGTGATATAATAATATGGTAATGTGATGTATTTGAGTGTTTTCTTTAGAAGTTTGAGACTATGTTTTCTGTTTAAGAAGCCCTGAAGAGCAAGGAGATCTAATTGGTAGGTTCAAGGTGTGAGTTGGTGTTCTAGGTGGCATGGAAAAATATAAGATTAATAAAGGGGATATTGGAAATAGGTTTGATGTGTTTGAATCATTGGTAAATGATGAAGGTGGTCTAAATAATTTTGTAGGTGACGTGTGAGTATGAAGGCCTAATTATTTTAGGTATTACTAAGACCTAATGGTGGTTTGGGGCCAATGAGATAATGACCGGCCTATGAAGAGCATGGTTCTCACATGTAACATGTTTATATACCTATATTAAATTTAGTTCAAATATTTAAATCATATTTTCCAGCCAATATGGGTTAAAAGAAGAGAGTGGTATAAATATAAGGCATAATTGGACTAATTATGTTTGTTGTGTGTATGCAGATTGAAGTGAAGGATAAAACCTTTGAAATAGAAGGTAAATGTCATTGAGGACTAATAAATAGTGAATAATATCATTCATTATATTTTTATTAAGGTGATGAAGGTGAATACATATGTCATTAGACCTAATGAGCCTAAAATAGGTAGATTGAGTGAGTAAGCCCTAGAGGTTGATTGAGTGAGTGTGCTTAGTGGATGGATTGAAGAGTAGAGAAGGTTTGAGGATTGTGTGTATGACCTATATGTAATTTTTTTGATGTTTTAATAGATTTTTTTAATTTTTTTTTAATTGTGTATATGTTAAGAAGTGAAGAGTGATCCAAAAGGGTGTTTTGGATGCATTGCTTGTGTGTGCAAGTTTATGAGAGTATAAAAGGGAAATAGAGCAAGTAAGAGTAGTTCATCATTAGGTGTAGAATATATCAGATTTGAGGTGGAGATCAGATCAATGTAAATAGTTTTGTGCTTGAATTCCTAGGGGGTTAGTTCCTCCTTGTGGGATGGGTGTCTCACTAAATTAAAGGATGGGTGTTCTTTGATCAGTTAGTATTGGTCTAAATGTTGAATATTATCTTTATATAACCATAGTCCATCTTTTAGGGTTAGATGGGTTATATCCCCCAAGAGTTTTTCCCACATATATCGTGTGTTATGTGCTTGATCTTTCTATATCTTTCTTGTTCATTGCAATGGTTAATTTATATGCCTCATGATTGTATGTGTTGAATGTTTTAGAGTTGGGAATTGAATTAGATTATGTGGCATCACTAATTCAACCCCCATATAATGGTGGTTTGGGGAGAATGAGGTAATGAATAACCTATTAATATTATTGTACTTACATATAACATGTGTATGGACCTATGTTAAAGGTGATTCAAATATGTAAAGCATATTGGTTGACCAAGATGGGTAAGGAAGAGAGTGGTATATTTACAAGGCACAATTAGATTAATTATGCTAGCTATGTGTGTGAAGATTAAATTTAAGGAGATAATATTTTAAAGAGAAGGTATAGGTTATTGAGAACCAATATAGAGTGAATAAGATCAGTCATGATTGTCTGATTAAGGTGATGAAGGCAAATACATAGGGCATTGAACCTAATGAACCTAAAAGAGGTAGATTGAGTGAGTAAACCCTAGAGGTTAATTGAATGACTATTCTTAGTGGATGGATTAAAGAGTAGATCAGGTTTAAGGATTATGCACATGACCTATAGGTCATGTTTCTGATGTTGTGATAGAGTTTTTGTAGGTTTTTTTATTATGTATATGTTAAGAAGTGAAGAGTGATCCAAAAGGGTGTTTTAGATGCATTGCTTGTGTGTGAAATTTTGTGAGAGTGTAAATAGTAAAGAGAGAAAGTAATATTATTTCATCATTAGGTGTAAAAGACATCAAATTAAAGGTGGAGATCAAATCTAAGTAGCTGAGTTGGTGTTTGGTTGCCTAGCAGGTTGGTTCCTCCTTATGGGTTAGGTGTCTCACTAAATTAAGGGATGGGTATTCCTTGATCAGTTGGTACTAGTCTAAATGTTGAATTTTGTATTTATAGGATTGTTTTCCTTATTTCATGGTTTAGTGGGTTTATCTTCCAAGAGGGTTTCCCACATATATCATGTGTTATGTGATTGATCTTGTTATATCTTGTTTGTTTATTTCAATAGTTAATATGTATGCATCATGATTATATGTGGTGAATGTTTCAGAGTTGGGAATTGAATTTGATTATATGACATCACTAATTCACCCTCCCCTCTTAGTGATTTTACCTCTAAAATCCTAGCACATGCCTTGTTTGAGTCTATATTTTTACACTGTGTTTGGCTAAAAGACCTAACAACATTTATTTTTCCTAGATTAGACTTGTTTGGAACACTTTGGACATAGAGTTTAACATGTTGGTTTTTATTTAGATGTTTGATCTTTTATGCATGATACTTTTGATGTTAGATATTTGATGTTAAACTATTTTATACAAAGTTTTAACACAAACCATTTTGAAGATATAGCTCCCCTAGACCAAGTTATACCAAGTTTGAACCATTTCTCCTTTTGACACTATTTTTAGAGTTTATAGAAATCTAAGCCTTTTTGTAGAGCATTATCATTGAAGTGGATATGTCTAGTTACACTTATGGTGGATTTACGTACAATCCAATTTATGATATAATGGTTGTAAAAAATTACTTTGTTGAAGACCCTTATGAAGATGATGTTGCTGGGAGATGGATTCATACCCTCCTTACAATAATCAATCTAGGGAATAATGTTAATAACTTTCTTACAATCTAAGACAAGATCCATACTAGGATAGGGGTAATGTTATTTGAGAGGAGGATCCTTACCCTCCTTAAAATAATCAATCCAGGGAACAAAGTCAAGAACTTGCTTACGATCCAAGCCAAGATCCCTACTAGGATAGGGATAATGTTATTTGGGACACAAATTTTTACTCTCCTTGAAATGCTTAGTCAGGGGAACAAAGTCAAGATCCAAAAAGTAACTTTGTTGAAGACCCTTATGAATATTATGTTACTTGGGAAATGGATTATTACCCTCCTTTAAATGATCAATTAGGGGAACAAAGTCAAGATCCAAAAAATGACTTTGTTGAAGACCCTTATGAAGATTATGTTGTTTGGGAGATGGATTCTTATCCACCTTACATTACTCAAACTAGGGAACAAATCTAAGATCCTCAAGTTTTAGATTTAGTAATCCATTCTTTCATTTAGTTGACATATTATACTTGCCCTTTTATGACCACTCATTCCCCCACTTATATCATTAACCCTCCTTTAGACTGTACAAGCCACCAAACCTCACAACATCTAATGGATACCATTTCTATACCAATACCTCATCCTTTGGCTTGTGCAAGCAACTAAGCTCCATGATGCCCTAATGTTATCATTGTAAGACCTCATCCTTTAGCTTGTGCAAGCAACAAAGCTCCACAATGTCATACCATTACCATTTTAGGACATCATCCTTTGTATTGTATAATCAATCAAGCTCCATAATGCCCTACCATTGCCATTCTAGGATCTCATCCTTTGTCTTGTTTAAGCAATTAAACTCCATTATGATCTATCATTATCCAAATACCAACCATTATTCATTAATTTCCAACCATTCCCAAATTAAAAAAACCCTACCAATTATCCAACCAAACCCAAGCCAATCAGTACCTCTCCAATCAAGCCAATCATTCAAGGACCAAGATGTATTCAAAACTAGTATTTTAAAATCAATCTTAAAACAAGGCCAATAAAACTAACCAATATAAGATGTTTTTTTAACCAACCATTTGTGAGAAGTCAATCTATGATGAATCACCTTCTGTTACTATACCTTTTATCAAGGAGTCTCACTCTGATGAGCCAATCTTTGCTGAGTCACTTCTTAATTATTATAACTACCTTTGGGCAAATCCTTAACTTGACCATATGCCGATTTTTCAAGAGCCTCCCTTTGATAATCCAATATTTGAAGAGTTGTATCTTGACCTTTTTCCCATCATTGAGGATTTCACTCTAACAAACCAGTCTCTATGGATCCCATTATACCATCATAAGCCATTACTTATCTTTTACCAAACATTCAACAAAACATCATTGTAGCAACATCCATACTAGATGAAGAATTAGAATTAGAGTCATGTTTTATTCTTTAAATGACACCAAATTTAGAATCAAGAGCATAATTGATGTCAGTATCAACATTGGATTCAGAGTCCTTCAAGTTTAAATTAGATTCAGAATCAAAATACATTCATGGATATTACAATGTTGATTACACATGCCTCATAGATCAATTTGAATAAATTTTTTATCCCTCTATGGTTTTTTAGGATGATTAATTTAGTTTTGACACAATTTCTCCTAATATCTTCTATGAAGATTTTATAGCCTCTCCTCAATCCATTACCATTCCACATGCTATTACCACCACCCAACATAGCCATTTTATTGACATTCCACCTCCCACAAGTGTCAATTGGGATAAAAAAAATCATACCTTATTAAACTACATCTATGGTGACATATCAATTGAAAAATATTAGGGAGACCAAAACCAAATTCATGTTGAAGAAGAATAATCTCCTAGTGAAACCTTTTCAGAGGTGCTAGAAGATAATCAAAATTCAAACCCAGCATCTTCTAGTGAAAACTTTTTAGAGGCACTAAAAGATAGTCAAAGTCAAAAGTCAACATTCTTTTGTGAAAAATTCTCAGAGGTGCTATGGGAAAATAAAGATAACTTCATTGGTGAAAACCTCTTTGAGGCACCAATATCTGAGAACAATAGTATTTCACTTATTCATGAAAATAAAATCAACATAACTTCCAATATGTATCCTAATCAGATGGTATCCACTCTTAGGCCCAAACATTAGAAAAATATGATGATCTTATCAAGAGAAATTTTAAAATTCTCTAGCTCTACCACATCCAAAGTTATGTCAAATCTATAATTAACAATGTTATGTTTTAAAAATCTTGATCTTCATTTATTTTCCAACCACTATACTTTTCATTATCATCCACCATTCCATTACCAAATCAAACCTATAATATATTGTTTATCCATATTTACCATCCTTGGCCACACTTTCTTCTATAGAGGCTAAAAAGATACCTTGTCTTGATGTCTAAATAAAACATAATCAATGACCAATGAAGATCATAACAATGCCATTTATGTTCAAATCTACAACCCATTTTTGATGGATAAACTATTTAGAAGAGGTATGGGATATAAATTTACATGATTGATTATTCTATTTTTATCATTATTGATCAGGATATACATTTCCACATCAAAAAAAGAACACTATAAACATTTACCCAAGCTAAAAACATGTACCATACCATTTTCATATGCCATAATTCATTGTTTTCATTTACCATTCCTTGCCATTGTTTCATGCCCTACCATTTTCCTTACCACTTGGGGGAAACTATCTTACCATTTTATCCAACCTTCATACCATCATCATCATAGGCCATGAAATACCATATGCCATCCTACCATGGTATTCTTATTAAATCAAAGTCTATTTTTAGCTGACCTGCCTAGCTTGTTTTGATCTTGGTTCCTTTGGTTCTTCCCATACTTTCTGTGAAGGGATTTCAATTTAGTTTCAATAGTTTTTAAATTTTTTGTTTAAATTGTGGTCTATGAAATTAGTGTGATAGTTGATTTGGCAAGTTATCTTTCATTCATGTTATTTAATTTGGGTGATATTGATTATAACTGCATATGTGTAAATCAATAGTCCACCTTTTGTTGCTAATTATAACTGCCTATAGGAAAATTAGTATCATAAATCTATGTCATTGTTTCCTAATTATAATCATCTATGAGAAAATTGGGAACAACACCTTTACCATGCATTTCTACATCACTTTTCCATTAATATTCTCATTTACATAGCCATTTGCTAGATTTGAGAACTTGTTATTACTTGGTCAAGTTTCTCCCCACCTTTTGTGTGGACAAAGTTACTCTGACTTGAGGTCATTTTGGGACTATTTAGGCTATTTTTGATTCATTTTGAGATATCCTTAGTCCATATTTTCCATATTCTCTCACTATTTTGCAAGCAATACCTAAGTTCTTGCTCTTGCCATTTTATGAGTTAGACAATTTAGTATCTCATAATTACCAATTGGGTTAAGATGCTTAGAAAATTCTAAAAACATTCATAAAATTTCAAAATACAAAAACATTTATCCTCTCTAAGCCTATTTAGTTATCCTCGATCTACCTTACTAGGGAAATCAATTGTAGGACGCTTTATTTTGATTTTAATTTCATGTTTTTTGTGTTTATTTTCTATTTATTTGTTTGCTTTCATCTTTGTTTGTTTTTTGTGTGTTGTTTGTTTATTTTCTTGCCTATTTTTTTTAAGTTCAACTATTTCCTTAACTCAATATATGTGTTCATTGGGTGATTCCTTGCATATTATTATTGAGTCCATCTATATTCATACATCAACATTAACATCATGGTTTTTACCATTGATGTGTTATTATCAATTATTTATTGGAGTGGGATTTAGTCCTTATGCATATTTTGGTTAAGTTGTCATCGTGTTCTATCATGAGGCATACCTTCACATGATATAGCAAAAATCAGCTCCGAGAGTCTACATGATAAATGCAATAATGATATCTCTTTGGCACTAGCAAAATTTCTGATCTAATCCATATCATATCCCAAACAAAGTAATTAAACAACAAAAGAATTTTCCTCATTACCAGTTTAGATGAACATCTCCCTACTAGTAGGTTGCCTAATTCATATTTTTCCTCTATAATAGTTTGACATCATCTTTGTTATCATCATTTTTACCACTATAGGGGTCTAATGATTATAACCACCTGTGATAAAATCATTGTACACCATTCCACTTGAATTTCCAATGATTATAACCACCTTTGGGAAAATCATTGTATTTTCATCAATTTAAGGGTTAATGATTATAATTGCCTTTGGGAAAATCATTCATTATATTCTTCCCAACTAGGCCATGTTTCTATCTAACCAATGACTATAACCACCTGTGAGAAAATCATTGTTTTCCCTTTAATTGATTATAGCTGCCTTTGAGTAAATTAGTTTATTGCTACCCTAAGACTATTTTTATGATTATAAATACCTTTGGGAAAATCATCACCCTTTTTTATCCCACCTATACTGATGATTATAACTAGCTATGGGCAAATCAGTCCCTTCCATCCTATCATTTCATCTATTTGGTCCACTCATTTCCTTCTTTTGAGGGACAATTTTTTGACCCCTTTACCAATCACTCCCTTGAGGGGGCACCCTAAATTTTATCCATTCTCACTGAATTCATAAGCATAAAGGACCTTTTAAATATTTGAGAATGTGTTACTATGCTTGCAACTTGTAAATGCCTTCCCAAATAGAGGCAAACTATAGACACCTAAAACTAGTCACTAATGGCTTCATACCAGACTTTAGACTGATTCTTACTAACCTTTGAAAATTAAGCCTAAGAATCACTAAAAATATCAAAATTAGATTCATAACATGAAATTTGGCCTACAAACCTATTAAATTGGGCAAATACACACATACAATTAAATCAAATATTATAATATGCTAAAAAGCCTAAATAGAATTAATTAAAATACTAAATATAATTAAATGCCTAGTTGAATTATCCATGAGTACTTAATGAATTATCATAAAGGAAATTAAAAAATTAAAGAATATCTTAAGAATTCATAATTACCTTTTTGTGATTTGTCAAATATCTTAAAATATCTCAACATGACTATTCATTACTAATCATGATCATTTGACACCTTTTAACTCTATTAAGGTTAATTAACTCACTAAGGTTAGGTTTGAACCCACTCCAAGATCTAAATACACCTTAACTTACCTTGTTTTTGGGTTATTTTCTAAACCTATAAATATAAGCATTTGCCTCTTCATAAAGAGAGCGTAAGCATAGTAAAGTTATAATGCTAGTTTTAGAGTAAGATTCCATGATAATAGTGTTATAATGCCAAAATCACAAGACAAACCATCAAGCTACATCGAGCAAGCACAATAAAAAAATGGTGTCAAGGAGAGAAGGAGCCACACAACTCCATTTTCCAAATACTCTTTGAGCACAAGCCGAGCAAGCCAAACAAATACATCATTTGGAGCATTTAAGAAAGGTAAGAAAATTGTAAGTTCTTTGCATTTTTGTTGAGCTTTTATAATTTTTTAATTTTTTACTAAGATAACCCCCTATGATCTAGGAAAGTAAGTATTATGTATGTTAGTGTGTTTTTATTCAAGTTTCCATACTTGTTCTAACACATGATCTAACCACCCTTGTATTCCTTAATCACAAATGGCAAATTAGTAATCCACCTTATATTGCTAATTATAACCACCTATGGGAAAATTAGTATCACAAACCTATGACATTATTTATTAATTATAACTACCTATGGGAAAATTAGGAATAACACCTTTACCATGCATTACTACATCACTTTATCATTACTATTCTTATTTACTTAGCCATTTACTAGATTTGAGAACTTGTTGTTACTTGGTCAAGTTTATCTCTGCCTTTTATGGGGGTGGATCTAATATGACTTGAGGTCATTTTGGGACTACATAGGCCATGATCAATTTATGTTGAGGTCATCTCAATCCCCCTTTCTATACACTCTCACCATTTTGTGAGCAACATAAGCTAACTCTCTCACTATTTTGTGAGCTGGACCATTTAGTATCTCACAATTCCCAATTGGGTTAATATGCCTAGAAATTTCTAAAAAACATTAAAATTTCAAAATTCAAAAACAATTGTCCTATCTAATCCTAGTTATTCATCCTTGATCCACCCTACTAGATAAAATCAATTATTAGGATGCTTTGTTTTGCTTTTACTTTCAAGATTTTTGTGTGTTTATTTTCTATTTGTTTGTTGTTGGTTTAATTGCTTTTAGTACTATTACCTCGAATCAATATATATGTGTTCATTGGGTGATTCCTTGCACATTATTCTTGAGTCCATCCATATTCATATGTCAACATTATCATCATTATCTTTATCATTGGTGTATTGTTTTCAATTATTTATGAGATCAAGAGTCAGTCTTTATGCATATTTTCACCAAGTTATCATGGTGTTTTATATCACAATGCCTACCATCATGTGCTATAGCAAAAATTATTTTAGGAAGTATTAAAAGTAGTGGATCCACATAAATTTTTCCTTGGTAGATTTGGAAAATCCTCCACCCCATCTTGATTAAATAAAACTATTGACCATTTTAGTTATATCAATGCTAATCTGAATGAGCATCTATGCATTGGTAGGTACAATTGAATCCTTTACATTTATCAATTATTATTATTATATTCATCATTTTGTGCATCCTCATGTGCATGGTTATCTATGGCTTCTTATATCATTAGACCATCACATCTACATTTGTATTTGCTCATCTTTAATTTGTGTAACATGTTATATCCTTAAGTTATGCTTACCAATCCACCCTACTAGGGCATAGTGACACATATTTTTTCAATATTGGTCATCTTAATGACTATAACTACCTATGGCCAAATCATTATTTTGACACATCAGACCTAATTGAGGCATATGCCATTGCTATTAATTATAAGTACCTTTGGGAAAATTAGTGTCTCCACCTTTGTTATTGATTATAACTATCTTTAGGAAAATAAGTACTTTTTAATTCAATACATGTAAGCATTTTATTATTTGTATTAATCTCACTCATGTATTATTTCCACCTTTCTTCATGCTTCTTTTCGAGGGACCATCCATCAAACATATTATGGTCACTCCCTTGAGGGGGCATCATTATAGGCTTCCCAAACATTTTTTGGAACTTTTTATTCAGTCATAATCTTGTTTCAAGCATATAGGCATTTTTCTCATTATTTGAGTATATATTATTTTTCCTATGATTTATAACATTTTCCCAAATAGGGGCAAACTATAGACACCTAAAACTGACCACCAATGGCTTCATACCAGACTTTAGACTAATTTTTACCAACTATTGAAAATTAATCCTATAAATCACTAAAAATCCCAAATTCTCTTATGCAACACTCACCAAAGTTCAAAATCCCATTGAAACATCCCTAATTGGGGCATTATACCATAAACAACAAAAACCTCATATATTCATCTCTAATCATTCTATGGAATTACAACATGTAGTTTGGCCTATAAACCAATTAAATGGTGCAAATGTACACATGGACATAAAATCAAATCTTCAAAATGTTAAAATCCTAATAAAAATTAATTAAAATTATAAACCAAATCAAATGCCTAATTGAATTATCCATGAGTAATTAATGAAATTCTAAAAAAGGAAATTCAAAAATCAAGAATATCCTAGGAATTCATAATTACCTTTTTGTGAGTTGTCAAATATCTTAAAATATATTAACATGTATATTCATTGTTAATCATGACCATTTGACACCTTTTAACTCTAATGGGGTTAATTAGCTCGCTAATGTTAGGTTTGAACCCATTCCATGATTTAACTACACTCTAACTCACCTTAGGTTGAGGTTAGTTTCTAAACCTATAAATACAAGCCTAGACATATTTATTTGGAAAGCTTGGACATAGTAAATTTATGATGTTGGTTTTATGATAAGATTGGAAAAAATAGTGTTATAATGCCAAAATCATAATCCAAGCCACTTTGAGCCACATCAATCCAAATCCAACAAAGCATGGTGCCAAGGAGAGAAGGAGCTATATAACTCCATTTGCCAAAGAATTTTTGAGCACAAGTTGAGCAAGCCAAACAAACACATCATTTGGAGCATTCAAACAAGGTAAGAAATTTGTAGTTGTTTGAATTTTAGTTGAGCTTTATAATTTATTGTTTGTTCACTATGCTCCCCCTATAATCCAGGCATAGAGATGTTATGTTTATTAATGTGTTCTTTTCATTTTGATTTCATTGTGAAACTAACATTAGATCTGACCTCCTCTCTTGATTCAAATTCCTTGATCATAAACATGAGTTATCTTAAATAATTGATAACATTTTCACTATGGTTAGGTAGGTCTCTGCTAATAAATTACTTGCCTATCTTTTATAGCCTTCTAATCTCCATATGTGTCATAGGTTTATCAACTACAATCACACATGAATCAATTTGACATTATGTTTTTCACTAGTTACTCCTATTGTTTACCCACTATATCTCATTATCCTACCTGATAATAGTCAAACGTAATTACTTCCAACATTTACCTCCCTCTAATCATGTTGAATTCTATAGGTCTGATGTTAACGCATATTTAATTTTGTTTCCTACTTATCTAATTTTTTGTATGCATGCTTGTGGACTTAGATTATCAATGTGTTCCATGCTAATTCACATTGAGGCACTTGTGTCAATATTAAATTCATCACATTTGGAAAATGTATAAAAAACATGGGTCAACAAACATCACTTTATATGTCTCATCTTCCTCTCTTAAGACACAAGAATCCAATGAGACATAATGTGATGCCATTTATTTTATACAAAATCAATGTGGTAAGAATATCATGATATGAAATGATTCTAAAGTATGCATTGATTTTATTTCATAATGAAATCTTGATCCATGAAATGATATTAGTCATGACTCCATTATATAATGTTTAAAGTAAATGGTCAATTGCAACCCACGAGGGAACCTTTCCAAACCAATAATATCCCTACTATTCATATTGTGTCCATGATGCATATTATTTGTGACCTCTAAAGACATCTAAAGACATCTAAAGACATCTAAAGACAAGGACTTGATCCCACTTTGTAAATAATACCATGTTGTGCTAATATGAAATATAATGCTTTTTTAGGATAACCCCTCACATGAGTTATATGTGAATATATGTATTTGAAGAGTTTTGTTATGCCTATACTCCCATTTTTTAATGGTCATAAAGAACCTTGTATTATGTTAACTCAACATACACTTTATTTTAGAGAATGGGGTAATTATGGATTCATCCTACTATTATTTTTCATATAAGTCTAACAAGAGATGCCTCACGTTGGTTGAATATTCTACCTAGTGGCTCCTTACTTACTTTCAAAATATTATAAGTCATGTTTGTATCAGATTATCACAAACACATGGTTCCTAAATTCACATTATAAAGTCTACAAGGTTTTTAAAAACAATATGATGATCTCATCAAATATTATATTTTTTGATTTAAGACTACTTTGCATTCTTTAACATATCAACCCTTAGATTTAGAAAAATAATTAATCTTTAGTAAGGGTTTTTTTATCTCCACTAAAATAAAGAGCCATGCATAATCATCATACTTAATTTCAAAATTTACACATAGATGTGTTAAAATAAGCATATGATCTTAATTTTGAAACACATAAAGCTACTAATCAAGGTAAGCGTTAGCAGTGAATATTTGTTAATTCATGAATATTCCAATTTTTAGATTTTGGTTTTAGTGATTTTTTAGGGTTAGTAGATGGGTATGGATTACCAAAATTTTAGAGATATAAATTATTTTAGGGATTAGCTTGCCAACCCTTTACAATATTATCTTTGAAAATAGTTTAATTCACTACATTTATATAAGATACCTCTTGATCTCAATATCAAACAAGATAACATCTTTGAATCCTGACATAGCCAAATGGAAGCATTGAATGACAATGTCAAACGACATTACCAAATGACAGTGTTGAATGATTGTGCCAAATGATAGTGTCAAATGACCTTACCGAATGGTAGTGCCAAATGATATTGCTTAATGGAACTGTAAAAATATTCACCAGGGATAAATTTTAAGGGCATGGGAAGAAAAAAGGAAAACAAAAAAATATAGGACTGTATCCATAAATCCCACTAAGACTAGGTGGAAAAGAATAAGGAAACAAAAATTAAATGTACCTCACTTGTTGAAGGATATCAAAGTGACTTTAAATGGAATGTAAAAGCAAAACAATGAATGTGCATCTTTACATTTTCTTGGATATCATATAAAAATAGGAGGTTCACATTTTTTAAATGAAATCTTTATGAATATGAAGAAAAATCAAATTTACAATGGGTTTATAAGAGGAATTTAGATTCCATGTGTCAGTAGTAAACAAAAAATGATGGTGTGTCTTCTGCAAGTATTGCCTTAGTTTTTAAAACCAATTGATATGAAAAAGATTAAATCAAAAATTGGTAAAGATGTTTTGGTAACCATGTTATGGATGTATTAGATATCTTTAGAATGCATCCAAAATTGTATGAATTAGCTAAAAAAATGGTTGACAATGTCTATTTTGAAGATACGAGGTACGATTTAGATGATAGGGATGATGAACAACAAGAGATAGTAGTTGAATAATGATTAGAAAATTAAAAATATGAAACCCTTAGTGACATAAAAATTGAAATTTTGTATGGAATTTAGGATTTGTGGCCACCATAGAAACTGATCATTAATCCTAAATTCCATGCAATAGTTCAATCTTTATGTCACCAAAGGTTTCATCTTTTTTATTGACTAATCATTGTTCAACTAACATCTCTTGTTATTTGTCATCCCTATCATCTAAATCACACCCAAAAACTTCATAATAGACATTATATACCATTTTTTAGTTAGCCCATATGATTTTGGATGGATTTAGAGGTATCTAATGGATTCATGACATTGGTTACTAGAGGTCACTTGACCAATTCTCGATTCATTTTTTTTTTTGCATCAGTTGGTCTAAAATAATGATAATACTTGGAGAGGCAGATCATCATTTTTTACTAACTCATAACACATGGAATTTTAATTCCTCTTATGAACCCCTTATAAATTTTATTTCTCTTCATATTCAAAAAGCTCTCCTTGAATAATGTGAACTTTTTATTTCTTTAGGAGATAGCCAGGTAAATCTTTAGGATATTCCTTTGGTTATAATAGGTGGGGCCAAGGGGGGATGTGGAATTGGAATAAAATTCATCAAATGAGTGTCAAGGACATAATTTATGGACCTCTTATCAAGCCTCAAGTTTGGTCTAGCCATTTGACCTAGGTGTTTGGTAGAGCTATTCAGTCTGACTATTTGACAAAGCCATTTGGCTTGGTTATTCAGTAGAGCCATCTAGTCTAGATGAAAGGATTTTTTTGGATGACATAGGTTATATCCAATGGTTTTACCTAGATAGAAGGCTATCATCTAGTTATACCAATGACATAGTTATTTAGCTCACTTATTCGATAGAACCATTCAATAGAGTTGAGCAGTTGCATTGTCAGCATAGATGAATGGCTCTACCATAGATAGAGCGAAATGAATATCCCATTGGTGAAGCCAAAAAAAACTATCATGGGTAGAGATTAATGTCTCAACCATTGGTATATCCAAATGGTTCTCCTACTCTTACAACCAAATGGTGTTATTTTTGGTCGAGGCAAGTGGTGCAACACTCCATCCCTTCTCTTAGAAGGAATGTGCATTGAGGGTTTGTTTAAACATGCCAACTAACACAAATGTCCAATCACTCAATTCACCATCATTAATTAAAATTTTAGGCTCCTAGATATTAACTAGGTCATTTAAATAAACCTAAATAAATATACCTCCTGGATTGAATCTATTAAAATAAAAATATGGTTGGGTGAGTGGGAGGAAATTCTAGACCTATTGATTCACTAAGGATATAAATCAAATTCACCTAAATTAATATAATGGGGTTTGGAATATGGCCTCTTAAAATTTACCCTACTACTAATGCAAATGAATTAGCACCATCTTCACATAAGAAGGAAACTACCAATAGAAGAGTGGAATAAAATTTAGCCTTTAAAAAATGAGTCCAATAAAATTTTTTAATAAAAATATTGAAACAACATAAATAGTTATAATCAATGAAGATAAAGTTAAGGTTGCCAATAAAAGGAAATAATCAATTTAAAAAACACCACCTAACATGAATAAATATACTTTCAATAAGTTACAACCACTTAAGTTTGATAGTTTTAGAGATTGACCATATGATATTCTATAAACATTAATGGATAAGAATTTAATCACTCTCCCTTATAATTACTCTAATCCTCATTATCATCTTGAAAAAGTAAAATGTAAACCATTATGCACTTATTATGATATTAATGGACATCTAGAGAATTATTGTTATGAAATAAAATAAAATATTACATAACCTGTAGAAAAGGGGTTATTACATTTGTGAAAATGGATACGAAGATGACAAAATCCACTTCTTCATCTTATCCTATGTCTAAATTTACAAATACCAAGATATCCTATGACATTTTTATGAAGGAAGTCATTTTAGATCTTGCTAACAATTATTTTATCAAAAAAAATTAACCTAATGAATAACCTAATTTAGATAAATTGAATAAAATATAATAGAGTATTGTAAATCAAATTGAAACAAGAAAAAAAATTACTAAAATAAATTGTGCAAAATCAAATGAAATAAGATTAATTATAAACAGGATGAAATACTTATCTATTTACTATTTGAGATATAACTATTTGAAACTAAAAATGTTTAGAACTGACTAATAGTGACTGATTATATAAGTGCATAGAGACTGAGACCATAACTAGTGAAGGACATGATTATCAAAACTAGGACAAGATAAAATGGCACTATAGTCTTGAGTTGGTTGATATTTTCCTTTATTTATAATTTGGAAATTGAGGTCATGATTATCTATGAAAGCTTAAATAATGAATTGTGTAAAAATTTGACCTTTGAATGCACACAAAAGACTTACAAATGAATTCTTGAAAGTTGAAACCCTAATAAGGATTGAAATAGTTAGAAACCTAAAAATATAAAAATGAGGGAGTGTAATATACTGAGCTAACCCCACTCACCCCCATGATGACTAAATGCTACCTATTTATCTAATACTCTAAAGATGGAAATCAAACCCATGTAGTTCTTCCACTTAGAGTGTTTTATGTAATTGTGATCTTTTGACTATATCAATGCATCTATAAAACTCTTGAATATTTGATCATGCTTTGTTTTATATTGTATAAAATAGGCTATAGACTTAGCTAAGGATTGTTTCAAATTATTAAAATCATAATTGGGAAGAATAGGGAAGATATTTACTCAGTGTGTTATAGTGTAAGTGTGCATTTGTATTAAAATTTCCAAGTGGTATAATAGGTGCTTTATGTGTTACTTTATATCAATTAAAAAATATAAAACCTTATCTAGCTATCCTAAAAAATACAAATCAAACTATAAGGTATGCTTCAAATTTTAAAAGTGGCTGTTATAAGGGTTAAGGATATGATCAATGCATATGGGATAAAAATGTTTCCCACTATTGTCCCTTTCTATATGTTTTTGTAATTAAGATAAACATGTGAATTTTGGGTCTTGAGATGTCTATATATATGCTTCTAGGGTTTTTCAATAGTTTAGAACATTTATGTATGTTTAAAATATCAATTTAAAAAGGAATAGGTATGGATAGGTGCTTATAATATAGTGAGGTGGAAAACTAGGTCTAAATTAAGTGCTCAAGTCAAACAAAGTAAAATAGGGGGAGAAATGACATTATCAAGTATCTATGGCCAAATTTGAGTGACTATATTCCCCATTTTGGTCTATAAATTAAATTAATAGAGTAAATAAAATATATACCTAAGTGTGTACAACACACTTTACCTTTGGGAGAAGTTCCAATCATGCAAGGTGTTCCATGGGAAATCCTGCAATGATGTAAAAGTAATTAATACTCATATATGAAATTGAAAATTAAAATGTAATTTGAATTTAAAATTATTGAAAAATAACAATGAAGTCTTACACTTGTATGTGTGAAACCAATGTTTCTCTTATAACTTTTTTGGAGACGATGCTTCTTTAAAGTATTAGAGAACTAGTGCTTCCCATGAAGCACATGGAAAAGTTGGTTCCCTAGCTAAACCAATGGATAATTTGAGGGTGATCAAGGCCAAAATTTAATTGATATCGTATATAAAATATAACCCATTAATAAACATAGAAACCTCATTTTGTTTTATTGGTCTTTGTAACCCTAACATATGAAATCATTTGGAAACCACAATGGATTCATAGGCAATAATGCTAGCGAGCATTGAACCTCTAAGTTATACATTATGAAATTTTAATTAAATAAACCATAGTAGATGTATTATATATTTAATTTTCAATATGCTCCTTAGTTCTTAGATGCATGATAAAAATAGAATGGAGAACATCCATACTTCTACGATGTCTGTAAATAACAAGTAGTATTGAAAAGCATGGCATTAGTTATATCACCCCTTTTGAATTTGAAAAATAATAGTGTGTATAACTTTTTATCATGTCCCCACTGATAAATGTAAAATATATATCTATATTGTAGATGCAAATTTATAAATTATGTTTGAAACTTGTGCATGAATCTGTATCATGCACTCAAAATTATATGAATATGTACTTTGTTCATATAATGTGAGTTTATATGCATGGTATATGCACCCATAATATGTACCAATTATTTAATTTTGAATCATTTTAAAACTTTTGAAGATTCATTATATACTTTATAACTATTTTTTTCTTAAAGAGACTTGTCTCATATGAAAATCCAACTGAAATGCCTTCTTTTGAGATGAGAGAGTTGTATCCTGAAATTCACTCATCTCAAAATAAAATTTAACTATATCATTTGTACTAAGATGTAATCATTGAATAATGTATCATATGTGAAAAGTATGTTAACATAGTAAAATATGTACCATTCAAATTATGCATGTAACATATGACGTAAGGCCTATAAAAATGTATTTATGAAGCTCGTAGTAATAGATTATGAAATTATAATCATATGCATTAGGTAGTGCATTATATGGATCATGGCACTAACTAAACTTAACAATCTCAACAAGCATAGAAACACAAGTTAAATGTCATATAGATAAGACCAAGGACTACATACAAGAGATGTTCAAATATCACATTAGCAAATATTACACACAAAAAGCCAAGGGCCACATTCAAATGATTTGATAATATTACAAATAAGGCACATGTTCAAATTTCATATAAAATAAAGGTCCAATGGCCATAATAAATATTCATATTTAAATTTTGTATATGCCAAAAGATGATCTCATAGAGATGTTCAAGAAAATTTCTCACAAGGGCCAAGATCCATATACTAGACACATAAGATATAGTCTCTATGTACATGTACTAACACCAATGGAGAAGAGAACAAGAAATGTAGTGTACATCATGTATATGTAGTGATCATATTATATACAATACCATTTTCATGTATATGATGCAAGATATAAAAGTTAACAAGACATTTGTAAAAGTGTGTATAATTTAAAAATATAAGATTTATAGAATGATAACACCCATAAATATTGTAACCTATAGAAAAGATGCCCCTAGTTTAGCAAGTATACTAGGTAGAGGCAAGTCCAATATCTGAATCCTTTTATAATTTACATGTCATGCATAATACTCATAAATACCAATAAAATTCAAGTGTGATATAAAAATATTATATTATATACCAATCATGAGATAAATAACATATGACAATGATGCTTTATTTGTGGCTTCCACTTATGTCATCATTATATTTTCATCATATTAGATAGCATGCACAAGTTTTGATGATTGGAGATGACTATCCTTTAGTCAAGTTCTGAGGCATGGAACATGGGGACCGCTAGGTTCAAGTTGATAAGTGTTGTGGCCAAAGGGTGTGGGATCCTGAGAATATTTTGAGATCTACAAAGGGGAACAATTCTAATTTCCATATTTCTATAGTTTTTCCCTTTATTAAAGTAAGGAAATAATTAGACTTGGTTTCAAATAAGTTTTCTAATTTCATATTTGAGGTCCAAGGTATGGTTCCTTATGTGTTAGAGATTGGAGATGACTATACCCTAGTCAAAATCCATGGTATGCTTGCTAGAGAAAAAACATTCTTCCTTCATATTATAGTTAATCTATTGGATAAGCATGTTCTTAAGAGGTATGCTAAGATGTGTATGAAAGGCAAAGACACAAGTTACATTTGTGAGCATGTGGATTTTCCAATTCAAGTCCAAGTTTTTTAGTGCATATGGGATCCAAAAAACTTGGTAAGGATCAAGGTAAATCTCTCATTCTCATTTTTAGGAAAACCTCATCCAAGGATGGAGATTCAAATATTTTTAGGAATGGTATGTACCATTTATTTTTAAAATTTTGTATTAAGGTAATGGTACATAGATAACTATGATGAGACACTTGAGGAGAATGCTTGGAAAGGGTAGCATAAAGGGGATCAATATGCAATTGCTGAAACATTATGGAAATGTTGGCCACCCCATGAAGATTTACAATTCAAATGTATGATTCTCTTTTTGTTTAAAGATGGTTGTTTCATGGAAAGAGGTGAACCATATTATTCATTTATTGTGGCAATTTACTTGCAAAAAATTTAGACAATGGAGTTGAAAATTAGAGTATCACAACATAATCTTGGTGGATTTCAAGGAACTATTTTATGGAAGGTAATTAGATAAAATTTTAGATTTGGAGTTATTTTCCATCTTTCAATCAACCAACACACAAATTTTTTTACTTGCATGCAAAAGGATTGGCAAGTATTTTCAGCTAAGGAATAGAGTATTTTTTGGTTGGAGTTGATTGGTAGAGGTAATCTAGTCATTATAGAAGGCATTTCAATTTTTTCCATGCTCACATATCCTATTAAAATAATAATATTCCATCATTACAACTAATTCCCTCTAATTACAATGTTGATTTTGATAAAATCAGTCTTTGAGAAGATTGATTTTGAGTACTTGCAGGTTTTATGGCTGTATAGTTTGGGAGGTTTTTTAGACATGGGTCAGTGATTTCTAACTTTCATAAGGGTGAGTACTTGTTGTGATAAATTTATGTTGATAACATTTGTATTTTTAAATTTTTTAGTGATGATTTTAGTTGATTATGTGTATTGGTGTGTATGGGGATGCCCTTTTAACACTTGGAGATTGAGTGTTAATGAGGTATTATCAGTTTATGATAGAAGAAGAATTCCTAAAATAGCTATGAATTTAAATTTCAGTTTTAACACTATTGTCATCATTTGTATCATCCCATTGATATGGATTAAACTACATCATTTTTGGGATACCATGATGAGTTATGTTGAGAATCATGCTTTCTTATTTAACATATTAATTTTTATGTTGCCCAAGATCATGATAGATAATGAAATTATAAATGTTGATTACACTGATATTATTTGGCATGAGATGTTTTATGTTACTAAATCTAGTCATTATAGGTATTCTATTTTGACTCTTGAGGATAATTTTTTATTTGGGTTACAAGAAAGGAGAGTGAAAACTTGTCATGATGGTATTCCCATTTTAATTAGAGTGGTGTAGTGGACACATGGTGGGTAGATATTGAGATTTGTTTGGTAACCTGATAATGTTCAGAGTAGATAAGTTATCCCAATTATGTTTTCATTGCTTGTTCTAAACTACAGATAGAAAAGTCTAATCATGCATTACTTTTTGCGTTTCCTAAAGGTTTGCATTAATAAAGTTATGAGTCATGCACAATTCCTTGCTATTTATCTATATGAAGACAAGTTGGTTATTAAAGAGGTAATAAAATTATATAAATTATGCAAGGATGTTAGGAATTTTAGAGAGAGTACATCTTACAATGCAATTTATCAAAAGTTGGATCATTTGATAGGGATAGGGGCTAGACTGCATGAACATTATAGTTGGATTCATTAGACTGACACAAGGAATTTTGAGCATCATGGTTTGTAATTGATTGAGGACAAGAAAATTTGGGAAGGTAGGATTTGTCATTTCCCCTTTTTAATAAATTTGATATTATGGGAAAATTGTCCATTCCAATATTTATCCAACACTATTCATAAGCATTATTCCTGAGTTACTATTCACATGTACTATTCACAAGTCACTATTCACTATCACTATTCATGGTGACATGGCAAGTGATGAAAGGGATGATGTAATAGATAAGGTGGATGGTGGATGAGGTGGCTTGGACCACTAGAGGATCTGTTATAATCTAGTGTATTTGAATATGTGTTTGTCTTTTTGTGATTCACATGCTTTAATATGACAAAAGTGAATAGTTGGGGTGCATTCCTAAGAAATACTCATGATTTGGAGTGTGGGGAGAAGTAAAAAATATGATTAAATCTTGTTTGGTAATCTTAGGTGCACATGAGAAAGAGGACAAAGATTCACTATTATAAATTTCTTTCACATGTGTGAGTGAGATGTCCTTTTTGGTGTCATATGGAAGGTAGGAGACAAAGACAAAGTAGGGTGTCTGATAATGTGATCCACGTTGACATTTTTCATGTGAGGATAATCATCAAACTATTGCTTACATGTGTGAAGTTTGGGTGACAAAGTTGGAGTCACATATGGTTGTTAATCTTGTCCCCTTTGATTCTCTCCTTTTTGACTTACTTGCATATCAAGACAAGCAACTCAAATATGTATGCTATGGTTGACAATGAATATGGTGCATTTTTCCTCCATGTAAATTTATCTCTCATATCTTATCCTCTCCTTGTAAATTATATAATTAGGAACTATCTCCTTTGTAAATTCATATTTAAAATAATAAACCCCCCTATTTTTAGATTGTGTTCAAATCTTCCTCCCTTGGATTAACTTCATGGAGTATTGATGACTAGTTTAGGTGGTGAGATATCCTCCCTAGATGGTGTTGGTAATTTCATTTATGAATTAAACTTGGTCTTCATATCAGAGTTATTGGTTTTGGTAGTGTGAGATCCCCTAGCTAGTTCATTACAGATTTAGAGTGTAGTGTGTAGAGTATGTGTGGTGTGAAGGATTTCCATTGAAGATTGTGTGAATATTTGTAAGTGTGGAAAGTTTGTAATTTTAATACTATATATTGGCTTATAATTGTGCTATGTTGTATTCAATATTGAAATACGAATATAGTGGAGTTCATCAAGTGTGTTGTTTTAATATAAGAAATGGTGTTATCTTCTTTCACATTATGTGTATTTTGTTTTAGTTAGAATTAAGTCTATTTAGAATCATTAAAATTTCATATTTTATCAGATATCTTTAAAATTAATATTTCAAAACCCTTGTTAGTCAGTTCCAATTGTCTATCATTTTCACACAATAAGATCTTAGACAGTAAAAAACTAAGTTTTTCATTTTGTTTATATTTATTCTTCTTTCATTCAATTATAATTCATTGAATTCAAAAAATTTCTTTTATTCTACTTGTCATAAGTTGATTTAAAATATTTTTTATATTCTATTTAATTTATTTAAATTAGACTTAATCATCATGTTAACTCAAAATTTTCAACAAATATATTGGTGAATTCTCTAATTTTTTATTAAGAAGCGCTTATATATTAATATAAAACAAGATATGGTACAATGATAATCATATAAAAAAGTGAATTCACATTGATGGTTAAAAACCCCTCAAGAAAAATGAACACACCAAAAAATTACATCACATCAGTAGTTGCCAACAAAGCAGAAAAAACATTGCTTCAAAAAATTTGTCATAGGGTTTAGATAATTTACTAAACAATAGAAACTAAGAGAATTTTATTTTAACCTTAGACCTAATATTTGACACCAAAATAACTTGCTTTTGACCTTGGATTTAATAGCTGACACTGACACTATTTTATTTTGACCTTGGATCTGATATCTAACACTGAAACCACTCTATTTTGACCTTGGATTTGAATGGAATTTAGTAATCTCCATACAGAAAAGGTTTTATTACTTTTATAGCATTTCATTTTCTATTATTAATTAAAATATATTTTACATGTTATTGATTACAATATCCTTTTTTTTAGGATCTCACATTTCATATTTTTTTACTTTGTTATCAAAGAATATATGGATATATTAGATGATCATTTTGTTCTTCAAACTTTTATAAAATGAACCAAGTCATATGTTAAGGTACAAGTATCATTAGTGCACTTTTTTTAAAATTCAATTATGACATTGGAGCAAGAGTAGTCATATATTCAAGATGTTATAAGGCGTATTCTTAAATAACCTCAAGTCTTGCTCAATTTTCATTATTTTAACATTAAATTAGGGATTTTACCAATTGCTACTAGATGATAAATCGAATGTATGGATATTTTCATTATTACTCCTTATAGACCTCAAGGTTGTAAAATTTATCATCCTACTCCATTATTCACTCACAACTTATATTTGATTATACAATCCATGATGTTAACAATCAAATAAGTAGACCACCAAAACATGGAGGAAGTCAAAATGTTCCTCCTTAATCCCCTCTCCCTACCATGAGGAAAGAAAAAAAACATAAATGGTATGATATCATAGATAAATTAAAAAATATCTATGCAAAAATATAAATATTGAAGTTACTAAATAGTTCTTCAGTTTATAAATATATTTAATATGTTGTATTGCAAGATAATACTATTCATAGTGATACACAACCCAACTATTTTGTTTCCATAATGGGTACCTTTAAGGGTGATTGGTATTTTCAATCCATTATTTAATCAACTCATTAGTTGATGTCATTAAAACCATGGTTAGTGTCTAATGGCTATATGCAAGAAGGTGTGTAATTTATTGCTAATAGTTATGTTTTTTAGGGGGGGTTTAAGATGGATCAACTAACTCTAAGATTATAATATTATCAACTAGAATTGAATCTATTTAATTTAAATAAACACACTTTTAGAATTAGAATGTTAAAAATAACACACTTGCTTTAAGGAAAAAACACTATTTTCTTGTGGAGGGAAAATACTGATAATAAAAAACACTTATTGACTAAAATAAAGCACATTTCTAATCTGATTACAAAATGAAATATAATTGAAATGGAATTCAAGAATTGAATTTAATTTAAATGGAATTTTATAATTTAATATAATTGAAATGAAAATTCTTTTGAAACTTAAAATGATAACAATGTTGTAAATAGCAAGTGTACACACAATTAGAAACCTGCTTGCATGTTTAACAATCCACACCTATTAATATAAACACTCTTAACAAAATTAGATAAAAAATAAATTAAATACACAAAAATACCAACACAAATCTTAGATCCTTAGGTGATTGGGCCCTTTCCTTCCATTGGAACATGACTTAGATCAACTTAGTCTTCTAAGAATGTTCAAAGCTTCATTGATTTATGGAAAAAGTTACAAACTATAAAATAAATCTAACACATACTTATTATGATTACAATCTTCAATTATCTCTTGCTCTCTCTCTAACACACAAAATAAATAGGAAGACATTGTATTAAACTCCAATATTCCTCAACTGCTATCACAAAATACAATAACAAACAAATAAATTAATTGGATCACAATTATATTCCAACTTATTTGTAAAATAGAAAAGATGTTACAACCATTTCCCATGTTTCAAGGTGAAACATTGGGAAAGAATGCTTAACAACTTTCATGGCTATAGTTGGTTGCAAAATATTTATATTTAATGTGTTCTTATTCTAGTAACCCAAAATATTATAATGTATATAATGGTAATTTTATAAACATTAATATAAAAAGTATGACTATAAATAAAATGTTATAATTGGTAAGTGTCAGATAATGACCCATGGACATTGTGGATAGGTGTATACAACATTACACAATCATTGACAATGTCTTTAACATGATTTTCATATGGTTGGAATAATTATAGAGTTATATTGATGCATTCCAGAGAGTTTGACTGAAGTATTTTAGAATTCACTGATGCATTCTAGAGATTGAATAACAAACTTTAGAGATTGAAGCTTGACTATCAAAATCTAGAGCTTGATTGGACTGCTCCATCATATGCTAAGATTTCTTCTAAGGGTCAAATTCACTTATCAAAACTCAAAATATTCAATCATAGTGTATTTACATCACCTGTACATGAAAAACTAAAGGCTAACCATAGAAAGAGTTAGAACATAGTGATAAAATAAGTAGAATTGACTCACACATATAAATTGAGATATATGTACATATTTCCTACTTTAGACTAGAATTAAGTTATAAAATGCATGCAATAATCATTACAATAATGTAGATTAATAGGTGGTGCAAATCCAATATATGGATATAATAAGTCATATAATGGACTCATCAAATCTATAATTTCATATTTCAATTTTTGGTCCCAACAAATGACTTGAGAATGAGGAACAATAAATGGCTCATCCAAATTTAATTGAGATGACTTTATTTTTCCATATCTACAAGGATTATCATCTGCAATAAAGTCATATGAGTACCCTTAATGCATGAATTTAATACACCTATGTAATTTAAATGGTACTACTCACATTATATGTATCTAAGGTTATCCTACTAGTATATTATAATGCAAAAGATTGGGCATAACATGAAATAAATTAGACATTGTTTTATGTCCCAATGTTACATCTAAAGATATCATTCCAAGTACTTGACATGAAGATTCATCAAAACCTTTGATGGTTTAATCTATTCTTAAGATAATTTCCATGTTGAAACCCATTTAAAAAAAAAATAACTACTACAAATATTCACTCCAAAACCAACATCAATAAATACTCAATTGATTCATTTATTTTTCATTCTAACTTGAATAAAGAATAATATATTTTGTGTGATTACATCACGTGTTGGCCATTTTTAATCTTCAAAAGTAATAATTTTCTTATTATCCTTTGATGAGTCCATTATATGACTCATTATATCCATATATTGACTCTACACCACCTATTAATCTACTTTTTGGAATGAGTATTACATGCATTTTATAACTTACTTCTAATATAAATTAGGAAATAAGTAATTATATCTTAGTTTGTATGTGTGAGTCAATGCTACCTATTTCACCACATTTTCCTAACTCTTTTTATGGATAGCTCTTAGTTTTGCATATATAGGTGATGTAAATACACTATGATTTAATGTTATGAGTTTTGGCAAGTGAATTCAACCCTTGGAAGCAAGATTATCATATGATGGAGTAGTCCAATGAAGTTTTGGAGTCTAACAGTCAAGCTCTAGAGTAAAATAGTAAGTTTTAGCATTTTTTAGTCAAGATATAGAATACATTAGTAATCTGTAAAATAATTTCATTGAACTCTGAAATACATCAACAAAAATCCAAAGTTATTCTATCCATATGAAAATTACATCAAAGATATTTTTAATCATTTTGCAATATTATATACACTACTCCATGATGTCTATGAGTAATTATTTGATACTTACCAATTATAGCATTCTATTTATAATCTTATTATTTGTAGTAATGTTTGTAAAAATGCCATTATAGACACTATAAGATTTTGGGTTACTAGAACAAGAACACACTATAATAGTAATAATTTATAACCAAATGCAACCATGCATGTTGTTATGCCTTATTTCCCAATGTTTCACCTTGAAACATGGGAAATAGTTGTAACACATTTCCTATTTTGCAAATAAGTTGGAATATAGTTGTGATCCATTTAGTTTGTTATTATATTTTGATATAATAGTTGAGGAATATTGGAGCTTAATAAAATGTCTTCTTATTGTTTTGTGTCTTAGATAGCAAGAGAGAATTGAAAATTGTAATCATATCAAGAAAATGTTATATTTATTTTCTATTTTTTAACCTTTTCTATAAATAAATGAAGTTTTGAACATTCCTAGAAGACTAAATTGATCAAAATCTTGTTCCAAAGGAGAGCAAGGGCTCACTCTTCTAAGGATCTAGGATCTATATTTATATTTATGTGTATTTACTTTATTTTTATTTAATTCTATTAAGAGTGTTTATGTTAATAGGTGTGGATTGTTAAACCTATATTTCTCTTTCTAATTATGTGTGCATTTACTATTTATGGCAATGTTATCATTTTATTTTTCAAAAGAATTTCCATTTTAATTAAATTCAACATTTTAGGTAAATTCAATTCTATAATCAGAATAGAAACTATTTTGTTTTAGTCAACAAGTGTGTTTGATTATCAACATTTTCCATTCACATGCAAAGAGTGTTTTTATTTAAAGTAAGAGTGTTACTTTCAACATTCTGATTCTACAAGTGTGTCTCTTTAAATTAAATAGATTTGATTACAATTGAGTAGATTATAACCTTAGATTTAGTTTATCTATTATAACCCTTCCACACCCCCAAAATTAAAAAAACAAAAATAAAACATAACTATTAGCAACACATTACACACACTATTCCATATAGTCATTGGATATTAGCCCTGGATTTAATGACATAAACTAATGAATTGATTAAATTAATGGATTGACAACATCAATAATTTTTTGGCACTATTACTAAGGACATTATATGTGTAAGTAAAGTGTAAATCATAATATAAAAAATAAACAACTTTCATGAATTTAATATAAATATATGAGTAGACCTAGAGACTCATAAGGAAGATTCATTTGAAATAACTCTCAGTAAGATACCATAAGTGCTCAAATAAAATAAAACCTAGAGAAAATTGTAGAATTAAAATAATAAATCAAAGGATTCATTCGAATTCTTGAAGAATAAATAAAATTATCCCTACATGAACCTTGGGATAACTCTCCAAAAATAGGTGCATCATTTCAAAAAAAATTAAGGCTAAATAACATTGTAAATTAAAGTAGTGAGTCTCAATTAAGTAGTCTCCCATCCACCTCTAATAACTCACCACTTTTTAGGAACACACTTTACAATATTTTTTGGGAAGAAATGGGAAAGAACATGGGGAATGTACTCAATCATGGTGGAAATGCACAAAATGGGGTTAATACACTTGGGAGAACCTTCACCTATCCCATTTTACTAGAGGATGATGATATAACTACCATGAAAAAAAATTCCACATCTATCCTACCTAAATTTAAAAGAAAGCCTACAAAATATCCTAATGAAGTTCTCTTTGAATTCAAAGTCCTATGTAAAATTTATGATCATAGAAATGATAATAAAAAGTTAAAACTCTTCCCTTCTAAACTCAAATAATCATCCATGAGATGGTTTATAGGCTTCTATCCAAACTCCATTACATCATGGGAAGAGATCGAGACTAAATTCCTAAATAAATACCAGTACTACTATTGAATAAGGGACATAAAGTAATAAATTTTTAGGATAAAACAAAATGAGAATGAAAACTTAGAAGATTGCCTTAGCTACTTCCAATTTATTCATAGGAAATATGGATATTAATTGAGGAAGTATTCAAAACATTTTTGTTTAAATGTATTGATGATGATGCCAGGGAATCCATAAACCTTATGGGAAAATGAGACATAAAAAAGCTTGATCTCAATGACATATATAAAATGTGTAGGAATTACTTAAGAATTAAAGGGAGTGTTAGGAAGTATAAATTAGGAAAGATCTATTGATGTAGGATAACTCATGGAATAATTATCCAACCTTGAGACAAACATTTATTTCCAATTTAACCCTATGCTAAATGGGCTATAAGATAAATTCAATGCCACCACTGAGCTACTAGCCATATATTATCATAAATGTAGGTTGAAGCATGCCCTCTGAGATTACCCTTTAAACAAAATAAATATATGTATAATATGTGATACAAATTACCATGATACCAAGAATGGTTCCCTCTTACCTATCCTAAAAACCAATTAAAATAGGTAATCCAACCAATAGATGAGCTCAAAATCATAAAAGGTAGGGAAATTAGTTTTCCCATAATCAGAACCATTTTGGTCCTAGAGCTCCTTCTAACCCATGGATTATTCAATAGAGTGGAAAATCACATATATATGCATGAAGACCTCCATGATGGGGTAAATAATAGTGGAAAACATAACCATGGATGTATTAGCCTTACCAATAGCCTTGGAAGCCAAAACCTAGTCCTCAACCATGGATACATCAACAATGGGTTCCCCATCAAAATTTAAATATGTAGACTATGTTTCTACAACAAGTATTGATGCCTCCACCTACCACTCAACCACCACATACATAAAAAGTGGCTCAACCTCAAATACCTACATAGCCTATAGTAAATCCAAATAATAAGCAAGTAGCTCTTGTATATAAAATCAAGCAAGAATGGACCCTAGGAGTTAGTGTAATTGATTGTGAAAATGTACAACTAAAATTAGGTAAGACATTAAATTATCCTCTAATCACCATAATTAAATTAAAAAATGATAAACCAACCCATCATATTTATTTATCTAAATAAAAACCTGATGAGGAAAAGGAAAGGCCTCAATAAATAACTACAGTTCCTCTAGCCATCCCATTTCCTGAAAGACTTAAAGAAATAGGGAATAAGGGTGAATTTGATTTAGTTTAAGAGCTAAAGAAGTTAAATAATGAAATTAAATTTATTAAATATATAAGATATATCTTATAACTCAATATATTTATTAAATTTTTATGCATAAAAACTCTACGTAGAAAAAGATGATATTTTAAAACTATATAGGTGCATGGTAAACTTGCTGATTTATTGGCAGGTAATCTCCTACCCAAGTATGGGGATCTTGGAAGCCATATAATTTTTATAACCAAAGGAAGTAGATACCCAAAGTACTTGTGGACTTAATATCTATCATCAATGTGATGACAATGGACACACTAAAAGCCTTATCTATTATAGGGGTGCAACCTACTTCTACAATATTAAAAATACTAGGCCAGTCTATTGCCATACCTAAAAGAACAATTGAGGATGTCTTGGTTACATTATAATATTGTGGAGACTATGGTTGGACACATTTTTAGTGTTAATAAACTATAGGTTGGGATATAAGACCATTTCAAATGGAATAAAATCAAAACATATTTATTTGTATCCACCTATAAAACCATCTATAGAGCCTTCAAATCACCCATGGGTTGATGAATCTAAGAAAAATAGAAATAGTATATCCTCATTATCCATGGTAAAAATTAAAGATACATGAATGAATTAAATTAAAACATAATGTAAAATTTGGAAGAGCCTAGTCTATCTCTTGAGTTTGACAGTCTAGCTCTGGAGTTTGATAATCCAGATTTAGAGTTTGAAAGTTTGGATCTAGAACATATTATATGAGATTTGGAATTTTTTATCATAGCTATAGATTATGAGACACTTCCTCTACACAATAATCATATATCTCATCCACTCTTGGTGATTTATATTACCATACACCCATTCAACAAAGCATTGTCACATGGGCATAAGACAGTCACATTATATTTTTAATAGATTTTCATTGTCCATTGGTAAAAATAATTTCACAAGGGGAGAAATTATTTAAATATCTCACCAATTTCCATATGATGTTACCACATCCCTTCACTCTAAACTCTTTGATGAGTGGATTTAGGTAGGTCAGCTCCATATACCCAAAAACCAAGCAAATAGTAATCTAACCTAGAAAATTATTAAACATAAATAGTTAGATAAAGAACTTTAAATGAAGGTTTTTGACATTTTGAAGAACATATAAAAAAATTCATGGGATTGTAGTGACATTAAGGGAATCCACCCAAGTGTGTGTACTCATCATATATATATAGAAAAAACCAAACTTGTTAGACATCCTAAAAAAAATCAACATGACACTAAGAGATATATCAAAAGAGGAAATAAAAAATCTATTATAGTTGGGATTCATTTACCCCATATCTAATAGTCATTGGACCTTACCACTTGTGATAGTACCTAAAAATAATGGCAACAAGAAAATATGTGTAGATTACCTATAACTTAATAAATCCACCATGAGAGATTTATTTCCCATACCTTTCATATACCATGTGTTAAATAAGCTAATTGGGAAGAAATGTTTCTCTTTCTCATATGGGTTTAGTGGATATAATTAGTGTTGACCAAATTTGACTTTTAGGTCAAATTTGGACCCCTATAGGCAAAACATTATTTTTCAATAGATGTTTAAGGTGTCTAAATATTTTTCATAGGCTATATTATTTATAATTTTATGTTATCTAATGTGTTTCTAGCCTTAGTCTTGGCTTCATTAGCTTATTTGTCTTTTTAGGTCATTTAATATGCTTTTAAGTGTCATAAATGCAAGTGTCATGGTTAACAAGGTTCCTAGATGTCCTATTTTCATTTAAAATATCCAATAGGTCATTATAACTATTAGTTATATCAGTTACATCAGAATATTGTAGGTTATCTAACTAAAATTGAAGAAACCAACTAAAAAAGGGAAAAAATAACACTTGTATGGCCCATGGGGAAGTGTTCCATGTGGGAAAATATAATGGAGGGAATATTAACCTTCATAAAACTCATCCCAACATTTTTTTCACTCTGGAAATTTTATTTTGAGGCCAAAACCATTCTACACCTTTCTTGGTTTCCTAGACACACAGAAGTGACCTTCAGGTTTTTGCTTGATACAGACAACTCAAGAAGTTTTAGAATAAATAATTTTGGGAGATGATATTACACTTAGAGACCTTAATTTACATAAAAATAATGAAATTATTAATCAACTATGATTTATGAATAATCTTTTTGAAGTTGACTGCACTTTTTTACTTGTTATTTCTTGCACCCTATAGGTTTTGATTCATTTTGATCAAATACATACAAAAAAATTAGTGATGTTGGCTCTATAGATGTTATATTGATTATAATATGGTATAAATTCTTATTTTTATGTTTCATGACATTTGGATGAGCAAGTTATTCTATGTTGTAAGGTGTCACCATGTGCAGTCTCAGTTGGAGTTCTTGTTTTCTAAGTGTTTTCTCCTGTAGGGGTCTCATGTAGTTATTAAATGGTGTTGAATAGATCTCAAGGTAATATTACCACATCCTTCCATGGTTTTTTTCACCATGTCATCCTTTGATTAGCTTGCAAGCTTGTCTTTCTCCATTATCAACCCTTTGCCTAACTTCATTTGCAGTCACCTGTACAAGCTTGTTCAACTTATCCATGGAGTTGTAATCATAGTGTGTTGGTTTCCAAACCATAAATATTTTTAAAGAGTCTATTTATATTATTTAATAAGCTGTGAGTAGGGTCATAAGTTCATTCACCATGCTAAAAATAGTTATTTAACGCTCTTGATTACTCTATTTCACATATATGCAAGTGATTTTCATGTGAGAGGTGTATTAAAGCTGGTTTCAAGGTGTTATTAATGTATATCATCTATTTAATGCTAAAAAATGCATTTGAATGGTCTTTAAGCTATTCCCTAACATGTTCTTGTCCAATTCCACCCCTACCTATATAAAACATCCTGATGCACACCTACAGGGCCCTTGTTGACATCATAATGAGGTGTGAGAAGTTTAAATTTTTTTCCAACCTATTAGTATTACTATAGGTGTATTAGGATGTTTTATAAGAACATATAAAGTTCAAATTCATATAAATTTTCATTTTGTTCATATCTAGTTCATTATTTGTGTACCAAAAGATCCTCCTCTAGGTTACTGAGTAGGGTGCTAAAATGCTTTTATAGAGAGGATGAAGTAAATTGAAACCTACTTAAGGTTTTGGTATGATAATAAAGCCTTAATATACCCATAAAAAGTGTAAATTGATAAAAATAGGTGCTCAACGATGTTGAGGAGACAAAGGACTATGTTTTAGGAAATTGTCCCTAAAATGTCAAAATAGAGGTTAGGGGGATTCTTGTGAGTATATTAAAACATGCTTTCAAGGTGTTTCAAATAATTTCGCCTATCACATATTGAATCCCATATCATAGAGAGTCTACAAGACAATAATGGAAGTTAGATAGTGGGGAAAGATAGGTTATTTGAATCCTCCAATATGCTTAAGAAAGTACTTAAACACTTCATTGAAGTCTACAAGTTTGAGGTTGTAAATGAAGTTTGACACCTTAAGGAGTAGCATTGGAAAAACCCCATTACTATTATGGCTAAATTGATGCAATGAGTTCAAATGGAATGTAATTAATTAATAAAGGGTTAAGACAAGGTCTTGTAAACCCTTATGATTACCTACAAGTACCCTTCAAGTATGAGAATTGATACCTACAGGGGTCAGACATGTAAGATGAACAAATAGTGACTTAGGCATGTGTTATGATGGTGTTTATCCATATAAGGTGAGTTAAAGGTGATAAATCATGTTTTTTTAACCTCAATTTTAACTTAAGAAGGTATTTTTTTATCACAATCACCTTAGCCAAGGTTATGAACACCTATAATAGGACCTATAGGTAGAGCATATCAATCTAGGGTAGTGACCTTGTTTTTGATATTCAAATGGTGTTTTTAGGAATCTCAATTTGAATTCAGGATAAATCGTGCATCTTATGACCTCAAGGATTTATAAATAAGTTTCTACAAAAATGACCAAATGGATAAAGCCACATGCACACCTACAATAGCCTCAACAAGGCTGTCTCAACCATAGTAAGAAGAAGCTCAATTTTGAGCCCAAGGAGTAGATGAGACAAGCATAGGGTATGGGAAGATATAAAGTGTTTATTTTTATAATAATTTATTTATTATTCATTTCATACATAACCAATTCTCAAGGAAGTAGATGTATTCTATAGCAGACCCTAAAGATATGTGCCTCAGTCCAGCAAGTATAGTCTTGGAGGTTGGGTAAGGTGAGACATGGACTTGTCAAAGGAAGAGAGGTAGTTTAAAATCAATAAAATTTTATTCATGATAGGCAAATATTTTTTATTACAAGCCCAATACCTTTCTAAAGTGATCATATGTCTTCCCTACTTGGCCAAAGAGCAATAGTTTGTACAATGAGATAGGAAACCTCTTTGCTCAATAGGCAAGTATGAGGAATCCAAGGAAAATGAATGTTTTTGGGTGGGTACCAAGATAAATTATCATTAATTAGATATATTAATTTTTTTAATAATCATATAATCATGGTTTTAGCATGTAAGGGTGACTCTTAGGTGAATTTGAGGAAAATGCAGGAAAATAGGTTTTTTGAGGCCTTTTTGGGCATTTAGAGATGGTTAGGAACATAAAACATGGAATAAAGATAAACCCTCTGGTAAAATCATCATTAGGACTTTTAAAAACTCTGAAAATAATCATTTTTTCCTAGGGATAAGGGGTATACCTCACTATTTTGTCTCAAAGGTCAATCGTTCTAGGAAAATCAAGCTTTGGTAAAGTGAGCTAATGAGTGTAAAATGGGCAAAGGACTTGATATGAAGCTTTGGTAACCTCAAGAAACATATAATGAGGTTTATGGAAGGAATATATATGATATATTATCACTATATCAACCTCATCCTCCTCAATGTGACTAAATTACCCATGCACATAGTCTAACTAGGCAAACTTTCACTAAGCCTAGTTGGTGAATGAGAGAAGAAGATGAAGAGTTGTGCTTGGAGTGTTATGTATTGGATTTTTAAGCTCAAATGGAATTTTAAAATTCATAATAAACCAGCATAACCATGAATTATTAGTCTTAACATCCAAAGGTAACAAGGTTCCTATTAGACCTATTAGGCTTTGAGGGGACCTAAAACCAATTGGGGGTCCATCTTCATTTCTAACTCTTGGTGGACTATATAGATGATTGAGACATGTTATGGAGGTTGATATATAAATTTTGGAACTAATATTATTTATAGTAACCTACAATAAATATATTTTTATCATAAAAAGATCCCAAGTAGTTAAAAAGGGTATAAATAAGTTTGATGAGGTATTTTCAAATGCTCACATCTTTTCTAAGGCTTTGCATGGGAATCAAAGGAATTGGGAGGAGTTATCAAGATTACTTGGAATTAAGTTTATGTCATTTAGTGGCAGGTTCAATGTCAAAGTTTTATGAATAAATCTTAAGACCAAAAACTACCTAAAACCCTACTAAACCCTCAACCAAGACCTGATGGAGAAAACAAGATTGGAGAGCTATCCAAATGAAATTTTAACCATGGAATATAATGTAAATTGTAGAGGAATCCATCATCATATCTCCCACAAAGATGATTTGTACATAATTATATGGATAACATGTAAAATAGGTTAGTTTTGACCATTTTTTGTGTTTTACATGTTCTAGGAGGTTTAAAAATATGGAATCAAGTTTGGAGGAGGGTTTTAGACTTTTTATAACCCCTCATGGTCATTTAATTCCTAGGAAAATCTTATAAGTACCCAAAAAATTACCTTCATCTCAGCCAATCAAAATTGGCATAGTGGACACAAGGGTGAGAATGATGAAAAATCCAAGTGTGAGATTTTTTAAGTTATACTTGAGAAGTATAAGGTAATTAATTATAATTTTCATTCACTACCTCCCATGTATATTCATGGAAAACTAAAGGAATTTTTAAGGCCAAGTGTGAGGGGTGACTAAAAAAGAAGTTTTTTTAGACTGGAGACAATGATGGCTTCATTCAAAGATTTTCAAATGAGTAGGATTACAAATAACAAATGGAGAGGCATGTTTTAAGGCCTTCCATATAATTCTAATTGTCATACCTATCCCTAGTTAGTTGTGGGATGTTCAAATAGGTCCAAATGATGAAGGCAAATTTTTGAGCCAAGATAAGGAATTTTATGACACTTTTCATAGGTTTCATGACTTGTATGGACACTTGGACCTCCTAACATTGCATGGTTCACTCCATAAATCTTTATCATTCAATTTTAACCTATTTTATTATATTTAAAAGTGTCCAAGTAACCTTTAGACTTACCTTGACTTACTCTTCTCTCAAAGGCTATAAATATTGACTCTTTTAGCTCTTTTGAGTAGCCTCCATTGATTTATGGTGAAACCCTAGCCAATTTTGTACTTAAATATCTATTAAATAAATAAAACAAGTAAATTTTCCTACTTACATGTTTTACAATTTAGTGTTGATGCAATCTTATTGGTCTTGTCTAGTAGAAGATGATCTTTTATAGAATGTTATCCTTGATTATTCTCCAATGTACATAAGAGTAAAAGTTATAGGTCTTTGTTAGTGTTCTCTCTTAAGTGTATGTATGTTATAGAAGTAGTTTATGATTTTATTCCCTAAAGGAATCGTCTATTACCCTCCTAAGCATCCAAATACCTCTTAAACCTAACATATGAAACATTGATGTGATAATATATCTTGAGTTATGAATTTTGAGTGAAGGAAGCTTTGTTTAGATCTAAGTATTGGTGCATCACATTTTATTTTTCTTAGCTTTTTTCTTACACCCCTTTCATATAAATTTTATAGGTAAGAAATTACTTCAAAGAGTGCATCAAGGGAACTAACCCTTCTAGAGATTCATTTCAATAAAAAATTTATGCACAAATGTTTCCATTGTGCCAATTTTATGAGGAGATATTCTCCTCAAGGGGTGAAAATCTAAGTGACTATAATTTTTGGCATGCCCACTAGGACTCTAAGTCCTAGAATATTATCTAATATTAGTGTTGGTATTGGCATAGTTGCATCTATAAGAACATCTACACTTAGTACTTAGTGACTCCACTAAATTTTTCAACACTTTGGTTGCTGATTAGTCCCTAATTTCCAAGCCAAAGGTGACCACTAGGTATATTACTAAAGTTATACCTTTTGAGTTTGTGAAATTGCCTTTGTATTCTTCTAGAAGATTCATATTTAAGAATACACATCCTTATTCAAAGGATTTGGTGTTTGAAAAGTCTAAGTTATTACTCAGTTCAACCCCTAATACCCATAGTCTACATTCTAATATGGATAGGAGACAACCTTTTGTACCATTTATTGGATCATCTCCTTTGAATCTTGCCTAATATGATCAAATTCTTGGAGCATCCCTTAAGAGTGTTCCTTATTTTAGTGGAGAAGGTCTTATTACTACCATTGAACACATTAGAAACATATCAAACTTCTAGAATAACCATAATATCACTCAATATAATGTGTCTATTAGGTTATTAGAATTGTCTTTCAAAGGAAAAGATTTAGATTGGTATGAGACTCTACCTAAAAATTATATTGGTTCATGGGATGAACTAGGAGATATATTGAATAAGAGGTTTGGAGAGAAGAGTGATCATTTACCACTAACTGAGTAATTTACCACTATTAAGAGGTCACCATAAGACTTTATGCAATATTTTAATGCTAGATTTCAAAAAAACATGAGATATGATCCTAGCCCTTGTGAGACCTACCCCAAATTATGCCTTTTTGTACTATCTAAAGGCATTGAATAATGATGTGTCCATAATGATTCAATCTATAGATGGAAATATAGTACTTACTACTTATGAAATAGATATAAATGATAAGAATTATCTTATTCAATTAGGGCATATTTATCCTAGGCTACCATGCCATTGTCCCCTGATTTTTAGCCTCTTAATCAAGCTACAATACCTACCTTAGCTCCTTTGCCTAGTCAAAAAAAGTCTGTCATTGTCCCAAACAATGAGATCCATGAATTCAATAGTTTTATCCAAAGTGTTAATAATGAATTAATTTCCATAAAAATGAAAAAAACTAAAATTTATAGGCCATACTAATCCTACAATTAGTTTGGACAAATAAATAGGCCTCTTTTTCAAGGAAATAATCAAGGACAAGGTCAAATCACTCAAGCTAGACCTTACCAAATTTATAATCCTAATGCTCTATAATCTTTCAAAGATCTTGTTCCCAATAAAAACAACTTTGTTTAAAAACAACCATGCTATCCCTCCTATGACCAAAATCAAATCCAAGTTGCATATGCTAATGAAATGCCTAGTCAAGGCATGACAATGCAAGGTAATCAAGCATCACAAGTTTCCACTTTTCAGGTGCCAATGCGAAATGGAATGAAAAGTGGAATGAAAATTGGAATGGAGAATGGAAAAATAAAATCTGATTCTAATCTCATAAATAATTTGGAGGTAGATTTTTATGCCATCGATCATTTGGGGAATGCAAGTAATATGAATGCTAGTGTGTCCTCTAACACTAGGTCTAAGAAGAGGGATATTAAAGAAACATAAGGGGATAATAAAGGACTTGTTTTGACTCCTACATCATCTAAAATAGTGTTTGGGTCTAATTAAATCCCTAAATTGGAGGAAAATCAAAAAAATTATAATGTATGGCCAACTCCTACACATACACCTTCACAAGCTACACCACAAGGTATTAGTGCTTCTAAAGAGCCTCCTAAGGTGAGCAATCCTTATATAAATTTTTTGGATCAGATTAATAATTTACATATGAATATTTATTTATGAGATTAATTAATAATAATAGGATAAAAATACATTCTTCAAAAGGAATTGTAAGGATTAGGTAAGCAAGTTGGATCAACTAGAAATGAGAATGTTGTTTTGGTGAATGAAACTTATCCCATTGATAGACAAGTAAATAAAAATGATAAGACTCCTCATTTTTTATTATCATTGATAATTGATGATTTCTTATTTTATAATTTCATCATAGATAGTGGGGCTAGTAATCTAGTTATGCCCAAGTGTATAATAGGTAAACTAGGCCTCAAGTATGAACCAAAGGTTAAAGGAGTCCTAGAATTAGATGGATCACCAACAAAGACTTTGGGATTAGTCAAGTATTTGAATCTAATTTTAAATTTTTATCATAATTTTTATATCCCTCATGATGTGGTTATGGCAAATTTACCTCCATACTTTGCTCTTTACTTATCAAGAGAGATTACAACTAAGATAGGTGGATACTTGACAACTAGTTGGTCCTATATAGTTTTTAGGAAAAAGTATGGTACTAAGATGAAGATTGAATCAGATCCTATATATCAAAATCACTTATATCCTTACATACCTAAAGTGGTAAATTTAAATTATGCCATTATTGATGAGGAGGAAATTCACATAGATCAATCTCCAACATCTTCTCTTGAAGGAGTTTTTGATTTGTACTTAGATAAATGGAGAGATGAACATTATGAGCATGATCCATACAAATTCATAGAGAAGGCTGGTCTTGGGGTGTATTACATTCATGAAGAGGATTATTTCATGCCAAACTGATGAAGATAAATGAATACATGGATGGTTTATGGTAGTTATTCTTTGATGGATCAAGAAGCAAGATTGGGGTTGGTGGTAGAGAAATATTAGTTTCTCCATCCAAAGAAAGGTTTTATTTTAGTTTTATATTTCAATTCTATTGTAATTTTAATGTGGTAGAATATGAGGCCCTCATTCATGGCCTTGAGTGGGCTAGGAAAAGAGGTGTGAAAGAGTTACAAGTGTATGGTGATAATGAGTTGATTTTAAATCAAGTCAGAGGCCAAAATGTAACTAATAACTCTTTGCTTAAGTCCTGTGGGATTTTATGGAGTATTTCCAAGCATTAAACATCCAAGCTATCCAAAGAGAGGACACAAACATGATAATAGGTTGGAAATAATTAAAGCTCAATTTTATGTTCTAAATGGGATAGGAAAACATAAGAACTAGCTGCATCTTAAGGTGATTGCAAGGACCTCCATACCAGATAATGTCACTAATTAGCAAGTGTTTGATAGTGACCAATAAATAACACTTTTTATACCAGACGAGGCTGATTTTTATTCCAAAAATTAGTCCAAACTATAACAATAATATGGAGGGTAGATTGTACAATTGATGTCAAACAAGCTCCCTAAAGGCCTAGTCAAACTTGATGGTATCTTCAATGATAATGACCAATTGAATAAGGAAATGATAAGCATGTACACTAATCAAGAAAACTATGAGAAAGTACAAATTTTCAAGGATAATTTTCTTTCACTTGGGAAGGTATGTACTAGTGAAGAGAAACATGCTTCCATTGAGTTATACAAAGAGTTTTATGATGTGTTTGCATGGGAATATAGTGATTTTAAGGGTTTTGATCTAAAATTATCTCAACATACCATAGATCTAGATGATAATTATAAGCCTATCAAGTAAAGACAAAGGCTAATCAATCCTAAGATTTATCCCCTCGTGAAGAAAGAGCTTACTAAGTTAATTGAGTCCAAAATCATTTTTCCTATTAAGCATTCATCTTGGTTAACAAACTTAGTCCTTGTTAGGAAAAAGAATGGAGAAATCAGGTTGTGTGTTGATTTTAGGGACTTGAATAGAGTTTACTTGAATGACAATTATCCTATTCCTTCCATGGAGAAAATTTTACAAGTTATGGCAGGTAGTGACAAGTTTTCTCTCCTTGATGGATATTTCAGGTATAACTAGATTTTGGTGAAAGAAAGTGATCAATATAAGACAACCTTTACTACTAAATGGGGTACATATGCTTATATTAAAATAATTTCATCTTGTCTAATGGTGGAGCTATGTTTCAACATGTAATGGATATGTCTTTTCAAAGACTAATAAATGACATTGTGTTGGTGTAACTTAATGATGTCATAGTTTTTTCTACGGAGGCAAAGGATCACATAAATCACCTTAGGTAGATTTTTGAGAGATGTAGATAGTTTGGAATCTCTCTTAACCTGAATAAGTATGTGTTTTTTGTCCATGAAGGCAATATTTTATGACACATTGTCTCAAAAAATGGCCTATCCATAGATCCTGAAAGGGTGAGTGAAATTTTGGCATTGGATTTTCCTAAACACAAGAAAGGTTTGCAAATTTTCTTTAGGAAAATAAATTTAATAAGGAGATTCATTCTTTATTTTTTTAATTTATTCATGCCTCTAACCTATATTCTAAGGAAAGATGAAGTGTTCACTTGGACAACAAGAAAGAAGGAAATTTTTGAAGAGATTAAAAAAACCATTGACTAAGCTCCCTCTTGCAAGTCCTAATTTCTCAAAGTATTTTAACATGTATACCTTTGGAATTGAGGAGGTAATATCTTCCATGCTTACTCAACCAAATGAAGAAAACTTGGAGTAGCCTATTGCCTTATTTAGTCAAGGTTTAAGAGGCTATGTTTTAAGATACACCTATGTTGAGAAGCAAGTACTTTCAATTGTTATAAGTCTAAATATGTTTAGGAATATATTATCTAAAAACAAGATTAACATATTAATACATAATCCTAGTGTTAAATATTCCTTTTGAATAAATATTTGAATGAAAAAAGGGTTGGTTGGATAACAAAAGTGATGAAGTATGATATAGAAATCAAGACAACCAAGCTAGTGAAAGGGAAGAAGTTATGTGAGCACCTTGATTTATATTTAAAGGAAAAAAAATAGGTTTTTTTATCACTTAGTGATTACCATATGATAGTTTCATCTTCATCAATGAGGATTTGGACACAAGATATGATCCATTTTAATCAATCCGGAGAGTGTCCACAATGTCTAAATCTAGATATAATAAGGTACTTTAGATTGCAATCCATTCCTTATGTAATTGTTTATGGAGTGTTGTTTAAGAATGACTTATTAAGTGTGTTGTTAAGGTGTGTTGAATCAGATCAAATTGAGAAAATATTGTTTGAGTTTCATGTTTGACCAGTTGGTGGTAACTTTGCTCTAACAACCATAGTTGTTAGGATTATGAGAACTAGATACTTTTGGCCTAGTTTGTTTAAATACACCAATGCTTGGGTAAGGAAGTGTAAAAAATGTGCTCTCTTTTATGGTAAATAAAATATTGTTGCCTTGCCTCTTCATCCAATTCAAGTTGATTGACCCTTTATGCAATGGGGCCTAGATTTCATAGGCTTAATCAACCCACCTTCTAGTGTTGGCCACAAGTGAGTGTTGATTGATAAAAATAATTTAAAAGTTGGGTGGAGGTTGTTACTCTCAAAGAAGAAAATGAATGCTTATTTTTATACTTTTATGAAGGCATAGTGACAAGGTTTGGGGTTCCTTCAACAATAATTCTAGATAATGCATTAGATTTCCTTGGAATGAAAACAAGTGAATGGGCCTTGAAACATGGAATATATCTGAGTACTTCCTCCAACTATTATCCACAAGGGAATGGAATAGTTGATTCTACCAATAATAATCTAGTTAGGATCATAAAAAGAATAATGGACGAGAACTAAAGGACTTGGCATTCCAAGTTGAGAATAAATCTTTGGGCTGGTAAGATCACCTCAAAAAGAGCCATTAGAAACTCACTATACATAATCATTTATGGAAGAGAAGTTAGACTACCTATTTTAATTGAGTTACTAGCCTTGGATCCCACTTATCAGCTAGAATTAATGGAAAATGAAGGCATGGAAGTCAGGCTGTGTGAGTTGATGGAGCTTGAGGAGACAAGAGATCAAGCCATGCAAACTATGAGAGCTCACCAAGAATAAAAAAAGAGACACTTTGACAATAAATTAATTCAAAAAAATTTCAAATAGGGATACATTATTCTAAAGTGGGATGAAGATATGGCTAAACCTAGAAGACACTTAAAGTTTGATGCTTTGTGGATTGACCCTTATGTTATCACCCAATGCAAGCAACATAATGCTTTCCAACTCTAAAATTTGGATGGAGAGTAAATTCATATCTCAGTTAATGGGATATATCTCACACATTGTTACTAAGGTTCTCCTCTCTCTCTTTATACATAGTTTGTTGTTTCTTTGTGTTCCCTAAGTGCTTATGCACATGTGTGAATTTTTTTTTGTGTCTTGCTTTGTCTTGTGTTTTTTAGGTGTGTTGTGTTTCTTTTATGTGTGTTTTAGGATATTACTTACTATTTGGATTCAATAATTCATTGACTCCCTTCGCCCTTATAGGATAAGGTTACTTGTCCTTAGTATAGCAGGCACACTACCCCTATGAGTCACCAATTTTAGGTCAAATTTAGACCCCTATAGGAAAATACTTAGTTTTTTTATAGATGTTCAAGGGGTATAAATCTTTTTCATAATATATATTAAATCTAATTTGATATTATCTAATGTGTTTCTATCCTTAGTCTTGGTTTCATCAACTTATTTATCTTTTTAGGTCATTTAATGTGCTTTTAAGGGTCATAAATGAAAGTGGCATGGTACTAAAGGTGCTTAAGTGTCCTATTTTAATTTAAAACATACAAGAGGTTAGTATAACTATCAAGTATGTCATCTACATCAGAATATTATAGGTTGTCTAATTGAAATTGTAGACACCAATTGAAAAAGGGAGAAAATGACACTTGTATAGCCCATGGGAAAGTGCGCCACATGAGAGAAGATCATGGAGGTCCTATTAACCTTCCTAACACTCATCCAAACATTTTTTTTCTCTATAAATTCCATTTTGAGGCCAAAACCATTATGTACCTTTCTTGGTTTCCTAGACACATAGAAGTGACCTTTAGGTTTTTACTTGGTACGAACAAATCAAAAGGTTTAAAAATAAAATCTATTGGTAGATTATAGTGCACTAAGATACCTTAATTTACATAAAAATAATTCAAGGATTTATCAATTTTGCTTTATGAATCATCCTTTTGAAGTTGACTACACTTTTCTTCTATTAGTTTCTTTCACCCTATAGGTTTTGCTTCATTTACCTATACAAGCTTGTTTAGCTTGTCCATGGAGTTATAATTAGAGTGTGTTATTAGTCCAAACCATAAAGAGTTTGAAATAGTCCATTTATATAATTAGATAAGGTGAAATTATGGTCACAAGTTCATTCACTATGATAAAAATTGTCATTTAATGTTCATGATTACTCTATTCCACATATATGCAAGTGATTTTCATGTTAGACAAGGTGTATTGAAGCTTGTTTCAAGTTTTTATTGCTGGATATCATCTAATTGAAGGTTTAAAAATGCATTTGAGTGGTATTGAAGCTATTCTCTAACATTTTCTTGCCCAATTCCACACCCTACCTATGTAAAACATCCTAATGCACACCTACAGGGCCCTTGTTGATGTCACACTAAGGTATGAGAAGGTTAAAATGTTTTCCAACCTCTTAGTATTATTAGAGGTGTATTAGGATGTTTGATAAGAACATACAAAGTTCACATTCATATAAATTTTCATGTTGTTCATATGTAGTTCACTTTTGGTGTACCAAACATCCACCTACAGGTGGCTGAGCAGGGTGCTAAAATACTTTTATGGAGAGGGTGAAGCAACTTGACACCTAATTAAGGTTTTGGTATGATAATAAAGCCTTGATGGACCCATACAAAGTGTAAATTGAGAAAAATAGGTGTGCAACCATGTTGAGGAGACAAAGGACTGTGTTCTATGAATTGTCCTTAAAATTTGTGAGTATCTTAAAACATTATTTCAAGGTGTTCCAAAGCATATAACCTAGCCCATATTGATTCACCTAGCATAAAGAGTTTACATGACAATAATGGAGGTTAGATAGTGAGGGAATATAGGTTGTTTGAAGCCTCAAATATGCCTAAGAAATGACCGAAACACTTCATTAAATTCTACAGGTTTGAGGTTGCAAATGAAATTTGACACCCTAAAGAGTAACATTACACAAAACCCATGACTAAGATGGCTAAAATGATTTAATGATTTTGAATGGAATGGAAGTAATCAAGAAAAGGTTAAGACAAGGTCTTGTATACCCCTATGACTACCTATAGGTACCCTTCAAGCATGAGAATTAATACCTACAAGGGTTAGACAAGTAAGATAAGAAAATAGTGACTTAGGCATGTGTTATGATGGTGTTTATCCATCTAAGGTGAGTTAAAGGTGATAAATCATGTTGTGTGACATCAAGGTGAACTCAAGAAGGTATTTTTCCATCACAATCACCTCTGTTGAAGTTATGAACACCTACAGTAGGCCCTACAAGTAGAGAATATCAGTCTAGGGTAGTGACATTGTTTTTGATGTTCAAATGGTGTTTTTAGGAATCTTAGTTTGAATACAAGATCAAACATTAATCTTGTGACCTCAAGGAGTTATAAATAATTTCCACCAACCATGACCAAATGGATAAAGCCACATACACACCTATAATAGCCTAAACAGGGGTGTCTTAGTCATATCAAGAGGAAACTTAGTTTTGAACCCAAGGAGTAGATGAGGTGAGCATAGGGTATGAGAAGATATCAAGTGTTTCTTGTTATCATAATTTATTTAGATTCCTTTCTCACATAACCAATTCTCGATAAATTAAATGTAGTCTAAAATAGACCCTAAAGATATGTGTCTTAGTCTAGTAGGGTATAGTCTTGGAGGTAGGGTAAGGTGAGACATGGAATTTTATAGGGAAGAGATCTAGTTTACAAGCACATAAAGGTGATTCATGATAGGATAATATGTTTTATTACAAGACCAAAACCTTTTTAAAGTGATCATATGTCTTCCCTACTTGGCCAAAGAGCAACAATTTGTACAATGAGATAGGAAACCTCTTTGCTCAATAGGCAAGTATGAGGAATCCAAGAAAAAGGAGTGTTTTGTGATGGGTAAAAATATTTGGTATCATGAATTTTATATAGGATTTTTTTTGAAGAAGCATAGAAGCATGGGTTTAACATGGAAGGGTGACTTTTAGGTGAATTTGAGGAAAATGGAAGAAAATAGGCTTTTTTGAGGCCTTTTTCAGGCATTTAGAGATGGTTAGGCACCTCAAAATGGAATAAACATAAAAATTATATTAAAATAATCATAAATAATTGGAAAAAATCCTAAAATACTCACTATTTTGTCTGAGAGGTCAGCCAGTCTAGGAAAATCTGGTTTTGGCAAAGTGAGCTAGTGAGTGTAAAATGGGGAAACAACATGATATAAAGATTTGGTAACCTAAAGAAACATATAATGAGGTGTATGGAGGAAAATATATGATATATAATCACTAGATAAATCTCATACCCCTCAAGGTGACTAAATTACCCATGCACACAATCCAACTAGGCAAACTTTCACTAAGCCTAGTTGGTGAATGAGAGAAGAAAATGAAGAAGAGTGCTTGAATGGTTATGTAGTGGATTTTTAAGATAAAATAGGATGTTAAAATTCATAATACACCAACATAACCATGAAATATTATTTCTAATAGCCAAAGTTATTAAGGTGTTTATTAGACCTATTAGGCTTTGAGGGGACCTATAACCAATTGGGGGTCCATCTTCATTTTTAACTCTTGGTGGGCTATCCAGATGATTGAGGCATGTTAGGGAGGTGGATATAGAAAAAATTTAACTGATAATATGTAGAGGAACCTAAAAAAATCTCGTTTTATCCTAGAAAGAGATAAATCATGCAAAAAGGGTAGAAATAAGTTCGATGGGGTATTTTCAAATGCTCATATATTTTTTAAGAATTTTCATGAGAAAAAAGGAATTGGTAGGGGTTAGTAGGGTCCCTTGGAATAAATGTTTTTGTATTGATTGGTAGGTTCTATCCAAATATTTATGAACAAATCTTAAGACCAAAAACTACCTAAAACCCTACTAAACCCTCAACCAAGACCCGATGGAGAAAACAAGCTTGGAGAGATATCCAAATGACATAATTTGAACATGGAAGATATTGGAACTTGCATAGGAATCCCTCAGGATATCTCCCACCAAGATGAGTTGTACATAATTATATGGAAAATATGTAAAACAAGGTATTTTTAACTATTTTTTATATTTTACAAGTTTTAGGAGGTTTCAAAAGATGCAATCAAGTTTGGAGGAAGGTTTTAGAATTTTTATAACACCTCATGGTAATTTAATTCCTAGGAAAATATTTCAAGTATCTAGACAATTGCTTTCATCTTAGCCAGTGAAAACTGACATAGTGGACACAAGGGTAAGAAGGACAAAAACTCCAAGTGTGAGTCTTTTCAAGGTATACCTGAGCAGTATAAGGCCATGAATAGTATTTAAAAGTTTCATTCACTCCCTCTCATTTATTTTCATAGAAAATTTAAGGCATTTTTGAGGCCAAGTGTGAGGGGTGATTGAAAAAGGAGTTTTTTAGACTGAATATAGTGATGGCTTCCTTCCAAGAGTTTTAAATGAGTAAGATTGAAACCAATGCATGGAAAGGCATGTCTAAAGCCCTTCCCTCTCATTCCAATAATCATACCTATCCCTAGTTAGTTTTTGGATATTCAAATAGGTGCAAATGATGAAGGTAGTTTTTTGAGCCAAGATAAGGAATTTTGTGACACTTAGACCTCTTGAAATTACATGGTTCACTCCATACCTATTTATCATTAAATTTTAATCTCTTTTCTTATATTTAAAAGTGTCCAAGTGACCTTTAGACTTCACTTGCTTTGCTCTTCTCTTAAAGGCTATAAATATTGACTCTTTTGGCTCTTTTGAGTAGCCTCTATTGGTTGATGGTGAAAACATGGATAATTTTATACTTGAATATCTCTTTAATAAATAAAACAAGTGAATTTGCCTACTTACATGTACAATTGAGTGTTGATGCAATCTTATTGGTCTTTTCTAGTAGAAGATGATCTTTTCTAGCATGTTATCTTTGATTATTCTCTAATGTATAAAAGAATAATTGTTGCATGTCTTTGTTAATGTTCTCTCTTAAGTGTATGTGTGTTATAAATGTGGTTTATGACTATATTCCATAAAGGAATCATCCATTACCCTCCTAAGCATCCAAATACCTCCTAAACCTAGCATATAAAACATTGATGTGACAATCCAACTTGAGTTGTGTGTTTTGAGTGAAGGAAAATTTGTTTATCTCTAAGTAGTATAGTTATAGTCAATAGGAGGAAAATAAATATTGGTGCATAAATTTTTAGTTTTCTAGTTTTTTTCCTACACCTTTTTCATCCAAAGTTGATAAGTAAGAAATTACATCACATAGTGCATCAGTGGAACTAGCCCTTCTATAGATTCATCTCAACAAAATTGTTACTTCCATCTTTCAAAAGGTAGTCTTGGACATATTTGTTGATATAACCAATGAGTGTGTACATTTATACATAGATGACTTCACTATATATGATGGTTATTTTTAGAAAGATCTAAGCAACATAGATAAAGTCTTGACCATATGTGATCAACATCAATTGTCCTTAAGTCATGGAAAATGTGTAATAATTGTTAACCAAGGAATTATTCTAAGATATTACATTTCATCCCAAGGGAAACAAGTGGACTTTAAAAAGATTGAAGTTATTTCTAATATGCTTTATCCTAAAAATTAGATTGATATCAAAAGTTTCATAGGAAATGTAGTGTACTGTAGATATTTTATAGAACACTTTAGCAAGATAATTGCACCTATGTTTTATTGCTTACCAAAGATAATGAGTTTTTATGGATTGATAATTGTCAACAAGACTTTGAATAAATAAAGGAGAAACTAATTTTTTCTCCAATTCTGAGAGGTCCTAATTGGGAATAACCCTTCCATAGTCATGCAGATGCTTATAATAATGCTATAGGGGAAATTATAGGACAAAAATATGAAGAATAAAAAATATATGCTATTTATTATATCAACAAGAATATTAACCCCACTGAAATAAACTATACCACCACTGAAAAAGAATTCCTAGATGTTATATATGCAATGAATGAATACATGCATTACATCACTAGATACAAGATCTTTGTTTACACTGATCACTCGGCCATAAGATATTTAATGAATAAACCAATGGTAAGAGGAAGGATCATTAGAGGTTTACTACTTTTATAGGAATTTGACATTATTATTATTGATAAACTTAAAAAATCTAATGTGGTTGCTAATTTTTTTATCAAGGTTGAATGTTTTAGGTGAAGAAGATCCAATGGAAGATAATTTTTATAATGAGAAATTATTCAAAATTTTATCATACTCTCCATGGTTTGCTGACATAGTAAACTACTTGGCCATAGGGAAGTTTCCTTATGATTTTACTAATAAATAAAGAAAATATTTAGTTAGGGATAATGCTTATTTCAAATGGTTTATTGGTGGTTTATTTAAATGTGGACTTGATCATGTGCTTTGCATGTGTGTAATAAAGGATGATACTTATGACATCATAAGGGCTTGTCATGATGAATCGAGTGGAGGCCATTATTCAACCAAGAGAATTATCCATAAAAGCTTTGGGGCTAGGAATTATTGGCCTTCACTTCAAAATGTGAAGAGATATGTATGGTAATGTGATCTTGGCCAAAGGATGGGAAAACCTAACTTGTCTAATGAATTGCCTCTCCATCCTTAAGTGGTTTTAAGCCCTTTTGTGAAATGGTAGTTGGATTTTGTTTATCCCATTGATCTACCATCTCAAGAAATAAATATTTACTTTTATGCATACATTATTTCACAAAATAGCCAGAGGTTCAAGCTCTCTAATTTGTAAGAGAAGAACTATTTTCTATTTTTTTATATTATAGAATTATGCTGTAGTTTTAAGCACCAAGAGCCACAATATCTGACCATTATCCTCAATTCATATCTAATATGATCAAATCCTTCATAGATCAGTACCAAATCAGACACTAAAATTCATCTCCATATCATCCACAAGCCAATATATAGGATGAAGTTAATAATAGAGAGTTGGAGAAAATATTGACCAAAATAGTCAGCATTAACAAAAATATTGGGAAAAAAAACTACCTAAAGCAATATGGGCCTAAAATACCACATGAAAATCCACCAAAAGTTTCTCACCTTATTAACTTGTGTTTGGAAAGAAGCCTCTACTTCCCATAGAATTTGAATTACAGACTTTGAGAATAACAGTATAAATGGGCATAGATATTGATGAAGCACACGTAGAGAGAATTATTTAGCCTAATGAGTTGGATGAAATGAGAATGGAAACTTTGTCGTATAAAAAACTTATACAACATCAAAGGAAATAATGTCATGACACCCATATAAAATAAAGAAGATTCAAAGGAGACTGAGCTTTGTTATTTGATTTTAAGTTTTAAAAATTCAAAGGAAAGCTTAGGAGTAGATGATCTAGACCTTACCAAATAGAGAAGATCTTTGGTAATGGATCAGTTTAGATTTTTCCAATAGATGCAAATAATAAGACACTCTTATTCAATGGGCATAAACTAAGACTTATATCATCAACCTCCAAGCAAGGTGAATTTTTTAAAGCAAATTCAGTCTCAAGATGAATTTATCTATGGGTAAGAACCTTGTACTTCCATCATAGTCAAAGGATAAGGATTGAAAAACAAAAATAACAATCCTTTTACCAAAAAATAAAAAGTAAAAAAATATAAAATTAAAAATTAAAAAATTAAAAAATTAAAAATAAAAATAAAAAATAAAAAATAAAAAATAAAAAATAAAAAATAAAAAATAAAAAATAAAAAATAAAAAATAAAAAATAAAAAATAAAAAATAAAAAATAAAAAATAAAAAATAAAAAATAAAAAATAAAAAATAAAAAATAAAAAATAAAAAATAAAAAATAAGAATAAAAAATAAAAAATAAAAAATAAAAAATAAAAAATAAAAAATAAAAAATAAAAAATAAAAAATAAAAAATAAAAAATAAAAAATAAAAAATAAAAAATAAAAAATAAAAAATAAAAAATAAAAAATAAAAAATAAAAAATAAAAAATAAAAAATAAAAAATAAAAAATAAAAAATAAAAAATAAAAAATAAAAAATAAAAAAATAAAAATAAAAAATAAAAAATAAAAAATAAAAAAATAAAAATAAAAATAAAAAATAAAAAGTAAAAAATTAAAAATTAAAAATTAAAAATTAAAAATTAAAAATTAAAAATTAAAAATTAAAAATTAAAAATTAAAAATTAAAAATTAAAAATTAAAAATTAAAAATTAAAAATTAAAAATTAAAATTAAAAATTAAAATAAATAAATAAATTAATAATAATAATAATAATAATAATAATAATAATAATAATAATAATAATAATAATAATAATAATAATAATAATAATAATAATAATAATAATAATAATAATAATAATAATAAATAAATAAAAAACAAAAATATAAAAAATTAGAAATGGTAGTTTCTCAATGGATAAAGCAATAAAATTGGTGTTTGGACTCTATTGTATGTGTTCCTCAATTAATGGATGTTGTCTAATCATGAGAGGATAAGTGGTAGTATTTGGACTAGAGACAACATCAAAATAATTGAGGTATTCTATACTTTATTTTTCTATGTAGGACTAGACTTAAGATTGCTAAAATTTCATGCTTATTCATCCTTAAAGGAAGGTTACCTAGAAAAGGAATGCGTCCTAGAAAGAGGTACACAAGATGGGATAGTTCCAAAAAGGAAATTGTCTTTTCTAAGGTAGAGTATAATGCCTCAAAAATATATTATTTTGAAAATAAAAATAGAAGACATGATTTTAACATCTTGTCTTGATTAGCAATAATGATAAAAGGGTATTAAGAAGTCATCATTACAAACTATCAAGATCATAAGTGTTGGGAATCAAATTTTTGGGTTGACAACATAACCCAAGCATGTGAAAGGATTTAAGTACATCCCAAATTCTTAATCACAAACATTCCACATGTGGAAATGATTTTTTTCCCTCATAAATCACATCCCATCAAAAGGGTAAACCTCAACATTATCATGAAGATTAGGATAATAAAGAATAGGGTAAATATTACATATGCTGATTTTTTTCAAAAATCTATCCAAACATAGAAAACCTTCAGTCGCAATTCAAATTTCATCTTATTATTATTATTTTTCATTCACAAGTTTTGTAACTTCTAAAAAATGGGCCAAAATAATAAATTTGATCCTAAATCTATGAATTTGTTGTTGGAGGACAAGGTGGTAACTACATTTTTTAAAGAAGCAGGGTGGCTTGAATTCAAAAATAAATTTCATGAGTATGATGAGTGGTTAGTGAATTAATTCATTATTAATTTATAATATTATTATAGCATAATTAAGGGATTAATAATTATAGTTACCAAGTCATCAGTGAGCTATCAGGAATTCTAGACGAAGGTGCAATAATTATAGGAAGGTCAAGTTTTAATGACCTTATTAATCTATTCAACAAGGAAGGTAAACTAGCTCTAGAGTTTATTCTTCTTATGAGACACTTGGGAATCTTAATCAAGAACCCCCTATGGATATTATACGTGTGGGGGAAGAACCTAAAATTGAATGGGTTGAATTAGAAGGTAGACCTAAAAAGATTGAAAGAGAATTTAAGCATGAAAAAGATAGAGAGAAACTTGAAGTAGGAATTAAGCAATTGGTTGATATAGTAGAAGCATTTGAAGAGGCTAAAATATAATTTCATCCACATTCATCTCCTTCACCTTCATCTCCTCCACCATCATCATCTAAAATACCTCTTGATAAAGTAAAGTCCCCAATGGAAAAAGAAGAATAAGAAGAGGTTTATTCCTCCAGTCAAGATGAAGAAATAAAAATACAATAATATCTTCTTCTCTTCCAAATTTCAACCATTATAAATAAATAAGTATAATAAATTAGCTTCCTTAGATTGTAGTTACAAGGTGAAGACAATACCATTTATTCTTTGAAAAAAGAAGAAGTAAAGAATTAGTTTATGGAAAAATACAATGAGATAGGGGTACTTATAGAAAATATATTTGAGTTAAAAATAGTAGTAGACCAAAAGTTCTAAACACCTCCAAATCAACAAGTAAATAGAGGAGTCCAAACCTTTTTATCTTATAATGATGTTATGTCCATTTGAGATGAAACTTGCATAGACTTTAGAAGGCTCAAAGTAGATAATAAGAGGCTTGAAAAAGAAAACAAGAGATCAAAAGAAGACTATGATGAGGCAAGGTAATAAATTCAATAATCCAAGGTCAATATTCAAATAGCTTATGAGCTAGGTGAAAAAAATTTATCCTCTAGAAAACCTTCCTCTGCCTACAACCTTTTCTTTCAAGAACAATTTTATAGATGGCAATTGTTGAGACTCTCTTGTGACCAAAACCATGAAATAACATATAATAAAGAGTTTTTTGAATTTTTTGTGAACACTACTTGAGACCATCAAGACATTTTAAGTTAATTCTATTTATGTGATCTCATTCTAGGAAATGGGTCTAGATTCTTGCCCTATATTTTCATGGGATAAATATAGTAAAATATCTCATTTATACTTTTATAAATCAATTTAATTTGGAAAAAATGATTGATGAATATTTTGATAGAGTAAAGATAATGAGACTTTGTATGAGACCTCAATGTGTTAGTTCACCTAAACTTCTCCCAACATTCAAAGCTCAATACTTCTGGTACATGTGAGATCATTACTTACAGAACCTACAATAAAACATAGAATATTTTGAAATATTTATCCAACATCATTTTGAAGGAGTAGTAGTGGAATGTATGAAAATATGGGATACATTGAACATCCCTTTGAAGAGAAAGGAAGTAATCTCTCCCTCCAATATCTAATGGTGTTTTCATAGGGATAAGGATGTTATAAAAATAATTTAATGGGTCATAAATCAAGGAGCACACAAACCTTGGATTGGTATGATGTTTAGGCCACCACTCCTCAATCCTATGTAACCATGGCAAATTTCATCACCCTAGTCCAATGATCATTTTGAAATATGGTTGGAATTTTTTATTCGAGATATAGGATTTATACATGCATATAAGGAAAATTTGGATACTCACTTTGATATCTATGATCTTAGCATGAGGTTGAAGCAAAGGGTATTCAACTAGGAGGATAGAAGGTTGTAGTTTGTAAGAGGACTTATAAAAGATAAAGTGTGGGGGAAATGATGAGTCCATTATATGATTCATTATATACATATATTGACTCTACACCACCTATTAATATAACTTATTATAATGAGTATTGCATGAAATTTATAACTTAATTCTAGTATAAAATAGGAAATAAATACTTATATCTTAGTTTGTATGTGTGATTCAATGCTACTTATTTTACCAATATGTCATAACTCTTTCTATGGTTAGCTCTTAGTTTTGCATATAAAGGTGATGTAAATACACTATGTTCAAATTTTATGAGTTTTGGAAAGTAAATTAAACCCTTAGAAGCAAGATTATCATACGAGGGATTAATACAAAAAAGTTCCAGAGTCTAATAGTCAAGCTCCCAAGTATAATAGTAAGCTTTGGAGTTTGTTAGTCAAGCTCTGCAATACATCAGTGAGCTCTAGAATACTTTAGTCAAGCTATAAAATGCATCACCATAACTCTAGATTTATTTTATCCCTATGAAAAGCACATCAAAGGCATTTTTGATGATTGTGTAATATTGTATATACTTCTCCACAATGTCCATAGGTCATTATTCAACACTTACCAATTATAACATTTTATTTATAGTCTTACTATTTATAGTAATGTTTGTAAAAATGCCATTATAGATAGTGTAACATCTTAGGTTTCCATAATAATAACACATTATAATAGTTATATATTATAACCAACTACAACCATGCATGTTATTACACATTCTTTCCCAATGTTTCACCTTGAAACATGGGAAACGGTTATAACACCTTTCCTATGTTTCAAATAAGTTAGAATATAGTTGTGATATAGATAGTTTATTATTATATTTCTAGATAATAGTTGAGGAATGTTGGATATTAATACAACATATTTATATTTTTTTATGTGTTAGAGAGATCAAGAGATAATAAAATACTATAATCATAGCAAGTATTTATTAGATTTATTTTTCAATTTGTAACCTTTTCAAGAAATCAATGAAGCTTTGAACATTCTTAGAACACTGAGTTGATCTAAATCCTATTCCAAAGGGTAACAAGGTCTTATTCACTTAAGGATCCAAGATATGTGTTGGTATTTATGTGTATTTACTTTATTTATTAACTAATTACATTAGGAGTGTTTATGTTAATACGTGTGTATTTTTAAAGCTAAAGGTATCTTTCTAATTATGTGTGCATTTATTGTTTATAACATTGTTATCATTTTCCTTTTCAAAAGCATTTATATTTCAAGTAAATTCATTATGTAATTCCATTTCAAGTAAATTTAATTCTATAATTATATGAGAAAGTGCTTTCTTTTAGTCGCTAAGTTTATTTGATTGTCACCATTTTCCTTTTATAGGCAAAGAGTGTTTTTCCTTAAAGCAAGTGTGTTTCTTTAAATTAAATATATTTGATTATAGTTGAGTAGATTAAAACCTTAGATTTAGTTGATTCATCATAAAACCTCCCTAAACCATAACTATTAACAATAAATTGCACACCTTATTGCATACAATCATTGGACACCGGCCCTAGTTTTACTGACATCAACCAATGAATTGATTAAATAAATGGATTGATAACTTGATTTAAGATTCAAGTAATGAAAATTATTTTAAAAAAAAGAAAAATCATGAATGGACAAAAAATAGTTATCTCAAAAAGAGCTCGAGAAATTGAATTAACACAAATAAATATGCAAATAAAATTCCAAAAATTATAAGAGGAACAAGAAAAATGTCATAAAGAAAATTTCAAAAAGAAACAACTATAAATTCAAATGGAACATCATGAAAAGGACAAGTTATAAAAGGAACAAAGAAATCTCCAAATGGAGCAATAAAATTTAATTAAGATATAAGAAGAACAAGAAAATGTAAAAAAAAAGCATCAAGTTAATGTGGATAAGAAAAAGTATATTTTTTATTTAATTTTACTAGTCAATTTGGAGGCACAATATGGTAATGTTTAAAATTATTATGATAATGATGATGAGGAGGATAATGTGTTTAATATGATATATGATCACATAAACAAGCCAAATTCCTATCTTAAGATGAATATTTATCTCATACCTTATCCAAATCTATTGGTCTAGGGATTTATCATGATGATTTAAAATTAGTTGATAAAAATAAACTAGATTCAAAGGCAAAACATATTTTGGGTATGCTTAAATATGACAATGTGATCAATTATTGTAATAGTAGATCTCATACGATATTTTTGAGAAATTTAGTGAATAATATTGTTCAAAAAGAGGCATCTAAAAATAATTTTTCATATCTATATCCTTTGAATCTTGATCTTCATACCCATGGAAATAAATGCACCAAAATTGGGATTACATGTTCTCATGAAGCAAATATATGTAGCATGACACATCTACCACATCTTGAACCATATAATAGTCAACACTTGGGTAATATTAATGGGACTTAGTGTTGTATTAGATCTATTAAGTTATCAATAACACTTGGGTCAAAAACATGTTTGATATATTTCACATTGATCCTACCTTGAATCAATACAACACAACATTAGTAAGATGTATGAAATAAATGGGGGAAACATTGGGTAAAGATCATGACTATGTCACATTTTCACATGAAAGTGTAATGGTTGCAATTTCAAGAGAGTAAAAATATGTAGAGTAAGAATAAACAAAATAAAATATCACTTTATTAATATTACATCAAATACAATTGTGATGCATAATAATCTATCAAATGACCCTATTGTGGAGATAATCATGAACCTACAACCTTACCTCTGCCAACCCAACTCTAATTAGCTTTTCTTGTCCTTATTGATGTCTTTATTAATTTTTATTCTTGGAATTATATCACTTGTCCTCTTTGTGTCTAGACTATACTTCCAATTTCTTACTTGCACATTTACTCCTTCTCTAAAGAAGAAACTTTATAATTCTTACTAAATATTTTCTCTCTGTCCTTAATACCCTCAACTTCATCTACATTCACCATTCTCTCTAATAGATTACTTCTTCTTATTGACTTCATAGCCTTCCAACTCCATGCCAAGACCTAATTCTTATCTCTTCAATAGTGTCTATATGATCATTCATAATCATATTTCAACTACCCTTAATCATCTAATCCATCAACTCAATCTCCATAACTCAACTCTTCACTCAACTCTTCTTTCCTTCTTTAAGATTATCCCTCTTGTAGCCTTTTTTTACTAATCTCAATTGTACAGATAAATTAAGTTTTAATTTAAGAAAATAAAATTATTTTTTGATATCCTATATCCTTTACCTTCTCTCCAAGAAATTTATTTACCTATCTCTACTCATAAGTCACTTTTCTATCCATTGTCTAGACCTATTTAGGTCTCTTTACCCATGCTTCATACTCAGTCGCCTTATTTTGTACCCTATAGTACCATGCCAAAATACAATTACCAAAATATCTTATAAAAATTTAAAATAAAACTAATCACTAATTTTTAGATCTTTTTGATGGTGGAAACATTCTCAAAGTCACTTTTAGTTTCAAAACCCTAATACAGGGTTTGTACAGACTGTGTTAACCTAAAAAGGATTATTCTAGTATATTATACTTTTTAAACAATTTCAACCTTATATAGTGATTTTATTAGGTCTAAATAATACTTATAATCCTTTATTAACATGTTAATCCCCTCTTGAACACATGTATTTATCAATTTGTATGAGTTTTAGTTTGACTATATGACTATATGTGAGGACACAGTCTTCTTTGCAAGGTATGAGTATAATGTTTTATGAAATATATATTCATAAAAATTTGAAAGCACATAAATAACCTTAATAAAATTAAAATAATTTATTACCAATTTAAATAGGTAATCAACCAAATATCATATAATATTTTCTTATACAAAATGCATACTCAAATGTTCTTGAACATATAACCCAAGCTAAAATAGAATCTATATTATTAAACTTCAAAATAGAAGTGATAATATTTATTATCTTTATATCAAAATGAAAACCTCCTTGAAATCCTCTCACAAAAATTGTTTTATTTCATAATCATTTACAAATTTATAAAACCTATAACTTCTCCAATGATTCTTAGACTCCCTCTCAAGAATGATGAGATACTCAAACTACCATAACTCCTATCATAAGTATTAGAATTAGCATGTGATTAAAGTAAGTAATGACATAAAATTTAAACCTTATAGAGACCAATAAAAAATAATACATCATTTAATCTCCTGATAAATATTATTTAAGACCAATATCTTGACAAGAAAGTTCAAATTTTCAAATTAGCAAAATTGGCAGGGAAATGCCAATTTGAACTTCTAACTTCCATAAGAATGCTTTAACACTTTAAGAAGATTATAAAGTGTATATTATGACCCATAAATCTATTAAAATAATATAAACAAGATAAATGACCCCTCGATAACTTGATTTCTCTAAAATTTAACAAAAAAAAAGATAAATCCATCCTTAGGAGGATATTCTTGCATCATACTACCAAGGAGCAAAAGAAACATTCCATGAAAGTTAAATTAATATCTTATGGATGATTATTATTGAAATATTTCTTAGCATCTCTACTTATCAATAACTTATGCTTTTCATTGTGTGGCCTCCTAGATCTCAAGGCCTACTGGAGGAATTCAGACCTCCTTGTGTCTTGACTAATGTTACAACTAGTCTCTCATGCAAATGTACATACTCTTTAGATCAACACTAGTACATTGTATTTCCTATTACTATCTTCATATAATATATAATTGAAACTAACTAAAAATAATTATAAAAACACATCTCTCCTCATGCCTTTGTGGCATACTCCAACTCTCTTCTTTGCTTGTACATGGTTCATATTGCCCATCATCATTATACACTCTTAATGGATCATTATTCATCATTGTATCAACCACAAACCCATCTTGTTCTTTTCCTTATATTGTTTCTCCTTCATTTATAACTTGTCCTTCAACCTTATCATCTTCAACTTCAGCATTGACTATCTCAACCTTAGTAATCTATACTTTTTATAACTTGTCCTCTTGTATTATTGCTTGTTCCAACTTGAAATATGTAGTACCATCAAATTATTAAACTACATTATTTCTCTTTATCTGATGTTCAATATCTGTCTTGTTCATCACTTAAACATCCATTACAATTTATCTCAACATACTGATCTTTCCAACAAATTATTATAAATACCCCACACTACTTATCAATGACAACTTTGTGAATAACTTATCTAAGTGTTCCTTTGAATAAAAATTAATTTCATAAGATAAATTAGATCCTTGTTTAGCTATAACATCCATTTATTTAGGCTCACACAATGTTCTACTCACCTCATCATTCTTGGCTAGCTGTATAACCTCTTGGCTACCTGTAGTTAATACCTCAAAAACCTCTTCCAACTAATGTATTCTCTTCTCTCACTAGTTTGTTAACTTGCACTCTACCTTTATCTTGACCCTTGTATTTAGCTTTCATTATTTTATACCATTCATCTATGTCATCTTTTGTCACTTGTTTCACCATCTCTTTATACATTTGATGAGGATTAAATTTACCTTCATTTTTCTCTTCATGCTCCATGATCCTATGCATTGGCCCAACTAATTCATCTCTATCCTATTTTATCACTTCCTTCACTATATCTTTATACATTTGATGATTATCAAATTTACCTTCATTCTCATCTTCATGATCCATTATCCTATGCATTGGCCCAACTAGTTCATCTCCTTCATTAACTCTTACACCTGCATACACACATGTTAAAACATTATTATATTGATAATCATGAGGGTTGTTTGTCCCTATATCGTTTCTCTTAGGTTTTTTATTTAACATTATTATTTTTCTTCTTCCTCATCATCTCTTTGAGAGGCCATTTCACTATGTTTCAAAATTTGATTGTAAACCTTTGTCTAAACTTCTCTATGACTTACCCTAACCCTACCAAGATTATCTTCATCTCAACAATATCACTTTTCCTAACTTCCTATTTCTCAATTTCCTTATGTAAATCCTTCTTCAATCCCTTCATACTTCTCTTTATCTCTCCACTCTTATCTATCCTTCACTAGGTCTCACTTGGACCTATCTCTTCTTGATAATCTTACCCACTTTCCTCCTTGACCTAACTTGGGTCTTCTTACTTGACTCTCAATTGGAGTCTCTCCTCACTTGAAACTCATCTTTCTATATTTAAATTTTCTTGATCTTTATCCTTTGAGCTTTCACTAGTCATCTCTCTTTCTAAGCCTCTTCAGCTTAAGGGCTTCAACCACACAATATTCTTTCTCACAAATATTTATGCCTCTATATCATATACCTATAACTTTCATTAGAAACTTATAAAATTTACTTAGCACAAATCTCATACAAAATTAATTAGTACTTACATCATTCAAATCAAAACTTCTCCAAATAACTTACCAGCTCTGATACCAAATGATGCAGAGGAATCTAGAAAATGACCCTGTTATGGAGATAATAATGAACCTACAACATTACCTATGTCAAACCAAATGTGATTATATTTTACTTTCCTTTTTGATGTCTTTCTTAATTTTTGTTCTTGAAATTTTATCACTTGTCTTCTTTGTGTCTAAACTAGACTTCTAAGTTATTGTTTGTATATTTACTACTCCTCCAAATAAGATACTTCACTCTTCTTACTAACTATATTTTATCTATCCTTAATACCTTCAACCTTATCTAAATTCACCATTCAAATCAATCTCCACAACTCAACTCTTCACTTAACTCTTCTTTCTTTCTTTAAGATTGTCTCTCTTGTAACCTTTTGGTTGACTAATCTCAATTATACAAACAAATACAATTTGAATTTAAGAAACTAAAATTATTTTTGGATACCCTCTATCTTTTACCTTCTCTTCATGAAATTTATTATCCCATTTCTACTCATAAGTCACTTTTCTAGACATTGTCTAGACCTATTGAGGTCTCCTTACACCTATTTCATACTATATACACAAAATATTTTCAAATTTTTATTGATTACTGACACTTTTTATCTTGAAAGAACATTTGAGTCTCAATATCTCTAAGTTCATGCCTTAAGGGTGCACTGAGAAAGGGGTGGGTAGACTATTGGTGCTTTGTAAGATTATTATCCCTTTTGGCAGTTGCCATCTACACACTTGTCTCCTAAAACCATTTACCCTAAGTTTATTCTTCTCAACCTTACCCATTCTAGTATTTTTCCATGTTTTATCCTCCTTTTCTTACCTTAATTCCATTTTAGAAATCCATTTGTACTAGGTCAATTGGGTTGACCCTATACAATCTAGGGGTATTTTTCACTCTTTGAGTTTGTTAGCCTTTTGATTGACCTAACTCAAACCTAGTGAAATATCCCCAAAAACATACAATGTTGAATGGGTTGACCCTATACAAATGACATTTTTGGGATGATTTAGGGAAAGATCCATCTATATATACAATTTTATTTCCATCCATTTATAAAAGGATAAGCGAAGAAGAATAAGTGTGAATGAAAATCTACTTGAGGAATAAAACTTAGGGTTCCATAATTTCTTTGGAGATACAGATCTTGTCTTGTGGAGAAGTATTTTGGATGCATAAATAGGTTGTGTAGCTTAGAGCTGATTTTTCTTTGCTATCCTTACATACCACAATAATCTCTTGTAAAGCACCTTGGCCAAAGGAGAGATTTAGGCTCGATAGGTTTATCTTCAAGGTAAGTATTCTTAACTTTATTTCTCCTTTGTAAGGCTAGATATATAATATATTTGTGCTTCTTTATTCCATGTGTTAGGATTACATATACATTGATGTGAGTATATGTTTTGTATGCATGTTTAGTTTAGTTTGTTTTGTTTCTAACCCCCACTTTGTGCCGCAAGATTTGGTGAGCACTAGATTAGATTTATTTTCTTGTTTATTAGATATAGAGTGAACATTAAACCTAAGACTCTTTTAGGGTTGTTTTATGATTGTGTTAGATTGTATGCTTTGGAACCCTTCTTAACATGGTGTATTATGACAAGTGAACCCCTCATCGGGCCTATTGGATCCCCATATTGGTCATGTCCCCACTTAACAAATATATTCCCAATCAGAAGTATAAGTATGATCTATCTTCTCTAAGCTATGATTGATTTATAAACATGATGCATTTCTAATTTCATACATTCTAGTGAACCTAACGTGAATCCTATCCCACCACTGGTCGGATTGTCTTCACATTTCCACTTTTTTATTAGTATTTTATTCACTTTGGCTTCACCTTCATAATACATTATAGTGAAACTGATGTGAACTAAACCTTGCAAGATTTATTCATCTTATTTCATTCTTTCATCATTATTTTTATCATATATTTGCCATACTAGATCAACTCTATTAACCCAATATCTAAATTTTGTGCAAAGATTTTCATATATAGGATATTAGATTGACCCAATTGACCCAGTACATGTTTTTAGATTTTCAGATATCTAGTCCAAACTACTAGATCAACCCAATCAACCTTATACTTTTTTAGACATCAATTTCAGCATACTAGGGCAACCCAGTCAACCTTTTACATTTTCAAGCACTCAACAACAAGTTTCTATAAATCTTGAACAACCCAATCAACCTAATTAGTAGGTTTTGTAAACATATATCAAGGTTCTTAAACAATAATATTCATTCTCTACATCTCTAATCCACCAAGGTTCCTTTATATCTCTCTATCTCTTTCTTTATAGTTTTTCCTTTTATAGTTTTTAGTCTTCAAAACTTCCCTTACATAATCAACTGCATTGACCATGCTGACCTAGTTCTATGTTTTGTGTGTTATCTAGATAACTAGGTCGAATCTGTCGACCCTGTTCATTTTTAGACCTTACTTCTGTAGTATAGGTTTAACCCTATCGACCTTATTCTATATTTTGTGCATATATTATTGACTATATCAACATTATACCTTGTTTCAAAGTTAGAATCAACCTTATATGCTAATAATTAATTCATCTTTCTTTTCTTGTTACTTACATTCTTAGAATAGATCACATATCTTAATTAGGTGGTTTTCAATTAATCATTTAGTTTCACTATTTTATATTTTATACACACATGACAAAATCACAAAATCTAAATAATCATTTTAACATTTGTTTACCCAAGGCCAACCTACTTAGATTTCATCACCAAGGGAAAAGCTAACTTGATACTCTAGTCAAGTATAAAGTTTGGTTAATGGTATGTTACGGGTAATAACCTAATATCCTTATTGTTTTGATGTGTGAAGTGAGGGGGTAGGCCCTAATACCAGCATGTATCATTACCACTACAGTCTCTTTCAGCCTAAACTACATGAAACCATCCTTAGATTTCCATTCTAGTTTCTTGACTATATCTAACTTCCCATCACATTTAAAAACATATCTTAATAATTTAATAAACATTCAGGTTGACCAATTACCTTATATTATAATAATTAATTCACTCTTTCTTTTCTTGGTACTTACATTATTAGAATAGATAACATATCTTAATTAGGTGGTTTTCAATTAATCATTTAGTTTCACTATTTTCTATTTTATACACGCATGACAAAATCACAAAATCTAAACAATCATTTTAACATTTGTCTACCCAAGGCCAACCTACTTAGATTTCATCACCAAGGGAAAAGATGACTTGATACTCTAGTCAAGTATAAAGTGTGGTTAATGGTATGTTATGGCTATTAGCCTAACATCCTTATTGTTTTGAAGTGTGAATTGAGGGGGTAGGCCCCAATACCAAGCATATTTCATTGCCATTATAGTCTCTTTCAACCTAAACTACCTGAAACCATCCTTAGATTGTCATTCTAGTTTCTTGATTATATCTAACTTCCCATCACATTTAAAAACATATCTTAATAATTTAATAAACATTCAATTTGACCAATTACCTTATATGCTAATAATTAATTCACTCTTTCTTTTCTTGTTACTTACATTCTTAGATTAGATCACATATCTTAATTAGGTGGTTTTTAATTAATCATTTAGTTTCACTATTTTCTATTTTATACATGCATGACAAAATCACAAAATCTAAACAATCATTTTAACATTTGTCTACCCAAGGCCAACCTACTTAGATTTCATCACCAAGGGAAAAGCTGACTTGATACTCTAGTCAAGTATAAAGTTTGGTTAATGGTATGTTATGACTAATAACCTAACATCCTTATTATTGTGATGTATGAAGTGAGGGTGTAGGCCCCAATACCAAGCCTATATCATTGCCACTACAGTCTCTTTCAGTCCAAACTACCTGAAACCATCCTTAGATTGCCATTCTAGTTTCTTGATTATATCTAGCTTCCCATCACATTTAAAAACATATCTTAATAATTTAATAAACATTTAGGTTGACCAATTAGTTAGCTATTTACTTTCCAAGTTGATTGCTTGCTCTTTGTTCAATTGTATTGTGTATTACAAAACCTTGAATTAGCTAGCATTGGTACAAGGTTTTGTGTTATGTTCTTCAATTATATTGTCCAACATTAATCCAATTGATTGTTTATTTTCTTTCAATTATTTATCTTCAAATTACTTGTAAAAGTTATCTTATTTTAGTTGACAATCTATTATTGGATTTTTTTTAATTGTCCCTCTATGTGGTACTAGATTGACCCAGTTGACCTTGTATCATTATTTGGCCTCTACTCACTATAATGGATTAACCCAGTCAACTCTATACTATTTTCATTCCCTATTTTCCATTTTCCTAGCCTCTATTTACTATATTGGGTCAACCCAATTAACCTTGTATAATTTATAGGCCACATTTCCTATGTTAGATCGACCCAGTTGAACCTGTATAGTTTCCTACCTTTTCCTATTTCCTTGTGTGGTTATCTAGTCTTATCTCATCATGATGACATATGTTCATCCTTATTTTATTTAATAATATTGCATAATTAAGGATTTGGATAATAATATCACTTATTTCATTACTTCAAATGAAACTATCTAATTTCTTCCTTCCTCTTCTCCTAAACCAAAGCCAATCAATACACAATGTAATGTAGTTGAGGTCATTCATCTTAATCCTCTTCTAAATACCAATTTTGTGAATCTTCCACAAACTAATCCCTCTCCTATCAACTCTCATTCCCTTACATCCAATGTTCATAATCCTCTTGTTACACCCATAATAAGATCACCAAGTCTTATCAATTCCCTAAGTAACATGGTTGAAACCACTCAAATTCATAAATTAGAAGGTTACCAATTATTCAAATACCTTGATGAGAATACTATTTACACTCCTCATAAGAATGGTGGCTTTACGAAGCTTCCTTTTTCTTCTACCACACTTAAGGCAACTAACACTAATTTTGGGAATCCTCCACCTATAAAGAATCCTCCTCCCACCAACACTAATAATAATCTTCCTATCAGCACTAATACCCCACCTTCTAACCCACCTATTAATACAACTCAACTCCTTTCCCAAGTCATACAATAAATGAACATCATACAAACAACCAATAAATCTCAAATGATGAACATGCAATAACATCTATTAAACATGACTAGTCAACCACCTCAAGTCATCATGTCTTAACCAAATCAAAATTTTATCCATCCTCCTCTCAGAGATGCCAATGGGAATATCATCCCTCAACCTCTAATGAATTAAAAAATGCTTCAACATATTCAAAATGAACCTTTATCCCCATTAATTGAATCTATATATATTGAAAACATTTCTCCAACTATAACATAAAATGAGACTAAAGACCCTACTATCTTTCTTAAGTCCTTTGGTAATCTCTATCCATAATGGGTTCAAACTAACATATGTTCTACCACCAAAATATTAGCCAAAACCTTTGTTGTTGATGCACTTTAATGGTACAACCAACTTCCTAGACATTCCATCTCATAACTAGAGGATTTAGTTAATGATTTAGTAAAGGAATTCCAACATGATGACCTTTCTAAAAATTACCTTAGCTATTTCATTAATGCCAAGAAAATTCCTAATGAATCTGCTCACACTTTCATCAAATGACGGATATCTCTTACTCATAAAGTGGACCATAACATGAATGATGATACTCTTAAAACTATTTATCATTAATCTTAAATCTTCCCTTCAATACAAAGTTTGAATATTTTCACCTAAAACTTTTGACAAAGCCTTCAAACAAGAAAAAAGGCAAGAATTTATTATGACTCAGTTTGAACCATCTCAAAAAACTACTAAAAAACCTTCTCAATCATTTTGTCATAACATTGATTCATTCAATCCTCCCCAACCTCAAAATGGAGCATATCATTCAACAAATTTTAACCCAACCCACCCTCCCTTGAGTCTAGAAAAACTTAAGAAGAAATTTCCACTCTCTAAACCCATGAGTTTTGATCCTTCCAAACTTCCTCCAAAATGGTACAATCTTGATAAATTTTGTTGGTGACATGCTACTATAGGTCATTCTTGATGAGCTCAGAATATGGCTCATTATTGACATGTTATTTCCCTCAATTCATCTCTCTAAGGATATTATCTTATGTAAATCATGGATTGTTAGATAGCTATTACATGGAAATTAGATATTTGTCTTGTTTATATTTAACCAAAGACTAGACCTTTACTTTGTCATTAATGTCTAATACATAGTATGTTTTAGTAATTTTTATTGTGAATAATGCTCAAGAAGAAGACACATGTGATATATAGTAAAATTTCAATTTTGATCTCCATCCAACAGAACTATGAACTCATACATAATGAATCTATAGACTCCGCATGCTTGTTTCTACAGACTCCATAGGCTTGTCTCTACGAATTTCATAGGCTTGTTTTTATAGACTCCACAGGCTTGTTCCTACCGACTCTGCAAGGTCAATTCCATGGATTCTATAAAGACAAAGCTACAAATGGGGAAGATGGTAGCTAGATAAGATGAGAAAGAATCATTCTAGCTGGAGTCAAATGAGGAAAATACCTACTTGTTGTTTTTTACGATTTACTTTTGATAAAGTTGTATATATTTGGATCTTAGGACTATTATAGGATAATATATCTATTTTATTAGAATAATTGGATCTCTTAGAAATCCAAACTCCTATTTTTGGATGAGTAGATTGACCAAAGAATCCTATCTCTTTACATCTTATTTTGAGTAGATAATATTAGTATAAAATATAAAACTTTTGTTATGGGGGAGAATAGATGAAAGATACGTACAAACATATTACAGGTTTTAGACAGATTGTAATAATTTTAGTTTTATGAATTATCACTTCAATTTCTAGCATTGATTAATCTTTTTCCTAAGTCTGAGAGGAGCAAGGGCCCACTCTCCTTAAAACTAGGAACTACATATAGTATTTATATTATGTAATATTAACTCTTTGTTATAACTAATCATAATCTTGTTAATGTTTGCATTCATTCATAAAACATCAAAACAAATTCATAGTTCAAAAAGGCATTTCATTATTCCAAAGTCATTTCCTTTCTAAGAAAAGTGTGTTTTATTTTATAGCAAATGTGTGAATCAAATTTTATTTTTAATTGAGGAGTGTGATTTTACTTTCCATGCAAGCGTAAATAAGAGTGTGATTTTACTTTCAAGTAAAAGAGTGGATTTATTTGATTAAATAGTTACATCTTTTCCTTTTCAACAAAAGAGTGAATCAAGTAGTTTAAGATACATTTCTTTCATTAGTCAAAGTTAGAATAGGACCATCAAACACCCCCATAAGCAAACTTCTAGATCTTGGACACCGGCCCTAGTTGATAAGACATCAATTGAATATTGATTAAATGAAGAGTTGAATGACACTCATCATTTTCGGCACCATTGTTGGGGCAATAAGGTGTTAGTAAGGTAATAATTATTGGTCTAGAGTGAAAAATAGAAACAAATATTGTAAAACCCAAAAAAACCCCAAAAAAAATCAATAAATTGATGTACCATCTTAGAGACTCTAAAGGATGATTCATCTCAAAATTCCCACCAAGGACATAAGTTGAAACTCCTTCAACATCTCTAAGTAGTGAACCAAAAGTTAAGAGTGAAACCTATCTACAAGAATATTTAGAAACTTGGATATAAACTAGACTATTGCCAAAAGCAAGCCCCATAGGACAAACTCTTTAGGATCAATCTCTTGCAGGAAGACATTATTTAGAAATTGCCAACGAATTAGAAGAAGCATTTCAAAAATGTATAGTTGAAGAAAATTTTGAGAACTTTGAACAACCCATAACTGATACCAAAAATATTCAATGGGCAAATCATCCAAGTGTTGAAACATCATCAGAAGAATAAAATATGGCTCTCCAACAAAATCCATGAAATCAAAAACTTGCACAACTAGGAAGGACTTTTTCCTTTCCTATTGTTGCAAATCCTAATGATCAAACCCTCATGAAAAATATTTTGCTAGCTAATCTATAAAATTTCTGGGGAAGATCTATAAAAGATCCTGATCAATTCTTGTTTGAATTTAAAGTGCTATGTCAAACCTATGATTACATAATAGATAGCCAGAAATTAAAACTATTTCCCTCTACACTTAAAGATGTAGTTATGAGATGGTTCATGGGTTTACCTGGGGATTCTCTTAGAACATGGGATGACATGGAGACATAATTCTTAAACAAGTATCAAGATTACTGCCAAGTGTAAGAAAGAAAAGAGGATTTCTTAAAAATTAAATAGAATGAGGATGAATTTTTAGAGGATTATTTGGATAGATTCATGTTCACTCATAAAAGAAGCAATTATCCACTCACTAAAGAAGTTCAAAAATTGGTTTTCTTAAAAGGGTTGGATGAAGATACTAGAGAATCCTTAAATCTGATGGGAGGTAGAGATATAAATAAGTTGGTTTTCGATCATATTTTTGAGCTTTGTACCAACTACTCTCGAACAAAACCCAGAATTAGGAGAGGAAGGTTTGAGAAATCTAATGAAGTGGGTAAGCTAATGGAAGAATTTTCCAATCTAAAGATGGATATTCTAGTTACACTAAATAGTACTTTGGATGGCCTTTAATCTAAGGCAAATGCAATAGAACCCTTAACAATCTACTATCCTAAGTGCAGATAGAAACATGCTCTTAGAGACTTACCCCTAGATAAAACCAATGCTTCATCATGTGGGATATTTGATGCAATAGATCATGATACCAAACATTGCATCCTTCTGCATGTTTTAAAGAATCAAATAAAAACACAAGTCTAGTCTACTGAAGAAGTAAATTATATCCAGAGACAAAACTTTGCCCCACAAAACTAGGCTTAAGGATAGTTTAATGCAAGAAACCTAGTTAATCCATGGATGGCACCATGGAATGTTTCAGTTCCTTCACCTTTTTAGAATCAACCTCAAATTCCATCAATCCAAAATCCATGGGTAGGACAAGATTGGATGCCAACACCCTCATAGATGGTGCCATAGCCACAACAACAATGGGTACCACAACAACAATGGATGCCGCAAAAATATTAACAATGGAATCCATAGTGAAATATACAACAAAAATTCACCCAATCAAGAAGACCACTTCAACATCAAACTAGAATGCCACCCCCAATTATTCAACAACAAGGACAAATCAATCAACCCTCAATGTCTACACAACCAATAGCAAATTCAAAATATAAACAACCAACACCTATTTATGTTAATGAATGGAAAGAGACAATGAATGTTGGACCTATTGATTGTTCAGATATACATTTAAGATTAGGGAAAATTATACAAAAACCTCTAGTTCTCATTTTTGAGATACTTGATGAAAAAGAAAAAATAGAGTCATCTCAATTAAATACTAGAGAAGCCAAAATAAAAATGAGCCCTGAAGCAAACAAAAAAAACACTGCAACACTAGTAGTTCCTTTTCCTAAAAGATTAAAATAAATTGATATTAAACTAGAATCAAACTTGGTCTATGAGTTGCAAAAGATCAATATTGAGGTACCCCTACTACAAGCTATTAGGGATATACCTGAACTAAACAAGATCATCAAAAACCTTTGTATGAAGACACTTGGGAGGAAAGCAAAGTATCTAGGAATCATTCATGTTGATGGAAAAGTTGCTAACTTATTAGTAGGAAAACTATTAGTTCCAAAATATGTAGATTTAGGAAGACCAGTGATCATAGTTACAATCAGAGGTAAATAAATTCTTAACGTCTTGACATATTTGGGAGAAATAATTAATGTTATGATGATTGATACTCTCCATACATTATATCTTATGAAAATGCAACCCACAACTACCATTCTTCAAATAACAGACCAATTCGTGACTAGACTAGAAGGGAATATAGAAAATGTTGAAGTACTAATAGAGTCTTGGGAATATCTAGTAGATTTCATGGTCTTGAAACATAAAACAAAGAATCTAGGATATCTCATAATCCTAGGTAGACCATGGTTGGATATTGTAACATCATTAACTGATTACAAGTCAAGAGACATGACCATTTCTAATGGGTTAAAATCTAAATGTATCTCTTTGTATCCTCTTGCAAAACCATCAACAAATCATATGCAAGAACTTTTGGTGGATGAATCAGATAACACATCAAACAACATTTCCTGCTTAGCTATGATCACAGTTAAAAAACACTTGTAAGAATTGAATGGAGACATATACTCAAAATCTACAGACTCTACCAGTCTAGAATCTACAAAATCTGCCAGTCTAGAAACTATAGACTACCTTAGTTTAGGATTCTTGGGTCAGAAAATATATTATGAAACATCCACTTCTACTTCTTCTATTATTTCCTCACCATATGATCATAGATTGATTCGAGAAAGTGTGTGAAAATTAGTAGAACAACAACAAACTCATTTCTTAGATGTATTCCATTATTCTTTAGTAAGACTGATTCCTCTTAGAGAAGAGTTTGTTGATAATGTAACCATGTTTTATAAGCTACTTCCTCATCCATGTCCTCTACACTCATTGATTAGTGAATTCAAGTAAATAAAATCTAACTACCCATGGAAAAAACTAATCATGGTATTACCTAGAGAGATTTTGAACATCAATAGTTGGTTAACAAATGAAGAGAAAGATCAACTCTTTAAAGTAATGGAAAGACATACCAAGGCTTTTTCTTGGGATTATACCAACATGAAGAGAATTCAACCCAACATATGTACTCATCACATTTACATGAAATCTGTCAAACTGGTCAGACAACCACAAAGAAGAATAAACCCAAAATTAAAGGAGATAGTCAAAATAGAGATCCAAAAATTGTTAGAAGTTGGGTTTATTTATCTCATCTCAAATAGCCAGTGGGTTTCACCCATGGTAATTGTGCCCCAAAAAATGGAAAATTAAGGGTATGTGTAGATTATAGAGAACTAAACAAAGCAACACTAAGAGATTATTTTTTTTACCTTTCATTGATCAAGTTCTTGACAACTTGGTAGGAAAAGGAAATTTTTTTTTCTTGGATGGGTTTAGTAGGTATAACCAGATAACAATGGCAGCTAAAGATCAAGATAAAACCACATTTACCTACACTTGGGGAGCTTTTTCTTATCGATTACTCCCATTTGGACTCTGTAATGCTCCAACAACCTTTTAAAAAGTAGTTCTAACAATATCTTTGACCTTACAAATGATTGTGTTGAAGTATATATGGATGATTTCACCATTCATGGTGGAACTTATGAAGAGGCTCTTACTAACTTGGAAAGAGTATTGATCATATGTGAAGAACATAAATTATCTTTGAGCCATGAGAAATGTTTGTTGATGATGGATGAAGGAATAGTGTTGGGACACCATATTTCTATAAAAGGCATTCAAGTAGATCCAAAGAAGATTGAAATAATCTCTAACTTACCCATCCCATAAACACAAACTAAAATTATGAGTTTTTTGGGACATGCTGGTTACTATAGAAACTTCATAGATAATTTTAGTTAAATAGCTGCCCCTGTATTTTCCTTGCTTACAAAAGACAATATATTCAAATAGAGTGATAGTTGCCAGCAGGCCTTTGAGACCATCAAAGCTAAACTTGTTACTACTCCAGTATTGAGAGGACCAGATTGGACTCAGCCATTCCATATATACACAAATGCTTCCAATACAGTAATAGGAGAAGTCCCTAGATAAAAGGATAAAGAAGATAACATGTATGTTATATATTATAATAGTAAAAACATGACACCTACTGAAAGAAACTACACCACAACTGAGAAGTAATTCCTAGCTGTAGTCTATGCAATTAAAAAATTTAGACACTACATAAAAAGCTATAAGGTTTTTATCTATATAGACCATTCAAATATTAGATATCTTACCAACAAACCAATTGTGAGAGGTAAGATTATTAGATGGTTTTTGCTTTTATAAGAATTTGATGGCACTATTATAGATAAACTAGGGAAGTCTAATGTGGTTGCTGATTTCTTGTCAAGAATGAACACTACAGATGAGGAAGAACTGGTAGAAGATGACTTTCTACATGAAAAAATATTTGATATTTCATCAAAATCTATGTGGTTTGCTGATATAGCCAATTACCTCACCATAGGGAAGTTTCCTCTACAATTTTTACAAAAAGAAAAGAAATGTTTAATCAAAAAAAGTTCTTTTAAATGGATTAACGAAATGATATTCAAACTTGAACTTGACCATGTGTTTCACAGGTGTGTGACAAATGTTGAAGCTTATGATATCATCTGAGCTTATCATGATGAACTAGGAGTAGGTCATTACTTAGCTCAAAGAACCATACACAAAATCCTAGGATCAAGATACTATTGGCCTCACCTTCATTCGTAAGTAAAAAGATATGTCAGGCACTATGATGCTTGTCAGAGAATTGGATAGCCTACTCTTTCAATAGAGATGACTCTGTACCCTCATCCTCAATTAGTTTTAGAACCATTTGAGAAATAGGGAAGTGATTTTATAGGTCCTATGGATCCTCCTTCTAGAGGAAAAGAATATCTCCTAGTATCTACAGACTATGTGACCAAGTGGGCAGAAGTGGAAGTATTAACTCATGCAAGAGAAGAGATGGTAGCTAATTTCTTATATTTCAAAATCATGCAAAGATTTGGTGCTCCAAGGGAGATAGTCTCAGATCAAGGACAACAGTTCATGTCAAATATGGTAAATCACTTCATGCAAGTATATCAAACTCAACATAGAAAAATATCTCCATACCATCCATAATCTAATGGGAAAGTTGAAGTCACCAATAGAGAAATGGAAACCATTTTAACCAAGTTTGTTAATTCTAGAAGAAAGGATTGGACAGATAAGGTACCAAAAGCTGTTTGGGCTTATAATACTACTTGGAAAATAACAACTAGATTTTCACCTTATGAATTGGTTTATGGTAAGAATCTCTTATTCTCTGTTGAATTTGAATTATAAACTTTGAAAATATCTATAGAAGTAGAGATTGAATTAAAATAAATGCAAAAAGAAAGACTCTTATAGATTAATCAACTTGATGGGATGAGGATGGAAGTACTACAAAGAACTAAATTGGTACAAAATCGAAGAAAAGTTTGGCATGATTCACGAAACAAGAAATTAAAGTTTCAAAAAGGAGATTGGGAACTATTGTTTGATTCCAAATTTTAATAGTTTAAAAGAAAACTATAAATGAGGTGGTTGGGACCTTATTAGATTGAAGAGGTCTTTGAAAATAGTTTTGTTAATCTAATACCTATTGATGATAGTAGAATAGCTTTGTTAGTCAATAGACATAGATTAAAACTTTATCAGAAACCTCTCAATAAATAAGAATTTATTCAAAAGGTAAAAGATCAAGTAGCCTTTCTAGAGGACTCTGCTTCTTCCATAGAACTACCTCCTTGATGATCTTGCATATATATATATATGCAAGATCATCAAGGAGGTAGTTCTATGGAAGAAGCAGAGTCCTCTAGAAAGGCTACTTGATCTTTTACCTTTTGAATAAATTCTTATTTATTGAGAGGTTTCTGATAAAGTTTTAATCTATGTCTATTGACTAACAAAGCTATTCTACTATCATCAATAGGTATTATATTAGAATAGCTTTGTTAGTCAATAGACATAGATTAAAACTTTATCAAAAACCTCTCAATAAATAAGAATTTATTCAAAAGGTAAAAGATCAAGTAGCCTTTCTAGAGGACTCTGCTTCTTCCATAGAACTACCTCCTTGATGATGATGATGATGATATATATATATATATATATATATATATATATATATATATATATATATATATAGCGAAAATCCTTCCAGAGACTATTGAAAATGCATGCCCAAAAAATTAGCTTGTTGGCTGGCTATGCATTGCAAAAAGGGCTTTGGCTAGAAAACCAACAATGGTTTGCTAAAGGGAAAAAACAATATATATATATATATATATATATATATATATATATATATATATATATATATATATATATATATATATATATATATATAAAGAGATAATCTCATCATGTCACTATAATTTGTCTTCTCCATGCAATAAAATTTGTTCTTTCAACATCTGTTGACTAATCCATGTAAATTTATTTATGCAAGATAAATGGTGAGCAAAGGATAAATCTAAGGTTAAAAGTAAGTGAGACATATATTCTATTTATTTATGTTTAGTTAACTAATTATCTTTGATTTAATTAAGATATATTATATGGAGATGAACCAAACTTAAGCCTTCCAACATAGAATGACATGATACATACCATAATGGATAAACATGTAAACAAGCCACCAAAGGTGTATGGATAAGTGTGCAGCTTTGGTACAATCAATCACGTCATTAATAATTATAATGATGGGACATCATAAAGGGGTTCTAAATGAAATGATAAATCATTGTCATTGTCAAATTTTCATGTCATCATTTCATCCAATTTATAATAATTTGACAAAATGACTGTCAGACTCCGTAGAAATGAGTGGCGCTAAACTGTATAATGTAATCATATCAAACTATGGACTCATGAAACTATGGAGTTCACACAAAACATTTCATTTCTATAGACCCTCAGTGATTGTTGCCTATAGATTTTAACAAAAGTTGATCTAAACCCTAATTTGAGTTAAATAAATAGAGTGTTTGTAAATTTGAGTAGAAATGGGACAAAAAATGAGATCAGAGCCAAAGAATGTAGTAAAGCTTCACAAAGACAAAGCTTCTATGGCAGTGTTTAGAGAAAATGGTTGGTTACCTTTCATTGAAAATTTCCAAGGTTTTGATGAAACAATGGTAAGAGAATTCATCACTAATCTCACCCTTGAGTTTTTAGTTGTTAAAGGTATTGTTATTCCTATTTCAACTCAAATTATAAGTCAAATCATACAAGTTTCAGAAGAGGGAATGAGAGTGACAATTAGAATTCTATTTAGTGATTTAATTATTTAGTTTAGTGGTAATGAGTAGATTGGGACTTTGTGTCTAATAGATTCTAAGGGAAAATCAAAAGGGATTAATAGAAATTCACTTCCTGAACCCTGGAAATTTGTATCCAAGTGGGTACTCAAGTATATCATTTGTGAGGGGAAAAATAGTCTTTTAGGAGGAGACGCCATGAAAATATTAATACACCTTAAGTATGAGAGGCAAAACCCTCATTACAAGATTAACCTCCCATCTTTCTTATATGGTGCCTTTCAAATTATGAATAAAATACCTAATGTTGCTCTTAGGAACCATGGCCTTATTCACCTAATAATCCAACATCACTTCCTTCAACAAGGACAAAAGGTCTAGGAGGAATTTAAGAATAGTGTAACATAACAAATTCTAAATCTACCTACACAAGAAACCTCAAATTTACCACAAAAATATTCATCTCCACCTGCTGCATCAGTTGAGAAAACAACTCCAAAGAATAAATCATAGACTGTAGTCTCAAAATAAATCCCTTCTTATTTTTCAAGAAGAAGAATCACAAGGTCTCAAATCCCTATAGTTTCAAAGTCCCCATAAGAATCTCATGAATCTATAGTGCAACCAATTCTCTTATCAGGAAGAATAAAACTGAAATGAAATGTTGCTACATAACTTGAGAAGATCAAGGGTTTGATGGTTGAAAAGGACAAACAACTGAGTGTAACTCCGAGAGTGACCAAAAGAAGAAGAAAGTTAATTCTGATAGATGAAGATGAACAAGAGGCTATAAACATTATGGATAGTATTAAAAAGTTATCTCATTCCCCCATGTATCAAAGTATCCCTAAAATTGTAGATGTTAAAGAAACTCCTTTCGAAAGGAACTCTCCAATTCTAGGAGAAGAGCCAATCATGGCAGAAGAATCAAGTATGGTAGAACAACGACATGTTTTAGTTGAAATTACAATCAATAAAGGAAAAGTTGTATGCAAAAATGAAAATGAGAGTCATCTAATCTAATTGATCCTATTCTATAGTTAACTTTGAAGCTTTTTCAATCTCAAGCTCTAGAGCAATAACAAATAATTGGCATTGCTAAATTGATTAGTCAATTACAGGATAAGGATCATCTCAACTCATTATTCATGAAAAAATTAGACACAGTCTCTGCCAATCATACATTAGAAGTTCACAGATTAGAAAAAACAATACATAAAAATAAAAGTGAAAAAATAGACCCCTATATATATGTAGAAAATCTAAAAAAAGAGAATAGGAGATTACAGAGTTTGGTAAACTCTTCCAAAGCAACTTCTAATGTTGCACCTTCTCCTCCTAAGGTATTTATTGACCAAAGTTGTCAAAAAAGTTGTCCAGGTATTCATACCTTGAAAATTCTAAATCAAATTGAAGAAGAATATTACATACTCAAATAGAAAAACAAAGTTACAAATTCTTCAAACAAAATATTGGAAAATAAAAAGAAAGAATTAGAAGCTAAGGTCCAAGATTTAGAAGAAATTTTTTAGGATGCATGCAAATCAAGGGAATCTCTTTTGGCATGTAGGAATCCTTCTACATATAATTTTTTTTTATTTAAACAATTTTATAGATGATAGCTTCTGAGGATCTCTTGTCATCTTCCTTATAAGATTTTACAACCAACAACATTTCTAGACATTTTTTATAGTGTTGAACCTGATCAGCAAGATTTTCTTTGTGAATTTTATTTACATGATTTGATCATAGGAGACCATGAGCACAATAAGTTCTTGATAAACCTTCATGTAAGAGAAGTTTAACTAAAGGCATTGCATTTTACATTCAAATATCAAATAGGATGGAACATCAGATTTGAGAAGTATACAAATCATGCTAAGACTACAGAATTATGTATTAGACCAGCCTGTCCTATCCCTAGATTGATCAGATAGAATTTTAACTGTGCTTGTTTAAATGATGAAGTTAAAACTCATTATTTACAAGCTTTATATTATTGTGATATTTCTTTTGACTTGTTTTCAAGATAGAGTTTTTGATTCAGTGGTGACTGCAAGTGTGAAAAGATGGGACCAACTTTTAGTGCCTCTTAGAAGATGAGAGGTCATGTCTCCAAATAACTTAATATGGAGTATGAGGAGAGCTACCTCAATTTTGAAAATCTTATTAGAGGTAATAAACTCTAGAGGAGAAAATAAATGGATTGACATGAGATATAGACCCCCTTTATTCCAAGATGGCAGAGTTGGGATCCATAATTAGAGGAGCAATTCAATACCTGAAAACAAATAATTCAAGAATATAAAGGGTTTACAAGTAATTTAGGCAAGCATATAATAGATGAATTTTATGACTATGATTTGAGTCAGAGTTTGGAAAGCAGATGAAAGAGCTATGAATGTAAATAAATGTTTGCAATGGGACTTAAAAAAGGTAAAGCCTAGGGGAGATGATGAGCTCAGAATATGGCTCATTATTGACATGTTATTTCCCTTAATTCATCTGTCTAAGGATATTATATTATGCAAATCGTAGATTTTTAGATAGCTATTACATGAAAAGTAGATATTTGTCTTATTTATATTGAACCAAATACTAAAAACTTTACTTTGTCATTAATATATAATACATAGCATATTTTAGTGATTTTTGTTGTGAATAATGCTTAGGAAGAAGACACAGGCAATATATAGCGAAAGTTCAATTTTGATCTCCATCCATCAGAACTACAAACTCACACAGAATGAATCTATGAACTCTACAGGCTTGTTTCTATGAACTCTACAGGCTTTTCTCTACAGACTCCACAAGCTTGTTTCTATGGACTTCATAGGCTCATTCTTACTGACTTTACAAGGTCAATTCCATGGATTTTGTAAAGACAAAGCTATAAATGGGGAAGCTGGAAGCTAGATAAAATGAGAGAGAATCATTCCAACTAGAGTCAAATGAGGAAAATACCTGCCTGCTATTTTGTAGGATTTGCTTTTGATAAATTTGTATATATTTGGATCTTAGGACTATTATAGGATAGTATATCTATTTCATCAAAATAATTGGATCTCTTAGAAATCCAATATCCTATTTTTGGATGAGTAGATTGACCAAAGAATCCTATCTCTTTGCATCTTATTTTGAGTAGATTATATTAGTATAAAATTTAAGACTTTTGTTATGGGGGAGAATAGATGAAAGATACGTACAAGCATATTATAGGTTTTATATAGATTGTAATCATTTCAATTTTATGAATTATCACGTCAATTATTAGCATTGATTAATCTTTCTTCTTGAGTCTGAGAGAAGCAAGGGCCCACTCTCCTTGGAACTAAGAACTGTGTATGGTATTTATATTATGTTATATAAACTCTTTGTTATAACTAATCAAAATCTTGCTAATGTTTGCATTCATTCATAAAACATCAAAACAAATTCATAGTTCAAAAAGGCATTTCCTTATTCCAAAGTCATTTCCTTTCTAAGCAAAGTGTGTTTTATTTTACAACAAATGTTAAATCAAATTTCCTTTTTAAGTTAAGAGTGTGATTTTACATTCCATGTAAGTGTAAATAGGAGTGTGATTTTACTTTCAAGCAAAAGAGTGGATTTATTTGATTAAATAGTTACATCTTTTCCTTTTCAGCAAAAGAGTGAATCAAGTAGTTTAAGACACATTTATTTCATTAGTCAAAGTTAGAATAGGACCATAAAACACCCCCACAATCAGACTTCTAGATCTACCATCCTACGCCTTACTGCAACTAGATTTAGACACCAGCGCTAGTTGATAAGACATCAATTGAATATTGATTAAATGAAGAGTTGAACGACACTTGTCGATTCTCATGAGTCTTATCATGATCTTCACCAACTTCTATTTCTTCATTTCTTGGTCCACATTTTAATCTTGATATTCTCACAAAACAATGTTATTAAGACTATCTTCAAGCTTCTTAAATTCAATCTCAAGAACCACAATCACATCAACATCAACTACCTAATGAACAACAAAAATTATGGCATACCCACCCCTCATCTGCTAATTTTGTTCAAACTATAGTTGATCCTTCTTCCTACATCAATAAAGAAAAAATAGCTAACATGACCAAATTTAAACCTATCATTGCATCTATCCAACATCAACCTTTTAGGTCACATAAACCAAAGGATTACATAGTTCAAATACCTATTCCAAAGTATATCATACATGGTCCTCCTTTACCTCTTCATACCTCTTCTACACATCATATGCCACATTAAACATCCTTAAAATCTAACAAACCAACACATTTACCTATCTCCAAATGTACCTACCAACCCAATGCAAATCATTTTAATGGCTTAATGTTACCTCACCCCAATTCACATGCTGGGGTTGTTTCAAATAATTTCAACTTATATTTTAATAAATGAAAAAAAAGAAACTAGATATGGGTATGGTTGAAAGACCTATTTTATTGGGCACACATTGAATTAGATGATTATAAAGAGATCCTCTTCAGGTTGAGAGGATGACCTGTGAATAAGACAATACTAAATCAAATGATTGGTTAGATAGATAGTTGGATGGATTGCCTAGTGCTAGATAGATCTAAAAAGTAAGAGATTTTTTGGGGGCTATAAATCCACACATTTTAAATAATTAAGTTTAGAAAATATAAGATAAAGTACTTGCATCAATAAACAAAAGGTACTAAAATCAAATACAAGATATATTTGATAAATAAATAGGCTAAAATTACTAATATAGCAATAAAAAAGTCAATACTAATGCTAAATAGGTCAAGTGTGCTTTAAAAAATAGGTTGGAATCTATGAACAAACAAATGAAAAGAAAATTAGATTTGGTTAAGGGTAAGTGGGTGAAAATATCTTGTTATTTCCTATCATAGTGACCATCGACAGTTGGTGTGACCATTTGTAGTTGAGGTGATCATCAATGGTTGAGGTGAGCATCGATGGTTGATGTGACCATCGATGGTTAGGGTGATCATTGATGGTTACTTTATGTTGGGTTTAGGTTGATGAAATTTAGATTGACATGATCATAAAAGGAAATTATAAGAGTTTAGTTTGTACTAGGATGATTTTCAAATATAAATAAAGTAATTGAATGATAGAATAAATTACTTAGCTTGCATAAGGTTGATCAAATGAATGGTTGAGTTGATTAGTTCATCGATAGAATCTGGCATGATTTTGGTAGAGTAATAGTACTTGGTTGTTGACCAAGTGGTGGTGGTAAGTTAACTCTTTGTTATGATGGATGGATCATTGGATTGTTAGATTACTAGATGAAGTGAGCTACAAAGAAATTCTAGATGCAAAATCTCTTGAAGTCATAGATCCATTTTCACCTCTTGCTCCTCTCTTCTTATAGGCAAGGAAGGAGAGGTATAATAAGATGTTAACTAGGATTTATAATTATAACTTGTGCATGAAATAACTCACATGTGGATTTAGATGAGCTAATTATTAAAAAATGAGGTGGACTTAAGGGTGAGTTAAGTTGGTTTAGACGGTGGAACCTGACCATCTACAATCAAGGTGATTGTCAATGGTCACCTTGATCATCGATGATTAGGGGTCAAAGATAGGGTTGATTAAAAGGTGGGTTTTAGCCAATAGGTCAACTAAATTAAGCTAGATGGGTTAGGTTTAGTTAGGGGTCAGAAAGGTCAAGGTTGGGCCCAAGGGGTATTGAGGTGGTCTAGGGGAATTACAACATTTGAAACGATCATGTGTGGATTTTTGATGTCTATATTTTGCCCCTTTTTATTATGTAGTTTTTATCAACAAGATACAAAAAAATGGATTGTGGGTTGAAGGTAAGTTGTCTTGAGTATGGGAGGAGGTTTTCCCCCTTAAATTAGGAGTCAATGAGGCAAAGTAGAATCAAGTGTAAATTTGATGATTTGGTGAGGGTGATGATGAAGGTGGACATCATGAAGGTGGGTGATAGGTTGGGCACTTAAACATAAATGCGTGTAAAAGGTGTGATAAAAGGTGTGATAGCCAAGATCATGCATATTCTAGGTTTCCATAGTTGGTAAAAATAAATGTTAGTGATAGAAGGACAAGTGATAAGTGGACCATGTGATTGAAATTAGGCATGGTGGCTAGGTTCACTCATAAAATCAAGTCTCTTAGGTAATGTTTATGTTTCCATGGGTAAGCAAGGTAGGAAGTGCTCTCAGTGAAAACACAAATTGGTCAAGTGAATTTATGAGTATCTAAGGAAGGAAATGCTCTCAAAAATACACAAGCAGGTTAAATGTGCATGAGGTAATGTAATTTCAAAAAGGTTAACATGGAAAATGTTATCATTATGATCCAAAGGACCAAGAAAAAGTCATAACAAAACATGCATTAGTTTGGCTGAAATGAATTAGTGGTGAGGTGAAAAATTGGTTGATGTGGGAGAAGAAGATAATCTCCATGGGTGGCTACTTATTGAGGCTTGCCAAAAATTTGCATATTTGAGGTAAAAATAAAAAAGGTCCATAACGCGACCATCAATGGTTAAGGGGTTTAAGGGTAACCATTAGCGGTCACCCTGACCATTGATGGTCAAGTTCAAACCTTAAAAGTTTCATGGTTAAAAAACAAAAAGAGAGTCATTTGGACTCATTTTATTTTGTCAACTTGTGAGCTCTAGCTTTTATCATTTTGGGAAAATTTTGTAGATAGTGATTACTAAGGAATTGATTTGATAAGGTGTATTAATTGAGTGGACCAAAGAAGATATAGGTTGGGCATAGATGTCAATAAAGATGGGTAGTGGGTCTTTATATTCCTCCTTGAAAATGATCAAGGAATGAGGTAAGTGGCATCTTCAATTGGTAATTTAGCATGATAGTGTAATTGTGTTTACATTCCAAGTTGATTATTTGGTGGATAGGGTGTAGAGAGCATGACCAAGTTGTGCTTTAGGGGTAGGGTTTTGATCATTTTGGGTAATATGGGTGCGTGATTCCCAAAATGGAAGGGGTAGGCTAGTCTGGGTAGGGTAGAAGTTATCTAGGTTAGCTTATTGGAAAATTTAGGTGTGCATGTTAGATTTTGGGTAGGTAGGGTTTTGTGGGATATTTTATAGTGATCATGCATAGTAACCATCGATGGTCATCCTAACCATCAATGGTTGATGATCATCAGCAAGAAGGGGTGCCTAATCGTTGATGGTTAATGTTTGCATAAATTTGTCTTAAATTTTTTTAGGGTATGAGGTTAATATGGGTGTATGGAGTGTTAAATATTTGAAGTGGTTAGGTACTATATGGGTTAAATGGTAATTTTGGTGCTTAATATCATAAATTTTAAGGTTGATGGGTAAGGAAAATGTTAGTGTGGTTATTGGTTAAATGGGTAATATGGGTAAGTCATTGTATAAGGCTTAATAGTAAATGAGATAGTTAAAAAATCAAACTGCATAGGCAAAATAGTATAGGTGACTAAGTTGTGTTTTACCATCAAACATTGTAGGCCCAAGAGTAGATATACATGTGAAATCAAGTGCCTTACATCTTTATTAGGATTTAATATGGTATGACCCTAATGGAATGGGCACATATGGAGAAGGTCAACCTAGGAGTGATGCAACACTACCAATATGTGTCACATAATGTGGTGATGATCATGGCCCTCATTGAGAAATGGGATTCTAACATGAACACCTTCCTTTTATTGACTGGTAAGCTTACAATCTTACCGAAGGATGTCCATAAGATCACTTGGCTACCCTTATAGGGTGATCCAATTTATCACATTGAGTGGGAGGAGCGAGACATGCTATTGGAGATGATATATGGAGATGAGTAAGATCATGTTAGGTGGTATGCTCGGGGATTTAATTAATTTATGCTCTATTAGAGGGTGAGGGTCAAGAGGAGATTGATGATGATGATGGTTTTTTCATACTTTGACCTTCTAGACTTGAGCAATGGGAGGTTCTCATACTTATTATTGGGGGTGTTAGTCAAGATGTTACTAAGATGCATAGTGTTTGGATGGGTATCGGTGCTTTTAGTCTAGATATATAGGGAGATGTGGGGATTTAGATCTAATTGGAGGTATGGAATTAGCATCAATCTTGTCTTACACTGGTGGACCTATCAACACATTTGAGTACTAAGGCTGATGGGGTTACCATGGTTTAGGTTTGCTTAGATAGATTTCCTAGTTAGTTTCATGTGGTGGAGAGATAACTTTTCCACTTCAAGTGAAGGATGAGGAGCTCATGATGTAGATTCATTCAAGGGTGAATTGGTTGATTTGGTCATTGGTGATGTTATCTAGAGGTTATATGTTCATTTTCTAGTATGGGTTGGCTATAAGAGGTAGACTCTATCTTTGTAGAGTTATAGGTGGATCTTTGGTAGGTGGGATGGGGAGGCAGATCTCATCCCCTTTGACAAGGTAAAAATATAGTTTGGCCTAGTTTAAGGTATCCTAGGCCCATTCCCTAGATTAAAGTGTGAGGATGTAGAGGTCCTATTACCTAAGCCACATATAATATAGACTTTACTTGATCATGAGTAGTTTCCAGTAAGGCCAGTGATTGATGATGCCAATTTTATATATGGTTACCCTATATGGTACTAGGATCTATATGTAGCATCAGATTTTGATGGAGATGATGGTGGTAGGAATCCTATGGATGCAAACCCTATTAGAAGGAGAGGCCAAAGATCACATGTATAAGGGATAACTTAGATGCATAGGTAAGAGTAGCACCAAGCACTGTATAGGTAAGGTTATAGCTTTATAAGGTTAGGTAGTTGTGATACAGGGTCAGGTGGTGACACTTACATGTGATAGGGACCAAGCTAAAACTTTACTAGCATTGATTACATATAAGAGAGACTCTTTGAGATAGAGAGGAGGGGGGTATATGAAACCTATAAGACCATTGGCCACCATCCCTATGACATGATACTTAACCATAGTAGAGGAGTTATGCTACTATGAGGCTATAGTCCTAAGGTGGTGCCTTGATGAGCCTTGATGGGGAGAATACAAAGCTATTTTGGTAGAAGGTATTAACATGGCAATACCAAGTCAATGGGATATGTCCATAGGTGGACAAACAATTACTTCAGGGGGATAGGCACCAAGGCCAAGTGGTGCTCTAGGAGATAGTGTATATCCATGATATAGTTTAGATATATTATATGTTGTTGTATATCATTTTGATATCAGCTTGTGAGTTGATGTAGTGAGATGTACATTTTGAGAGAGAGACACATGTATATTGGTTGTATACATTATGATTTTATTGACTCACATTTTATATATATAATCCTTGTTTATTTTTTATCATTCATGGTTTTCTTTGATGTTAGTGAGATGATGTTATGATGCTTATGTTATGGATATTGGATACTAATGTAGACTCACCTAACTAGGCATGTGATAGATTTTATTTATGTTTATGATGATGCCAAAATTTAATAAGTATATGCTTCCTTATTTGGATTTATACATGAGATGAAAATGATTGTTCCTATATTTTTCATGGATGTTTATGATTGTGATATGATGATGGATATGCTAATGATGTATGGATTTTGATATAGTTTGATACACTTTTTGTTACATGAGGTAAGTTTATTAACAATACTAGATGTGAGAACAAAGAATATAATTAAGAGACAAATGTCTTAGTGAAAATATCAACTAGCCATGATAGGATAAGAAGAGGGAATGCCATTTCTTCTTTGGTAAGGACTAATAAAAAACCCAAAGTTGGATTGGCTTAAGGAACATAAGCCCTTCCAATGCTTCACACTAGCATCCATCAGTTGGTTAAAAAGTTGTCCTAATCACATAATGTCAAGTGATCTCAAAATCCCTTAATTATAGTGTATAAAGGGGAGATGGATGAAAGGTAGAACCTTCTTAGGAGACTAGCATGCCTCTTTTTTAGGTTTCCAAAGAGTTAGTATAAAAAAATCTGTCATACAAAGTGTAGACTAATCGATGTAGGAAGTCTACTTATGAAATTTGATTGTAGCTTTCCAAATTATTTTGCTTATAAGAGAAAATTGTGGATTTTAATATTATTTTGATTTTGTGATTTCTTGATAATGAGTCTTTTGATTTTATTATTATTATTTGGGGGTTAAGGGAGCTGATTGATGTAGGAAGCTTCCAAGAAATTGCTTGTTTTGACAAATTATTTACTCAGCCATCCTTCAAAAGAGTGTTATAAGTTTATATGCTTTGTTTAATGATTTTGATATATTTCCTTCAAAGGAGTATTCTACCTTACTTTGATTAATTTTGAATATGTTTTAAATAGTTGTCTTTCAAGGGAGCAGTATATGAATGCTAGGAATGACCCACGATTGCTATTGGTTTAGATTTAGATTTTTGCTTTGTTTGATTTTGTTTGACATAGACTTGTTTATATAGGCTTAAGTGTTCACCTTTATTACGGAAAAACTAAAAACACAATAAGGTGGAGTAGGTGTAAATACATTTAGGTGACAATGATCATGGGAATCCATCTTGTAGGAGGGGTGGAAAGTACCATAAGAATCATGTCGTGGTACCAATTGTTCAAGATGAGGCCATGATTGTGATGGATAATCACATGATTCAATTTTAATTAATTACCCCTAAAATAGGGAGATGAATGTCATTTTGAAATCAAGGGATGAGATTAAGTTAAACAAAAGGTGAACTTGATCCTTATTAACAAAAAAAGGGACATAGATGTGAAGCATTGAGTGGCTCAAGTTTTAGGTTACCTTCAAGGGAGAACAAATGATAAGCACTTGATCCATACTTGTGGGTTATTATATAAGATCCAATACAATTTAAAGCAAACTTGCCCCACTTACTTTTCTCCATATTGGTGACATGTTGATTTTATTTTAGGATAAGGTCTCTGATGTTAAATTTTCATACTCTACGAAATTTTTTATAGGCATGTTTAACATGCTCTTAATAGACATGAAGATGGGTAAAGGTGGCTAAGTAATGCTTGTCAAGTAGCTCAAGTTAGGTTAAATGGTGCTAACAATAATTATCTTTAGAAATGAGATCCTATAAAGATATGCAAAGAGATGGGATTTGGACTTTTAAAGGTAAGATAGACTCTATTACAAACACAAGAGAGAATGGGGTATCACCTATAGGGTTTTAGATGTTAGTATGATATGCCCATAAGGTAAAGGGGATGTGTGAATGCCAATCCTGACTAGATGCATTGACCATTTTAGTGAGCATGTTGTTAAGATTTTTTTTAGAGGCTTCTACTTGTCCATTTTCTTAAAGGTGATAGGGATATGAGAAAAACAACTTAATATAAAATGCATCACAAATTCCCTAAAATTGCTTATTTTTATAATATTTACCATTATCGGTGATGATTTTATGATGAACACCAAAATAATAGATGATGTGATGGTTGATAAAGTTGACAATATTTTATGATTTAGTTGAGACTAGAGGAATAACCTCTACCCATTTGTTAAAATACATGATCGTAGTGATGATAAAATGGTACTAATACAAAGAATGGGGGTTAATTTCACCAATAAGGTCTAGACCCCATTGTGAGAAGGGCCAACAATTAGTGGATACGTGAAGACTATGGTTAGGTGCATGATGTAAACTAGCATGTTGTTGACACTTGACAAACTTTTTCACATAATAAAAATAGTCTTGGTTATGGGTAGGCCAGTAATAGCTAAGGTGAAAGATGTGCTTAGTAATGGTGAATCCACTAAAGTGTCCCTCACAAATCCCATCATGCATTTCCTTGATAGCATGAGAGGCTTTATAACTGCATAGGTAACAAAAGAGGAGACCATCAAAGCCTCACTTATAAATAATTCCACCCATAACCGTGTAACATGAGGTACTTTAGATAAACACTCTTTGAGCATTCTTAGAAAGACTAGAAGGAACAATGACAAGGCTAAAATAGTCAAAGGACTACTAATACCAAAGGTTAGGTTGGGTCTCTTCCACATTGAAGATGGTGGGAGAATATATTTTGACATAGGAAGGTGGTAAGTCTATGGATAACTATAGATAGCTTAGAGTCAGAGGGTACATACCAAATCTAAGAGATGAGGGAATCCATGGTTTTAGCAAACTTATTAGTAGATCATGAGGTTGACTGGATGTGGTAGTGTTCAAATGATGTTAAGAGTTCATCAACTAGTTTTTTGTACTAAAGAAAAACATCATTCTTAAATTGGTAAGAGTCATTGATTTGATTGACTATAAGTTGGGATTCATCAAATATATTGATTGTTTTGACTCGTAAGGCTAACATAGTTTGAAGGCCTATGACTAGGGCTTTGTACTTAACCATATTGTTGGTACATTCAAATTCAAGTTTAAAAGACAAAGGGAGAGGTTCATCATCAAATGGAATATGGATGATGCTATCTCCCCACCACATTGGCATTTTGATCTATCAAATAACTTGGTGACTTGATAGGTGAAGTTTGCCTAAGAGAGGGTTGTGATAGACTCATCAGGGAACTCAAAAGGAGGTTGGTGTTTCTATGCAATTTCACTTTCACATTCAAAGGAGAGAAAATGAGAAACTTAAAGAAATGGTCAAGGCTTGTATGTACCTGGATGTAGTCTGTGCACCATAATCCAGATGTTGTGAGAACTCCTCTTTTGTTGTGGAGGATGACACTTGAAAGAGATAGACACTAAAACATGAAAAATGTTAGTTGATAAGAGGGTGGATTGCCAAGCAAAAGCTTGGTCCTAGAAGCGCTAAGGCTTCTTGGAGGATGACAATCCACTGTTTAAAATAGAATATGATAGAGATAGAAAAGAGAAATGGTAAAACACTTGAAAAAAAAGAACTAAAAGCAAATGCATACCTGATAAGCTGCAATCTAGTTAACACAGTGTCTAACATCGGTGATATTACCGGTGTCAGTCAGGGAGGTCGCTGACGATGGTTAGACTGCCGACGTCGGTAGGGGAAGTGGACAAAGTCGGTCAGGGTAATGGCCAGGGATGGGTTACAGGTCTAGTTTTTAGTCTGCGAGATGGACTATGGTCTTGTCTGTGAGTCTGAGGGTCTATGAGGGAGTCAGAGGGACTGCTTGGGATCTAATGGATTGAGAATGTTGTCAGGAAAAGGGGTAAGGGGTAGGAAAAAGGCTTTTCAGCCTTTTTGTAAAGCAATTTGGTCAGGGTGATTAGATGGGTCTTAAGATGGTCTGTAGGTCTTTGATAACTTGTGTTGAGTTGATTGGACAAAGAGTGTTGTCTAAAGAGAGACTAAAGGAGTGTCAGAGGCAAAGAAAAGGGAATAAGGGGTGAGAGAAGGCTTTTTAGTCTCTCTGGGAAGAACAGGGAAGGTTGGGTCAAGGATGCTTGGAATAAACAATAGATAGAATGTTAATATATTTGAAATGATACTGAAATGAAAATAGTATAAATACTTAGCTGTGATACGAGTTGGCAAAGGTACAGAAGCTGTATCTCAATTGTCACTGGTGATGGAGATATCGTGCAATCTCTATGCAGAATGTCTGATGTAAGACCTTAGTGCCTAGAAAGTACTGCCAAGAATGCTGATCCCTGCAAGAACACCAAGAAGCCTAGAACACTGAAAAGAAAAAAGCACGAGAACTTTGTTTCACTAGAAGAAGGTTCGAGAGTCATGATTAGCACTAGAGATTAACCGATTTTTGATTGGGATCTGTCAAAGGGTTAGAAAATTGGTTTATTTAAGTATAACCGACGTCAGCGATTCTGTCGACGTCGATCGACATTTGATCGATGTCAGCGGGTGCAGAATGGGTAAAAGAGCCACCAAGCCCATTTTTCATCTGCCAAGTGCACTATCCATTGGAGAATGTCAAAGGTTGGGCTAAATACGCATGAGAGTTTGTTAGGTGGTTAGAAAGAAGTAAGAATAGGTCTTGGGTGAGTCATAGGGTGGGAAATAGTCTAAGGCGAGGTGTTAGACGAGGTGTCAAAGGAGAGAATATTAATAGTAAATTATTATTTTTAAATTAGTAAGTGCATATTTTAGGAATGGGTTAAGAAAGGACCAAGGGGGAAGGTGACCAAGGGTTAGACACTATTTCGGTGTCTACATTTGCCCCTTTTTGTCTTGTTGGTTGCTCTAAATGAACTGCAAGACAAAAATAGGAGTCGGTTGCCCCAGGTATGGGATAAGGTTGATTTCGTCTTGTTGGTTGTTCAAGTGAACTGTAAGAAAAAAATAGGCAAGGGTTGGTTACCCTGATTATGGATGAGGTATTCCCCCTCAAAGCAGGAGTTGAGAAAAGGGAACCTAGAATCGGGTGCTGATTTGTCAAAGATTGGATGAAAAAGGGGTGAAGATAGAGTGAGAATGCTATAAAAGTTGTGATTGCATGTACACCACTTCACGAGGATGGTTAGGTTAAATTGTCATAGGTCGAGGGTCAAGGAGTGCCAAAAATGAAATAACCAGGCCCCAGCATTTAGTCATTTGTTGATTAGGTTATTCAATCTAAGCTGTAGCTCCAATGGTCATCGTGTTCCAGGTATCCCATGCTCAAGAAGTGCTCCTAGAAACACGAAAAAGTCACAAGTAGTGTGGATCAACCAGCTTGCGATCCTATATTTGTGAAGGTCAAAATTTTGCGCACAATTTTGCTAACCAATCATGAGGTAGCATACATGCAAAAACAACCAATGCAAAATTGCTTTGGAAGTAGTCATAGTTAGAGGAGATGGTCATGATCTCCAAGGTCTGGTGGTCGATGGATGGATGAAAAAGTGATCTCAAGTGTGCCCCAGGGGGCTAAGATGACGTGGTCTGGAGGACTGACTGATTGGGGGCATGATTTTGGGGTAACAGAAAAAAAGGAGGTTGGAAGGACGCCGACGTTGGTGACAAAAACTGACGTCGATAGCCAAAAATGGCCGACGTCGATGGCCTACCAAATCTGACAAAACCAGATTGGCGGCCCACCAAAAGTCATTTGTGATTTTTTGACTGAGAGAAAAAAAAGTGCTCTAGATTTTAGGAGTGAAAGTGACTGGTAGTGAGTGAATTAGCAGTGTGAGGTGGCAGAGTGAGATTGGTGGAGAGAGGGAGTGGATTGGAGTTGGATTGGAGGTTGAAGAGTCAGTTGTGGGCCAGTAAGAGTTCAACGCAGAAGTGATGGTAGAGGGTAGTAGAGGACCCGTAGGAGGTCCACCACCAGTGGCACCCATCGTGCCACCACGTCGACGATGCCGGGATGAGGTAGGAGGGTCTCTAAACCCTATGTGGTTGTGATTTGAATTTGATTTGATTTGATTTTTGAATTTTTGATTGTTTTAGGCAGAAATCGAGGGGGGAGGGTAGCTAGGAGGGTGGGGAATAGATCTAGGAGAGGTTAGGAGTCTTTGAGAGGGTTTTGGGGGGTGTAGGGGGAGAAAAGGGGAAGACCTAATTTTTAGGGCTCACCCTGTTCAGCCCTAGGGTCGAACCAGTCACCGACGTCGATGGGTTCATCGGCATCGGCTGACTAGTGACCAGCATTGGTCACTAACCTGCCAACGTCGGTCACTAAGTGATCGACATTGGTTAGGTGAGTGCCATCACCAGCACATTAACTAATGTTGGTTGGCTACCTGGTCAAAAGAGGGATGAAAAATGTTTAAGTCGAGGGGTCTAAGCTATGCCAAGGGCTTCTCGGGTGTTGGGTCAGGCATAGATAGTGAAATAAGGAAAATTTTTAATATGAGATTGACTTGGGTGGATGCAGGTGAGGCTGACTTTGATGTTGCGGGATCGCCTCTCGACATTGTTGATGCAGATGCACGAAGGGGTGACAGTGGATGAGTGGGCGTAGATGAGCGCAGTTGGACTCAGCGGGCTGCGACGCTACTACAAAGTGGCACGAGATGTGAGCTTGATGGTGGCACTGATCAAGTGGTGGGATCATTCCACCAACACTTTCCATCTACCCACGGGAGAGATGACAGTCATAGTTGAGGATGTGTACCAGATTTTGTAGCTATCAGTACATGGAGTAGACCTTTATGCATGCTCGAGAGAGGTGCATGATATTCATATGGTTATGTTGTTTAGAGAGCACGTCACTGAGACGAGCTACCACTCAATGAGTTTTGCGTATGAGCCTTTGTACGCTGTAGATGAGGACCCACATCAGCTAGCGGTGTTGATGATGATATGCATCATGGTGTACGCATTGCCAGATGCAGAGGGCGGTAGTTTTTTGGTCACTATGACTAGAGTTTTGAGAGATATGTTAGAGCAGCAGAAAGTGTTCGCCTGGGCACCAGTGTTTTTGGCCCAGGTGTATAGAGAGCTATGGGGTATCAGTCAGCGGTGGTGATACAACTTATGCGTGGGCCACCTGTTACATTGCTAGGCCTATGAGCATATAGTGGTTACCCATCCTCTTGGCCTTCCAGTGCCAATTTTGGCCAGCTTCAGGGTCAGATTCAGGTGGTGGCGCGAAGTGATAGCACAGACACGGGTAGCGGAGTGGTCAGAGACATTGACCACTATAGAGGGGTATTAGAGGCCCTAATTCCTACAGACATCATCTGGAGACCATACTTGGTTTATCCAGTGTTCAGAGACTAGGGAGAGTAGCTGGTTGGTGTGCAGAGCCTAAGATGGGTCAGGGGCAGGTGAGCCAGTGAGCTCGAGAGAGTGCCAGTAGAGAGAGTGTGGTGCCAGTATGGGCTGCTACAAGATGTACCTCCTGCATTCCCACTATATAGACAGGATGACATTGAGGCACCGCTCCCACTACCAGAGGAGACAGAGGGCCCAGATTTTGAGGAGTTGTCGGTAAAACCTAGGGTGGCTGACCCAGGTTATACAGAGGCCTACATGGCGTGGTGGGTAGGGTAGTACATAGGTTTATAGGTAGGGCCGCAGCTAGATCCATAGGCCATTACCAGGGAGCGGGATATAGCCCATGAGGAGAGGGACATCGTGCGACAGGAGAGGGACGCGGCACAGGCCCAGGTCACAGTTTTGTAGGGACAGCTGGCAGGGGTTATAGGGCAGCTGATAGAGATGACGAGTTGAGTGACAGTGTTGATGGGTCAAGTCACACTGCTACAGGGACAGCTCATCATAACCCAGGCACAAGCAACAACAAGACAAGTTTTTGGGGGGCAAGACCTGATGCAACATCCACCTCAGCAACCAGCTCAGGAGCCCACACAGTCAGTGTTAGCGCAGCCAGCGTTCTCACAGTCGTAGGGTTCTGTGCAGGGCACGGTAGTAGGTCTGGTGGGTCCACCATAGACTGTATCTCTAGTTAGATACAATGATGCGCTGGATGAGATCGCATATTATGAGAGGGCCATCAGGGGGTTCCCTTAGATACAATGATACTCTGAGATGAGGGTAGAACAGAGCCGATAGATGTCTAGGTCACAGATGACTGCTACTGAGTCACGTAGGAGGCACAAATCAGAGGGGGGAGATGATACAGCATCTTCTAGGCCACTGCCACCACCACCACAGCCACAGCCTTGAGGGCAGACCTTACTACTATGTATATACTGGCCTGTGAGCCGATGATGTGAGATGTATATATATTTTGTTGAGAGAGAGAGATAGAGACACAAATTGTGTCATTGTAAAAACTATATATATATATATATATATGATGAGATATTTGATCATGGATGTGTTTATGAAAAATGTTGTGGATGTGTTTGTATGTTATTTTGATTTGATATATGTTTAGGATTATGATGCTGAGACTATGGTGTTTATATGATGATGGATGTATGATTAAGATTAATGATTAATGATATGGATGAAAATGATTAATGTTAATGATTATGAAAATATGTGATTGTTTGTGATTTGATTGGCAGGTGACAAAAGAATATGATGGAAGAAATGCGTGAAAGAAATGTGATGAAGGAATGCGATGAAGGAATGCAATGAAGGAATGGGATGAAGGAATGCGATGAAGGAATGCGATGAAGGAATGGCTGAGCTAACTCCAGAAGACCCCATGTCAACTGAGTGCTGCCTACATAGCCCCTGTCATTAGGGCCTCAGGCCAATGTAGTTCTCCCAAGAAGGGAGGAAAAAGATCGAAGTGGTTGATTTTGGTCATGATAAGGATATAACATTTCCCATATGTCTGAGGGTACATGCTTGAAATGACAAGGAGGAGATGATGCTACAGCCTTTTCCAAATGGTGTAAGCTGTAACATTGGTCAGGGTTTTTCATCCCTAGCAACTATCCATATTCATGATGGATGTTTCCTAAAAATGAATTGCAGGTCAATTTATGTTTCAACAAGTAATGGTTTATGCTTGACATAAATTGTGTGGTTGATTAGTTTCCATGTGTATTGATGTCTTATGGAAACCAGAATGATTAGGCTATGTGAGTGGTTTGAAAAGAGTCAGATTGAATTGTTTTGACAAATGATGTGGTTGAATGTGATCAAAGTGTAGGCAAAAAGTAAAAGGCATAAGCGCCCTTTCATTGGCAAGGACCAAAATGACAGCATAGATAAGGGTTGTTAGAACCATGAGCCCCATTCATGCGTTGCGTCATTGACCATGAGTTGTGTTAGAGCGGTAATCGAATCACTTTGACATTAAAGTGAGCTCGAAGTCCATTGAGTAGGTGATATGATAGGAGGAAAGGGTAATCCATTTTAGAGTAGGGATAACTTTGCCCCTTTTTATAGGAGGCCCTAAGACAACTATAAGTCAAGACCATGACCCGGTTTTTTTCTTTTTTTCTTTAGAGCGAACTGATCAATGCGGGAAGTCCACATAGAGATGTCACTTGTTTTGTGGTCATTTGTGAAGCTGATCGATGCGGGAAGCTTTTAAGAAAGTGTTGTTTATAGCAAGATTTAGTCATAGCCATCCTTCGAGGGAGTGGTCTATACTTTTCTTTATAGATTGCGTTTGAATAGCTATCCTTCGAGGGAGCAGTCTATTAGCTACAACAATGATATTACAGTTGTCCCTCGATGGAGCAGTCTGCATTTTGATTTGATTTTGTGACCTTGGATATTGTGACACCCGGTGATAGAGGCGATGGGAGATAAAGAATGAAGGCAGCTAGTGGTTGAGGGTCTTCAGGTTGGACCTCCGCTACCTGTAGGGCTTTGATTAGAGGCTGATGATGCTAGGGGGAGCTTTGGATAAGGTCATATAGGGTCATCTTCACAGGCGTTTGGTGATGTTGTTTTATCATAGAGTCTTTGATTGCCTCTGAAGAAGGGGGTTGAGATGCACCTAAAATGGAAATCTTGGGTTTCGATGGTTGAGGTGCCTGGACAAAAGGATAGGTCCAAGGAATAGCAGCTTTTTCTTTCGCCTTGTCCTTTTGTGACCTAGTGGTTATATGGATAGCATTGATTTCAAAGATAAGAGGTGAAGAAGGGGTCATGGCCTGCTGGTGAGATGTTGATGTGGTTGAAGAGGTTGGATGGGAAGGTGTCGAGGGTCAGTCAAGAGTGTCCTCAAGGAGAAGAGTGTCTTTCTCCATATAGCGGTGAACGACTGCCTTGAGGGTACAACAAGTCTCGGTATCATGTCTTGGCGTATGATGGTATAAACAAATCTTTGTATCGTTGAACCAAGAAAGTTTTGACCCAAGGGGTTGGAATGGTTTGATAAATGGGAGGGTTATGCTAGAAGTATGCAAAAGTTGGCATAATATCAAAGCATATGAACCTACTAAGGGTTCTGCGCTTGTTGATGCATGACACGCTAGTGACTTTTGCTTGGAAGATGTTGAAGAAGGTTTCTGTACCACCTTTTGGGTTGGTGGTGTGGCCACATGTGAAGACGACACTTTCTTTGTGAGAGGTGCCAAATTTTTGAGAGGGGGTAGACTTGTGGTTGGCAAAGGAAGTAATGGAGGTAATTTGTGTTGGTTAAGGGTCAGAGTAGGGAGCACTCCGATTAGGGTAGAAGGATGAGGGCCTAAAATAGATGGTAATATTGATAGTGGAGGAGGGGTTCGCTTCTGCGGTCTGGCAGTCTTCTTTGACTTGGTTGGAAGACTGCTATTGGTGGAGGTCTGGTCTAAGTCCACCTTCACTTGCGGGTGAGTGAGGGTAGAGATAGGGTGAATGTCGAGTGACTTGATCGGTTTAGATGGGGTGGATGTAGGTTTAGAAGTGGGAGTCTGGTCTTTGTTGAGAGTCTTGGGAGATTCTGCCTTGGGAGGATTGGTAGCATGAGATGAGAGGGCACAGGAATGTTGAAGAGCTTTAAGATGCTCCCACAATCCCTGATGCTCCACTTTCCTTGAAGGGAGAAGTTTGATTTTCTCCACTAGCCGGGAAAATGGTTGAGAGGATGTTGGATGAGGTTTGGGTCCTTGAGAAGATGTGTTAGGTGTGGCAGTAGTCTCAGACTAAAGTTGTGTGGGAGTTATAACTGGATTATCATTGATTGAAGAAGATGGAGAGTCAGGTTCTTCTCTTGGTGGAGAAGGAACTGAAGAATGTGACTCCTCAAGCGGGTAAAGGGCAGGGATTATAGTGCCCTCCACTTGCGGTCGAGGAGTAGGTAAGGTCGGGTCCTTCATAGGCAATAGGAAGGAGGATGGTGAGACCGGTGGTGCCGATAAGGTTGAGGTGTCCTCCAAGATAAGAGAGGTTGATGGAGAACTAACTGGGGAAAGAGGTTCGTCCACACATGATGGACTGATAGATGGACTAACCTCTTGAGGTTGGTCGGGGATGAAGGGTGAGACTATATTGACTGTTTGAATGTCGTGTTCATGAGTGTTGTCAATCAAGGTCTGGACATTATTTTGAGTCAGTGGAAGATTGGGGAATGGTTGCTTGAAGATGTCGATGCCCTGATTAGGAGGTGCATTGGGATTATCTATAATGAGGTCACCCTTTTCAAGCATGTCTTGGATTATGTTTTTAAAGGTTTTGCAATTTCCTGTATCATGACCTTTGACACGGTGGTAATTACAGAATTCATTTTCCCGATACCACGCAGGGATGGCGTGTGAGGGATCAAATTATGGAGGTGGTCAGATATGGGGGAGGTTGAGAATCCCCTATTTAACAAGTTTTTCTAGTATAGACGCATATGATTCTCCAAGAGGAGTATACTGTCGTTGTACGTATCTCTACTAGAATTGATGGGTGGCGCTCTGAGATGTGGATGGCTCAGGTTGATTGGTTGAAGAGGATGAAGGTCTAACGACTACAGCGTTAGCTGAAGCTTTAGACTTAGGATTGGATGATGAAGGTTTAGAAGAAGAGGAGTAATTGGTCTTAGAGTTGGGATTCTTGCTCCACAACTTGGCTTTATTCTCCTCGATGGCACGTAATTCCAATTTGTGGGCCATCGTGAAGGCTTAGTCGAAGGTGCAAAAGGTCTGAACCCGTAAGGTGGAAGAAATATGTTTGGCACAGGCTCGGGAGAAAAGTTCAATAAGTTCAGGTTGAGATAAGGAAAAGGAGAGTTGATTGATGAGGCCTCTCTAGTGAGCAACAAAGTCAACTATAGATTCATCCTTGAATTGGCAGATAGTATAGAGGTCCGTGATTGAGACCTTCTTGGTGATGTTAATGGAGAAGTGATCAAGAAAGAGCTGAGCCAGCTGTGTAAATGTGAAGAGGGAATGGCTGGCAATAGAGCTGTACCAGTCAAGTGTAGCACCAGAGAGAGACATAGGAAACATGCACAAGAGCAATGCATCGTCATGGGAAATAAGGTAACAGGCATGCCTAAATGCCCATAAGTGCTATTGTGGGTCTTCCTTGCTTTGAAAGCGAGAAAATTTGGGAAGCTCCCACTGGTTGGGGTATGGTCTAATCGGGACGGAAGGATGAATGGGCTCATTGCAAATTTGCTCATATGAGAGAGCATTGCGTGAGCTGGAAACAGAGGTCTCTAGGCTAGACATCTTTTCCATCAACATTTTGATGATATCTGCTTTTGGATTGACGGGTGGAGCGCCCCCTAGATTATAAGGCATTTAAAAGATATTGGGAGGAGCATACGACGTGATTGGTTGCATAGACGCAACATATGGGTAACTGGTTATTAGAGCGAAAGTTGAAGCCAAAGGCACTTGTGTTATGGGGTTGGTAGGCACAAGTTGGATAGGGGCTGTCAAGGATGGTTGAGGAGTAGCCACGTTTGTTGACGGGTAAACAGTTACTCTTGTGTTGATAGGTGCAAGAGTAGGGGGGATAGAGACCAGTAGGTTTTGGAAAGGTGTGGGATTTAATTGAGTAGCTTAAGGTTGAGGGAGTACCGGAACCCCCATGGAGGTAGGTTTAGATGGAGTGGCTAAGTTTTGAAGGTAGGACACGGTTGGGTTATTAGTGGAGGCATTGACTTGATTGTCTAGAGGCTGAATTGTAGGTGTTGTTGATGTGGTTCTTGTCTCGACTAAGGAAGTTGGCATCCCATAGATTGGGTTGCCTAGGGAGTCTCGCATTTGGCTATGCACGAGATAGTGTTGCAAGGCTTTGACGTTGAAGTCCAAGAATCATGCGAAATCTTGGTTCCCTTCTGGGACAATAGGAGTTTGGGGCGAGGTTGGGCGAGTAGGAGTTCTTTCAATCTCCGAGTGGAACTCCATTATAGGACTGGTTATAGATGGTGAAGGTGGAAGTGATTGTTGCCTAGCGTGGTCAAGGAGAGCCTTGGTTTGATTGCGTGTCAAAACCATTCAAGGCAAGAAAGGGTCTGGTTTTAGAAAACTATGTTTTTCAGTCTCAAAAAACCAGAATGAATGTTTAGACAGCAAGAAAGTTGGATTTTAAGCTTGTTGTTTTTGGAAAAAAGAAATTGGACAGTGACCGATGTTAGTATAAAAACTGATGTCGGTGAAAAAGACTACCGATGTCGGTCAGATAACTGATGTCGGTTACTGTGTTTTCTAGAAACTCAAAAAAAAAAGTTTTTGGAAATAAAGAAGACGTCCTTACTAGCTCAAAAAAAAGATAAAAATAGAAAATAAGATGAAGACAGGCAGATCTTAGCGTTAAATCCCTAAAAATAATTTTATTAGGATCGTGTGGCTTATGCCTTAAAGTGATGTTTGAGGAGGTTGGCTGTTAGAAGGGTCCTAGAATAAGTAATCTAAATATGGTTTTAGGTATGTTTAGGTGCTCAAAAGTCTGTGTTAGGTTCCGTACATGGCCTGGTGCTAAGGAGTAAGCTCCCCTCACTTCACGATTCCAGTGGTTAGCTGGTCTCGCTTAGCCAAAGTATACTTTCCCTATAGATTAGACTCTGCCAGAGAATAGAGTGGGCTTTCCCCTTGGTGGTGAAATCTAAGTAGGATCGCCGAGATGGGTAAGGTATCCGCTGGGTGATGAAATCCCAGTCGAGCCTTGTCTCAAGTGAGTTTGATGTTTAATTTAGTGCACGTGGTTTGGTTGTGTAACATCAAGTGATCTACGATTTATTCAATATGTGGTTTATTAATTACTAAGTGTGGACTAAGAAGTGCAAGCAAGCAGAGATGGAATGCAATATATTTTAAAGTCCCAAATCAAAATGTTAAGTTGGAATGAAAACAAGTTGAGAAAGGGTTGAAGGAAATGATTTTTGACTAGTCTATAAATGCAAGAAAAGAAAGAAAAAGTTCTTTCTATTCCTGCTTATGATGTCTTTTAGAAAAGAAGAAAGAGGTGAAGAGGGAGAAACCTAATGCACCTAAATGAAAAAAGGAGGAAAGGAACCCAAGGAAGGCCCTAAGGGTCCCACCGGGCATGCCAGAATGTTTCTATGCAATTTCGCTTTCAAATTCAAAGGAGAGAAAATGAGAAACTTAAAGAAATGGTCAAGACTTGTATGTACCTGGATGTAGTCTATGCACCGTAATCTAGACATTGTGAGAACTCCTCTTTTGTTGTGGAGGATGACACCTGAAAGAGACAGACACTAAAACATGAAAAATGTTAGTTGATAAGAGGGTGGATTGCCAAGCAAAATCTTGGTCTTAGAAGCGCTAAGGCTTCTTGGAGGATGACAATCCACTGTTTAAAATAGAATATGACAGAGACAAAAAAGAGAAATGATAAAACACTTGAAAAGAAAGAACTAAAAGCAAATGTGTACCTGATAAGCTACAATCTACTTAACACAGTCATCGACGTCGGTGATATTGTTAGCGTCGGTCAGGGAGGTCACCGACGACGGTTATACTGCCAACATCGGTAGGGGAAGTGGATGAGGTCGGTCAGGGCAAATGGCCAGGGATGGGTTACAAGTCTAGTTTTTGGTCTGCAGAATGGATTTGGTCTCGTCTGAGGGTCTATGAGGGATTTAGAGGGATTGTTTGGGGTCTAAGGGACTAAGAATCTTGTCAAGAAAAGGGGTGAGAAGCAGGAAAAATGCCTTTCAACCTTTCTATAAAGCAATTTAGTCAGGTTGATTAGATGAGTCTTAAGATGGTCTGTAGGTCTCTGATAATTTGTGCTGAGTTGATTGGACAAAGGGTGTTGTCTAAAGAGAGACTAAAGGAGAGTCAGAGGCAAAGAAAAGGGAATAAAGGGTGAGAGAAGGCTTTTCAGCCTCTCCGAGAAGAACAGGGAAGGTTGGGTCAAGGATGCTTGGAATAGATAGTAGAGAGAATGCTAATATATTTGAAATAATATTAAAATGAAAAAAGTACAAATACTTAGCTGTGATATGAGTTGGCAAAGGTACAGATGCTGTGTTTCAGTTGTCGCTGGTGATGGGGATATTGTGCAATCCCTGTGTAGAATGTCTGATGCAAGACCTTAGTGCCTAAAAAGTGCTGCCAAGAATGTTGATCCCTGCAAGAACACCAAGAAGCCTAGAACACTGAAAAGCAAAAGCACGAGAACTTTGTTTCACTGGAAGAATATTCAAGAGTCGTGATTAGCTCCAGAGATTCACCGATTTCTAATTGGGATCTGTCAAAGGGTTAGAAAATTGGTTTAAGTATAACTGACATCGGTGATTCCACCGACGTCGACTGACATTTGACTGATGTCAGCGGGTGTAAAATGGGAAAAAGAGCCACCAAGCCTGTTTTTCATCCGCCAAGTGCACTATCCGTTGAAGAATGTCAAAGGTTGGGCTAAATACGCACGAGAGTTTGTTAAGCAGTTAGAAAGAAGTAAGAATAGGTCTTGGGTGAGTCATAGGGTGGGAAATAGTCCAAGGTGAGGTGTTAGGCGAGGTGTCAAAGGGGAGAATATTAATAGTAAATTTTTATTTTTAAATTAGTAAGTGCATGTTTTAGGAATGGGTTAAGAAAGGACCAATGGGGAAGGTGACCAAGGGTTAGACACTATTTCGGTGTCTACATTTACCCCTTTTTGTCTTGTTAGTTGCTCTAAACAAATTGCAAGACAAAAATAGGAGTCGGTTGCCCCAGGTATGGGATAAGGTTGATTTCATCTTGTTGGTTGTTCAAGTGAACTGTAAGACAAAAATAGGTGAGGGTTGGTTGCCCTGATTATGGATGAGGTATTCTCCCTCAAAGCAGGAGTCGAGAAAAAGGAACCTGGAATCGGGTGCTGATTTGACAAAGATTGGATAAAAAAGGGGTGAAGATAGAGTGAGAACGCTGCAAAAGTTGTGATTGCACGTACACCACTTCACGAGGATGGTCAGGTCAAATTGTCATAGTTCGAGGGTTAATGAGTGCCAAAATTGAAATAATCGGGCCTCAGCATTTAGTCATCTACTGATTGGGTTATTCAATCTAAGTTGTAGCTCCAATGGTCGTCGTGTTCCAGGTATCCCAGGCTCAAAAAGTGCTCCTAGAAACATGAAAAAGTCACAAGTAGTATGGATCAACCGGCTTGCTATCCTATACTTGTGAAGGTCAAAAGTTTGTGCACAATTTTGCTAACCAATCATGAGGTAGCATACATGCAAAAACAACCAATGCAAAATCGCTTTGGAAGTAGTCATAGTTAGAGTAGATGATCATGATCTCCAAGGTCTGGTGGTCAATGGATGGAGGCAAAAGTGATCTCAAGTGTGCCCCAGGGGGCTAAGATGACGTGGTCTGGAGGACTGACTGATTGGGGGCATGATTTTCAGGCAACAGAAAAAAGAGGAGGTTGGAAGGACGCCGATGTCTGTGACAAAAATTGACATTGGTAGCCAAAAATAGCTGACGTCGGTAGAGGTCGGCCGATGTCAGTGGATTAGGGCACGCTAATGCCGACATCGACGGCCTACCAAATCTGATAAAACTAGATTGGTGGCCCACCAAAGGTCATTTGTGATTATTTGACTGAGAGAAAAAAGGTGCTCTAGATTTTAGGAGTGAAACTGACTGGTAGTGAGTGAATTAGCGGTGTGAGGTGGCAGAGTGAGATTGGTGGAGAGAGGGAGTGGATTGGAGTTGGATTGGAGGTTGAAGAGTCAGTTGTGGGCCAGTAGGAGTTCAAGGTAGAAGTGATGGCAGAGGGCAGTAGAGGACCCGCAGGAGGTCCACCACCAGTGGCACCCATCGTGCCACCATGCCGATGACATCGAGATGAGGTAGGAGGGTCTCTGAACCCTATGTGGTTGTGATTTGAATTTGATTTGATTTTTGAATTTTTGATTGTTTTAGGCAGAAATCAAGGGGGGTGGGTAGCTAGGAGGGTGGGGAATATATCTAGGAGAGGTTAGGAGTCTTTGAGAGGGTTTTGGGGGGTGTAGGGGGGAGAAAAGGGGAGGCCCTAATTTTTAGGGCTTGCCCCATTTGGCCCTAGGGTCGAACCAGTCACCGACGTCGACGGGTTTGCCGGTGTCAGCCGACCAGCAACCGGCGTCGGTCACTAACCTACCGACGTCGATTACTAAGTGACCGATGTCGGTTAGGTGAGTGCCATCGCTGGCATGCTAATTGATGTCGGTTGGCTACCTGGTCAAAAGAGGGATGAAAAATGTTTAAGTCAAGGGGTCGAAGCTACGCCAAGGGCTTCTCAAGTGTTGGGTCAGGCATAGATAGTGAAATAGGGAAATTTTTTAGCATGAGATTGACTTGGGTGGATGCAAGCGAGGCTGACTTTGATGTTGCAGGATCACCTCCCGACATTATTGATGCAAATACACGGAGGGGTGACAGTGGATGAGTGGGCGCAGATGAGTGCAGTTGGACTCAGTGGGCTGCAACGCTACTTTAGAGTGGCACGGGATGTGAGCTTGATGGTGGTGCTAATCAAGCGGTGGGATCATTCCACCAACACTTTCTATCTGCCCACGAGAGAGATGATAGTCACAGTCGAGGATGTGTACCAGATTTTGTGGCTGTCGGTACACGGAGCAGACCTTTATGCATGCTCGAGAGAGGCACATGATATTCATATGGTTACGCTGTTTGGAGAGCACGTCGCTGAGATGAGCTACCACTCAGTGAGTTTTATGTATGAGCCTTTATACGCTGTAGATGAGGACGCACATCGAATAGCGGTGTTGATGATGATAGGCATCACAATGTACGCATTGCCAGATGCAGAGGGTGGTAGGGTTTCGATCGCTATGACCAGAGTTTTGACAAATATGTTAGAGCAGCAGACAGTGTTCACCTGGGTACCAATGTTTTTGGCCCAGGTGTATAGAGAGCTGTGGGGTATCAGTCGGTGATGGCGATACAGCTTGTGCGTGGGCCACCTGCTACATTGCTGGCCCTATGAACATATAGTGGTTACCCATCCTCTTGGCCTCCCAGTGGTGATTTTGGCTAGCTTCAGGGTTGGATTCAGGTAGTGGCATGAGGTGATGGCACAGATGCGGGTAGATGGAGTGGTCAGAGACATTGACCACTATAGAGGGGTACTGGAGGCCCTGATTCCTGCAGACATCATTTGGAGACCATACTTGGTTTATCCAGCGTTCAGAGACCAGGGAAAGTAGCTGGTTGGTGTGCAGAGCCTAAGATGGGTCAGGGGCAGGTGAGCTGGTGAGCTCGAGAGAGTGCCAGCAGAGAGAGTGTGGCACCAGTACAGGCTACTACAGGATGTACCTCCCGCATTCCCACTGTATAGATGGGATGACATTGAGGCACCGCTCCCACTACCAGAGGAGACAGAGGGCCCAAATTTTGAGGAGTTGCTGGCAAGACCTGGGGTGGCTGACCTAGGTTATATAGAGGCCTACATGGCATGGTGGGCAGGGCAGTACATAGGTTTACAGGTAGGGCCACAACCAGATCCACAGGCCATTACCAGGGAGCGGGATATAGCCCATGAGGAGAGGGACATCACGTGACAGGAAAGGGACGTGGCATAGGCCCAGGTCACAATTTTGTAGGGACAGCTGGCAGGGGTTACAGGGCAGCTGACAGAGATGACAAGTTGAGTGACAGTGTTGACAGGTCAGGTCACACTGCTACAGGGACAACTCGCCATAGCCCAGGCACAGGCAGCGGTAGGACAAGTTTTTGGGGGGCAGGACCTGATGTAACATCCACCTTAGCAGCCAGCTTAGGAGCCCACATAGTCAGTGTCAGTGCAGCCAGCATTCTCATAGCCATAGGGTTCAGTACAGGGCATGGCAGCAGGTCTCATGGGTCCACCACAGACTGTATCTCTAGTTAGATATAGTGATGCGCTGGATGAGATCGCATATTATGAGAGGGCCATTAGGGGGTTCCCTCAGATACAATGATACTTTGAGACGAGGGCAGAGCAGAGCTGATAGAGGTCTAGGTCATGGACGACTGCTACTGAGTCACGTAGGAGGCATAAATCAGAGGGGGGAGATGATACAGCATCTTCCAGGCCACTGCCGCCACCACCACAGCCACAGCCTTGAGGGCAGACCTTGCTACTATGTATATATCGGCCTGTGAGCCGATGATGCGAGATGTATATATATTTTGTTGAGAGAGAGAGATAGAGACACAGATTGTGTCATTATAAAAACTATTGATATATATATATATATATATATATATATATATATGATGGGATATTTGATCATGGATGTGTTTATAAAAAATGTTGTGGATGTGTTTGTATGTTATTTTGATTTGATATATGTTTAGGATTATGATGCTGAGATTATGATGTTTATATGATGATGGATGTATGATTAAGATTAATGATTAATGATATGGATGAAAATGATTAATGTTAATGATCATGAAAATATGTGATTGTTTGTGATGTGATTGGCAAGTGACAAAAGAATGTGATGGAAGAAATGCGATGAAGGAATGCGATGAAGGAATGCGATGAAGGAATGCGATAAGGAATGGGATGAAGGAATGTGATGAAGGAATGGCCGAGCTAACCCTAGAAGACCCCGTGTCAACTAAGTGCTGCCTACATAGCCCCTGTCATTAGGGCCTCAGGCCAATGTAGTTCTCCCAAGAAGGGAGGAAAAAGATCAAAGTGGTTGATTTTGCTCATGATAAGGATATAGCATTTCCCATATGTCTGAGGGTACATGCTTGAAATGACAAGGAGGAGATGATGCTACAGCCTTTTCCAAATGGTGTAAGCTGTAACATTGGTCGGGGTTTTTCATCTCTAGCAACTATCCATATTTGTGATGGATGTTTGCTAAAAATGAATTGCAGGTCGATTTATGTTTCAGCAAGTAATAGTTTATGCTTGACATAAATTGTGTGGTTGATTAGTTTCCATGTGTATTGATGTCTTATGGAAACCAGAATGATTAGGCTATGTGAGTGGTTTGAAAAGAGTTAGATTGAATTGTTTTGACAAATGATGTGGTTGAATGTGACCAAAATGTAGGCAGAAAGTAAAAGGCATAAGCACCCTTTCATTCACAAGGACCAAAATGACAGCATAGATAAGTGTTGTTAGAACCAAGAGCCCCATTCATGCGTTGCGTCGTTGACCATAGTCATGTTAGAGTGGTAATTGAATCACTTCGACATTAAAGTGAGCTCGAAGTCCCTTGAGTAGGTAAGGGGATAGGAGGAGAGGGTAACCCGTTTTTAGAGTAGGGATAACTTTTCCCCTTTTTACAGGAGGCCCTAAGACAACTATAAGTCAAGTCCATGACCCATTTTTTTTTTTAAGAGCGGACTGATCAATGCGGGAAGTCCACATAGAGATGTCACTTGTTTTGTGGTCATTTGTGAATCTGATCGATGCGAGAAGCTTCTAAGAAAGTGCTATTTGTAGCAGGATTTAGTCATAGCCATCCTTCAAGGGAGTGGTCTATACTTTGCTTTATAGATTTAAAGGCGTTTGAATAGCTATCCTTCGAGGGAGCAGTCTATTAGCTACAACAATGATATTACAGCTATCCTTTGAGGGAGCAGTCTGCGTTTTGATTTAGTTTTGGGACCTTGGATATTTTGACATCTTGATTTAGTTTTGACAGAATGTTGAGTCATGGACAAGACTTATAGAAGGTCAAGGGCTCCCTTTTATTAGGACAAAGTAGCCATACGTCATAAAAGGGTTTGTAGAGGATTTTGTTAAGGGAAAAAAGGTGGAATGGATTGAGGATTAAAAGGAAAAGAATTGCTCAAGGGACGAGATCAAGTTAAATGTCAAGTGGATGAGTACTTGACTAACAGTAGAATGGTTGCAGATGCAAAGCATTAAAGGGCTCAGGTTCTGGTTGGCCTTCAAGAGAAGACAGACGATAAGTCCCTGATCCATACTTGTGCATGATGATATAAGGTCTGAGCCAATTAGGAGAAAATTTGCCTCGTTTACTCTGTTCCATATTGGTCACATGTTAGTTCTCTTTGAGGACGAGGTCTCCGATATTGAAATCTCATTCTCTCAGAGTTTTGTTATAGGCTCGTTTGATGCAATTTTGATAGACATGGAGATGATTGAGGGTAGCAAGATGACGTTTGTTGAGTAACTCAAGTTGAGCTAATTGATCTTGATGAAAGTCATCATTAGAAAGAATGTCACAGAGTGAAATGCGAAGAGACGAGATCTGTACTTTGAGAGGTAAGATAGCCTCTATTCCATACACTAGAGAGAAAGGGGTAGCACCTGCAGAGGTTCGGATGCTAATGCAGTAGGCCCACCAAGTGAAGGGAATATGAATGTGCCAATCCCTTCCAGTGTCGTTGACCACCTTCATGAGAATTTTAGTTAAGATTTTATTAGAAGCCTCAGCCTGCCCATTTTCTTGTGGGTAGTAAGGCGAAGAAAAGTTGAGTTTAATGCCAAAGGAGTCACAAAGTTTTTAGATAGTTTTATTTTTAAATGACTTTCCATTATCGGTGATGATTTTGTGAGGTACACTGAAACGACAGATGATGTGGGTGTTGATGAAGTCGACAATCTTGTCAGCTTTTATGGAGATGAGAGGAATAGCTTCCATCCATTTAGTGAAATACTTGGTGGCAGTGATGATGGATTGATGACAAAGAGACTAATGAGGGTTAATCTCGCCAATGAGATCTAAGCCCCATTGTGAAAAAGGCCAGAAATCTTGAGCAACTTGTAAGGCGTGACTAGGGAGATGAAGCAAGTTAGCATGCTGCTGACACTTGATGCAATGTCAAACATAATTGCTACAGTCTTGATGAAGTGTGGGCCAATAATAACCCAAGTGAAGGATGCACTTGGCAACCGAGTTACCACTGAAGTGTCCACCACAAATCCTATCATGGGCTTGTTTAACAGCATGAGAGGCTTCAGTGGAGTTTAAACAATGAAGAAGAAGGCCATCAAAACCTCTTTTATAGAGAAGGCCCCCTAGCATGGTATAGCAAGTGGTGCGCTTAATGAAAGCATGCCACGCATTGTTAGAGAGGTTGGGAGGAATGATAGAATGAGCCAAGTAGTCCTCAAGTTGTTTATACCATACATCTTGTGAACTAAAGTCTATGGTGTGGACGAGGTTAATGTCAGTGGAGATGTATGAAGGCAATGGCACACAATGTACCATGACATAAATTCTTGATGAGGATGATGATGAAGAAGGAATATGCGAGGCGAGGGAAGCCATGGTGTCAGCAAACTTATTCGTCGATCAAGGAACAGTCTATAGTAAGTGATGGTCGAAAGATGGTAGAAGAGTGTCAACACAGTGCTTGTACTTTTGTAAAATTTTATTTTTACAAAGATATGAACCATTGATTTGATTGACGACAAGTTATGAGTCATCGAAGATGTTGATGGTCTTGATGTTTAAAGAAAGGGCAGTTTGAAGTCCCAAAATTAAGGCTTCGTATTTGGCCATATTATTGGTACATTCAAAGTCAAGTTTGAAAGACAGGGGCATGGGTTGACCTTCATGTGGAATGAGGATGACCCCCACACCCCCACCGAGTTGACATTTAGATCCGTCGAAGAACATCATCATTTGGTAGAATGTGTCATCAGTCGAGAGAGTGGCGATAGATTCATCGGGAAACTTGCACTAAGAAGGTTGATTGTTGGGAAGAGGGGCATCCGCTAGTTGGTCAGCGATTGTTTGCCCTTTTATAGATTTTTACTGGACAAATTCTAAGTCAAATTCAGCAAGAAGCATGAGCCAACGAGCCATACGCTAGTTTTGATATGGCTTAGAATGCATGTATTTAAGAGAATCAGTGTGGGTGATGACAAAGGTTTTGTGATTGAGAAGATAGTGACGGAGCTTGGTAGTGGCAAAGACTAATGCCAAATAGATTTTCTCAGTATGAGTATACCAAGTTTCGTAATCGACAAGTGTTCAACTTATGTAATAGACCGCTTGCTCACGGTGTTGCTCGTCTCGATGTGCGATCATGGCACCTAACGAATGATTGGTTGCTGAGATGTAGAGGTAGAAGGGTTGGTCATCTTTTGGTGGAATAAGGACTGGTGGAGAGACCAAATAGCGTTTGAGGGCTTTAAAAGCCTCTTGGCAATCGTTATCCCATTTAAAGGAGACATCCTTCTTGAGGAGGTGATGAAAGGGTTGGCAGCGGTCAGAAAGCTGCGAAATGAAGCGGTGGATGGATTGGAGCTTCCCTTGTAGACTGCGAAGTTGTTTGAGATTAGTTGGAGGTGGCATTTCGAGGATAGCATGGATTTTGGTAGGATTTATCTTGATGCCACAAAGAGAGACAATGAATCCCAGGAGCTTTCCAGAGAGGACCCCAAAGACGCATTTCTTGGGGTTAAGATGGACATGGTACTGAAGAAGGCGAGAGAAGATGATCTTGAGGATAGTCAAATGGTAGTGACGAAGCTTAGACTTGCCAAGCAGGTCATCTACATAGTCCTCCATGATTGTATGGAGGAGATCATGAAAGATGTAAGTCATGGCACGCTGATATGTGGCACCTGCATTTTTCAAACCAAAAGGCATGACTCGATAGCAAAAAGTTCCCCATGGTGTAATGAAGGTGGTTTTGTGTTGATCTTCCAATGCAATCAAGATTTGGTTATATCCTGAAAATCCATCCATGAGTGATAACATCTCATGGCCAGCCGTAAGATCAACAAGTTGGTCAATGTTTAGAAGAGGAAAGTCATCCTTGGGACAAGCTAGGTTAAGGTCATGATAGTTTATGTAGATCCAGATCCCCCTAGTCGCCTTGGTGACAGGAACAATGTTAGAGACCCACTGCAGATAATCGATGGGTTGGATGAAGGAGACAGAAAGAAGGCGCTGAAGCTCCTCTTTGACAAAGAGCGCAACACGAGGATGCATTTTGTGAAGCTTTTGCCTAACAGGTTTAGCCTCTGGGTTTGTGACAATGTTATGAGTGGCAATGTTATGGTCAATACTAGGCATGTCAGCGTAGGTCCAGGCAAAGGCTTTATGATTGTCTGAGAGAAATGTGGTATAGTCGATCTGCTCCTGGGTGTCTAAAGATTGACCAATCTTTAAGACATGAGGAACATTAGAAGATGAAAGGTTAATGTCAATGGTTGATTCATTTAACATAACTTGTGTTTCAGAAGGGAGGGAGCCCTGAATGAAAGAATCATCAGCACCCATATAGGTAAGAATGGCATCGTTGTCTATGCAGTGAACAGTGTTGATGGTTGCTGATTCATCATCTATTATGCTGGGATAAACAAGAGGGAGAGATTTGGGAACCCCATTGAGCTGATAGGTTAGGGGTTCCAAGCAGATGGTGTTTATGCAAAAAAAAAAAACTAGAAGGGATGGAAACCACCGACTCCATAGGTGAAGATGGAAGAATAGGCGAGTCTGGAAGAGATTGGTCGATGGTTGGTTCGGGGCAAAGGTTTGTGGAAGCCTCAGTGGGTTCTTGGAAACCCAGCCCATACCATTTCTTGGCATTATCATCATTGGGTGGTTCAATGGGCCGATGAGAGCCTTGTTCGTAGTGCCCAAAGCCAAAACCCTTCCATGCACACCTATAAAAGTAGGTATGTGCAAAGGTGGGGTTGCCAAGAAAGGAGAAATCAGATGTGAATATTTGAGGTGAGGAGGAAGGATTTGATTCAGTAAGAACTTGATCCAACCCCCCATAGACGAGATTGGTTCAAAGGCTAGGAGGACCATAAGGAATGACCATTCCGATCTGATAGTCATAGCTTGGGTTTTGATGACGCTGTCCATACTCTTAGGGAGTCTAGAACATGTCTAGAGTAAGTAGGCGATATTCCCCCAGTGAAAGTCTTTGGAAGATATCGTCTATGGGGTCCTTGGTTGTTAATTGAGAAGGTAATGTGGTGGCAACCACTGTTTGTGTACTAGTTGACGCTTCTGCGGATGGAGACGATGTCTGGGTTAATGCCTTGAGAGGGATAAGAACATCATTTGGGCGATAGGTTGTGTTACAAGTCTTAAAAGGGGATGGGTCAGTAGGAATGACATGGACTTGTTTGTTGTGTTCAAATTTGACACAACGGTGAAGTGTTGAAGGAACACAAGCCATGGCATGGATCTAGGGTCGTCCTAATAGTATGTTATATTAGAATTCTCCCTCAATGATGTAGAAGAGCTCTGGGATTGTGCGTGGACCAATGCGGATATGGAAGATGACAGTGCCAATAGTGTTAGCGGTGGTGTCATTAAAGGATCTAAGGATTGCATCGGTTTTCAATACGTAATTCTTGGGAAGAGCCAATTGATCAAAGGCATGGGTGGAAATGATATTAATTCTGGTGCCCCCATCAATCATAACTCGTTTAATACGGGTTCAATCAATGTAGGCTGTGATGAAAAGAGCAGCGTCCTGATCTTCCAAGGTAGAGGTAGGAATTTCAGAATCACTGAAAGTGATAAAGGCGATGGGGGATAAAGAATGGACTAAGGTAGCTAGTGGCTGAGGGTCTTCAGGTTGGACCTCCGCTACCTATAGGGCTTTGATTAGAGCTGATGATGCTGGGGGGAGCTTTGGATAAGGTCATATAGGGTCATCTTCACAGGCATTTGGTGAAGTTGTTTTATCATAGAGTCTTTGATTGCCTCTGAAGAAGGGGGTTGAGATGCACCTAAAATGGAAATCTTGGGTTTCAGTGGTTGAGGTGCCTAGACAAAAGGATAGGTCCAAGGAATAGTAGTTTTTTCTTTTGCCTTGTCCTTTTGTGACCTAGTGGTTATATCGATAGCATTGATTTCAAAGATAGGAGGTGAAGAAGGGGTCATGGCATACTGGTGAGATGCTGATGTGGTTGAAGAGGTTGGATGAGAAGGTGTCGAGGGTCAGTCAAGAGTGTCCTCAAGGAGAAGAGTGTCTTTCTCCATATAGTGGCGAACAACTGCCTTGAGGGCACAACAAGTCTCGATATCATGTCCTGGCGTATGATGGTATAAACAAATCTTCGTATCATCGAACCAGGAAGGTTTTGACTCGAGGGGTTGGAATGGTTTGATAGATGGGAGGGTTATGCTAGAAGTCTATAAAAGTTTGCGTAATATCAAAGCATATGAACCTACTAAGGGGTCTGCGCTTGTTGATGCATGACGTGCTGGTGACTTTCGCTTGGAAGATGTTGAAGAAGGTTTCCATACCACCTTTTGGGTTGGTGGTGTGGCCACATGTGAAGACGGCACTTTCTTTGTGAGAGGTGCCAAATTTTTGAGAGGGGGTAGACTTGTGGTTGGCAAAGGAAGTAATGGAGGTAATTTGTGTTGCTTAAGGGTCAGAGTAGGGAGCACTCCGATTAGGGTAGAAGGATGAGGGCCTAAAATGGAGGGTGATGTTGATGGTGGAGGGGTTCGCTTCTGTGGTCTGGCAATCTTCTTTGACTTGGTTAGAAGACTACTATTGGTCGAGGTCTGGTCTAAGTCCATCTTCACTTGCAGGTGAGTGAGGGTAGAGACAGGGCAAATGCCGAGTGACTTGATCGGTTTAGATGGGATGGATGTAGGTTTAGATGTGGGAGTCTGATCTTTATTGAGAGTCTTGGGAGATTCTGCCTTGGGAGGATTGGCAGCATGAGATGAGAGGGCACGGGAATGTTGAAGAGCTTTAAGACACTCCCACAATCCCTGATGCTCCACTTTCCTTGAAGGGAGAAGTTCGATTTTCTCCACTAGTCGGGAAAATGGTTGAGAGGATGTTGGATGAGGTTTGGGTCCTTGAGAAGATGTGTTAGGTGTGGTGGTAGTCTGAGACCGAAGTTGTGTGGGAGTTATAACTGGATTTTTGTTGATCAAAGAAGATGGAGAGTCAGGTTCTCCTCTTGGTGGAGAAGGAACTGAAGAATGTGACTCCTCAAGCGGGTAAAGGGCAGGGATTATAGTGCCCTCCACTTGCGATCGAGGAGTAGGTAAGGTTGGGTCCTTCATTGGCAATAGGAAGGAGGATGGTGAGACCAGTGGTGCCAGTAAGGTTGAGGCATCCTCTAAGATAAGAGAGGTTGACAGAGAACTAACCGGGGAAAGAGGTTCATCCACACATGATGGACTGATAGATGGACTAACCTCTTGAGGTTGGTCGGGGATGAAGGGTGAGACCGTATTGACTGTTCGAATGTCATGTTTATGAGTGTTGTCAATCAAGGTCTAGACATTATTTTGAGCTAATGGATGATTGGGGAATGGTTGCTTGAAGATGTCGATGCCCTAATTAGGAGGTACATTGTTATTATCTAGAACGAGGTCACCCTTTTCAAGCATGTCTTGGATTATGTTTTTAAAGGTTTTATAGTTTCCTGTATCATGACCTTTGACATGGTGGTAATTGCAGAAGTCATTTTCCCGATACCACACAGGGATGGCGCATGAGGGATCAAATTGTGGAGGTGGTCGGATCTGGGGGAGGTTGAGAATCCCCTATTTAACAAGTTTTTCTAGTATAGACGCGTATGATTCTCCAAGAGGAGTATACTGTCGTTGTATGTATCTCTACTAGAATTGACAGGTGGCACTCTGAGATGTGGATGGCTCAGGTTGATTGGTTGAAGAGGACGAAGGTCTAATGACTATAGCGTTAGCTGAAGCTTTAGACTTAGGATTGGATGATGAAGGTTTAAAAGAAGAGGAGTCATTGGTCTTAGATTTGGGATTCTTGCTTTGCAACTTGACTTTATTCTCCTCGATGGCACGTAATTCCAGTTTGTTGGCCATCGTGAAGGCTTCGTCGAAGGTGCGGAAGGTCTGAACCCGTAAGGTGGAAGAAATATGTTTGGCGCAGGCTTGGGAGAAAAGTTCAATAAGTTTAGGTTGAGGTAAGGAAAAGGAGAGTTGATTGATGAGGCCTCTCCAGTGAGCAACGAAGTCAGCTATAGATTCATCCTCGAATTGGCAGATAGTATAGAGGTTCGTGATTGAGACCTTCTTGGTGATGTTAATGGAGAAGTGATCAAGAAAGAGCTAAGCCAGCTGTGTAAATGTGAAGAGGGAATGGTTGGCAATAGAGATGTACTAGTCAAGTGTAGCACCAGAGAGAGACATAGGGAACGTGCGCAAGAGCAATGCATCGTCATGGGCAATAAGGTAACATGCATGTCTAAATGCCTGTAAGTGCTGTTGTGGGTCTTCCTTGCTTTGAAAGCGAGAAAATTTGGGAAGCTCCCACTAGTTGGGGTATGGTCTAATCGGGACGAAAGGATGAATGGGCTCATTGCAAATTTGCTCATATGAGAGAGCATTGTGTGAGCCAGAAATGGAGGTCTCTAGGCTAGACATCTTGTCCATCAGCATTTTTATGATATCCCACCAGGCGTGCCAGAATGTTTCTATACAATTTCACTTTCACATTCAAAGGAGAGAAAATGAGAAACTTAAAGAAATGGTCAAGGCTTGTATGTACCTGGATGTAGTCTGTACACCATAATCTAGATGTTGTGAGAACTCCTCTTTTATTGTGGAGGATGACACCTGAAAGAGATAGACACTAAAACATGAAAAATGTTAGTTGATAAGAGGGTGGATTGCCAAGAAAAAGCTTGGTCCTAGAAGCGCTAAGGCTTCTTGGAGGATGACAATCCACTGTTTAAAATAGAATATGACAGAGACAGAAAAGAGAAATGGTAAAACACTTGAAAATAAAGAACTAAAAGCAAATGCATACCTAATAAGCTGCAATCTGGTTAACACAGTCACTGATGTCGGTGATATTTCCAGCGTCGGTTAGGGAGGTCGCCGATGACAGTTAGACTGTCGACGTCGGTAGGGGAAGTGGACGAGGTTGGTCAGGGCAATGGCCAGGGACGGGTTACAGGTCTAGTTTCTGGTCTGCGGGATGGACTGTGGTCTTGTCTGTGAGTCTGAGGGTCTATGAGGGAGTTAGAGGGACTGCTTGGGATCTAATGGACTGAGAATGTTGTCAGGAAAAGGGGTAAGGGGCAGGAAAAAGGCTTTTCAGCCTTTCTATAAAGCAATTTGGTTAGGTTGATTAGATGGGTCTTAAGATGGTCTATAGGTCTTTGATAACTTGTGTTGAGTTGATTGGACAAAGAGTGTTGTCTAAAGAGAGACTAAAGGAGTGTCAGAGGCAAAGAAAAGGGAATAAGGGGTGAGAGAAGGCTTTTCAGCCTCTCTGGGAAGAACAGGGAAGGTTGGGTTAAGGATGCTTGGAATAAATAGTAGACAGAATGCTAATATATTTGAAATGATACTGAAATGAAAATAGTACAAATACTTAGCTGTGATACGAGTTGGCAAAGGTACAGAAGCTGTGTCTCAATTGTCGCTGGTGATGGAGATATCGTGCAATCCCTATGCAGAATGTCTGATGTAAGACCTTAGTGTCTAAAAAGTGCTACCAAGAATGTTGATCCCTGCAAGAACACCAAGAAGCCTAGAACACTAAAAAGCAAAAGCACAAGAACTTTGTTTCACCAGAAGAAGATTTGAGAGTCGTGATTAGCTCCAGAGATTCACCGATTTTTGATTGGGATCTGTCAAAGGGTTAGAAAATTGGTTTAAGTATAACCGACGTCGGTGATTCCGCCGGCGTCAGCCAACATTTGACCGATGTCAGTGGGTGTAGAATGGGAAAAAGAGCCACCAATCCCATTTTTCATCTGCCAAGTGCACTATCCATTGGAGAATGTCAAAGGTTGTGCTAAATACGCACGAGAGTTTGTTAGGCGGTTAGAAAGAAGTAAGAATAGGTCTTGGGTGAGTCATAGGGTGGGAAATAGTCCAAGGCGAGGTGTCAGGCAAGGTGTCAAAGGAGATAATATTAATAGTAAATTATTATTTTTAAGTTAGTAAGTGCACGTTTTAGGAATGGGTTAAGAAAGAACCAAGGGGGAAGGTGACCAAGGGTTAGACACTATTTCGGTGTCTACAGTTGGTTGTATACTAATGGTGCTTTATCCAATTGTTTGTAAATTTCTTACCCTTTAATTGAATTTTTATAAAGAAATTCAAGTTTAAAATCCACTAAAATCATGAGCCACTTGGCCATACATTAGTTTTGGTATGGCTTGGAGTGCATGTACTTGAGTGGGTTGATATTGATTAAGACATAGGTTTTGTGGTTAAGAAGGTAGTGGAAAATTTTGGTGGCCATGAATATTAAATCTAAGGAAAATTTCTCAGTATGGTTGTATCAAGTCTCATAATCTACAAGCATGTGGCTAATGTAGTATATGGCTTGCTCTTTATGTTGTTCATCCTGATAAACAAGCATTACCCTTAGGGAGTGGTTGGTGGTAGAGATATAAAGGTATAAAGTTTGGTCATATTTGGGAAGGGTGAAGACAGGTGGAGACAAAATGTATTTTTTGAGTGAATCAAAGGCCTTTTGATAGTTCTTATTCCACTTAAAAGAGACATCCTTATTTCGAAGGTGGTGGAAGGGTTGGCATCAATTTGAAAGCTGAGAGATAAAGTGATGAATGGAATGGAACTTCCCTTGAAAAATATGGATTTGATTGAGGTTAATTATAATAATTATGTCAAGGATGGCTTTTATTTTTACAAGATCAACCTTTTATTCCCCGAATGGAAATGATAAAGCTAATAAGATTTTCTAACAACACGCCAAAAATGCACTTCTTGGGGTTAATGCGGATATGGTAATGGATGAGTCACTCAAAGATAATCTTGATAATGGCCAAATGATCCTTTTGATATTTGGATTTCCCAAGAAGATCATCCACATAGTCATCTATAATCTTATGGATAAGGTCATGGAAGATGTAGGTCATAGCATGTTGGTAGGTTGGACCAATGTTCTTTAGTCCAAAAGGCATGACCCTATAATAGATGTTCTTTATGGGGTGATAAAGGCATTTTTGTGTTGATCTTTGGGGCCAATTAGGATTTGATTGTAACCCAAGAATCCATCCATGAGAGATAACATCTTATGGCTAGTTGTAAAATTAACTAGCTGGTCAATGCTTAGTAGAGAAAAGTCATATTTAGGACAAGCAAGATTGAGGTCATAAAATTACACATAAATTTGGAGTCTCCCTATGGCTTTAGTGATAAGCATGACATTTGAAACCTATTAGGGATAGATAATGGGTTGAATGAAAATAACATATAGGAGACACTAAAGCTCTTCTTTGATGAGAAGGGCTATGTGAGGGTGTATTTGTCAAATTTTTTGCTTAATGGGCTTGGCATCACAGTTGATGACTATGTTATGGGTGGAAACGGTGGGTTCAATTATAGGTATATTGATATAAGACCAATAAAATGCTATGTTTTCATCTTGGAAGAAAGAGGGGAAGTCCTAAAGTTACTTAGAATTTAATGATTGGCTAATTTTGGTAATGCAAGGGTTGTTCGAAGTGCCCAAGATGATATCCAAGGTACCAAGATAGGTGAGAATGGAATCATCATCCTGACATTGAATGGTGTTAATGGTAGGAGAATCATCTCCTATCATCTTAGGATGTATCATAGGGATGGTTATGCTTACCCCCTCCTTTTGATAATTAAGGGGTTTAAGGCTAATCATGTTGATGAAAAAAAGTTATGGGGGATGATGTCATCCTCGTCACACTCATGTAGAGAAGAGGTTGGTGATGAAGGGGTGTTTTCCTTAATAATGGTGGTGGTAGGTGGTTCAATTTTTATATTTTTGGGTAGAATGAAACTAAGGTCATGTTTCTCATGAGGCTTACTAGTCTCAATAGAAATGAAATTATGTGGGCTATGCTCATATAATCTTAGACCAAATCCTTTCCAAGCACATCTGTGGAGGTATGTCTTGGCAAAGCCTAGGTTTTCCAAATAGGTGAAGTTAGAGGTGAATGGTTGAGGTGAAGAGGAGGTGGTAGAATCACCAAGTAGTTTTTTGAGTCTCCCATAGATGAAATGTGTTTTATAGTGTGAAGTTCCAAAGGGAATAATGGCTCTGCTATTGGGGTCATACCTAGGTTGGTGGTCAAGTTTCCAATACTCTTGGGGAGTAGGGAAAGCATAAAGGGTAAGGAGGAGATATTCCCCTAGTGAAAGGCATTAGAATTTGGATTCCAAGTGATCTATGGTGGGGATTTGATATAAAGGGATGGATGAGCTAGTATATGTCTTGTTGGTGGAAGAAGATATGTATTCATCCTTTGTGGTTGAGGGATTGTCTTTGGCCAAAGAGGATATGTTAGATTGAGGTAGAAAGATGTCATTGGGTTGATAAGTCATGTTTCATGATGAAAAGGGACTTGGGTTAGCTTGTATAGTGACAACCTAGTCCTCATGCTCAAATTTGATGTAATGATGAAGGGTAGAAGGCACACAACCCATGCAACAAATCCAAGGTCATCTCAATAAGACATTATAATAGAATTTTCCTTCCACTACATAGAAGAGCTTTGGGAGCATGCAAGGTCCTATATGGATAAGGAGGAGAATATTTCCCAAAGTAGAGGCTATGATATCATGGAAGGATCAAAGGATGATCTAATTTTTAGACATGACATTATCTAGAAGTTTGAGTTGATCATAGGCATGGGAGGAGATTATGTTAATACTAACTCCTCCATCAATCATCACCCATTTGATGTGGGTTTGGTTGATGTAGTTAGTGATGAAAAGAGGGGGATTTGGTTCATCCAGATGGATAGAAGGTATTTCCAAATCTTTGAAGGTGAAAAGGTTAGAAATTTAGAGAGCACCAACAAAGGCTATCAGAGGTTGAGGGTCTTTAAGTTGGACCTCTACTAATTGAAATGCCTCTATCATTGCTTGGAGATGATGGGGTGAAGTAAAAATTTACTCATATAGGATCATACTCATTGAGGTTTGGTGAAGTTGTTTGAGAACCACTCTCCTAATTAATTCAAAGAGGTTAGATTGGGAGGTGCCCAAGATAAATACTTTGGGTTTGTTTAAGGTTTAAGATGTTTTATTTTAACTTGGTTGGGAGGTGGAAGATGGGTATGCCCATGGGATGGATAATTTGGCCTTCTCCTTATATTTTTGCTATGCATGTGATCGAGTGACCACATAGATATTATGGGTAGAGGGAAGAGTTAGGGTAGGAGATTGGTTTGGTTCTTCATCATTCTGAGGTGGGAGTAGGGGAGTAGGTAGGCATTAGGTAGTGGTTGTTGTCTATTGGATTGGTAGTGGGATTATGGGAGGTTCATCTGTTAATAGATCATCCTCATCATAGATCTAATGGATTATGGTTTGAAGGGATTTATAGTTCTCTGTGTCATGCCCTAGTGTCTTATAATAGGAACACACTTGGAAGTTATTATACCAAATCAATTTTAGACTGATAGGGTCAAATTGCCTGATAGGGGGTGAGGTCAAAGAAGAAACTCATAGTAATTTTTGGAAAATGGTTGAGTAAGGCTTAGCTAAAGGTGGAGAGGGTTTAGAGGTTTTGGTCTTGGTCTTGGTCTTGGTTGGTGGGATGGAAGTTTTTTAAAAAGCAGGCTTGGTGATATAAGGTTTAGGTAAGGTAGTGTTCTTAGTTGATGGTTTTGGTTTTGGTATAGTGGACATTGATAAAGCAAAGGTAGAAGGTTTCAGGGTAGGTAGTTTGGTTATTTATGGTTTGGTAAAGATAGGCATGTCAAAAAGTGTGTTGGTGTAACCAGTAGTGGTGGTTAGGTTTTGGTTGAGATAGTTAGCTTCCCAATCAAAGTAGAGGGATGAGACCCCAAAATAGATGGCAAGGGTGAAGGAATTATAATTTTGATCCTCTATCCTTTTGGTGGTTTTACCTCCTTGGTCAATTTGGTTTGGTTTTTGGTTGGTGGGTTTGGTGAGGTGAGCTCTAGTTTCAAGGAGGGGTGATTAAGGCTCTACATAGGGGACAAGGTTTTTAGTGGGTTTGGTTATTTTGGTTGGAGAGGATGATTTGGCAGTTTGGGGTTTGGTTACATGGGATGGTTTAGAAATGGTTATTTTGGCAAAGGTTTTTATTAGTTTGGTTGATAAGATAGGGGTTTGGATAATAGAATTAGTGGATTGGTCTATCAAATTTTGGGTTGGAGGTTCCTATTCAATGATATAATGGATCCATAATTATTCCTAAAAGGTAGCTCAATCCATGTCAAGTTTAGAGATAAATTCTAACCTCTGAACTAGTTTAGAGAAGTGTTTATAGACTAGTCTAGTTCCCCAAGAAGTGGATTCGAAGGATAAACCCATAGGTTGAAAAATGGGAATGGTGACCTCATCCTTTTCCTCAATCAAAGGATGTAAGGTTTGGATGGGTGGTTCCTATATGGGAGTTGTGGACATGGTGGTTTCCTCTTTGGGAATGATCTCCAAAGGGGAAGGGATTTATTCAGTAATTGAGGGAGAAGGTCTAGTAGTGGTGGTTACTTGATATGGTATGTTAGTTGATGAATGGGTATATGGATCCACTATTGTAGGAAGTGGAGGAGGAAAAAGGTGGGATCCCTCAGTTTAGGCCTCTAATAGAGGAGAAGGTAAATACACTACCTCAATAAGTGGAGGGGGTGAAGAACAGGTAGATTGGGTGGTAGGTTCTTTAGTAATGAGTGTGTTAAGAACCATATTGACGGTATGGGGATCATGAGAACAATCAAATTTGTTGCTCTCATTTTTGGTAGGCACAAGCTTGGAAAAATTCAATCTATAAATGTCAGGGGTTTGGTTTAAAGGTGTATTGGGGTTGTCCAACACAAGCTCCCCCTTGTCAATGAGGGACTAGACAATAATTTTGAAGGTATTACACTTACTAATATCATGTCCAAATACTCGATGGAAAGAGCATAGATCATTTTAATTATTCTAGTTAGGTGTAGGATGAGAAGAATCAAAATATTGAGGGGGTTTGGTAGGAGGAAGTTGTATGATATTATCCTTCAATGGCTTCTCCAAGATCGAAGCATAGGATTATCCAAATGGGGTAAACTACTTCTAATTATTTCAATTTTGGTTCCTCATGTTTTATCTTGAGGAATTAGAGGAGTTTGGTTGATTGAAAAATGGTGGAGGAGTGGTCTTAAGAATAATGACATTCGTATTTACTTTGCTCTTAATATTGGTATTGGTATTGGTTTGGAGGAAGAGACCTCATTGGTTTTGTCTCTCATGCATTAACATGGTACTAGGCTTTCTTGATAGCCTCATGCATTTATCTCCTCTGGTAAGATCTTGCTGCATTCACCTTACTATTTTTTCATATTGTACGGCCACCATTTTTGACCTTGGAGGCATGATTCTTATCTACCTTGAAACTCATGTCAAATGACCCCAGATCAAAAATCTACCTACATATTTTTTATGGGGTTTTAGAGATCTCAAATGGGTCTCTTTCAAAGTTTTGATAAAGTTCACAGATTTATGGCCACTTTTTTGACCTTGGAGGCGTGATTCTTCTCTACCTCAAAACTCATATCAGAGGATCTTTGATGAAAAATACATTTACATACATTTTGTGGGTTTTTTGAGATCTAAAATGAGTTGTTCTTAGTTTTCTAAGAAATTTCATGTACTTTTCAAAAAAAATAGTTTCTTCTATTTGGTCGTTATCTGTATGACTGAAGTAATCCAACTTGTAAACCCTGATTTACTCTTCATAGACCAAATCAAGTTTTTGAAGTGCTTCTACTTTCTCATTAACCAAATCAAGTTTTTAAAGTGCTTCTACTTGCTCACTGACCAAATCAGGTTTCTAAAGTTCTTCTACTTGTTCATCAACCAAATCGAGTTTCCAGAGTGCTTCTACTTGCTTGGGTTTTTAGAGTGCTTATACCTAGAAGTAATCAGGATTCTCCAAGGCAATTACTTATAAAGTAATTAGGCTTCATCAATTGTACTTTACAACCCCAAAATACACTGTCAAAAAGTAATCAAGTTTTCCAAGGTTGACTACTTATAACTTTTTATGAGTTGAAGTAGTTTGAAAACCTTAAGTAAAGCAGTTGGAAGAACCCAAAGTAAAGTAGCTCAAAGAACCTAAAATAATTGTGAAGAAGTAATCAGGTTTTCTAGGGTCAACTACTTAAAACTTTTTGTAAGTTGAAGTAGTTCAAGAACTAAAAGTTGAAGTAGTTTGAGAACTAAAAGTTGAAGTAGTTTGAGAATTGAAAGTTGAAGTTATTCGGAACCCTAAGCAAGTAAGCACATGACATTCCAAAATCCATCAACTTTTAGGTGAAAGGTAATTAAGAAATAGACTTTTGGAGTTTTGGTGGAAAAAATAGAAGTGTGGAAAAAAAAATTCCAATTTTGGAAAGGGTCTAAGAATATGTTCAAGTAGTAATTTGTAAGTGCCATAACTTTTGATTGATAACTCCTTTTTAAGTGTCATTTTCTTCAAAAGTGCTTTTTTTTATGTTCTACACATTGGACCTTCCATTGGCCTTCCACAGTTACAAATATTTTTCACATTTTTTGTACTCTTGTATACATTATTAGTTATATTTGATGTTCCTCTAGTTCTTTGTACCTATGCACCTACTACTCAAGATGCATTTTTGGTTGAATTTGACATCTATATGAGCATGCTTGTATTTGAAACATTTAGGGAGGGTCATTATTGATAGTTATAAGGGGGTACTATGTTGTGCTATGTATTCTTTCTTTTTTTTCATTTACTTCTTTACTTATTGCAGTAATCTTTACTTCTACACTATGGATTCATTCTCAATTAGTCCACTTATACCATTTAATTATCATGAATGGAAACTTAGAATGGAAATAATTTTGCAATCCAAGGGTTAACATCAAATTACAATGGGAATTGAGACTGAACCTACTAATGTTGGAGAAAAAATCAAATGGTTTAACCATTGTGATAAAGTTTGTGGACTACTGTGTCTTTCCATCTCCCCAAATCTAATCTTTCACATTGAATCTACCAAAATACCTACTGAAGTGTGGGACCAACTCATCAAGCTCTTTAGAGTGCAATATGTGATGAGAGGATATGAGATAGAAAATGAGCTCATTATATTGAGCTCAGATGACTTTGACACTCTTCAATACTTCTTCACCAAGTTTAGACTTTTGAGATTATAGTTGAAAGCATGTGGAATTGACAAAAAAGATGAACTTATTATGTCAATACTCTTTAAATTGGGTCCTAAATCCATGCCACTAAGAGTGCTCTTGACACCACATGGAAGATGCCTTCTTTAGATGCTTTTATTGCTGACCTAATTTAATAACAAGATAAGTTGATACAGATGGGCATATTGAAGTCATATAAATATCATGCATTGCTTGCTGAGAAAGATAAGGCTTCTACAATAGAGAGAGAAAATAGATCAATAAAAAGGATGATAAGGATGCAAATTATTTCACCTTCAAATCAAATAATGAGACCTCTTCTTTTAGTCATAAGCCTAAGAAATATTGGATCAAATGTGGGCATTGCTCAAGTATGCATGATGAGAGTAAATGTTTGAAGAAATAAATTGACCACCTTACTAGTCTTCTTATTCATAACAACATAGGTGTTCTAGATTCTATCAAACTATCTTCATGAACCCATGAACCCACTAAGGCAAATGAATCTAGTAAAGAAAAGGCAAAAGAGAATAATAAATGGAAACATAAGGGCAAAGCCTTAGTTGCAATTGTTCCTCCAACTCCTCTTACATGAGTCATTGACTTTGGTGCTTCACATCACATGGCCTCTTCATACATTGAGTTCAGTTCCTTGGAACCATGTGACATGTCCTCTATACAACTAAATGAAAACACTTCTAAAAGGTTTCTCAAGAGAGGGTCTATTGAAGTGAGTGGTGGAACATTCAATAATATTCTAAGTGTGCCCTCACTCTCAACTAATCTCCTATCAATCTATTAGATCACTCACCTTGGTCTAGGCATGCAAGTTGAATTTACTCCAAATTTAGTGTACATCAAAGAGTTGCATAGTGATACCATTTTGGCTATGGGAATGGTCGATCATCAGACTCAACTATATAGATTATCACACTTTGCTCCTAACTCTCTTTTAGATTCTTTAGATTCCTCTTCAAACTCACCTATACCTATTTACACTTCTGATCCTAAGCTTCTTTTTGATATTGACAACTCTTCTTTTGTAGATAACTAAAATAATGAAGTGAATACACCTCCACAATCTCCTTATCATCTTCTAGATATTCAAGATTTAGTTCTTCATCCACCTATCTTTGGTCTACTTCTAACATTACAAGGTAATAGTGTACTGATCTAAGACACATTAGACATTAGGTAGTCTATTCAATAGTTATAGATAATTCCATATAACTTCTTCATCTATACTTTTATTGCACCATCTTGGCATAGAGTGGTTGGCTCACCTAACTCATAGTATGAGGATCATTCCTTTTATAGCAATTACACCTTGGTTGAAGATCCATCAGGTACTTGGTGCACAAACTCACTATTCTAGGGTGATCCACTCTTCACTACATCTACTTCTGATTCATAGTTACTTTAAAACATTCCACTAGAGGACACCAGGTGGCTATAGTCAATTGAAGACCTTAGTGGGGATTTTTAGCTCCCTTATCTTCTTTGCTCTCTTTTGGGGAGGAGTTTTGTTTCTATGGGTTTTCTCCTTTACCCTGGTATATGTGAGTTGCATTGTACCTGGGTACCTCATCAAGACTCATTATTGGGACCTAATTTTTCTACCCACCTAAGCTATGCTTCAGGGGGGGTATTAGTGTAGTACTTTTCCCACCTAGTGGTTTTACCTACTGTCTTTTCAGCTTACTTAGGTTAGTTAATTAAGTCATTAGGGATCATTTACCTTTAAGTGGATTCTAATTATGAGCTGGGTTTTTACCTTTTTGGTGACCTAATCTCACCCTACATGTACTTTGTTTTTTCCTAAAATTAGTTAATTCAAACATTTCCTTTTGTGAAATTTTATTATTTTTTGGAGGTCTCATTCTACCTCTATAAGAATTTGATATTCATTTGTTGGCCATTAGTCAGAGATCTTGGATAAATCTAACAAACTTTCCTTCATCAATGGCTCTATTTTCTAGCTTACGTGTCATGGTGAAAGCTTCATCAAAGGTTTTGAACCTTTTAACATGTAATGTAGAAGAGATGTGCTTGGCACATGCCCAAGCAAAGATTTATATCAATTTGGGTTATGGTAAAGAGAAGGAAATTTTATTGATTAGGATTCTCTAATGAGCTACAAAAGCAATAATAGATTCATCATCAAATAACTGGATAGAGTAAAGGTCAGTGATGGAAACTTTCTTGGAGATGTTTATTGAAAAGTGATCCAAGAAAGTTTTGGCTAATTGGGTGAAGGAGAAGAGAGAGTGTTTGGTTATGGAACTATACCAATCCAATACCAAACTGGATAGGGACATATGGAGGGTACAAAGAAGGAGGTCATCATCATAGGTAATAAAATAGCATGCTTGCCTAAATGCCTTGGGGTACTGTTGGGGATCCTCCTTACTTTAAAATTTAGAGAAATTGGAAAGTTCCCACTGAGGAGGGTATGGTCTAATAGGGATAGATGGGTGAATGGGCTCATTATATATGTGATCATATGATAAGATGTTGTGATCACTAGATATGGATGACTCTAAGGTAGTCATTTTATCCATAATAATTTTCATATATTTGTTTGGGGTGTGCACCTAGAAGGTTGTAAGGTGCATAATATTTTGGTGATTGGATGACATATTGATAATTGGTTGGAGGTTGAGAAGTTTCCACATATTGGTACATGGACATAGGTGATTGGGTAGATGCTATGTAGGGGTAGGTGGATATAGGTGGTTGGGTAGTAGATAGAGGTGCATGCCCCAATGGGTTAGGGATGTAACTTAGCTTTAGTGCAATGGGCACCTATTGGGTAGAAGTTGTGGTTAGGTTGGTGATCAAAAGAAGGGTAGTGACCTTTTTACTAATTGGTGGTAAGGTAGAGGGTGTAAAAAACATAAGATTTTGAAGTGGGGTAGTGGTTAGTGGGTTGCAGGTAGATGAAGGAAGGTTGGAAATCCTAGTGGTAGGTGCTCCCATGGGGAGGGAAGTATAGGTGGTTAATGTTTGGGTTGTTCTTAGGGTAGAGGATTTATTGGTGGGGTTAGAAGACACAATGGTGTTTGTATGTTGGGTAGGTTGGTTTTCCATAGTAGTATCAAAGGGATTATTGGTATATGAATAATCTTGGGTAGTCAATGGTTGGGTGGTGATCATGGAAATAGAAGGGTTTCCCATAAGGTGGGAAGGCATGCCATAAGGTAGGTCCATAGGTGGAACTGAGATAGGGGTGTGGTGAGGCATGGTGGTAAGATAATGTTGAAGGGCCATCAAATTGTTATATAAGATAGTGGTAAAGTCTACATCTCCTTGGGGAACTACCTAAGGGAAAGAAGGAATTCCTAAAGAGTGAGGAGATATTTCTAGTTTAGAGACATACTCCATGGATGAGGAGGTACAAGAAGCTAATTGGTTTGGTGATGGGTTCTATTCTGCTAAGATATTTCACTACTAATGAGTTAGAACCATACAAGATAAGGGAGAGAGAATACAAAAACAATCTCATGACTCAAATAGAGAGAAGACAAGAAAAGAGCAAGGAAATCAAACACACACTAAAAAGTATGTTAATTCCTAAAGTTCCTTTTAATCTCTCTTTTGGATTATGCCTTAAGCTTTCAATAAATTGTGTGACTCTACTTGGGTTGATAGAATAGGTACTAGAAAAGAAATATATGGATGGTTTTAGATTGTGTTTAGGGTCTCAAAAAGGATCTATATTGGAAATCAATATGTGGCTTGGTATTGGAGCCTACCTTCTCACTTCACACACTGTAATGATAAGGGTTCCAGGTGCTTAGCCAATATATATTAATTTCTAAAGTTTATACTCAACCAAAGATCTAAGTTGGTTCTCTCCTTGGTAATGAACTCCAAGTAGGATTACCAAGAGAGGGTAAGGTGACCTTTGGGTGATGAAATCCAAATCAAGCCTTGTCTCAAGTTGTCTGATGTTTAATTGATGTAAGTGATTTGGTTTAGTGTGTGCAACTAAAGTGATGATACAATTGAATTAATTTTATTTAATTTAAACTATGTGAGCTAAACTTGCAAGTAACTAATGTATGAAGTTGATTTTAAACCTAAAATAAAATTTGATTTTGTTTATGAGCACATAATAGGGAGAAGAACATATAAATGTAAACAAAATAAACCCAAGTAGAGACTTAGGGTCCCACCGGGCATGTCAGCATGTTTTAGATAATTTTAACTTATATTTTGAGAAAGGAAGAAGGAGAAACCAGATATGGGTATGGTTGAAAAACCTATTTAATTGTGCACATGTTGAATCAAATGATTGTGAAGAGCTCCTTTTTGGCTTGGGAGGATGACCTACAAATAAGACAACACTAAAACAAATGGTTGGTTAGATAGATATCTAGGTGGTTTTCCTAGTGCTAGCTAGATCTTGGAAGTAAGAGCTTCCTTAGAGGCTATCAATCCATACATTTTAAGTAATTAAGTTTAGAAAATAGAAGATAAAGTACTTACATCAATAATCAAAAGGTACTAAAATTGAATACAAGAGATGCTTGATAAATAAATAGGTTAAAATGACTAATATAGAAATAAGCAAGTCAATACTAATGCTAAATAGGTTAAGTGTACTTCAAAAAATAAGTTAAGGGTCTATAAACAAGCAACCAAAAATAAAATTGGATTTTGTTGAGGGTAAGTGGGTGAAAATGTCATGTTATTTCCTACCACATTGATTATCAATGGTTGGTGTGACCGTCGGTGGTTGAGGTGACCATCAATGGTTGATGTGAGCATCGATAGTTGGATAGATTATTGGTGGTAAGGGTGACCATCAGTGATTATTGTGTGTTGGGTATGGATTGATGAAAGTCAGATTGATGGGATCATAAATGGAGATTCTAGGAGGTTGGTTTATGCTGGGCTGATTGAAAAATACAAATAAAGTAATTAAATGATAGAAAACAAATACTTAGCTTGTAGAATATTGATCAAATGAATGGTTGAGGTGATTAGTTTATTGATAGAGTTTGGCATGATTTTGGCAAAGTAATGGTACTTGGATATCAACCAAGGGGTAGTGTCAAGTTGGCTCTCTATTATGATAGTTGGATTGCTAGATTATTAGATGAAGTGAACTACAAAGAAACTCTAGATGCAAAAGATCTTGAGGTCATGGATCCATTTTCACCTCTTAATCATATCTTCTTATAAGTAAGGAAGGAGATGCACAACAAGACATTAATTAGGATTTCTAATTATAAATAATGCATGTAATGGCTTGCACGTGGATTTAGATGAGTTAATTATAAAAAATAAAGGTAGAATTAAGGTTGAGTTAAGTTAGTTTAGATAGTGAAACCTAACCATCGATGGTCAAAAGGCCATCAACGATCACCCTAACAGTCGATGGTCAGGGGTCAAAGGTGGGGTTGGTTAAAAGGTTGGTTTTAGCCAGAAAGTCAACTAACTTAGGCTAGATGGGTTAGGTTCAATTATGGGTCAAAAAGGTCAAGTTTAGGCCCAAGATGGTCCTAAGGTGGTCTAGGGGAATTGTGACATTCAAAACCATTGTGTGTGGATTTTTGGTGTTTACATGGGCATCTTGAGATGCCCATCCACCTGTGCCTTTAGACTTTAGGGCATCTTATGATGCCCATCCTTACAACCACTTACCTTTTGAGGCATCTTATGATGCCCACTCTTATTCTATATAACATAATAATAAACAAATACAACTTTAAGAAACATTCTAAGACTTATAGACTTGTATTTCACATGCTCATCTTTGATACAAAAGTTAACATAGATCTTGTTCTTTTTTCTCATGTTTCTTTGTTTTTTTTCACTTTTTTCTTTCACTTTATAAGCATCATTATTTTATTTTACAATCTTTGGTTTTATTACACATTACATTTGGCATTTATTTTCATTTTTGTCCTTATATATCTCTTTTATTTTTGTCTTTATATGTCATTTTTTGCCTTAGTATATTTATTATTATTTTTTTCACTTATTTAGCATTCACCCTCGTGGGTTTCTCTTTTGTGAGTTTGTAGTGTAATACCATTGATAAGAATTGACCCTCCTCACAAAATACCATCTTATTTGCTTTTTCTCATTTATTTTCCACATGTTTTTTAGCATCCTTGTGGGTTTCACTTTTATGAGTTGAAATATAAGATCATGGATAGGACCCGACCCTCCTCATAAAATTACCATCTTGTCATTCCTTTTATAATAAAATATTATTGATCCTTGTTCTCAACTTTAGCTTTAGCTTCTTTTGATAGATGGAATTCATAAAAACTATATGCTAGCATGTTTTCCTCCATTTACCTCACTCTTATGATAAAGAATCATGTTTTAATGTCATTGTATCCCTTTTTTCCTTTTTTCACATTTTTTAAAATTTAAAATAATTCAAAATTTTTCCATGTGTCACTCCTTTTAATTTCCCCTTTCTTTCACTCCACATTGGACAAAACAAGGTCAAAGTCAAGATAGCACTTTTATTTCACCTAGATTTACAAGACTCTTAGACTCCATGTTCTTTGAAGTTCTCTTTCTTAGAAACCAAGTCCTTAGTATTCAAATGAAAGTCATATTTATCACCCACATTTGGTTTTCAAAATCCATGTGGAGGAGGAATAGAAAAATCCATCAAGAAAGTTAAAAGCTAAATCATTTAAAACAAAAGGCAACATAAAAATCTGAAAAGTCAAATATCACACCAAAAATGTGATTACAAGTACATCTCCTATCTCTAATCAAAGCTCAAACTTCACAGTTGGCCTCACATAGAGTCAAGGTTCATTGGGGTGCGGTAGGCCAATAGATTTGAATAGGGGAATTCAACAAACTCTATGGTGCTACCTACTTTCTCATGCAATTACCCAATCTTCACAATACACTGATGGCTTTGTAAGGGGCCTTGAAGAATGGGGAACACATTATGAGAAGGTAGGTCCATTTTACTTTTCATGCATATAGCCTTCATGGGATGATCTATATACTCCATTTATTGACCTATGACTTGTGTAGCTAAGAGAAGTTATTCATAGTCCTTATGGTTGAAAGTATCCTTTTTTTACCAACCTAATTTGAGTGTCTTGACTTTGATAAAGAGTTCCTCTACCTTGGTTTTTCCTTCATTCTCCCCTCCACCCATTTCATTTTCCCTCTTTGATAGATAAATTGTGATTCCAAATCTATTTTCCCTCTTCTTTAAATTCATTCTTCTTCAGCTCTTAAAAACATGCTAGCATTACTTTGCTATAGTTTTATCTGTCTATAGATAAAAATTACATGTTTGAGAAATTTTAGATTAAGCCCTTACGCCATTCATTTACCACACCATCTCATTTTCATACTAATCATTCAATAGGTGGCTGTGTTTTCTTACATTGTATCTTAAACCAAGCAGTTTGAGTTTTCATCCTTTAGTAGAGATTTTCATTTTCATTTTTCCATCATGTTCTTGTTTGATTTTTGTGGACTTAACATATCTTACATATGACATTTTCCATTATTACATGTTCCTCTTTATGTATGCCTTCTTCATGTTTGTCTCACATCTTCAATTACATTTCATTTTTTAGTCTTTTATGTTTTTATTTTTGCCTATCTTACATGAGCTTGCTTTCCCTTTATTACATATCTTTGTTCAAGTTTTATTGCATGGACATTTTTATTTGTCATTTATGTTTTCCATGCTTTTAAACATGATTTAATGTGTTTTCCAATCATTTTTCATTATTTTTCCATCATTTTGTCATTCATTTGCCTTCAATATTCTAGCATTGCCTTAAAAATGTTGATTTACGATTTTTTTTTCTAATAATCTTTCATATCTTTGTCTCTACTAACTCATTTTTCACTACCATATGCCTATCTTCCAAAATCCTTCAATTTTTGGCTATTTTTTGCACTAGCTTCTATAGGTTCACCTAGTGTTCTTCACATTGGACACCTTCACTTTATCTAGCAGTCTACTTCTTTATCTACAACACTAAGGTAAGTAAATGTACGTGTTTTTCAATTATGTCCTTTATTTTATCTTATTTATTGCTTATTTCACTTTACTTAGCATCAACATTGTGTGTTATCATGTTCTATTTCATAAAGAACCATCCCATGTTGTACTCACGTGACACATGATGATCTTCAAGTGGGGTATATGTATACACATAATATTTTCAAACTTTTATTGATTATTGACACTTTGTATCTTACAAGAACTTATTGAATCTCAATCTCTTTGAGTGCATGCCTTAAGGGGTGCATTGAGAAAGAGGTGGGAAGATCAATTGTGCTTTGTAAGATTATTGTCCCTTTTTCCTCTTTCCATCTACAAACTTGTATCCTAAATTATTTACCCTAATCTTATTATTCTCAGCCTTACCCATTCTAGTCTTTTACCATGCTTTATCCTCCTTTTTTTGCCTTAATTCCTTTTTAGATAGTCAGCTGTACTAGGTCGATTGGGTCAAACTTGTATAGTTTAGGGGTAGTTTTTACTCTTTGAGTTTGTTATCCTTTTGTATGACTTATCTCAAACCTAATGAATTATTCCTAAAAACATATAGGGTTAACTGGGTTGACCCTATACAGATGACATTTCTGAGAGGATTAAGGGCAAGATCCACCTATATATATAAGTTCATTTCCAACCATTTGTAAGAAGATAAGTGAATAATAATAAGTGTGAATGAACATATGTTTATTGACCATTCTACTTGAGTAATAAAGCATAGGGTTCCATACTTTCTTTGTAGATATGGATCTTATCTTGTAGAGAAGTCTTTTAGATGCATATAGGTTGTGTAGCCTAGAGCTAATTTATCTTTGTTATCCTTACATACCAAAACAATCTCTTGAAAATCACCTTGGCTAAGGGAGAGATTTAGGCTCAACAATTTCATCTTTAAGGTAAGTATTCTTAAATTTATTTCTCTTTTGTAAGGGTAGATAGATAATTTAGTTGTGCTTATTTCTTTCATGCATTAGGATTTTGTATACATTGACATGAATATATGTCTTCTATGCATGTTTAGTTTAATTTATTTGTTTCTAAACCCCACTTTGTGCCACAAACTTTGGTGAGCACTAGATTAGATTTACTTTCTTTTTTATTAGATATAGAGTGAACATTAAACCTAGGACTCTTTTAGGGTTGTTGCGTGATTGTGTTAAGCTATAGGATTTAGAACCCTTCCTAACATGGTGTATTATGACAAGTGATCACCTAATCTAGTCTAGTAGATCCCCAAATTGGTCATGCCCTCACTTAATAAATATATCCCTAATCAGAAATTTATTTATGATTTATCTTCTCTAAACCAAGATTGATTTATAGACATGATTCATTTGTGATTGCATACACATACTCAATCACCTTAATTTATACCCTATAGTACCATACCAAAATAAAATTTCCAAAATATATTATAAAAATTGAAAATATAACTGATCACCAAATTTTAGATCTTTTTTTATGGTGGAAACATTCTCAAAGTCACTTTTAGTTTCAAAACCCTAATACAAGGTTTGTACAGACTTTGTTGACTTGATAAGGATTATTTTGGTATTACACTTTTAAATCAATTTCAAAATTCTATAATGATTGGATAGGGTATGAATAATCCATATACACCTTTATTAATATGTTAATCCCCTCTTGAACACCTCTATTTATCAATTTGTACAATTTTTGGTTTGACTATATGACTATATGTGAGGACACAATCTTCTTTATAAGGTATGAGTATAATGTTTTATGATATATATATTCACAAAAATTTGAAACCACATAGAATATTTTCTTTGTATGAGTTTTGGTTTGACCGTATGACTATATGTGAGGACACAATCTTCTTTACAAGGTATGAGTATAATGTTTTATGAAATATATATTCACAACAATTTGAAACCACATAGAATATTTTCTTGTACAAAATGCATACTTAGGTGTTTTTTAACATAGAACACATGCTAAAACAAAATATGTATCATTAAACTTCAAAATTGAGGTGTTAATATTTATTTTCTTTCCATTAACATATACACCTCCTCAAAATCCTCTCCCAAAAATTATCTTCTTGCATAGGCATATAAATTTTATAAAACATATAACTTCTCCAATGGTTCTTAGAGTCCCTCTCAAGAACATTGAGAGACTCAAACTACCCTAACTCCTATCATAACTATTAAAATGACTTAACATGTGATTAAAGTAAGTAATGGCATAACATTGACCCTTTATAGAGCCCAATAAACAAGACTACATCATTGAATCTTCTTTCAAATATGATTCAGGACCAATATCTTGACAAGAAAGTTCAAATTTTCAAAATAGTAGAATTGGCAAGAAAATGCCTATTTCAAATTCTAACTTCCTTAATCACACTTTGAAAATTGAAGAATATTCTCAAGTTTATATTATAACTCCTAAATCCCTTATAAAAATATAAACAAGCTACATGACCCCTATACAACTTGATCACTCCAAAATTAAACAAACAAAACAAGATGAATTCATCCTTAAGAAGATGCTCTTGCATCAAGTTGATATCATCACAATTATAACACATGATATGGTACCATATAGTAAAGAAAAATAAATTTCAAATTTCAAATCTGAAACACATTACAATTGGTTTAACATGTATCAACAAAAATAACGATAATAGTGAGATATCACAATTTCAAGAACAAGAAGATAATTATGATTATGATTATGCAAAGAATTGGTATGATATTTCTATTAACATAGGAATTACACATCAAAATCCCATACTAATTGGTGGCTTAACATAGAATTTAGATGGTGGTTACATATGTTATGAAGGCATTCTATGGGAGCATCCTCTAGACCAAGTTATTGGATAATTAAAATACATTCACATAATTAAGAATGCAAAATTAAGTGCACAACCTATTGATTTTTTTCATCATACTATTATTATAATTTATGGGCATGCAATCAATTTGATCAATTTTTATAAGTCATTGGCTCTTTATTTTTTTCCTCTTAACTCTTATTTTTCACTTTCTAGATTTGAATAGTCTAAAAAAACTATCTATTTTGACATTTACATTGTTTTTTTCACACTTTGAACTGAGAAAATTATATTTTATACAAAGACATAATCAATTAATAAGGGACAAGACCAATTTATATTACTATCTTGAGTTGGTTGATCTTGTCTTATACCAATCTTTACACATATTTCAGAAGATGAGCACACAAAACCTTTATATTTTCAATCTATTTATATTTCAGTCAATTCTAATTTACATAACAATAATTATACATGTAAAATATTTATTTTCTCATACATACACGTTACATATATTGATAAATGTAAATTTGATGAGACAAAGACATAAGAAAATTTCTCTTCGTGTCTATTCTCTTCTCGCATTCTTAAAATTTACATATATAATGGAGTCATCTTTCTTATACGTGGCCATGCCATCATTTATAGTGCATATTTCACATTGAGACATGTTTCAGATTTTTTATATTCCTCTCCTTTATTATACTTCATAACTAATGGTCATCAGTAGTTTATTTGGTTTTAGTTTTAAAATACAAAAAAATCAAATATTTCAAAAATGTAAAAACATTCAAAATATTTTAGAAATCCAAAATCGGAACCTAAACATGATTAGACATGTAATTCACATCAATGTCATATGTTATTTATCTCATTATTATTAAATAATATACTTTTTCCTATCACACATGCAATTCACTGGTATTCATGAGTTTTATGAAAGACAAACTTTACCTGGAATAAGATGTTGGACGTACCTCTGTCTAGTAGCCTTGCTTAATTGGAGGCATCTTTTTCCTAGGTTATAATATTTATAAGTGTTACCATTGTATGACTCCTATACTATTGAGTTATGCATACTTTTACAAATGTCTTGATAACATATTTAACTTACATTGTGTACATAGATATGTTATTTATTAGGATATAGCACATTACATATGCATGGTGTAGACTGCATTTCTAGTTATATGCTTCAATGATGCTATTAATTATACATAGTAGATTAAATATTTCTTGTCTATTGTGTATTTACCTTCACTCTTGTATGAAAATTTATTGAACATCACTATGATATCTTTAGTTAGTATGTGTGATATTTGAACATGTCCATTATTTGTGGCCCTTGGTCATTTATTTTGTGTGACATTTGAACATGTCCCTTGTTTGTGACATTATTCATATTTTTTTGTATTTTTCCCTTGGCCTTGTGTGTGAAAAAATTACTTATGAACATTTGAATATGTCCCTTTTCTATAGCCCTTGGCCTTATTGTATGACATTGCACTTATTATTTTTATGTGTTTGTTAATTTTTATGAGTGTTACAATCCATATCATACACTAGTAATATATAGGATTATGATTTCACAATATACTACTATGATTTTCATTGGTACATTTATATAGGCCTTGCCTGATATGTTACATACATAATTAGAATGGTACATATATTACTAAGCTAAAATAACTTTCACATATGCTACATTATTTAATGATTACATATTACTATACATGATACAGTTAACTTTTATTTTGTGATGAGTGACTTTTAGGATACAATTTCATCACTTCAAAAGGAGGCATTTTAGTGGGCTTTTCATACATGAGATAATCCTCTTAATTAACACATATCATTTTTTAGTACAAAATTATAGTTTTAAAGGTTTCAAAATGGTTCAAAATTCAATCATTGGTATAGACTATGGGGGAATATGAACTTGCATTACAAGAATAAAGTACATATTCATATAATTTTGGATGCATGATATAGATTCATGCATAATTTTCAAACATAATTTACAAATTTTTTTCTTGTAGTCGCTCAATGTTAGTCATGAGAACTTGGTAATGTCAGTTTTGGCCCTATTTCATTTTAATTTATTTGAGCACTTAACTTGGACCTATTTTGCCACCTTACCCTATCCTAAACACCCATATGGACCTATTTATCTTTTATATTACTATCTGACACCTACATAAATGTTTTAACTATTAAAAACACCTTTAAGCATTTGAATGGACATCCCTAGACCTAAAAGTTGCATATTTACCTTGCTAAAAAAAATTAAGTAGGGGACAATTTAGTGGAAAAAGTTCTTGTCCCCTATGGGACATTTTTATCCTTTGCTATTTTAAAGGCTACTTTTTAAATTTTTACCCTCCCTTATAGTTTGGTATATGTTTTTAGGATAGGTAGAATAAATTTTTCCCTTATTGGATTGCTATAAAGTCACCTATTATATCTCTTGGAAATTTTAATATAAAGACACATACTACTACACAATTAACAAAGATTCTATATTCGTCCAAATTTTAGTTCTAATCATTTTAAGCAATCCTTAGCCATATCCAAATCCTATTTTATGTAATCCAATGCAAAGCATGATCAAGTATCCAAGCCATCTCTAGCTTCATTCATACAGTGAAAAGAACATAATTACATAAATTAATCTAATTGGGAGAACTATGTGGGTTTGATTTCTTTATTTAGAGTATTGGATACATAGGTAGAATTCAATCATCATGGAGTGATTGGGATCAACACAACCTATTATAGTTACCATTTTTTATTTATAGGTTTTCAATCACTACAAACCCTATTAGGTTTAAAATTTTAAGAAGTACTTTGTAGGTTTACTCACACATTTTAAGGTCAAATATTTTCAAACATGCATGATTTAAGTTATCACAAATGATCATGAGATGAACTTCTTGATTTTTAGCAGAGAACAAGATCGACCAACTCAAGATAATAGTGGTTGTCAATCATTTCCCAAGTTGGATGATTTTTTCCTTCATCAATTTTAGTCTTAGTATCTATGCACTTTAAGTATTATTTAATGTAGGGGCATCTTCGGAATGCCAAAAACATGAACTTGGATGTGATTTGGAGCCATGATAGTGAGTTAAATTTGAATTACAAGTTTCCCGCCTTTTTGGTAATTTAAATTTTCAAACTTGAAAGTGAGGGATTGAGAGTGTTTTAGTGGTATAAAGGAATTTTAATGTCATTTATATGTTAAATAATGTTTTAATGGACCTTATGGTCTTATAAAAGGTCCTAATAGTGGTTAGAAGTCATACGTCATGTTTGGAAGGTATGAGGTAGTAATCTTGCTTTCACCACCCTATGTGGGTCTTATGATAGTTTGAAGTTTCTTGATCCAAGAAATGGTTATGGATAATTTATTTAGTGTCTATTTTAAAATAGAAATTTTATATAGAGTAGAAGAGTCCATAGGAATGAGATATAGAGAGAATAGGGCAGACAATGTGAAGAAAGTAGTGAAGGTCTGTCAAAAGTGTTTAAAGGACTACGTAAGTCCAGTTTATGTGTGAGAAAATATAAATAAAGTATATTAAATTAAATAAATATTTCATAAATACTATGTATTCCCCTTTTGTGCTCTGTTCTTAATGTGATTTTGATGCAAACTATGCCATTGGAGGTGATTCAATCTGTATGTAGGAAATTTGCATGACTAAGAACAATCTTGATGGTGTATTTAGTCATAAATGTGGTAAGATTTTTGTTGAATTTTTTTAATATTATATATGATAAATTAATATTATAAAAAAAAATTAGGGATAAAAAATTGGTTTGAGTGTAAGTCACTTTTTAAAAGAGATTGCCAACCCTACTAAACAAGGTATACAAACTTATAGCTTGTACAAAAAGTATTCTAAGTGTTTGGATCCTTTGATAATTATATTCGAAGAAGTGTTTGAATGGAACATGTGTGAAGGGTTAAAAACAACCTGTTACAACATACATGTGGTCTATAACTTGTGATTTTAACTTTGAACCTTGTTATTACATGCATTGGAAACACACAGTCTCTAAACTTGCATTCTGTATCTTGAGATTTTAATATTTTATTATGTTTTGGATTCAATGGTGAATATTAAGGGTTTAGGTATGATAATTTAAGATAGAGAGAACCTATTCATAGGTATTAAGGTATTTATAATTTCAAAATACAATTGAACTCTATTTTCCTTATTTCTTAGTAATAAAACACAACCAAAATGATTGAGAATTTGAATTTGTGCATGCTCTATAGGTTGTGAGAGCTTGTTCATAAAATGAAAATGTTTTGGGAACTTAATAAAAAAAAATTAATAATCATTGGTTCAAATTTAAAAATATTATTGCTCATTATATGCAATTATTTATGGTCTCGGCTTGCACAATCAAGTAAAACCTTGGTATTTAGGGTTTTGGTTGTAAAAGATGTTTCCACCAAATAAAATGGCCAAAAATTTGTTATTGGGTTTGTGTTATCAATACCTAAAATATTTTTATGGTTATAATTTTTAACTTCCATACTTCATACAATATTGACTTGAGGGTTTTGAATAGGGCTAGATGGCCTAATTGGGGACTGAGACAGTGATGGAAAAAGGATATGAGAGTGGAGAATGATTGAATGAGACATGGTGAAGGTAAAATACATTAAATGAATCCTATAAATGATCTAAGTTAGGTTTATAAGCCTATAAACAAGACAAGCCAAGGATGTGTACCCATAAATAGGGCTAGTAGCTATTAAGACTTGGAAGAAACTTAAATGAAGCAAGTGAGTAACTAGTTTGATTAACAAGGTATAAAATAATTTCAAAGGAAAGGAGGTATTGATATGATCTAAACCATCATGTTGTTTTGATTTTCCAAGCAAAGGATATTTTAGCATTAATATATTATGTGAGTGTCATGTAGGTGAAAGTGAATACATACACAATAATGTTCTAGTTTATGTAAACTTATGGAATGGTTTTTTGATGGTGTAATTTCATATGAAACTAATATATCATGATCTCCTAAAACATTGTGAAGGTACATTATAATAATTATTTCATGATTACCAAAGAGACTATTGGTATGAATGAGTGAAAGAAGCAAAAAAGAATCATGAATGGAAGGATATAGATAGAGATTTTTATAAGAAGAGAATTTGATCTACATCATTAGTCTATGTTGACCTATATCAATCATTGTTCAGTTTCACACAATCAACACATAGACAATAAATAACTAAAGTTTCCATTTTATTATAGTTAGTCTTCTTTCATTTGATTTCACTTTGTCAAATTTAGTATTTTTCTTTCATTTTACTTGTCTCAAGTTGATTTACATCATTTTGATTTTAATCCATTCAATTTATCTAAATTTGGATTAATCTTCACATTAATTTAAAATTATGATAAAAAAATATTGATGAACCCACATTTTTTTATTCAAGCATTCCTTCAAAAAAGTTGTCATATGGTTTAAATAAATTCCTAAGTATCTAACACTAAAATAATGTTATTTAAACCTTGGATATAATATCGTACACTAAAATAACTTACTCTGAACCTTGAATCTAATATCTTGAACTAAAATAACTTGTTTTCAATCAAGAATGTAACTGCTGACACTAAAAGCATTTTCGTTCAACCTTAGATTTGATATCTAACACTAATAGCATTTTATTTTGACTTGGGATATAATATTTGACATTTAAATCATTTTATTTTGACCTTAAATTTCATAATAATTTTATAATCTCCATAAATATTTTTTTTGCTTTTTATAGATTTACAATTCAATTTTTTTGTTACTTATTTTTTCAATTTGCAATAAAAGTATGGCAACATTTGATGACCATTTTTTGTTTCGAGTTTTATTAGTATACATTATATGTTTTCTTCCATTAATAATGAATATTATTAAAAATCATTTAGTAAATCACATCAAATCTTATAAGGATAAAACACTTCAAAAATAATCTCCAAATCTTTTAATGTCTTGTTATAATATGCAAAATGTGTGTATGGTTGTATCTACATGAAGGGGATGAATAATCCCTTCCATTATACCAAACCTTCCAAACCCCCCTCCAAATACCACAAATACAACCAAAGGGTATTATATTTTGGATAAATGAAAACATATCCATGCCAAGATTTTTTAATTCGATTTGCTTTAGATAATGCCTATCTATAAAGATCTCCTTTATGTGACACACAAATAAATAATGATATAAAATGATGTGGAAAAACATTGAATATCTTATATTGTTAATAAATTTATTTGGATAGAAGATAATATATCTTTAAAAAAATAATATCTACCTCCCAAGCATATAATAGATGCACACCTTCTATTATATATTCGAGTACAAATTCATAATAAAGTAGTCAAAAGAATTTTGGTTGGTAATGGATTAAGATTACATATATGCAACATATATTTCCTAAAATTATTGGGTATAGAAGTTAATGATCTCATTCATTCTGGTATGAAAATTCAAGGATTTGATAATATTCCAAGGAAAGTATTAAGATAAATTACATTGGGTCCTAAAATAAGATATATAATTTTCCAGATTATGCCAAATGATATAAATTACAATATATTACTAGGAAGACCATGGATTCATGAAATGTATGTTATACCATCTACTCTTTGTGCATTTATAAATTTAATTTATTAAGAATACATTTATACATTCCATTTCGATAAATAGTTATTCAAGTATTGTGTGATGATGTAACCTGGGGATTACTATATTCCTCATATGGAACTACATGTGCAACAATTAAAATAATTAAACTAAAAATTTAGTCTACTTCTCTAATAAAATCATCAAGAAATTAATATCATCATGCATTTGGGTTTATAGATCTATATAAAATTAGATATATAAGATAAGGGTTGGGAACACATTCTCAAGGTAATGTTGATCTTAATCAAGTATTTCAACCAAAGGGATGACAATGATTAGGTTATTTTATAGAATTATGAGAATAAAAGAGGGAATAATCCACACCATTTAATATTAAACACATTTCCTCAAAGCATAACGTAAACTAGCACAATAGGCTCATCATATATATGCATTATAGTTGATATACCTAGACATGATAAATATATAATTTCACTAGAAAGTTTGATATTAAATGAATTTTTTAATGATGAATCTCTCCTAGAATATTTGGGTGCATATGAGGATCTCCCTCCCTTATACCATAATAATATGTTTCCTCATGCTACTGGTGCTCGTGCATATTTTTGAGAGAATGATGAATTTGAACCACAAGTCCAATTAGATGGTCTTTCCTAAAACACCCTATGTTGAAGATAGATCAGATTTACTTAATTAAAAATCTAATAAAATTTAATTTTAGAGCAAATAAATATCCATGACTAGTATTATTAGCAACCCTATTACAAACAAATAAGATATAGATTTACAACATGTTCTGAAAGATTATCCATAATTATTCGCTTGGGCTTATCCAGATATACTAGGCATAGATCTTGTAGAAGAAATGTATAATATATTATTATATCCAAATGCACAACCTATCAAATAAAAAATCTAAAAGATGCATCCAAAAGTGGAATTATTAGTTAATAAATAAATTGAGAGACTACATGAGTTAGGATTTATATAAGCTATTGACAATAGTTCATGGGTACCCACATAGTCCCTATTGAAAAATTGGATAGAGACATCATATGTGTACATATTATAGGGCTTTAAAAAAATATTGTCCAAAAGATGACTTCCATTTTCCAAATATAGACATGATTGTAGATTATACAATTATATATGATATATTATCATTCATGGATGGATTCCAAGATACAATCAAATAAAAATAAATCTTAAGGATCAAAATATAACTTCATTTATTAAACCTTGGAGAATATTTTGATATATAGTCATACCTTTTGGATTTAAAAAATTAAATTTACTTATCAATGTGTTATGACACATAGTTTACATGATGGCATACACAAGATAGTGGATGACTATGTAGATGATTTATTGGATAAATATAAATAATGATAAAATCATACCATAAATTTACTATAATTTTTTAAGTTTACATAAATACAATGTATGTTTACAACCTTATAAATGTGTCTTTGTTGTCACTTCTGGAAAGTTATTAGGATACATCATATCTTAATAAGTTTTCTTCCATTCCCATATGAATAGAAAGATTCACATTGGGAATGTGAAATGAATAACCATTTTGGATTTTATATTACAATGTTTACTTTCATTAAAACTTGAATCATGAAATAAAATTTCATGTGCATTCCAAATATAATCTAGCCTATCATTGGTATTAGAGGCATGCTTTTTTTATTGGTTTAAATATCTTCTTTTCTCCACTAATATAGTTGTACAAATTGTATATTTCATTTAGTTATTTGTATTCTTGTTTTTTGGTAGCATATTAGACTCTAGGTAGGCATGATGGCTCAAGGAGAATGCATAAGTTCCTAATATAATTATTAATAGTTTTCTTATTATTTTTCATACACTTAAATGATGTATTAGTATAAATATAGCTTACACCTATGTACATATACCTACGTAGCTTGTTTATTGAAGGAATTTTGACAAGAGCTGGTTGTGTTTGATTATTATGAAATGCAACATACTTTTGTTGAATGTGTTTTCACCTAAACATTATTGCTATTGTCAGAACATACCTGCACTTTATATGGTGTTTTTATAGTATTCAGGGTTTTCTCAACATTGGTATGGTTTCCTATTGATGCATACCTCTCTTCAAATAGTTGCATGAAAATTATTTAAAGGTATGTGGAAGGCATAGATTCCACCTTGACAAGTAATCAAAGGCATAGGGTATACTTTAAAATAAATATCCACATGGTACAATAAGACACAAGATAAGGTTTTGAAGGGTCTATATTTTTTAAGTCTATAATTTTAATATTCCAATATTGGAATTATATAATCTAGATAAGGAGAAGAAGTACTTTGTTTTTTTAACCTTTTTTATTCAAAAAGAAAACTTTAAAATTTAAGTGCCTTTTCAAATTCAAAGCATTTTAAAAATTGAATTTTAGATTAGTTTTTTTTATTTAAATTGCCTTTAGCATGATATTCTGAGTAAATTTGGCTAAAAATAACCAAAATTTTCAAATTCAAGGAGAAATAAAGAGAGCTTCTCTTTTAACCATTCATCACCATCTAAAAACATAAATCTAGAAGTTAAAAAAATTAAGTATATTAATTTATGAGGTTTTTTTGTTAGTTTAGTGTTAATGATAGGGTGAATAATTTTCATGTGCACCTAGGTACCACATACCACTCTGATCTCACATACCTTAAAGCCTCTTTCATGCACTAGCAAGTATATAAAAAGGGTTAGCTTCTTCCACGTACCAATATGAATATAGGAAGGATGAGTATATCAAGAGGATTAGCATATCGGTCTAGTGGTATATAAAAAGGGGGCCATTTTGGAGTGATAAGGAACTAATTTGGGTTAAAAAACTAAAAATTCAAAACTCAAAAACTCAAAACTATATATTCAATCAAATTTATCATTGGCACAACATTGACCATAAAAAATAACTAGTTAGAAAGGTCTCAATAATTAGATAATACACTCATCTTCAATAATCTATGGTTAGATATTTATGATAGAGAGAAAAAATTAGTTGATATAATAGGGATTGTAAAGGATATTCAAGCATGAAAGAATAAAAAATCATAAAACATTGGTATTGATGAGGGCCTCAACTGACAAAGATATGTTTCATCATATTTGGGGTGTAATACTCCATGGGAAGCATTTCACAATTTGAAGGAGCTATATGATTCCCGCTCCGAGTTGGAATTCATTTAGTTGTAATTGAATTTATTCAAAATTGAGTTGAAAGATGGTGATGTGATGAGATTAGATTCAGAGATACGTGTCATCAAGCATGGTGTATAATAACGGGTGTCAAAATTAACTTATATATGACCACATTCATAAAATCCTTTCTTCCCAACTATTAAACTTACTTGGAGTCTTTACAAGAAAGTAATCAGTTAAATACTCTCACATTTGATCAATTGGTTGAAAATATGGCAAAAAGAGAAAATACCTTTAGAGGAAAAATTGAATCCACAATAGGATAAAGTGTGTGCTATGTCAAATCAAATTATTCCAAAACATCCAAAAAGGCCACATCTTCCTAAAAAAGGTAATAACAAGTACAAGAAGACATATAAGGGAAAATGTGTAAATAATGAAAATTGAGGTGGTAAAAAATAGAATGATAAAACAAACTTCTACTATGAATGGTGTGACAAAAAAGGAAGGCATGTAATTCATGAATGTAGAATTCCATGGCAGAAAATTAAAGCATAACGTAAGAATAAAGAATAAAAATCAAGGAAAATAAAAGTGTTAAACTCTACCCAATTCTATATTGAATGTGTGTTTTCCAATATAGATGAAGAAGAAAATCATGTCTCAATCATTTCTGCATGGTTTGATGCTTGGGTTCTTGATACTAGTGCAACTCTACATATGACTTTCTAAAAAGACATTTTTGAGAGTTAAATGAATAAAGTTGTAGTATAGTATAGCTCATAGATATATTAATTCTAAAACTACAAGGAAGAGGTATAATAAGACTCAAGTGTCCAAGGCTTGTAGATTCAAACTCCAAAATGTCCTTTATCTTCCTCCATTAAAGAAAAACTTATTGTCCCTAGTGCTCATAAGGAAACAAGGCCATTCCATTTTTTTGGATAATGACAATGTTACTATTAGGAGAAAAAGTGATAATGTAATTGTTGTGATTGGATATGAGGAAGGACAACTACTAAAAATTAGGGGTGATCCATAAAATTTAGGGAATTATGCTCATCTCATGGAAGACATAATGACTTGAAACACATTATGGCATATATTGATACCTAAATGCTTATCACTAGGTTAACATATAGTGTTTAAGAAACACTTCTCATTTTTGGATTTAATAAATCCATTGCATGAGTTGCATGTTTTAATAATCCTGATACCTTTGGTGGAATAGAGGAAAAACACATGAACTATTTAACAAATTTATAATGTTTGGTTGTTGGGAGAAACCATGGCCTAAAGCATATCTATGAAATTAAATAAAATATATGCTAATTAAAGTGAATTATGCTCAAAACATAAGTCTAAACCTAAACTAAGATTAATTATTCTTAATGGAGATAATCTAAGGTGAATTTATAAAAAGGAGTGAAAGGAAGGGTAAGGTAGAAAAGAGACATTTTAATGTTGTTGATATTTAACATAGATATTATGAAAAAGTTAAAATATCATACAAATATGTACTTAAAACCAACATATATCATGAAATAAAATAATCTTAAATCCTACTACACATTAGGCAAGCATCTAAGGAATGCATAAAATAGTGCAAATAAGGACCAGATTTACTTTAAAAATTCACCCTTGTAAGAAAACAACATTAGTACATATGCAAGAAAGATAAATAAAACAAATTAAACCTTATAACTTTCAACTAATCCAACATAAACACAAATTAGCAACTCTACACTTAAAGGTGCAAACCTAGAATTCACAAGAACCATTCAAATCGAAGATTTAGACTAGACAAATGAGAGAGAAACTGTAATAGTAATTCACACAAGTAAAATGGAAAAAAATTATATATATCCTTGCTTATATTAATTTGATCAAAATTTACAAATAGTTTTAGCTCTAAAAAATCTCTTTCTCCTTTCACAATTGGAAATAACTCTTTATATAGGCAATTCATGAGGTACGTTGATCAGTAATGACAAATCACATTTATACATGTGTATAGGACACATGTATTTTCTATTAAATTCTAGAAAAAATGACCTTTTCTAGTATAGTGACTATAGGCAATGTACTTTATAAATGCACATGCCTTCACAAAGGAATATTCCTTTTTAAAAATATCATATAATTCTAGTTACAGAAGAATATTTCTATCCAACTAACTTTGGGACCCTAGTGTTACTACAACTTTTTGCCTTCCTTGTAGGATATTTTATAATTTTGTTCATTAATTAGCTAGAGATCAATAATAGGTCTCATGAACAATTCTCTTTCTTAACTCTAGGCTCTTAAGATCTCTATCTGTCCTTTCTAAAGCCTGCTTGATTCTATCTTCTTATATTGACAAGATGGTAGTCTCTTCAAAATTATTTTGGTATTACATCATGCCTTTGATGATAGCTTGTAATCTATTAGATTGTGCTTGATCCATCCTCAATGGGTCATTTTTAAAGATAGAAACCTCACCAGGCCTCTGTCCTACCACTAGAGTTAAACCAGTGGATGGTTCTAATTTATGAAAGGTGAATTCCTCTCCATCAATCATGGTATTCCTTTCTATCACTCTTTCTAAGATGATGGTCTCTAGATTAAATTGAACCCTACTGATGATTGAGTCACTTTTGGAGTTGGGGATTTCTATTTGTGTTCCACCTGATGCTCTTGGGGCATACATTCTTTTCTCCTCTTTTTGGTATTAGTGGGTTATTCCTCAATGGTCCAAAAAAGTTTGTACCAATGGTTGTATTTGGTGATTAGGGATGTGGCATTGAAATATTTATCCTTGAGAACCCCCATCTGCATCTGAGGTCAAATAAAGTTCCACATCTTCTCTTGAAAATCCTTTGTGAGTTGCCATGGCTGTGAGTTTTTTCAAATTGCCTGCTAGTGGTTTGTAGTTCCATTTTGGATTGAATTATCCTTGCACAAGTGATAATTCAATTTTATTAGCTTGATTATAATGGGCACAAAGTCAAATAAGGGTTTTTATACTTTCCAAGGCTTTCTTGAAGGTTTTTACAATGCTTTAATGGAAGCAACTATTTGAACTTGTGTGAGATTCATGACGTAGATCCCAATTAGATTACGTACTTATACCCTTACATTTCTTAGGTCTACAAAATCTTCAACTTACATGGCTCTAATGTGGCATCAATGTGACATCCTTATGGAATTTTCATAGCATTTTTCTCATTAAATTTTTTAAAATGACCATTATCTTTTGAAAAAATCCACCTTAATCTTGCACCATTGGATTCTCTTTGCTTGGGTCAATGCAATTTGTCAATCTCGATCTGAAAGATCAAATGCCATTAGCTACTTACTATGTTCCTCATGGTTATGACACTTATCACTTTTGCATTCACTCTGAGCTTTGTTAAAATTTCAACATTGATCTTAGACCATTGATCTTATTTGTATAGATCAATTATGTTTTGTCAATCTTGATCTTCTTAATTATGCCTCCTATTCTATGGACCATTAATCAAAATGTGTATGTTCATATGCATACCATCAATTTGAGAAAGATTCTCAAGTTCCAAATTTTTGACTCACATCTGTGCCATGTGTTGTCTTTATGTTTATCCTTAAGATTCTTGATTTTTTAACATTTTCTATGTGCCATCTGATCATCTTTCCCTGAGAAAATACACTCTATTAGATCTCAATATATAAAGTCAAACACCATTGTTTATTGAGTGTTATTTGTCTATAAGTGTGACACTTATTAGCATCTCACTTTTCCTAGGGCTCCATTAAAGTCTTGACTCAATACACACTATTAGATCAATCTTGACCAAGTAAACATGTACCTTTGATCTTTGGAAGATGCTCAAACTTTAGCTTAAGGCTGAGGCTTTGAATTTTCAAATTTAATCTTGTATCATCAGATATTGATCACCTGAGTAAACTTAGACCACCGATCCTATGGATGAAAATTATATTTAATTCAGTGCTCAAGAAAATAAAGAACTTAGCATAAAGTTTTTGGACTATGGTTTTATTTTGTGTTAAAAAACATGGGTAAGACCTTAGGATAAACTCTTTAAGCTAGGTTTTATAAAACATGATAAAAGGGACCCTACACATAATAAAATACATGGCATAAATTCTTAGGATAATGCTTAGAACATTATAAAAGGGGCCCTATGGTTAGTTAGATCATGCTAATAATAAAATAAACCAAGGGGCCACATAGCATAAAAGGAACCAAGCATAAGATTTTTAGACTAATGTTTGGTTATGTTAAAAAACATGACTAAGCCTTAGGATTAAAATTAAGCTAAGTTTATGGTTCACTTAATTGTTTTCATGAAAATTATTGTCATGCAATTTTGAATTTAATTGAAAAGGGACCTAGGTTAAAACATTAGACTAGGGTTTTTAAAATAGATTCAATTAATCTTTGATAGGAGAAAGGATATTAAAAGACCAGTTTAATCATTGAAGCAGAAAAACCTAAGCATTTTCATTCCTAAATGAGATTCCATTGAACCTAAAATGCATAAACACAGTCAATAATTATTAACAACATTAGAAGGGGTAAAACCATGATCACATGAAATCATGTTAATTAATACAAATGAGATCCATATTTGGATGATCTTCAAATAAAGGCAATGTGCAAACATGTTAGCAGTACTCTGATCAAGTGAATTTTCAATTTTAATGTACAATTTGAAATAAGGGTCACCATTTTCTAGAAATGGGGGTGTGTTGACTTCAATAAATGGTGACTTCTAGGGGAAACATAGCAATATGTTAAAATTCAAAACTCTAGTTTAGACTAATAACTAGTTTATTCATTACATTTGATCAAGTACCAGTAATATCAATTCATGGTTGAAACAAGTCTTGCATATGTAGAATTAGGATGAAAAATTAAGACCCAGTCATGCTATGTGTGTGATTTGATTCCACTTATTTCTTTCCATGGGATTTGGGAAAATTACTTATAGACTTCATGACTTTAATCATTAACACTAACTTTCATCATGTTTGGATATTCATTAAGAACCATGCTTTAGATTAGGGAAGGTTTGGGCATTGATCTACTTCCAACTAGGTGTCCATAGCCCTGATTGAGATACCTTTGGCTCTAATCAAGGCCTTTCTTCATTTCCAATTGAGAATATATAGCCCTAATAGAGGTTACTAGAACCACATTTGCTTAGAAAGATCTTAGATTTTGAAATAAGCTTTATTTTTGTAAATTTTTAGATCATTTTAACTTTCTAGAAAAGGTTGAGAACCCAATTATTTAGGTTTAGGGATTTGGTCAAGTGTTTGATCCTCAAGAAATAATCTTTGGTTGTAGTGTTGTCTCAAGTAATAATGTTTATTAAGTACAAACATGAACGTGTCCTAATAATTCAATATTTCACCCTACATATGCAATCCTTATTAAAACCAAGCTTAGATAAGAACAATGATAAAAAATCCCAAAGAAAATTATCCTAACCATTAGTCTTTATGAGTTTATCTAAACTATAACATTAAGCTCATATTCCAATAATCTATGATCAACCAATGCTGAGAAAACATACTTACATTCCTAAATTATGGAGTCACTTTTGAACATCTAAATGTATTTTGAGCTAAGGACTATCCAAAAGGACTTATTTAAAGAAAATAGAAAATAAAATAAATGGAAATGCACCAAACATAAATCAAATAAGCAAACATATATATACAAACACTATGTAAAAGAAAGGGACAAGGAAGAAAGAAATAAATCTAAAACCTACCTACACTAGCTCTAGCTAGTCTTATAGCTTACTCCATGAAGACTTCAGGTGAGGCAACAGAGAAATAGTGATTAAGGTATTTCCCATTGGTTGTAAATATGAAATATGCTTCTTGTAAAACTTTTATTTTGAAGGTGTTATCTCTTAGGGTCTCAACAATTTGATATGGACGAATCCATAGAGGTGTAAACTTCCCATGTTTTCCCTTTAGTTCTAAAGATTTGTCTCAAAGAAGAACCAGGTCTCCTTATCTAAACACCTTTATATTTGAGTGACTATAAAACCACCTCTTAACTATGGTTTGATGTTTGATAAAGTTATAAAAATCCTCCTCTCTTTCATATTCCATCGGTATGATGTCAAGTAACCTTGAACTTGTAAATTCTTGGTCCCCCTCCATGTACTCTTGTATGAACTTGTATGTTGTCATATTGAGTTTTATGGTAAGTATAACTTATTAAAAATATACTAGAAAGAATGGTGATGCCTTAAGATATTTCTTGATTCCATTTATATCTACCCAAATGGCATACTTAAGTATCTTGTGCCATGTTCTTGGTTTATCATTTGCATACTTCTTTATGGATTTCAGTAGGTTCTTGATTTTGACACTCCATTACCTTGAAGATAATGGTTTGACGATAACTTGAGGAAAATATTGTTTTCATATTCCCACTTATTCATCTCAATGGATACAAAGGAATATCTATTATCATAGACTAGAGATATAGTTGTCCCAAACCTTGTGCATATGTTTTCTTTTAAAAATTGATCACCTCTTCAGTCCTGCACTATTTGGTTTCCATTGATTTAGTATATTTAGTGTATTAGTCAATATTAATCATAACATACTTGTGACTATCAGATTAATTGGGGTTAATTACCCCCATAAAATCTAGTCCTCATTGTGTAAAGGGTTTATCAATCATCACTGGCTCTAGTGGCATGGCTACCTTGGGCTCTTTAGTATTGAAGATTTAACATGAATGGCATTTTCTAACATCTTTCTAAGTGTCCTTAAAGATAGTAGGCTAGTAGTAGCCAACATTAAGGATCCTATGGTTTGTTTTCCTTCCATATGGATTTATACTTCCCATCTTTCATGGAAAGTGCTCAAAATCTCAGTCTCCTCTTCTTTGAAAACACACCTTAGATAAATGTCTTCAAAGTTTTAATTGTAAAACACTCCATCCTTGATCAAAAAATGAAATTCCTTGAGCCTTAAATCTCTCTTTTACTTTTGACCAAAACCTATAGGACAATAGTCATTTATTAGTAAATGAACAAGATCACACCAATTATTAGATTTTTTTTTTGTTCTACCTGCATGACACTCAGTTTGGAATTGGCATTGGAAATAAACTAAATTAAACCTTAGAATCTTACCAAATTTGAAGTCTTCATCTATAGATCATATTAGTAGAGATCAAATATCCACTTACCTCTCCTTTCTCCAAGTTCACATTGACTAAGCATGAGATTAGTGGCAAGGTCTGGTAGGAATGCATGTAACTTATTTCTAAGGATATAATGTCTAAATTTCTTCACTGCCTTGACCAAAATCATCCCCTCAAAATCATGGTCCATTGCTCATTTTAAAGTTGCACCTATATTTATTAGTCCAAAGGGCATCATTTTTTAGGCAAAGGTGCCCCACTTAGTAGTGAATGCAATTTTTAGTCTGTCTTCCTTATTCATAAGCACTTGGTTATATCCTAAAAAACCATTAAGGAAGGACATCATTGTATAACCACTAACAATCTAAATACCCTGATCAAGAGAAGGAAAAGGATAGTTATCTTTTTCAAATTCTCTATTTAGATTTCTAAAGTCTACACACAGTCTAATTTCCCCATTTTTCTTCTTGAATGGTACTAAGTTAACTACCCATGTGGAGTGCCTAATGGTAAACACTATCCTTGCATCTAGAAATTTTTTGACTTATTTATATATCAGAAGTTGTAGGACAGGGTTGATAGGTCTTTATTTTTTCCTAAAAGGCTTGCAAGTTTATTTAGTGGTATGGTATGAGTTATGACCCTGGGATTAAAGATATTTAGGTCCTCATATGACCATGATACAACATATTTATATTTATTCAATGTCTCTTTATCTCTTTTTAACTCCTCAATAGTGGTGGTTGTACCAATGTTGACTGGTTGGGGTTGAACTTAAGAACTTAGGTCAATAACTTTGTAATCTTTCCCATTTAATTTAGGAATCTTAATATTACTAGTTAGTTTATCTATGTCAAATAATCCTTTTAAGGCTTTCATGCCATTAAGAATCTTATTGTCATACAGTTGGATGATCTTGTCATTGATATTACCTCTATCAAGAGTATTTTCATTAGCTTCATCAATGATGTGGACCTCAAACACTCATGAATTCTAAGATATATTTGTCATCGTTGAATACTTTTAAGTGGTTGACATTATTTGTCACTAAGGTATAGGGGAGTAATTCAATGGTAAGGCTTTGTAACTTGGAATTGTAATCAGGCATAAGGTTGGTTGTAGCTAAAGTAAGTTTATTAGCAGCCTTATTTTCCTCCTTAGGGATTGAAACAATATTTAAAGCATTAAAACATTCAATTAAGTCCCACACTTTAAATTTATACGTCTTAAGATATGATAGCTTGCATTGGTATTTACTTTTGACATGATTAATTACTAGTTTTGAATCACTAAAAAGTAATAGTTCTTGACCTTGTGTTTGATTTCAAATTGTAATCCAAAAATAAGTGATTCATACTTTGTAAAATTATTAGTGCATGGGAATTATAGTTTGTAAGAGGCAATATATTCTTTCCCAATAGAATTGATAAATTCCACTCCTACTTTAGAACCTGATTTGCATATAGCACCATCAAAATATAGTTTCCATAATCCAGGCATAGCATGAGAAGTTTTTGAGTTACATACCTTTGTGGTTTCAAGAGTGTAAACACCTATATATGAGGTAACCACATGTGTGAATAGTCAGTTAACATATAACCATTTAATGATCTGATCTAGTCTCTACTTAGCAGCATTCCATATGTATCAAGGATGTCTACCACTTTGATGTTAATAAATTATTGGATCATTAGTTCAAAATTAATTTTCATGTGAAAATTCAATAACTCACCAATCACTTTGACTCATGATTTATCTAATTGAGTTACAACCCTATAAAATTTTATTAGAGTCAAACTTAATTATTCACAAATATTTTTAGGCATAATATTTGTAGATGCACCAGAGTCTAACAAACAATTATGCAAATTCTTACTAAAGATCTTGATTGTAAGTAGAAAAAGGGGAACATCTACCTTAATTTTGTGTATTAAAATGTTAGCATATGTAAACTTTTATGGTTTTTTAGGATTTTTAGATAAAGATTCCAAAAACATATCCCTTTGTTTTTTAATTTGAGTCAACTCATGCAAAGTAATGTTATCTTTGATCCTTTTCATGTCCTCCACTATATCATATGTAGTCCTATTAGAAGAATTAGATGTATCAATATTAGGTTTAGAGGTTTTTCCTTTAGGAGGCTCTAGATTGTTGTCTGATGTAATATCAGATGGAGTGTTAAAATTATTTGGTGGAGTTAATGTAGTTAAAAGTTATTCCTGCTTCCTATTCCTCAAAGGATAGGTCTTCTTTAGATATTACTAAAAAGCACAAATCTCTTTAGGGATATCCTTAGGCTCATTCTCTTCTTGAAATGGTAACTCAAATGTATCCACCATGAGAGTTGAATTAATAGATTTAGATGACATTGAAGAATTTGAGGTACCTGCACCATTGTCTTTATTAGTTACAACTTCAAAAGTCTCTAACTCTTATTGAAAAGCTTCAAAAGCATTGTAAAATTCTATATAATCTAATTCACTCTATAATAATCAAGAAAAGTTAAATCACCAAGATTTATATCAGGTACATTCTTATTAGAGGATGACTCATTATTGTGATTGTTGTTGTTATTAAAACCTATTTAAAGGACTATTGAACTCTTATAAAGAGAAATTACCGCTAGATCCTTTTTTGGTATTACCAACTTGCTTTTGCAGCTGAATGAAATCAGTGCTTAGTTTTTAAACCATCTTCAAGATAGAATCATTCTCATTCTTTGGTGCCTCAAAAGTATACACTTGAGTATTTATACTAGTTGCAATCATCAAATCTCTCTAGTCTTGTGGATGAGTTCCACTGGCAAATTTGTTTAAGAATCCTAGGTTTTAACTAGGATGTGCATAATTCAAAGGTAATTAGTTTAGGACTAGAAGTTGATTCAAGGTAGGCATATTTTGATTGGCATTGGGGATGGTATTTATAATAGGCAAATTTACACCAATGTTAGGAATATTGTATGCCATTTGTCCCTGTGGCTATATTTGGTCATTAATGATCATAGCTTCAACATAAGCTAAGGCTAATGTATTAATTATTTGAGTAGATATCTTAAAAACATAGAAGTCATGGGATCCAAGGCATATTTTTAGATCTATAAGGCTAAAACCTCATTAGGTCTATAAGGATTTATGGTTCTACTAAACCTTTTTTGGAATCTAGCATTGAAGGCTCTTATGGGCTTATTTGAGTCTCTTTTGACTATGGTAAAATATTGGTATAGGACACATAGACTAATGATTTTGCCAAATTGATCAATGAAGTAATTATTAAAATCATTCTAACTAGCTATGTAGTTTTTAAGAATGTTAAAGAACCATTCATATGCAACATCTTTAAAAGTAAATAAAAACAATCTACATGCTACATCTTCATGAACAACATTCAAATGTCTTAAAGTAACTTTGAATTATTTAATGTGTTCTTCAATAGTTATAACACCATTAGGACTGAAAGTGGGTAAATACTTTTTAGGATTAAGAGAAATTTCATGTACTACATCTAACACATTGATTGAATAACCACCTATCCAAGCCATACCTTGATAGGGATTAAACATGGGATCACCCTAAATTGGTGAAGTTGGTTGAGACTTTGAAAGTCTATGATTACCTTTGTCTTGCCTAGCTCTCCTATGGACTTCTAATGAAAGAAGGGGGACCCTTGTCTCTAAACGTGACCTAGTCCTTATCTTTGAATATTCTAGCTTGAAAGGTTTAAAACCTATTTGAAATACAATGTTTACGTCTTATCTTTATAAAGAATGATGATCAGACTTGCACATTAAGCAAATTTTACACAAATATGTATAAAGAATGACAAAGGACATCAATATTTAACTAAATTAGCTCAAAAATTATGTCCAAACACATAAATACAAATGATATTTACATGTTTTAATCTTAAATAAAATCAAATTTGTAGAGATCCAATCAATCTTTGAATAAAACAACTATTACTAATCTCAAACACCTTGGATTCATAGATCTTAAGCTATCTTTACCAAAATTAAACATTGAACTCCAAACAACATCTATCTTTGTCTAAATAAGCATAAAGAGTGGTCAAAAACTATAAATATCATTGATATTTACAAAAATATGCTAAAAAACACAAATATGCAAAGAATATACTGATATTTGAGGAAAAAAGAGCAAAGATATTTCAAATTTTCAAAGATTTAACTAGGCCCTCCTTCTAGTGTTAATTGTTGATGTCTAAATGTGCATCACTAGGTTAATATATAGTGTTTAATAAACACTTCTCATTTCTAGATTAAAGGAATCCATTACATGAGTTGCATGGTGTGATAAGCTTGTTACCTTTGGTGGAATATAGGCAAAGCACATAAACTATTTCACAAATTCATAATGCTTGGTTGTTAGGAGCAACCATGGATTGAATCAGATCTATGAAATTAAAGAAAATATATGATAATTAAAGTGAATTATGCTCAAAATCTAAATCTAAATCTAAACTAAGATGAATTATTCACAATGGAGTTAATCTAAGGTGAATTGATAAAAAGGAGAAAAGGAAGGGTAAGACAAAAAAAGAGACATATTAATGTTGTTGATATTTAACATAGATATTATGACAAAGTTCAAATATCATCCAAATATGCACTTAAAATGAACATATAACATGAAATAACATAAGCTCAAATATTAATACATATTAGACAAGCACATAAAGAATGCATGAAATAGTGCAAATAAGGACTAGATTTACTTTAAAGATTCACCCCTACAAGCAAACAACATTAGCAGATATTCAAGAAAGGTAAAAATACAAAGTAAACCTTAGAAATTTTAACTAATCTAGCATAAGTACAAATTAACAACTCTACACTTAAAGATGCACATCCAAAATTCATAAGAACCATTCAAATTTGAGATTTGAACTAGACAAATGAGAGAGAAATCATAATAGCAATTCACACAAGAAAAATTGGTAAAATTTATAGAACTCATTGCTTATAATAATTTGCTTGAAAGTCACAAATAGTTTTGGCTCCAAAAACTCTCTCTCCTTTTAAAATTGGTAATATCTATTTATATAGGTAATTCATGAGGTATGCCGATCAATAATTTCAAATCACATTTGTACATGTGTATATGATAGTTTTCCTTTCTATTACATTATATAAAAAATGACCTTTTCTATTATACTGACCTATAGGTAATGTAATTTAAAAATGCACATGCTTTTACAAAGTAATATTTCTTTTTTGAAATATCATATAAAGCTAGTTACAAAAGAATATTTATAATCTAACTTTAGGACCCTAGTGATATTGCAACCTTCTTCCTTGCTTGAAGGATCTTAATTCTATAAATATATTCATTGATCATCTAGAGATCAACAATAGGTCTCATTAACAATTCTCTTTCTTGACTCTCTAGGCTCTTGAGACCTCTATCTTCCCTTTCCAAAGCCTACTTGAATCTGTCTACTTGGATTGACAAGATGGCAATCTCTTTAAAATTATTTTATTGTTGCATCATGGATTTGATGATATCCTATAATTGATCAGATTGTTCTTGAGCTAGCCTCAATGGCTCCTTTTTAAAGATAGGAACCTCACCAAGCCTCTGTCCTACCACTAGAGTTAAACTAGTGAATGGTTCCACTTTTTGAAAGGTTAATTCCTCTCCAACAATCATGGCCTTCTTTTTTGTCACTCTTTCAAAGATGGTCATCTCTTGATTAAATTGAACCCTACTAATGATTGAGTTACTTTTGAAGTTTGGGTTTCTATTTGTGATCTACTTAATGCTTCTAGAGTATCCATTATTTTCTCCTCTTTTTGGTAATGGTGGGTTGCTCCTCAATGGTCCAAAAAGGTTTGGACCAGTTATTGTCTTTGATGCTTAGAGTTGTGCATCGAACTATGTATCCTTAAAAAAACCCCTCTACATATGAGGTTAAATAAAGTTCAAAATCTTCTCTTGAAACTCCTTTTTGAGATACCATGGTCATGATTGTGTTCAAATTTCTTGCTAGTGGTCTGCAGTTCCATTTTGGATCAAATTATCCTTTCAGAAGTGATAATTCAATTTCCTTGGCTTGATTATAATGGGCACAGAGTTAAATTAGGGTTTATATACGTACGAAGGATTTCTTAAAGGTTTTTATAGTGCTTTGATAGTAGTATCTATTTGAACTTGTATGATCTTGATGACTTAGATCCCAATTGGATTGCATACTTATACCCTTACATTTATGGGTTTATAAAATATTTAACTTACATGGCTCTTATGTGGCATCACCATGGCATCTCTATGGTATTTTCATGGCATTATGCTCATTAAAATTTAAAAAGTGACCGTTATTTTTTGAAAAATTCCACCTTGATCTCACACCATTAGTTTCTTGTTGCTTGGGTAAATATAGTTGGTTGATCTCAATCTAAAAGATTGAATGCCATTGGTCACTTGTTACGTTCCCCATAGTTATGACACTTTTCACTTCTACTCTCACTCTAAACTTTGTTGAAATTTTAACATTGATCTTGCACCATTGATCTCATTTACATGAATCAATCATGCTTCATTGATCTTGATCTACTTAATTATGCCTCTTGCTCTATGGACCATTGATCCAAATATGTATACTCATCTACATACCATTGATATAAAAAGATGCTTGAGCTTTAATTTGTGTCTCATGACTATGCCATGTGTCATCTCTACTTTCAATCTCAAGATTCTTGACTTTTGAACATTTGATACACATCATTCGACCATCTTTTCTTGAGTAAAATGATCTATTGGATTTTGATCTAAAAGATTAAATGACATTGGTTGTTGAGTGTTCTTTGGTTGTGAGTGTGACATTTGTCACCCTCTCACTTGTCATAGGGCTCTATTGAAGTCTTGAATCAATACAAACTTTTAGGTCAATCTTGATTGATAAAATGAGTGCCATCAATATTTGGAAGATTCTCAAACTTTAGCTTAGGGATAGGGTTAGGGCTTTGACTTTTCAACTTTAATCTTGCACCGTCACATATTGATTTCCCAAGAAAATGTAGACCATTGATACTATGGATGAAAATAATATTTAAGTCAGTGTTCAACAAAATAAATAACTTAGCATAAATTTTTTGGACTATGGTTTTATTTTTTGTTAATAAACACATGCAATACCTTAGGATAAAATCTTTAAGCTAGGTTTTCTAAAAAATGATAAAGGAGACCCCACAAATAATAAAAGACATGGCATAAAGTCTTAAGATAAGGCTTAGAACATTAGAAAAGGGGCCTTATGGTTAGTTAGATCATGTTAATACTAAAATAAACCAAGGGGCCATGGGACATAAAAGGGATCAAGCATAATATTTTTAGACTTAGGTTTGGTCATGTTGAAAGACATGACTAAGCCTTAGGACAAAAATTAAGCTAAGTCTATGGTTCAATTAATTGTTCCTGTGTAAATTGTTTTCATGTAATTTTTTCCCATGAAAAATTGAATTTAATTCAAAAGGGACCTAGGTTAAAAAATTAGACTAGAGTTTTAAAAATAGATTCATTTAATCTTTGATAGGTGAAAGACTAGTAAAAGATCAATTTAACCATTGAATCTCTCAGTGTGTTCATTCCCAAATGAGATTCCATTAAATATGTAATATAGAGACATGATAAATAGTTATTAGCAATATTAGAAGGGGTAAAACCATGATCACATTAAATGATATCAATTAATGCAAATGATAACCAAGTGTGGATGATCTTCAAATAAATACAATGTGCAAACATGCTAGTGGTACTCTGATCAAGTGAATTTTCAAGTTTAAGGTACAATTTGAAATAAGGGTATTTAAAAATGAGGGTATGTTAACCTTAGCAAAATACAAGATCTAGTCACACTCACTATAATAATATTCATGTATTATGAAATAATGGTGTTTTTATCATTCTTATATTACCTATAAAATTAGATGAAAAGTGTGAAGCCTACATCTTGGCTAAACATGCAAGAGAACCATTCCTAAAGTCAAAAACATCATATGGAGATCTCCTTATGAAGGTTGTAGGGTTATATAACTAGATGAATACATTGAATCCAATCCCAAGAGTGATCTCATCACATTCCACACAACACCAATATGGCATTCAAATATGGCCAATGTTGATCAAATGGTTTTAGACTGTACACATAGTTATAAGTTTTAGGGCTAATTTGGAGAAGATTTGAAGAGTTGAAGATGTTAGAGGTAATATAAGCTATAAATTTGGTTCCTCATGACCCAAAATATGACTCTATGGTTTCTATTTCACCCATATAATAAGATAAATTAGATATCTATATTTAGTGGCATCAACCAAATCTGTTGAATCTTTAGATGTCAATTTGAGATTTTGTCCCATGGGCATGTTAAGAGGATTACAATATTCCATTACAATTTTTTCATAATCTCACCAATGTACTTATGTTAAGTGATAAATAAATACTTTGGTTTTTGAATTATTTCAATACCCAAATAGTAATGAATATACCCCAAATCAATCATTTTAAAGATTTTCATAAACTTGAATTTGAAATTTGTAGTTTACCATTCATTGTTCCTTATGATGAGAAAATCATCAAAATACACCACCATAAATAAAACTATTTTGATGAAAAGAGTTGAATCTTCAAACTCAAAAATTTTGAATTTCATATTCATGAGGTGTTTAATTAGTTTGTCATATCATGTTCGAGGGGCTTGTTTCAAACCATATAGTGATTTTTCTAGTTTGCACAGCTTGTTCTCTTATCTATTTACTACAAAAAATTTAGGTTTTGTCATGTACACAGTTTTCTTGAGGTCACCATTCAAGAATATATTTTTTGACATCTATTTAGTGAATTTTCCATCCATTATGAGCTACTAGATGTAACATGGTTTGAATGGTAGTCCATTTTTTAGTAGGTGCAAAGGTTTAATTATAATTAATTCCTTCTTTTTGATATATCCCTTTGTGACAAGCCTTGTTTTGTGCTTGTTAAGTAAGCCATTACCCTTGTATTTTTTATGGTAGACCCACTTACAACCAATATATTTACATCCATATGGAAGATCAACCAATTTCAAAGTCCCATTTTTTAGCATTTCATTGTACTTATCTTTCATTAATTTTATTCAAGATTTAAGATTCTCAGCCTATTTGAAAGATGTTGGTTCTAAATCAAATGCAAATTTGAGTTATTTTTCTATAGAATCATTAATAGTGAGATTTTCAAATCTATCTTGAATTCATTTAAGGGACATGTCTGATTTTGATGTGACTACATGTGTACTTCTTATGACTATTTTCCCAATGTCATTAGGTTTCACATCATTCAATATTTGAATAAGGAACTTTAGCAACATTTTCTATGTTTTAGGTGGAACAAATTCATCTTTTAAAATTTCATAATTTTTTTTCTCTATTTAGGTGGCCCCTATTCATTGTATAATGAATTTTCACTCTCTCCTTCATGAGGAGTTTCAATCTCATGTGTGTCCCCCACTCATTGTTTGGAACATCCAAATCACTCTATATATAGACATCAAACTTTGCATACTTGTTAAGTTGACTCAAATTTTGATCAATGTAATCTTTGTATTTTATAATCTCACAAAAGACAACATATCTTGTAACAATAAATTTATTTTCTTTCTAATCATATAGCTTGTATGCCTTAGAAGATTCATAATATCCGAAGTGGATGCATTTTCAATTCATATGGTCTAATTTATTTCTTTTCTCTTTTGGAATGAATGCGTATCAAGTGGATTTAAAATTTGAAGAAGTCACACTAAAGGGAGATGACCACACCACATCTCATACAAATTCTTGGATTCAAGATCTATTGATGGTAATCTAATGTAGAGGTATACTATTGTTATAGCTACTTCAACCCAAAAGTGTAGATTTACTCCTTTGTAGTAAAACATAACATACCATATTAATCATAGTTTTGTTCATTATTTCTACAAATAAATTTTGTTGTGGAATGTAAGGAAATATGAGGTGGTGTTTAATACCATTTTTCTCAATATATAATTCAAACTTATTTGAAGTGAATTCAACACCATTATTTATCCTGAGTGTCTCAATGCAAGTTTGAGCTTCATTTTCAATCATGGTTCAAACCTTTTGGAAAGTATTGAAGGCTTATGATTTATTATTCATATATTATATCCAAGTCATATTATTATAGTGATCAATGAATAACATGAAGCGTAGACACCTAAAACTAGCCATCAATAACCTTCAATTAGGCTTTTGACCAATTTCTACCAAAGTGCATAATTTGGCTTAATAACACTAAAATGCATTAAAAGAGTTGAAATTTATATATCCAATTGCCAATTTTTTCTAGGGTATCATTAAATATGGAAATGAAATTTATGAAATAGATAACTTTTATCATATCATTTTGAGTCAAAATGATATTTTTGCACCCGAGTGCTCTAATTGCTCTTTTCTATCAAATTTATTATACGAGACATGTGTCTGTGTTATTTTACATTGGCAACATCCAAAATAGGATAATGGTTTTAATGAATCTAACATAAAATTATAATTCCAATCCAATCAAATTTTTAGCCAATAATATGACATTTTGACCAATTTGATTAATTTGTGCTCAAATTGCCATGGTTTTGCATCAAAGTTGACTAATCATGTTTAAAGCTAATTAAACCAAATCAAGAGCTTAAGTTAATTTTCCATGGAGATTTTTGAATAGTTATTTTAAAAAATTTATATTGAATAACTAAATCATCAAGTGACATCATTTCTTAGAAAGACATCCCTAGGCTATAAATGCATAAAATATCTCATCAAGCCACCCCATGCCTCATTAAGACCTTCCATGCCTATTTATTACCTCTCTATCCCAAATATTTATGAAGTAATTTATTGATTTTTGATGAAAAATTTGAATGGATTCTTAGCCACACATCTTCATCTTGAGATGGATGGTTCAAGTTCATTTTGACCATTTTATAAAATATATAAATAGGAGACCTTGCCTATTGAATATTAAGGTTGAATAATCCAAAGTTATAATGCACAAATAATTCCAAAATCCATTGAAATTAGTGTTATAATGTAAAATTATTGATCCAATCCAAAGCTAAAGGCATCACAAAGGTGCCAAAGAGAATAGGAGATAACCAAGCCTCCTTTGATGAAGACTCATTGAGCACAAGCTGAGTAAGCAACTTCAACAAGCTATTTAGAGCATCCATAGAAGGTGAAAGATTTATTTATCTTAAAATTATATTTATTTTTCTCATTTTGTCTTGTTAATATGACCCCCCCTTGAGATAGGCATAGGATGTTAGCTTAGTGTATTCTTTATTTGGATTTGATTTCATTCACTAACACCATAATAATCTCCCCTTATTGTAATCCTATGTTCACAAATGGCATTATTTATGGGACCTAGCCTCACAAATATAATCAAATTACACCTATAAGTAACCTACTAACCATTATCATGCATGATCTTAGAGTTTGGAAGCAAAGAAGGTAAAAACTTGAGCAAAAATCCTTTTTATATAAGTCATGGTTTTGTTCTCAGGACTGTCCAACCCAAATCACCTACCAACCCAACTCACCTATCAACCCAACTCACATACCAACCCAAATCGCTTGTCCACCTAACTTGTTTGTCAACCCAGATAGCCCATCAACCCAACTCGACTATCAACCCAACGCGACTGTCAATTTGAGAGCTAAATTCTTAATGCCATTTGCTCAAACTCTTAAGTGTTTCAAATTAGGTCAATGTAATATTCTTTTTTTTAGGTTGAGAGGGTATTTTTTAATTATATTCAATGGATTTTGAATAACCACACACCTTTCAAATTGGGTTTAAAAATAACTTGATAAAAAATCATGCACACTTCAAATTTGGCTTAAAATAAACATGTCATGTTTCTCACACATTTGAATTAGTGCCTAAAAGAACCTAAGATTTAGCTAAGTCTTATGTACTTTTAATTTAGTTCTTAAAACACATCATAAATCTTACAATATTTTCAATTTGGTGTTCTAACCATAAATCTATGCTAAGTCTTGAATTTTTAATTTGGGTTTAAAATGAACTTAGGTCTTTATTGATTCATGTGGTTATTCTATGCAATATTTTCCATTTTTATACTAAATCTAAAGGGATAGTAACAAATATAATAAAAAAATTTCAGTTTGGTATAACAAATTAACCTCACTTCAATTGTTTACAAGCTTGTTTGTTGATTATGTGTTTTAGTGAAAGGAGATGTGTGTGTATGCTCTCCCATCTATCCCTTTTAGGGAACTTTTAGGATCATAAGCACCATCTCATCACACTTTGAGCCTATTCTAAATCATATAAATAACATAATTTAAATTCCTCTTTAAAAACTCTCAATATTATTGGATGATCTTGAGGTGATCATAAAGTCTTTCTATGTGTCATTTATTTCATTGCATCTTAGCTTGTAAGGGGGACTTCATCACCTCCCACAAGTTCTATAGGGAAGCTTTGACTTTTGGTTTCATCTCCTAGAATTGACTTCATCACCCCCACTAGGATCAGAGGTTTGAGTGGTTAAACCACCTTTTAGTGTTGGGATTAAGCATTAGGATGTATCTGCACATTGGATATTGCACTACACTGAGCAAGTGATGGATGTAGTGGTTGAAAAAAGGGTAAGAAATTTTTACAACAAGCCAAGTTCCATGAAAACCCAATTAAAGTGCACTTATTTTACATCATTTGGCATGTAATTGATCCATTTAGAAGATTCTAAAACCAATTAATTTAGTTAACCCCACTTTGCCATACCTTATCATTTTAAGATTTAAAATGATTAGTTAGTCTTGGTCTTGGATTACTTGGTCTTGTTTGAGAGTCAAAACTTGGTGTTAACAAAATGACATAACTAAACACATTGTCCTCAAATTTATTTGAACAAATGAGGCATTATGTTGCCTAAGTGAAAAAATATTTTTCCTTATTCAAATTCATCATCATACACTTTGTGTCATATCTTCCAAGTTGGTACAGTTATGGTGTCCATTTGAGTCTAGACCTTTTATCACATTTTGTTTAAGTCCCTCATTGATCATTTAAATTTGAAATTAGATTCTTCTAATTTTTAAAGTTCGATGTGCTAAATTGGGTTCACCACTTTGCACTTGACTTGTTTTAACTTGAGTTCAATTTCCAATTTGAAATGAGGGCCATTTTTAGACTTAACATCTTTATCATCATTTGTTAAGACTCAAGTCATATTTCATGTTTACTAATGCTTTGATTCATAGACTTTGACTACCCATCATATTTTTCCATTTATCTATTTGATATCACACTCATACCTTTAGATAAATTTATCCAACTTTGTGTGTGGGCATCATTTGAGTTGAGGAAGATAGTGTTATGTTGACAAAATTATGTTGGAACCATTTTGACTTAGAGTTCTTGAAACAATAATTTGCCACATCTTTTTATTAGTTTAGCATTTTTACACTACTCAAATTATTTTGAGACTTGTTTCATAGACCTCTTCACATAGATTTTAAGTCTTTTAGAATTCTAGGTAATCCAATTGTCCTTTGTAAATATTTGTCTAGCACAGTTACACTATTCATCTTTGTCTAGCTTATTTGTGAAAATAACCTAGCTTTGTATCATTATTTGATAGAAAATAAAATATCTCCAAGTGCCTTTTGTTTCATACCTCATACTTATCGATCAAGTTTTATGACCAAGAGTCAAATGCCTAGTTTTTGTTAGAAGTGTTTCAAATCTATTAGATTAAATATCTCATCTTTTAAATTCTAGATTTTGATGTCATTTAGTCAAAAGTCCTAGCACACACACTTTGTTTGAGCCTAGATTTTGACCCTATGTTTGGCCAAAAAACCTAGAAAATTTTATTTTATCTAGATTAAACTGATTTGAAACACTTTGACCTAAATTTGGCATTTAGATTTACGATCCTTTTACTTGAAATTTTTGTGTGAGACATGTAGCATTTGACACTTAATGTTAGCTTGATTTATCATAGGTAATTGTATCAACATTTTTGGATTTACCTATCCATCTTTTTGACCAAGTTGGACCTATTTTGAGCATCTTTTTAGATATCTCATTTTCAAAGTTTTTAGAACTCTATTTTTGTTGCAAAACATTAACTATGGATCCCAACAAGTATTTTTATACTCGTAGTGGCCTCATGTATAATATGAGATTTAATAATGTGGTTGTACAAGAATAAATGGTTCAAGAACCTTATGTAGATAAAAAAATTATGAGACAGATGCCTATCCATCTTATAATGCTCAAATAAGGTCACAGACCCAAGACCCTTTGGCCTATTACTTGGTAAACATGCCTCCTTACTCAGAGCAAGATCAAACACAAAAAATGCAATACATAACCATGGTACCTACTGTTAAATAACTTTTTCCTCAATAATAATACTATGTTACTATACCATCCACGTATGATCCTTATCTATTTTAGTATCCCCATGATAATTTACTAAGTCTAATAAGAATGCCTCATAACATATTGGACAATCAACATGATTCTTCTAGCAATCTGTTAGCTCTAGTCCAAATGATGTATCAAGACCCTAGTAAGCTTGTCAAATTCAAGGACCCCATGGAGGATCGATTTGTATATATGTAAAAAGAATACCAAACCTACTTAAACTTAGCATGTAATTTTAACCAGATGACCATGTCAAATAGGCCTCTCATAGATTCAGTTCCTCAACTGAAGTGTTAATAGAGTTGATTGGTCAATAAAATTAGGGTGTAGGCCTATTTGAGTAGAACACTTCAGTCAATAACTTATTTCATACCCAAACTATAGAAGAAATGTCTTCTATTTATACATAGACTAATGGTCAAAATGTAGTGGACAATACACAAGCAAGATCCAATCTAAACCAAAGTGGTATAAATACATAGACAACTAATACACAAGCAAGTGTACCTTTAGTTAACACCATGAGTGGTTCTCAAAATCAAGGATTAAGAATTTTTATGTTCCAACCTCAACCAACTACTACCACTAATATTCAACTAGCTACTTCTTCAAGCACTCAACCAATAGGATTAGGTGGCCATCCAGTGACTAATGTCATGCCTCAATATTGAAATGTGATGAATCCTCCTCATCCCTAATAGTTAATGAGTAGTATTCCATAACATCATGCACAATCCAATATACCAATATAGTAAATTTTAAATATGTTTCTACCTCAATAAGGCGCAACCAATGTTCCACCTTGCCAAATAATAGGGAACATATCTTTTTCCTCACAGACCAATGTGCCACTTCAAATCCAAATGATATCTAGTTAACAACATATGACTATTGGTCAGAAAATGTTGTATCTCCAACATGTGCCCACTTCCCATTTGGGATTTGTGTAACAAATAGGTTTTAATGTTCCTTAAGTATTGATTAAGCAATCTTTGCCTTTTGTGCAGAACATGCCATTAGTTCAAACATAGGGTCTTGGTTCATAAGTACCCCCTCAAAAATAAGGTTTGATTAGTCGGCAACATGTCCCTTTTCAACCTCAACAAACATAGTATAGTTATGTCCCTCCATCCCAACTTCAAAATCCCCAAAACTAAGCCTACATATCTAACCCTAACTAGAATATTGCACACAAATTTAATTACAACATTCTAACCCTAATCCATGCATGCATATTCCTAGTCTATTTCTTAACTAAACTAACATACCCTAATAAATACCTCCATCATACCCTGGCCAAAGTGTTCCACTTGTGATTGCTCTGCCATCTACCTAGGCCAATATTCCCCCTCAAGCCAATATTCCCTCTAGTTTCTTATCCCAAGAATTGCAATAGATGAAGGATGCAATTACTACCATCTAAGATGAGAAATAAATTAAAAATTTTAATTTAGATGATGTGTGTTTTTATCTATTCAACATGGAGTACTTATAAATACAGTTTCATCCAGGATATAAACCACTAAAATTTGACAAATACAAAGGTAATGGTGACCCAAAAGCTCATTTGACTGAGTTCTTTGTTGCATGCTAGCCAATGGTATATAGTGATATATACCTTTTATTTTTGTTCCTAATAAGTCTAGTAGGACAATCCTTGGAGTAGTTTTTAAAGTTACCCAATAATTTAGTATCCAATTTTGATGATCTTTCAGATAAGTATGTGCAACACTTTTCATATAATCTCAAACATGAGATTTCTTTGGTTGACTTAATGCAAGCCAAGTAAAAGGCTGGTGAGCATTTTTCAAGTTATCTATAGTGATTCAAAGCCCTTGTAAGTCAATTTATACATAGTTTACTAGATAAATAATTATCCATTGTGTTTACTAAAAATTTGCATAGTGAGATATCCTATCATCTAAAATTATAATGTGTACATACCTTTAAGGAGATCATTGACAAAGGTTTATTGATTAAATGATCCCTTATTAACAAAGTCATCATCAAGCTTACCTTGTTTAATAAATCAAGGTACAAACCTAGGAATTGACCAAAACCAACATCTAGTCCAAGCATAAGCATTGTAATCATCATAGGCCAATAACCAAGATAGACCAAAGCAATTTAACTGCAATAAAAATGTTGTTAAAGATGGATTAATTGAGTCACATCATGTCTAAATGATGCAAACACAATTTTATCAACCTGTGCCACATATACAATTTACTCCTAACCCATAATTGTTTCAGCTATGTAGTAAGCACAATAGCCTAGGCCCACACAACAAATGCAACCACCTTTACCATTACAATCTCCTCCTCCAAGAAGAATAATGCCTACTCATCACATTTTTAGCAACCTTAGAGAGCTTATTAAATATGTGTTTCACAAGCTCATTATTATTAATCTAATTAGTTGGCCTATACTAAAACATTATCCTCAGGGCATTCCTTATCTTGATTGGTACCATGAAAATGAATTCTATGAATATCACTAGGTTAATAGGCATAATTTGTGAAGATGTGTGCAAATTAAACATTTGATTCATAATTTGCTATAAAATGGGGAGATAACATTGGAGAATGGTGCTTCCACTTCCAATCAAACCCTTGAAATCTATAAAAATTCCTTTCCCCAACATAACAATGAACAATAACATTGACCATTACAACAACAAAATCAACAATATCAAAATCAAAGGTTGAAACAATAAAACTGACAATGCCAGAATGATGGACAAAACCAAGGTCAAAATAGTAAAAACCAAAAAATCTACCATGTAGTTGCACATGAATATAATATATTTGTAGTACATATTACAAGAGGTATCATTAATACCATCTCCATTAATCATATACCAAATTCTAATCAGATGAGACCATTGCTAACCATACCAAACCAATCTAATCATTTTGATAATCCTTCCTTAACTTGAGACTGCACATAGGTGAACCAACAAATAGGGATTCCCATTTTTAGATCTTATATAGATAACTCATCCTTGTCTCATGACCATGCACAAAAACATCAACAATTGAGACTTGTCCTATCTTGTCCCACACCACCACCCTCATTTGTTAGAAATCATGGTCCTATATTTAATGTTGATTATGCAATCACAATTTTTGAGGTCAAAGATTACCATCCTAGGCCCAAAACCATCTACCACTTTTCCCATTATCCAACCAACTATTCAACCTCATAACAAGCCATTTATCACTGACCAAAAGAATAAATTTGACATTATGGAACAATTACAAAAGATGCTTGCACAAATCTCCATTTTAGATTTGTTGTATATGTCAACAATCCACAAAAACATTTTGAATGATTTCCTAAGCCAATCCATTATTTCAAGTGACATATCCCATGATAAATTCCAAGCTTTGGTTGGACACCTAGCTCTATCCCAACAAGCCACTTTAAACCAAAGCAATATGTCATACCTTGGGCCACTACATAATAACTTGTTATACATTAAAGTTTGCATAAAGTGGCATAAAGTGAAATATGTCCTTATAAACAATGGATTAGGTCTAAACATAGCATATCTTAAGCTCATTAAGCTTCTCGAATATACTATGGTAGATCTTCAAGTAGAGACAATAACCATCAAAGCCTGCAACAATGAGGAATGAGAATCACAAGGCACCATCTATTTGCTAGCTATCCTAGGGCCCTTGACCCATGATACACTTTACCATGTACTAGATCTCAATTTGTCATACAATATGCTTTTGGAAAGACCTTGGTTACATGACAGTCATGCCATCCCATCGACATTGTACCAATGTATCAAGTTCTCCCATTTAGGGATGAAAGTTTGTATATTAGGATATTTGCATCCATACAAGCACTAAAAAAGACTAGAAGCTGAGTTTAAGAGTTATAATTATCACTTCGGCATGAATCTAATGGCCAATCAAGATAAAATAAAATCAATACTTCTTCATTCATTGGAGGATAATTACATTGATCCTAATACCATTAATTCCCTTTCCCACATGTCACCTCCTAAAGTATCCAATCATTTTAATATCTTACCTAATGGCCCAAGGGAGTATGTGAACCATGATAACTTTCATATTACAAACCTTCTGTAGAATTCAAAGTCATTTGGAAGACCTAAAGCTAAGCCACTTCATCCAAAATATCAACAAAAGAGCAAAGGTAAATCACCTGTCACATTTTTAATAACATCTAGCCTAAAACTAGACCCTCTTGAAGGGGATGAATCATGGTTAAATAATGAAAACCAAGTTAATTTTTATAAGAATGAAAAGTATCCTATTCCCAATAGGATCATGAAGAATCATGACTATGAAGGAGGGGGCCTTGGACCTAATCAATAGGGAACGCTTGAGCCAATTTATATGACCAAATATAAAGGACTCTATAGACTTGGATTTAAATTGACTGGGGGTGACTCCATATGCCTTACTCATGTTCCATCACCATCGACTAGTGATGAAGATGTTGATAGCAAAGTACAGTCTAATCATAGCCTTTTTGATGACCTAGATAGGACAAATTTTTTTAACACCCATTCCATTTGTGCCTTTAGCCCATTCATTCATCATAACCCACTACCATTTTATTATACCTAATTGATAGACTGGGACTAGCAAGAGTCCAACATATCAATTTATTCAATTCAAAATGATGAGGCTTTCTATGATTTTCTCAGCTTTAGAGACAATGTTTCATTAGGGGACCATAAATCAGGGTTCTCAATCAAGTTGGATCCTATATCATATTTTGGAGAGTGGGTAAACACCCTCAGCCAAAAGAAAATAATTAAAAAATTAAGGTCCCAAAGTGAAAACCTCTTTAAGGCACTTTTTGATCAGGGCAAAAGTAAAGAAAAATGCTAGTCTAGTGGTGAAAACTTGTTTCAAGCACTATTAGATAAGGGTGGTCAACCTTCTTCAACCATAGCTCAAGAGACCACCAATGACAAACTTGTCTATGAGTCTAAGTTTAGTTTTGAATAACAACAAGATTTTGATCAAATCATTCAAGATTTTCCAACCATTTTTTTACATGTCCAAACCTTCAATCGTGGATTTTGATTTGTCATGCCTAGGGGAACCTGAAGAGCTAGTCCTAATAGAGGACTCTAATGTTACCAACTAGTTCAAATCTCTGCCCACTATCCTTGAAGATGGTTTGACCCTTCTAGTGGCAGATATGATAGAGATTAACATCAAGTTTGTAGATGACCCAAAGTGGATCAAGCTAGAAACTTCCCTTACTGAGAAGGAGTGTGAAGTCCTTATATCCCTTTTGAGGGAGTTTGTAGATATTTTTTCATGGGCATATTTTGACATGTCAGGTTTGGAACCTACCTTGGTTTTGCACCACCTTGTGGTCAATCCTGATGTCAAACCAGTAAAACAAAATCTACTTAAGATGCATCCTTGCATTATTGTATTAGTAAAGAAAGAGTTGGAAAAACTCTTAGAAGTAGGATGTATTTGATACATTGACTACTTAGAATGGATATCTAATGTTGTACTAGTTATCAAAAATCCAAAAGGAATCAGAAATTGTACTAATTTTCATGATATAAACAAAGCTTACCCTAAGGATCATTTTTTATTACCAAACATTGACATGATTTTTTACTCCACAATAGGTTATGAAATGCTTTCATTAATGAACAGTTTTTTGGGATACAACCAAATCAGAATAGCACCAGAAGACCAACATAAAACAAAATTCACTACTCCATGGGGAATATTTTGTTATTAGGTTATGTTGTTTGGTCTTAATAATTTATGGGCCACCTACCAAAGAGCTATGACCATCATATTTCATAATATGATTCATGACATTGTTGAAGACTATGTATATGACATTCTTAGCAAATAAAAAACTAGGGTCAATCACCCAACAGTGCTACACAAAATACTTAAGAGATTACACGAGTAAAAAGTTAGCCTTAATCATAATAAGTTTATCTTTAGAGTCACATTAGGTAAATTTCTAGGCTTCATTGTGTCTCATTGAGGCATTGAAGTTAATCTAGCCAAAGTCCAAGCTATAATAGAGATGCAACCACTGACTACTTTGAAGTAGCTTCATAGTTTGTAGGGCAAGATCTATTCTATCCAATGATTCATAACATAATTGGCTAACAAATTTCATCCTTTATACATCTTCTAAAGAAGGGAGTCACATTTCACTAGGATGATCACTTCTAAATAGCTTTTCAACAAATCAAAGACTATCTAGCAAATCCACCTATTTTTTTACCTCTTATGCCAAGAAATCCATTCTTATTATATTTATTAGCTATTGATAATGCCTTGGGGAAAATTTTAGATCAACATGATGACAATGGAAAAGAGCATGCCATGTACTATTTAATTCATACACTAGTTTCATATGAGCATAATTATATGCCCATAGAAAAATCCTATTTAGCCATGGTCTTCATAGCTCAAAAACTACACCATTACATGTTAAACAATAAGATCAAGATTATTTCAAAAGTAGATCTTCTCAAGTATCTACTATCTACAATATCTTAAGGTTGTATGGCCAAGTGAATCATGCTTCTTAGTTAGTTTAATAATTAATATGTCAATCAAAAAGCCATTAAAGGGAAAGTTCTTGCAAATCAACTTGTTGAAGTACCCCTTGTTGATACAGAGCCACTCACATTCCAATTTCTTGATGAATCCATAATGACCATCATTGACACACCTCTTGAGGAGTAGCATTGGAAGCTTTATTTTGATGGATCATTCATTGAACATGGATCAGGGGTAGGCCTTTTATATATTACACCTTAAGGGGATCTAATCCCCAAATCATTCAAGATCAATTTTCCTTGTACCAATAACATGGTTAAATATGAAGCATTTATTATAGGGCTTATCCAAGTGGTAAAATATAATTTATCTCATCTCAAGGTTTATGGTGATTCTCAACTAATCATCAATTAGGTTACATACCATTTGTAGACTAAAGATGACAAGTTGGTTCCATATAAGGCTATGGTCGACACTCTTAAATGATATATTTTTGACATTTAGTTTGAGTATAAACCAAGGGAAAGTAATAGAAATACAAATCCTATGGCCATTATTGGATCTCTGATTCGACAAATAGACATAGCTAAAGATTACCAATTCTTTGTCAAAAAGTTTCTAACACTAGCCCATGAACCTTGAACTGTCATGATGATTTGTAATGTTATTGGTCCTAGTTATATGTGGTAATAAAACCTTTATAACTACCTCTATGACCAATTTTTACCACCTGACCTATCCCTAAAATAGTCCAAATCTTTAATCTAATAAACCACTCATTATACCTTACTTGGATCAACCCTTTACCATCATAGTTTTGATGGAACTCTGCTTCATTGTTTAGCTTTAGTAAAATCTACATTAGTTTTATGGGAATTTCATGAAGGCGTATGTGGATCCCATACTAATAGATCCATTCTCTCAAAAAAAAACTTGCATACTAATTATTATTGGCCCATGATGGACGTAGATGTAGCTACATATGTAAAGAAGTGCAAAAAATATCAACGACATGCCAATTTGATTCATGCCCCAACCAAGACTCTAAAACCAATGTTGATACCATGGCCATTTTATACATGGAATCTTGAACTCATTAGGAAGATCAATCCCACCTCATCTAATTTCCATAAACATATCCTTATCACCATCAAATATTTCACTAAGTGGGTTGAAGCTATACTCCTCACTACATGATTAGAAAGCAAATTTCCAAGTTCATTTTCAACCATCTCATTTACTACTATGGTATCCCCTCCAACATTATATTTGATAATGGAGGATCATTCAATAATAAGGATGTTGATAAGATATGTTCCAAATATAACATCACACAACACTTTTCTATGACATATTACCCTCAAGGTAGTGGCCAAGTCAAAGCATCAAATAAAACCATTGTCAACATTCCCAAAAAAGATTATCAATAATGTCAGTCATGATTGACACCTTCAGATATTCTATACCCTTTGGGCATATCATACCAATCACCATACAACCACATAAGCCACTCCATATTCACTTATTTATGGTACATAATCCATCCTTCCCAATGAGTTTGAGTTTCCATCTCTACACATCTCTTTTAAGCATGTCTTTGATGATAATGACTATCGAGTCGCTCACCTACAAGAACTAGAGTTACTTTATAACAAATGCATGGATATAATGAATAATATCCAAACCTATTAGAATCAACTTCAAGGCTACTACAATCGATATGTGAGACATAGATAATTTGAACTTGGTGATCTTATCATTAAAGAAGACCAAAAGAATACCACAACCAAAAAGAAGCATAAAGGTAAGTTCAAACCCAACTAGGTTGGTCCTTTCATCATTACAATAAAATTTGAAATAAAAGCATACAGGCTTACTACACTAGATTGTCACAAACTTAATGAACATATGAACATTATCCACCTCAAGTGGTACTACGCTTGAGTGACTTGGTGTATTATCTATAAAGATTGTTTCAAGTTATATCATTTCATCAACCTTTTTTTTAATAAATACCCTGTTATCATCTTATCATCCTACCAACCTATCACTTTTCATATCACATTTATGTTTTACCATACCTTCCCCATCAATTGACTTCATCTCTCCCTCCCTACCTAGCTTTATGACCTTGGTTCCATTCCATTTGGTTCCATCACCACTTTTAGCAGTTATTTCACACAATCCAAATAAAGGCAATATTTTAGAGTAGTCAGATGGATGTTTGGTAGTTACATCCTTAATTTCTTGTTTGATTCTCTCTCATTGTCTTGATCCTAATTATAACCCCCTATGGCAAAATTAGTATCATTGACCTATGTCATTTTATCCTAGTTATAACCACCTATGGGCAACCAAGGAAAAACACTTGTTTATTTTACCTTGACCGTACCAACTAGCCATTCTCTATGTCATATTGTGCCATCATACCAACTATGCCTGTTTTATTTGAATTGGCCACTACATTAGTCATATTTATCCATTGTAAGGCAAAATTACAATATCTTGAGGTCCTACTTTGGGACTATGTAGGTAGCACTCAATACTTATTGAGTTTAACTCAATCACCCTTTTCATTCATGCTCTCACCATTTTTTGAGAAACCTAAACCATTCTCTCACCATTTTATTAGCAACCTAAGCCATGCTCTTATTGTTTTATGATATTGCACCATTTAGTGTTTCATTATTCTTAATCGGGTTGAGATACTCCAAAAATTCTAAAAACATTTGTAAAATCATTAGGCAAAACCAAAAAACATTGACCACTTCTTTGCCTTAAGGATTCTAGGAACCCTTACTAAGTTACAAGCAAATCACTTATCACTTAGTTTCCCCATCCTTTTTGGCTTTTTCCCCATGTTCTCACTATTTTTTGAGACCATTCATATTCTTCTATCTCATCCATTTTATTTATTTTCATCAGTTATCATTTTCTTCACATTCCCTAAGAGAACTACATTTAGCATGAAGTTTTTGTTGGATATTACATTCATGAAACTATGTAGGCATCGTCCACTTGCTTAGTGCATATGGAGATAGCTCGGCCACCCCTTATTTTTATTCTATTCCCCCCATCATGATTGTTTTCTAAGTTATCACCTATTTTCTAGGGGTAGTGGTTGTCGTGTTATTTCTACTAACATTAAGACTAACTATTATTTATTTCTTTCCTTGTTATTTTTTGTTTGTGTGCATGTTTGTTTTATTTTAGCATTAATTCCTTGATTCAGTTATGTGCATTCATTGGGTGAATCCTTGCATATTTAAACCTAAATCCATCCATATTCATATGTTTACATTGTCATCATGGTTTTTATCATTGGTGCATTATTTTATATTGAGTCTTGGATCTCAAGAGTTAGTCCCTATGCATATTTTGGCATAATCCTCATGGTGTTCTATCATGATGCTTACCATCTAGTGATACAACACAAATTATCTTCAATAAGTCTACTCAGCAAAAGTGGCATCAACATCTCCTCAACACTAGCATCCCAATCATATCCCAAATAGAGTAGTTGACCATGAAAGAATTTTAACCTTTGTTAGTTTGGATGAGCATCTCCATAATAGCAAGTTATTTCAATTCATCATTACCCTCTGTGTTAATTTACCATCATCATTGGCTAATCAATCATGTTTGCCATAATTGGGTTCCAATGATTATAACCACTTATGGGAAAATCATTGAGCATCATCCCACTTGCATTTTTTTTTATGATTATAACTATTTTTGAGTAAATCATTGTGTTCTAATAAACTTTACTTTCTTTTTTCCCAAACAAGGGTACGTTGTTACTTTTTTGTCTATCCTAATTAAGGAATATCCATTTTCTTAATGATTATAACTGCCTTTGAGCTAATCATTGTGTTATCATACCATGTTCCCACTATCAGGGTACAATGTTTATAACCACCTTTTGGAAAACCATCCCACTTGCATTCTCAATGATTTTGATTACTTTTCAAACTCATCATGCTTTTACCTCATCATCTTCCTTTCTTTGGTTCCCTCATTTTGCTTCTTTCTTTTCAAGGGACCATTTACCAACCTACTCATGCCAACCATTCCATCAAGGGGGCATCATATAGTTAGTTTATCATAATTATAGTTGTAGGCATACAGGACCTTTTCATTCTTTGAGAAAACGTTACCATGATTATAGATTACAACACCTTCCCAAATAGGGGCAACTTATAGACACCTAAAACTGGCCACTGATAACCTTTAACTAGGCTTTTGACCAATTTCTACCAAAGTGCATAATTTATCTTAAAAACACTAAAATGCATTAAAAAAGTTGAATTTTTTATATTCAAGTGCTGATTTTTGTGAGGGTATCATTAAATGGGGTAATGTAATTTATGAAGCAGCTAACTTTGATCAAATCATTTCAAGTCAAAATTACATTTTTGTACCTAAGTGCTCTAGATTGGCCTTTTCTATCAAATTTATTATACGAGACATGTGCCTTTGTTATTTTATATTGGAAACATCCTAAATGGGATATTCCAATGAATATAAAATCAACTTCCAATTCTAATTTAGTCAAATTTTGAGCCAATGATATGATATTTTGACCAATTTGATTAATTTGTGCACAAATTGCTAAGGTTTTGCATCAAAGTTGATTAAACATGTTTAAGGCTAATTAAACCAAATGAAGAACTTAAGTTAATTTTTCATTAAGATTTTTGAATATTTCATTTTAGAAATTTATATTGAATAGTTGCATCATAAAATGATATCATTTCTTAGAAAGACATCCCTAGGCCATAAATGCATAAAATAACTCATCAAACCACCCCATGCCTCATTAAGACCCTCCATGCCTCTTTATTGCCTCTCTATCCCAAATATTTATGAAGCAATTTATTGATTTTTGCCTCAAAATTTCAATAGATTCTTATCCACACATCTTCATCTTTAGATGGATGGTTTAGGTTCATTTTGACCATTTTGCAAAATCTATAAATAGGAGGTCTTGCCTATTGAATTTTAAGATTGAATAATGCAAAGTCATAATGCACAAATAATTCCAAAATCCATTGAAATTAGTGTTATAATGTGAAATTGTTGAGCCAAGCCAAATCTAAATCCATCACAAAGGTGCCAAGGAGAAGAGGAGATAGCCAAGCCTCCTTTGATGAAGACTCATAGAGCTCAAGCCAAGAAAGCCACTTCAACAAACTATTTGGAGCATCTAAGGAAGGTGAAGGATTTATTTGTCTTTTCATTCTAGTTATGTTTTCCATTTGGTTTTGTTAATATTCACCCCCCTTGAGATAGGCTTTGGGTATTAGCTTAGTGTGTCCTTTCTTTGGATTTTATTTCATTCACTAACACCATACTAATATTCCCCTATTGCAATCTTATGTTCACATGAAGTACTTATGACAACCAATGGAGAGGATTGAAAGAGAACACAAGTTTAATCTTTATGACCACAACTTAATCATATATATCATTTGTAGATGGTGTCCTCTTAAGATTCATGTAACAACTCATGGTTAATCATTGGGTAGAAATAAAAAGGGTTCTCAAATATCTCAAAGGAACACATAGCTTTATGCTAAAATACTCCAGAGTAGGAGACTTCAAACTAGTTGGGTATTCATATTTTGACTATCTTGGTGATCATGAAGATGGAAAGTCCACCTCAAATTTTCTAATGAATTTGGGAATAATATTTATCAATTAGAAATCTAAGAAAAAACAATGCTGGTAATTTCTTCAATAGAATCAAAATATATGGCCACTTTAGAGGTAACTAGAGAGATCTTGTGTCTCAGAAGTGTTCTTTCAAATTTGTAGGAGTAACATGTTTTATCAACACCTCTAATGGTTGAAAAAACTTTTTTAATTCATATGGTAAAGAATCCAATATTTCATGACTGAACAAATCATATCAATACAAAATTTCATCTGATTTGGCACTATGTGAAAGATGGAGTGTCAAGTTACAACATTGCCTAACAATATAACAATTATCAGACATCCTAATAAAAGTGCTTGGATGAGAATTTTTTTAAAAGTTCAGAGGAATGTTTGGTTTGATAAATATTCCAATAGATTAATAGGGGATTTAATAATATTAGGTGTCTTCTATCTCATTAGGTTGTATTTGTCTTATTCAATAATTTGTTTTTCATTCCCATAGGAAAATGAAGAGTCACATTGGGAATGTGAAATGAACAACTATTTTGGATTTTATATTCTAATGTTTGCTCTCATTCTAACTTGAATAATGAAATAGACTTTTATGTGTATTTTTAATATAATTCAGACTATCATAAAGTAATTATTATCTTTACAAGGAAAATTTAGGAAATTAGATATCCCGTGGCTCAACTTATAGATAAAGCACATCCTTTTACTTGATTATTTAAAAAGGTTAGAAGGTTTGAATCATATGAAAATTGTTAAAAACATTTTGAGGATATGCAATATTAGTTACTGTAACCACCTATTCTAATGCCATCTATTCGTAATATACCCTTATTATCATACATTTCTACCTTAAATCATGTCGTATGGCCTTTTTTGGTACAATATGATGATGGTCATAGGGAATGTGCAGTCTTTTATGTCAGTTGTTCTTTGGTTGATGTTTAACCCTAAAATGAAATGAGTGGGGATAAGGTTAAGAATATGAGAATAATTAAAGCACAAAGGTGATAAAATAATTTATAACAAGCCAATTAATTAAAAACTTAGATAAATGAATATTTTTAATTATAATACTATGATAGGTTGAATATAAAAAGTACCAAATTTGACAAATGTTTAATTAATTATAATACCAAAGATAAATGATACTTTTTTACCATTCGACCCAGTCCTCAAAACTAATTAAAACTTTTTTACCAATCAAACTAGAAACTACAAAGAATAATGGGTAGACCAAGGTGGAGAAAAAGAAAAATGGTAGAAGATCATGGGTCTAATCCTTCAACATGAATCTTAATTATGGGGGGCCTATGAAAGGTAAGATAAAGGACCCAACTTGAGCCTCAACTCAGGTGGGGTCCTATACTTTAATTGAATCTAGATAAGGTCACTGAAGATTGGTAGATGACCCATGTACTATTGTAGGGCACCTTCTACTAGTTGATCTTAGTCTTGTGGTCATTGGCCTAGTTCTTATCAGTAGTCATCCATGGACTACCTATTGGTTTTTTATTTTGTTTGGGCCTTTTGGTAGGTCTCTATGTTGCTATAGTACTACTATGCTTTATGTAACATAAGTTTTATTGAAGACTCTTTGTTTCTAGTTTATCTCTTGTTGTAGGTTGTTTGGTATTTTTAATAGGCTTTGGTTTAGCTATATTTTTGTTGTTTTATCCCTCATGAGTCATTGGTTTTGGTATCTCATTTGAGATTCATTTTTATATATTTTGTATTAATGGTTTCAGGTCTTCCCAAAACCTTTATTTTTTACCCTATAAAATAAAAATGTTAAATAATAATTAGCTAGGTTTATTGTGTCTAAGTAGATTTAGACTCAAAATAAATGGAAAGTATGTAGGAATAGTATTCTAGATCAACAACCAGACTCTATAAATATACTTTTATATCCATAGACACTACCATTAGATCTAAACACTATCATTGATGCTAGTGTTTGATTATGATGTAGGTGTTTAGTACAAAAAAATGATTGGATCTCGATGTGAAAAAATTCATTATTCTAGGTTTTATATAATATTTCTCCTAATATATTCAATTTTGGGACACATGTCATTTTTTTCTAATTTACCAAACCCTAGATCTTCACCCTTATAATGAGTTTTCCAAAAGTAGGTTAATAGGTTCATTGTGTCGAATTGTCCTCAATGAGCCCATTGTTTTGAGTGTTTCCTACATAAATAATACCCTAAAGAGGACCTCAAAATTATGTTATTCTCCACTATGTGTGGAAGTGTATGTGCACAAGGGTGAAATATACTATATGAATATGCATACAATGATCTAACTTGTAACTTGACAAATATCATTCATGAGATACTCTTTGAAATATTCATACATTTTTTATGACTACTCCCATGAATGATAAATAAATAAGGATGAATAGGGTAGAATAAATCAATTTGTAAATGGATTTAATGAGCCTTAGTAGGTGCTTACTTGGTATTTAATATATGAGGAATGAAAAGGCTTAAAATTATAATTATACCACACCTTTTGAAAATATCTCATGGTAGGGTTAACTAAGAAAAATAGAATGACTCATAGGTTTTAAAACATCTCAAATTTGGATGAATTTTGGTAATTAGACACTAGACAAAGATTTGAACACCACTATTAATGGTAGTGTCCCTCTATGACTAGTAGTGTCCAAAAGGCTAGAAAATAGGTTTAGGTTTGAAATAAATAGTGAAGGATGTTTATAAAGTTTTAAGATTTCTATGCAATGAAAGAGACTTGGGTCATCTTAATGTTATGGATCAAACTAAGAGATAATAATTTAGGCACATGGAGATGGAAAAAGTGAGCCTTTTAGCAATAGGGAAGTATAGAATTGAAGGGTGGTGCTCTGATTGATATTTTTTAAATGCAAGAGATTGAGATGCTATAAATATTTTGTTTTTGTATCTATAGTTGACTATAAAAATACTATGGAAAAATTATTTCTTGCATTAATTTTTGTAACACAAAATTTACAAAATTATATGCTAAACAATGAAACGCATGTTATAAAAAAATTGGATCCTCTCATATTTCTAATGTCTAAATAAACTTTCTAGGATAAATTGATAAATGGGTCAGGTTACTCACATAATTCAAGTTAAATTTTATTTCACAAAAATCACTATAAGGACAAGTTATTATAGATCAACTAACAAAAAATATGTTAATAGATATAATGCCTATTAATCATGATTTTAGAGATGTTTTCAATTATTATCATGTTAATTATTACATTCATACAATGTATTTTGATGGATCTAAATGTGCCATAGGTTTTGGTGCTAGTATATTTTTTGTTACATCTCAAGGCATACCTATGCCATTTGCATACAAATAACATAGCAAAGTATGAAGCACTAATATTGGGTGTATACATAACATGCACATTACAAATAAAAAACTTAAGAGTATATAGATATTTTAAATTAGTGGTTACTAAATTATTAGACATAAACTAAATTAAAAAAAAGATAATCCCATATAAAGAGTTGGTACAACAATTAATGGCACATTTTGAATATTATTTATAGAAAACATCCATCGAAAGGACAATCAACATGAAAATGTGATGGATATTATAAATTCATTAATTAATATTGATATTAATTATAATAATGTTATTTTTACTATCTAATATTTATAAAAATCATTTACACTTAAAAAACAAGTAGAATTTTTAGAGGTACTAGTAGTTACTCGAAGTGAAGTTAATTCAGAATGGTACAATGCATATAAAGACCCAATATTTAAAAATGCTACATGTGATGAAAAAAATTACAATTTGAATTTACACATGTTCTTATTCTTGGGTATTTATTCAAAAAATCACTTGACATTCAGTTACTTATATGCTTAAATCATGAAGAATCTAAACTAGTGATACTTAAAGTTCATGATAGTGCATGTGGTGGTCATTTTAATGACACAAACATGTCTCATAAATTATTATGATAAGGTTACTATTGGCTCACAATGGAACAAGAATGTCATGAACATGCAAAACCTTATCCATAATGTCAAAAGCATAGTAACTTTAATCATGATCCATCATATGAATTACAACCTATTGTGTCACCTTGGCCATTTTCACTCTAGGGTTTTGATTTAATTAGAAAAATAAATCCATAATTATCTAATTTTTATAAATTCATCATTACTATATCATAATACTTCACAAATGGGTTGAGGACTTATCCTTACAGTCCATTATAAGTGAAGATATCTATCAATTTTTAAGGACACATTATTTCAAGATTTGGACTTATATCAACTATTTTTATAGTTAATGGATCATATTTCAAAAAAAGTAAAATAACTTTGTGTAAAATAAATAATCTATCATACATTTTATACAACATATTATCCACAAGGTAATGGTCAAACAAAAGTTACAAATAAAAATATTTTTAATATTTTAAGAAAAATAGCTGTAGAATATGTAACAAATTAGCACAATCAATTATTTACACACTTTGGGATATCACACAAGTGTGTTTACATCAATAAAGGTTGCACCATATTCTCTTGTTTATGGTACAAAAGTAGTTTTTCCAATTGAATTGTAAATTCCTTCCTTGTGAGTCTATCTAAAAGATATAATCAAAGATAATGAATATTGGGAAAAGTGATTACATAATGATAAATATTTGATAGCAAGTATATTCAAGGTATTGAACATATTAAAGTCTATCAATATTTCATCAAGTATGCATATAGTAAAAAGGTTCACAACTGAGAATTTCAACTGGGGAACTAGTGTCAAAAGAAAAGTAAAAAAATACAAACATGGATAAAAAAATTAAATAAAATTCAAACCCAATTAGTTAGGTCCATTTATGATTATAGAGAAAGTGGGCACATGTGCTTATTGACTAGTTAACAAGATGGAAAACTGGTGAAAACCCCTATGAATATCATGCACTTACATAAATACTATACTTATAATTGATCACTCAACATTTGATTGCACATAGCTTATTAATTATATCACCATGTTATTCCTCTATTTTATTGCACATGCGATTGATTTTATCATTTATTCTAATCTCTTGGCTCTTGCTGACTTTTTGGCCTTTTGGCTCTTCTTTTTCACCATCCCATATCTGAACAGTCCCAAACATTGATCTATTTTGCCATATCCTACCATTAACTCTCTATTTTCATAGTCCACACTAATAAAATTACATTTTATGACAAAGACAAAACTGATCAGTAAGGTACATAACTGACTACTGCTACTATCCTCAATTGGTCAATCTTTTCTTGTGAAAAAATTCATAGATAAATCAAAATTTGAGCATACCAAACCTTAATATTGGATTTTTTTAGATATTTTACCAGTCATAGTATGCAAAAAATACTTATACATGTAAAATCTATCTTTTCCTATGCTATGTTACTCGTACACTCTATATAATTTAACAAATATACATTTGATGAAATTAGTATTTTAATTAATTTATTATAGTGTTTTAAAAATTATAACTCACACATATAATGGGGGAATATTGCTTTTGCATGGCCATGTAATCATTAATAGTGCATATTTCACATTTATACAAGTTTTGGATTTTTCAAATCCTTCCCTTTTCTTCTAATTTCAAACCCTTGGTTATTGCTAGTTTATGTGGTTCTAATTTTAAAAGTAAAAAAAATATGAAAAAGAATCAAATATTAAAAAAATAAATAAATAAATAAAATAAAAATCTAAAATTAGGACCCAAGCATGATTAAATATCTATTTCATATCACTGATATATGTTATTTATCTCATGACTAGTAGTTAACATACTTTTTTTGTCACACATGTATTTCAATGGTATTCATGAATTTTATGCACAACATATAGATCTCACATGGACTAATATGTTGCAATTGCCTCTATATAATATCCTTGCTATACTAAGGGCATGTTTTACACATGTTACAATATTTACATGTCATCATTCTTTGAATCCTATATGACTGAGCTATACACACTTTTACAAATGTCTTTCTAACATTTCTATCCTACATTGTACACAGGGATATGTTATTTTCTAAGATATAATCACATTACATATGCATGGTTTAGATTATAATTTTAGTTATATTCTCCATTGATACTATTACTTGTACATAGTTGATTAGATTCTTGTTAATTTATTATGTATGGCCCTTGGCCCTTGAGTGCAAATTGTTTGAACATTTCTATGAGATCATTGTTTGGTATGTGTGATATTTGAACATGTCCATTGTTTGTGGCCCTTGTCCTTTTTTATGGGACACTTAAATGTGTCCCTTGTTTGTGACATTATCATGTCTATTACGTATGGCTATTTGACCTTTGTTTATGCAATAATGAACATGTCCCTTGTTTGTAATATCATAATGTCATTTGCATATGGACCTTGTCCTTGTATCTGTAATCATTACTTATATGACATTTGATCATGTCCCTTGTATGCAACCATTGGCATTATTGTATGATATTACAACTATTATGTTTGTGTGTTTGTTAAGCTTGTTAAGTTTTATCAGGTCCATGATATATATTATGTACTAACTAATACATAGGATACTAATTCTACATTTTAATATTGTAAGATTCATGACACATTTATATAAGCATTGCCTCATATGTTACATACATGATTCAAATGGTATATATATTACTATGTTGACATAATTTTCACATATGCTTCATTATTCAATGATTCCATCTTAGTACACATGCTATAATTATCATTTATTTTGAGATGAATGATTTTTAGGAAGAGATTCCCTTACCTTAAAAGGGGGCCATTTCAGTGGGATTTTTATGCATGAGATAAGCCTTGTTGAGAGAAAAAATAATTTTGAGTTCAAAAATAGTTTAGAAGGTTTATAATGGTTAGAATTCAATCATTAGTACAAATTAAGGGGGCATATTCCATGCATATTCACTCATATTACAAGACCAAAACACATAATAATAAAATTTTAGGTGCATGATATAGGTACATACACAAATATCAAATAGAATTTAAAATTCACATCTACATGCTATTATTTAATTTACATTTATCAATGAGGGCATGATACAATTTCATGCATACTATGTCATTTTAAAAAATTTATGGGGTGTGATACATATTTATGCCATTATTATAAATATTAATTTTCATCTATAGACATGGTAGGAGAATGGATGTTTTTGAATTTTCATTTTTAAAAATTTATGGGGTGTGATATAGATTTATGGCATGCTTATAAATACTAATTTTCATTTATAGACATGGTAAGAGCATGGATGTTTTACATTCTCTTTTTATCAAGCATTTAGGAATAATGTTTTGCATTCTCTTTTTATCATGTATTCATGAATAAAGGAACAAAGTGGAAATTGAATCTATAAGCTATCTACAATGGTTTATTTAATTAATTGCATAATGCATAACTTAAGTGGTTTAGTGCCCTCTAGTACTATTGCATGTGAATCCATTACAGACTCCAATCCATTTCATGACTTGGGGTTATAGAGGCTAAAACCACAAATTGATGTTTTTAAATCCCTCAATGGTTTTTATTTTTTTATACAAGTTCAATTTAATTTGGGGTTTGATCATCCTAAAATTAGTTCATTGGTTTAGCTAGGGAACCAACTTCTCCAAGTTCTTCATGGTAAGAACCATTTATTAAATACTTAAGGAAAACATCGTCTCAAGTAAAAGTCATAATAATAACATTGGTTTCACACATACAAGTGTAATCCTTCATTTTTATTTTCAATATTTTCAAATTCAAGTTTCATTTTAGTTTTTCATTTCATATATGAGAACTAGCTAATTTTACATCATTGTAGGATTTTCTATGGAACACCTTGCATAATTTGGATCTTCTCCCAAAGGTAAAGTGTCTCATACACACTTAGTTACTATTTCCCATTTACTTTAGTATTTTAGTTTCTAGACTAAAGGGGGAGAAAAAATTATTCATTCAAATTTGATCATGAATACTTGATAATATCATGTTTAGCCCTATTTCACTGTAATTGACTAGATCACTCAATTTGGACCTATTTTTATACATCACCCTATCCTAAACACATATATAGAATTATTTATTTTTTGAATTTATATCTTTCACCTAAAAAAAGGTTATAAATATTTAAAATCCATTTAAGCATCTATACAGACATCCCTAGACCTAAAAGTTACATGTTTCCCTTAAGGATTAAAATGCTTTGCAGGGAACAATATTGGAAAACACTCTTGTCCCCGATGGGACATTCCTATCCTTAGATATTTTAATGGTCATTTTAAAAATTTATGCCCTCCCTTACAATTTGATATGTGTTTTTAGGATAAATAATGTGAGGTTTTTCCCTCTTGGATTTTCATAAAGGCACACTCAAGTCATCTATTCTACCACTTAGAAATTTCAATATAGAGGCACACTTGTACCACTACACATTGATCAAAGATTATGTATTATTCCAAAGATTGATTCCAATCATTTGAAGTATTCCTTAGCCAAGTCCTAAGCCTGATTTATCTAAACCAAAGCAAAAATGATCAAGTATTCAAGCCATCTCTAAATGCATTCATATAATCAAAGGAGCACAACCAAACAAAGAAATCTAGGTGGGCTTGATTACTCTCTTTAGAGTACTGGGTATGTAGGAATCATTTTATCATCATGAGGGTGATTGGGATCAACTTAGTTTATTAAACTCCCATTTTTCTATTTGTAGGTTTTCAATCATTGTAACCCCTATCAGGGTTTCAACTTTGAAGATGTTATTTTTAGGTCTTCTGCACACATCCAAAGTTCAAATATCTACAAATAGGAATGCTTTATGTATTGCAAATTATTTTGACCAAGGTTTATTTATTTTCAACAAAGGACAAGATCAACTAACTCAGGAAAACAATGACAATTGATTCTATCTAAAGTTGGATGATTTTATCTTTCATCAATTCAATCTTAGTTTCAAAATCAATATATATATATATATATTGATTTTGAAAATATATATATATATATATATATATGTATATGTGTGTGTGTGTATGTATGTATGTATGTATATATACGCACACACGCACACACACACACACACACACACATGTGTGTGTGTGTGTGTGTGTGTGTGTGTGTGTGTGTGTGTGTGTGTGTGTGTGTGTGTGTGTGTGTGTGTGTGTGTGTGTGTATATGTATATACATGTACATGTATATACATATACATGTATATACATATATATACATACATATATATATATGTATATATATACATATATATACATATACATATACATATACATATATATATATATATACATACATACATACATATACACACACACACACACACACACACACACACACACACACACACACACACACACACACACACACACACACACACACACACACACACACACACACACACACACACACACACACACACACACACATATCATTATTTAATTTCACACAATAATCACATAAATAGTAAATAGCTAAGGTTTCTATTTTATTTATGTTCAATCTTTTTTCATTTTATTTTACTTTGTTAAATTTATTATTTTGCTTGTCACAAGCTGATTTACAACATTCTATTTTTTTCATGAATTAGGGTTAATCATCTCATTAATTCAAAATTATGATAAAACGCATCTATACATAGATAAATAATTTACATTTATCAATGGAGGCAAGAAGCATATTCATGAATACTTTATTATTTTTAAAAATTTAGGGGTTGTGATATAGATTCATGTCATGCTTTTAATACTACTTTTTATATGCAAACATGGTATGAGTATGGATGTTATCTATTCTATTTTGATGGTGCATTTATAAATGAAGGGAAAAAATGACAATTAAATCTATAATCCATCTACATTGGTTGATTCAGTTAAATTACATAGTGTATAATATAGATATTTAGTTATCTCTATCATTACTTCCTACGAATCCATTGTGGATTCCAACCCATTTCATGTATTGGGTTTACAAAGACCAATAGTGAAAATTGAGGTTTTTGCATCCCTTAGTGGGTTTTATTTTCTTAAAAAAAACAATTCAATATGGTGTTTGATCACCCTCAAATCAACCATTGGTTCAACTAAGAAACATACTTCTCCAAGTGCTTAGTGAGAAGTAACAATTCTCTAGTGTTTCAAAGAGTCATCATATTTATGAAATGTTAGAAGATCATACTAGGTTTTACACATACATGTGTACCTATTCCTTGTTCTTTTTATATATTTATAGATTCATGTTACATTTTAGTTTTTAGTTTCACATATGAGCATTAACCACTTTTACATCATTGCAGTATTTTCCATTGATCACTTTGCATGATTTACAGCTTCTCCCAAAGGCAAAGTGTGTTTTATACATTAAGTTATATATTTCCTTTACTATAGTAATTTTAATTATATAATGATGTGTTAGGGGGTGAGGGGCATGGATGGTGTATTTAATCACTCAAATTTAGATATGAATACTTGATAATGTCATTTTGGTGCTATTTCACTTTAATTTAATTGAGAACTCAATTTGAACCTATTTCACTGCCTCACTATATCCTAAGCATCTATGTTGGCCCATTCCTTTCTAAATTTCAATCGTATGCCTATAAAAATGTTTTAAATTACTAAAAACACTATAATCATATGTATGAACATTCTTGGACCCAAAATTCACATGTTACCCTTAAGGACAAAAAAGTCTAGTATGGAAATGGTGCCATAAATTTATGTCCCATGTGGGTTGATCCTATCCTTAACCTTTCTAATGATTACTTTTCAAATTTTAATCCTCCCTTATAGTTTGGTCCATATTTTTAAGGACAAATAGTGTGAGGACTCCCACTTTTGTATTTATATAAAGGCAAACTTAAGTCACCAATTTTATCACTTGGAAATTAAAATACAAAAGCACACTTACACTATTCCATGTTGAAAATAACTTCCACTCACACTTACAAAAGCAAATGACAAAAATGTCAAGGAAAATAGTGGAAAATATGCATATCCTAATTTAGATGATATTTTCCCTCATTAGTTTTATCTCTAATTTTTATGACACTTAAAAAATCAGTCCTTGTTAGTCAATTCAACCATTTTTCAGTTTCAAATAGTTATATCTTAGACAATAAATAGCTGAATATTTTATTTTGTTCATAGTTAGCCTTACTTCATTCAATTATACTTTGTCAAGTTTAGTGTTTTGATTTCATTATGCTTGTCACAAGTTGATTTACAACATTATATTGTATTATATTTAATTTATTTTAATTATGGTTAATTATCACATCAATTCCAAATTCTTATAAAACAATTATGAATTGAAGGCTTAAAAAAATTAATAAAATTGATTGCATGTGTAAGAAGTAGAAGAATAACATAAACAATTAAGAAGATTTGTACAATTAGATTTTTTATTTTTGAATTATTTTAATATTTTTGAACTTTTAGCATATTTAAAAATGAAACATGCTAACCAATTGATCCATAATCTAGGTGGATATTCCACTCTAAGCTTCACCAATATGGATGCTAAATAGTTAACTGATTAACAATTGGCTTTATGATTGTTAAATGATGTTAAACATGTCAAAATAGAAATGTATAAATACAAAAAATTAAATGTGAAACATTTTAAACATGAACATGAAAATAAAGGAATAATTAAATCATATAATAGACACATAAATTTATCTTGGAGAACCCAAGGTGGGAAAAATATCCAGTGGGTGAGAAAACTTGCACTCCCCTTACACTATGTTCTATAACAAGTATACAAGTTTATTGCCAACAATGGCCTTTGCAGATATAATATTTAATACTCATCTATCTAAAAATATATAAAAATTATATACACTTTCAATACACCTATCTACACTCAAAACCTGAGCCAATCATCTACAACAAACATAAATAAGAAACCAAGAACCAAGACTTTAACTTGCCAAAAAAATAATGTGAATCTAACTTCCCTTTATATCCCTTCTTTCTATTTCTTCCCCCTATTATTTTATTTTTGGGGACTTTATTTATGCTATTACATCCTTGGAAACCCTCAATAAATTAAAAAGAACTATCAAGATTCAAAATTTCTTAAAAACACTTCTACTCCCACATTCTCGGCTAGCTCCATAGTTTAATAGTTCAAAGTTTCAGACTAACTTACAATGACTATAAATTTTGCATATGACCTCAAAATTGAGTGCCATTTTTTTATATAGGAATTAAAATATATAATCAAAATATAATTTTGATATAAATAAAATATTATTTTAACCCCTATAATAGAAAATAATCTTTTTCCAAGAGCATACAACTTATCGACTCGTCACCATGAAGATGTCTCGATCACCCTCATATTGATTTGCCTCAAAATCATGTCTGATATTGAGTGGATCTCACCAAAGAGGGAATAAATTTGCCTTCATATGAGTGAATGGTGTATATGTTCCCATATTTAACCAAATGGTACTGATTAGACCTTCTTTTTAAAATGTCACCTCTAACATACATATAGGGGCTGCCAAAAACTATTCCACAAATGTCAACAGGTGCAACATCTACAAAAAATTCATTAATGAAATTTTTATTTATTGTAAACTTGGCTTTGCATTGTTTGGAAACCATTATCTCTACTCCTTTTTTCACTCATCCTAGTGCATAAGGATTAGGATGATCATATACTTCCAGTCCAAGTGTTTCCGCTAACTCTTTGCTAATTAATTTTTATTGAGAGAAAGAATAAAAAAGATAATCAACTTTGACCATATTGATTTAAACTTTAATTTGAAAGAGTTTATAAGGTTCACCTTTATCTTGAACATGATTACTATCCAAGCATACCTTTTTCTTCATAGAATAACAACATAGACCAGCATTCATGTCTGTATTACAATGAATATATTCTCCTTGAAGTGATGCCATGGCCTTTTTATTATTCTTATTATTTTTAAATGGATGAAATTCTAGATGTAACTTCCAATATTTATCCTTGGAGTGGATATTAACATAATAATGCCCACAATGTTATTGAGTATCCTTCTTGAAAACCATAAAATTAGCATTGACCCCATATTTATTCGATGGAACATCATAATATTTTGAAGAGGCATATGGACCCTTATTCTTATCCATCTCAAGATAGTGGGCTTGAGGACAAACCTCATATATGTAATTTTTCTTGAAAAGTAAAAAAAACCTCTTTATGTGACTATGCATCCCTCCAACATACTTCATGAGCATATCACGATAAAATGTATCTTTTCCCATTTGAACTACCTTTTTTCAAAACTCACTTTTATATACCTACATACTTTGGCCTTTTTGTTACCTCAAATATTGTCATTCAACAGACCTTTCAAAGTTTTAAATTCATCCCATTTACTAATTGATGGTATCTTTTTAACAACCAAATAATTAAGATAACTCTCAAACCAAGTTATATAATGACTAGATAGATTTAACCTTGAAAAATAAATTTTTTGCTCTTCACTAAATTGATGTATACTTCTAGTTGCCCTAACTAGTGATCAAGATTATCCACATTTACCTCACCTTCATAGGTTTGAATATCAATCTCTTCCTCTAATTTTAATGGAGGTGGAGCTTGGTGGATTAAGGATTATCATTCTCATGGTTGGAATCATTAAGCTCCTCACTTGCTTTGGAAGTATCCATGGAATCTCCTAGCTCTGTCATGACCACCTTCATAATCTTCCCAAACTCATTCATGGATTGATATATGCTTACAACATCCTCTTCCAAATTTTAGAATCTTCATTTATCATTTTTAGTTATCCTTTCATCTTTGAAATCCATACTTCTCAAATATCTCTTCCACTTTCTTGTTGATATCTCTTGTTGTAAAGAGACCAAATCACCTTTTCCACTATCAATTACTCCTCTTGTGATAAGCATATATATACAAACTAATAAGAAAACAAACCACATAGTTTATGGAACACTAACCTACTCTGATACCAATTTGATCTATAATCTAGGTGGATATTCCACTCTAAGCTTCACTAATATGGATGCTAAAGAGTTAATTGATTAACAATTAGCTTTATGACTATTATATGATGTTAAACATGTCAAAATATAAATGTATAAGTATAAAACTTTAAATGTATATCTTGTTAAACATGAACATGAAATAAAGAGATGAGTAAATAAAATGATAGACACAAATTTATCCTAGAGATCCCAAGGTGGGAAAACTCTAGTGGGTGAGGCAACTTGCACACCCCTTCCACTGTGTTCTGTAACAAGTATATAAGTTTGCTACCAATAATGGCATTTATGAATAGAATGTTTACTACTCATCTATCCAACATTCATATACAAATGTTATAAAATTCTAAGACACTTCTTTGCACTCAACACCTAAGCCAATCATCTACAACCAATAGAAATAAGAAACTCAGGACCAAGACTCAAACTTGACAAAAAATATGAATCCAACTTCCTTTTATCTCCCTTATTTTGTTTCTTCCCACTCTTTTCTAATTTATAGGGCTTATATTTATTCTCTTCCATCCTTAAAACCCCTCAATAAATTAAAACTAACCATCAGGAAGTTAAAACATAAAAAAAATTCTTTAACTTCCATGTTCTTGACTAAATCTAGAGTTCATCAGTTCAAAGATTTGGACTAGCTTAAAACAACTATAAAGTTTTCATATGAACTTGAAATTAAGTGCCATTTTTTTAACTTGTCTACTATTTTAATATGAATTACAATACATAATTACAATATAATTTTGATACAAATATAATATTTTCTTAACCCCTGAAACAAAAAATTGTCTTTTCCCAATAACATGGAACTTAACTACTCATCACCATGAATATGTCAAAATCGCCCTCATATTGATTCACCTCAGAATCATATATGATATTTATATTTTGAGGAAATTAAATGTATTCAAAAAATGTAATAAGAACATAACTTTCATATAATTGGGCATAGTGGAAACTTAATACACATGATGAGTATACTATGATACAAATTTTGATCAACAATGATCCTATCAAGATGAGAGTCATAATATGTAATAATTGGTATAAAGATCACATTTTTTGAAAAAATTATGCTATATGTGAATTAAATATATTTAAAAAATGTATCATGTGTTGTAGTAAAACTATATAGATTACTACTTGTGTAATACTGTGTAGGATGAGTAAAACTAGGAGATGATGTTTAATAATATGTTTCTTGTGATGATGTTTGTTGGGAAATAAACACTTTTTAAATTTTTTTTTGATAAACAAACTTAGATAGGATAACGAGTCATCCATACTCTCCTAAAATTCTCCCCAAGGTCTATATCTATCGGGTCACAACATACTGGATAGCCCTATTGGTCAATATGAAACTGTTAGAATTCAAGGGTCCTTTCCTAGTTCTAAAATTTAAAACATAGTTTTTATATTTTAATGAATTACAAGAAAATTTAGTTTTTTTTCATTAAAGTGGGGTTTAATCTTGTTTCGAAAAGTTAAAAAACATGTATAATTTTTCCCAACAATAAAATCAATCTTTGAGTTTTTTATAATTAAAATATGGCTGATTTAAAACATACATTCCACTAAAAATAAATATTAAACAATGAAAAATATAATAAGGAATGAAATTGTAATTGAGATAAACATTTAAATATATATTGTACTTTAAACCCTAGTAAACCAAATTGATTAAAAAAATTCAAAAGAAAGAGAGATAAAAGAGAAATAAAAGAGCCTAGTTGTGATGCAATAGGTTTGAACAAGTTGATTAAAAATATTTGGTGAAATTTATCTTACACTTGGTCAATATATACATAACCAAAATTAAGATTATGAATGAGTTTGAGGGAAAGTGAGCCATGAAAAATGAAGATCAACACCACTATATTTCACCCATAGATGATTAGTAAAAGTTACATAAATTTCAATTGATCAAGATATCCATTTTGAATACAATAATTGAACCAAAAATAATCACTTGGTTAATTATTTTTGAAAATTTAATAATAACTTTCAACAAATAGAGGTAAAAATTAGACTACAATGCATAAAAAAAGGATGTCTAGTCATTTTCTCCTCATATAATCAACAAAGTGCCAACCCTTAAAATAGATTTTAGGCTCTACTTATAATATGTGTGTGGTCAATGTATGGAAAGAGTTTACCCTCCAAAAAACACTCTTTGACTTTATTTTCCTTCTAAAATCCCAAGTGTTGTGCTCCATTTCCATTTTGCCTATAAAAAGACAAAAAGAAACAAGTTAATAATTCATGTAAAAGCACTTTTAGAAAAATGTGAAATTAAAACATGAGCATGTTTTAAATCACATAAAATTTCCAAAAAAATAAGATATCATGACATCCAAGCTAGGACCATCTTCTTGATGGATTAAAAAATGGAACCATGGTTCAAAATTTATTCACAAAAAACTTATCAATTGTCAAAACACTACCCATAGACCATTTCACCCTTTGTCCCCTTAACAAGGATAAGGGCAACCATACCACTTTTCCCTTTTGAATATATTTTATAAATCACAATTCTAAATCCCAATATCAATTTTATATACCAAGTTCCAATTATTAAATTTCATCGCATAGAACCACTCTACACAATGAAGGAGATTCTAAGACTTAAGTGTGCATGTATATCAAGATATGTCAAAAAAAAATCCTAACATGAACATGCTTACAAGTTTTAAACTATGCAATTTTCTTAGGTGAAACTTATGTCATGATGATCGGGATGATACCACATTTTCAACAATATAAAAGGCATCAAAAATAGAGTTATGAGTCATAAGATATAATACAAAATATAACCACTTATACACTCATAGATCATTTCACCCATTTTTCTCCTTAAGAGAATAAGTGAAACAAGATCCCCTAGACCTTTTCACCCTTTTAGATGATTTTAGTAACTCACCTTTTTGAAACACAAGGTCATGTTTTTTTACTAAGATATGATCAGAATAAAACATGCACACATGTACAAGAAATTAAGCATGAAAAATCAAAGTGGGGTTTAACTAGGTTGTAATAAGCAAGGCCAAACTCTTGAAGACCAATGCAAAAAATAAGTATGATGATTTCAGGATACATTATGACATGTTATGTGAGCCCAAACAACACCTTTATCCAATAATATTGATTTTACATTGGTTACTTTTGAGACCTTTGCATATTTTTTTGATTTTGTTGAATAAAAATATTTTACCTAGGTGAAATAATTGTAAATGTTCTTTGTTGTTGCATAGATTTATAAATGAACTATGGTGGAGTATGGGGAGGATGTTATACCATATATTTTAGATATTACTTATATCTAATTCCTAAATTTTTATCCACTTGATTTCAATGACTGTACTTTAAGAATATATATATCGTGGAAGGTACCACATATATCTTTGGTAATCAAGGGCATCCAAATATCATATCAAAGACCCCATTTTATGATATAAATATAAAATGAAATTTTATGATATAACTATAAAATGAGTAGATAATATAGTAGGTCCCACTTGAAAAGGCAACAAAATGTGTCCCAAAGTAGGTTATTATTTCCCATTAAATGTCTTGACACTTTTAGATCTTGTAGTGTATGTCATGTAGAGTGTAACCCAATGAATGAGTTAGTGACATTGTAAATGAATTCTCACTTGATTCATTATCAAATAACACACTATTAATGGGTTTTTTATTGATATAATCTTGAATACATAAAACACAAAAATCAAAATCATCATCCACTATATCGCTATCATCAAAAGTAATCATTGGGTGTGGTGTATTAGTTTGAATAGTTGTACCAATAATTCCATCTAATGGATGATCATATGAATAAGGAGTTGGATATGAATTTTAATTATGATGAATTTTTTAATTATTCTTATTTTTATCATTATTTGGAAAGGAACCACTAAAAATATTCAACTTAGTATATTCATTTTGTTGAGGTTTAATTTCTTTTATAGAATTGCCTAGCTCAATAAATAAAATTGTCAATAAGATATTGAATAAGGTTATTTAGATTGAAAATATGTTATTAGAATGACCATTATATCTATGGTAATCAAAATATGCATTGTAATCAAAATATTTACCTTGAGGTTTACTCATATAAACTTCTAGTGGTGGAGGTAGAGTAATAATATTTCACACAAGTATTTTTTTTGAAATTTATGAGGTGGTTGTGGTAATCTATATAATTTCCTCCTTGGTTGATTTGGTAAAATAAGATTATTATATATATATATATATATATATATATATATATATATATATATATATAAATGTGACTTTTGTGAAAGATTTAATATTTGTTGGATTATATTTGTAATATGGTTTACTTTGAGTTTGATTGTAAAAATAGATGTAGGTGCATAATTGCACTTGTTCAAACTAATAAACTTCTATTATTCTTATTATATGATAATTATTCAAATGATTTGATTTTTTTGAAAAAAATTGACTCATGAAAATGTGTAAGTAAACTTTTTTTGAAAATATCTTGTAATTCATTATCTATCAAGGTGTTAGTCATTTTGTAAAGCATGGTCTTATAATGAAGTAAATAGTCATTGTAGGCTCATTAGTTGCTTGGTTGAGCTTAGAAATTTACACATAAGAAAGATTATCATTTATGTTGATATCAAAATTCTTAATAAATTGATTTGATAATGGACTAAATGTTTTAACTGGTTAAATAGGTAAATCATAAAACTAACACAAGGTGTAATATTTTAAGTTTCTTGGAAACAACTTAGTTAGTAACATGTCATTGAAATCATAATCCATACATGCCACATGCAAATATCTAGGATGTTGTTCAAGATATATTTTACCTTCATAGAATGGTAGTTTATGAGATACAAATTTTATAGGTAAAGGATACAATGTTAGGTGCTTATAAATTACAAAATAAGGGTTGTGAATCCATTATCTAGATAGATTTTGGTATACCTTACTCTAACTAAAACACATTAACATGTAAAAGTGAAATAGTTTGTACCAAATATGGTGTGGTGGGCAAGGAATTTGATGTATTATGCATAGCTATCAAAGGTACTGTATCAGTCATTTGGCTATGCAAAGGCATATATATTTATTATAAGCCTTGGGTTGTCTACAAATCCAAAGGTATATATGTATTAAAAATATCAATAGTAGAAGAATAGACAACTGTGTAGGGTTGAGAATAGGTTGCTCAATGAAATAATTTGGTTCTTTTATGTGCTAACATGATCATGTTTATTTTATTCTTATCAAGCTAAAAATAAAAAAGTTTGAATTTTATCAAGATGGGTATCAATGTATTCACCAATTATTTTACATCAACCAATTCAAATCTATTGTTCTTAGTTGAATCAAATTCTTGGGTCTTATCACTTTATATAGTAATAATAAGTACACCAAGAGGTTGTAAAGTAAGCCTTATAGCATTTTTAATGTATAAATGCTCTTATTTATATATCATGCTTGACTTTATAAAATATTTCATTAAGAGTGTGTGATGTGTTTCATTTTATTACAAGAGTGTTAATGTTTTTCCTTATTAATGGAAAACAACATGTAATAGAAACTAGGAAATAATGAAACAAAAAATGCTCATCCAATATAGGCATAGTGCTTTGAAAATTGAGAAAAATGGGAAGATAAAATATATATCTTAAAATAAAAGGTAATTTTAGTGTATGGAGATTAGTAGTTTCCCTTGAAATCCAAGGTAAAAATAATGTGATTATAGTATCATATTTTAGATCTGAGGTCAAAAGAAAGTTATTTTAATGTCAATTATTAAACCTAATGAAGAAATAAAATTATTTTAGTGTCATATTTAGATCTGATCTCATAAGAAAAAAAAATTAGTGTCAAATATTCATGAATTTATCTAAATCCTATGACAAAAATCTTGAAGCAATGCTCAAATAAAAAGTGGGTTCACTAATATGTTTTATCACAATTTTGAATTAATGTGATGATTAATTCAGATAAATTGAATAAAATATAGTAGAGCATTGTAAATAAACTTATGAAAATAAAAGTAAAAGTAAATTACTAAAATCAACAATGCATGATTAAATGAAAGAAGAATGACAATGGAAAAATGAAAGACTAAATAGTTTACTATCTAAGATATGATTATGTGATAATCACATATGGATGGAACTAATTGACATGGATTGATTATTCAAGTTCAAAAAGACTGATCTCAAAATTGGTGAAGGATAGGATCATCTAAATTCAGACATGATTGACTAGTACTATAATCTTGAGTTGGTCGATATTTTCCTTTATTCAATATCATGGCATAATTATGAAATTTGACACATTGAGTCATGATCATTTGTGAAAAATTAAATCATGTTCATGTGTGTCAATTCAACTTTTATATGCTCACAAAATACATGCAAATGAATTGTTAAAATTTGAAACCCTAATAGGGCTTGCAATCTTTGAAAACCTACAAATATAAAAAGTAGAGACTATAATATGCTGAGTTAATCCAATGGTTGAATGTTGACTACATATCTAATATGTTGAAGAGAGAATCAAGCCCATGTAGTTCTCCCACTTAGAGTGTTTTGTGAAAGTATGATCATTTAACTATATCAATGCATCTATAAATGGTTTGAATACCTGATCATGATTTGATTTGGCTTGGATAAAATACGTTATGGACTTAGCTAAGGATTGCTTCAAATGATTTGAATCATAATTGGGAATAAGAGTAAATCTTTGTTCAATGTGAAATAGTGTAAGTGTGCCTCTATATTTAAATTTATAAGTGGTTTAATAGGTAAATTAAGTGTGACTTTATAACAATTCTAAAGTGGAAAGCCTTACACTACCTATCCTAAAAATACAAGCCAAAATTATAGAGGAAGATCCAAATTATAAAAGTGACCACTATAAGGGTTAAGGACATGATCAATCCATAGGGGACATAAACATCTACCACTACAGGCCCCTACTATATGTTTTTGTCCTTAAGGGAAACATGTGAAGTTTGGGTCCAAGGATGTTCGTACAAATGCTTAGATGGGGTTTTGAGTAGTTTAGAACATTTTTATAGTCATAAGATAAAAATTTAAAAATGTATAGGTACATAAAATAGAGTATGATGTAAAAATAGGTCCAAATTAAATTCTAAAGTCAAATAAAGTAAAATAAGGACAAAACTGACATTATCAAGTATTCATGACTAGAATTGAGTGACTACAACAAAAAATATAGAAAGATATTTTTGTATATAATGTGCAACAACATAATACATGCATAATTTAATTTATTAAGAGTATGAGATATAGTGAGCAAGATTTTTAGTAAACACATGGGTGTGATATGGGACATAATACTTTACCAATCACTTTAGGACTCAAGACAATGAATACACTATTTATTATACAACATACTATTCCACAGGGAAATGTAATTTTGGTATATCCATGGCTAAAAAAATGATTGTAGAAGTGAATAAGGATAATTAAAATATATATTTTAATTTTGAGGTAAATTTATTAACATTCCAAAGTAATAAAACAAGTATGGAGGACACTATGGTCTCGGATATATAGACATGGGTACCAAAGTAAAAGTACCAAACTTTAGAATAGATATATGAATGTGTAATGCATAATTCACTAAAATAAAAATTAAATAAATTATATCAATAAAAATTATCATAAGTAACCAATACAAGTGGGAATATTTCTAAGAATATAGAGTCATAGATTTAATATCAAAATTCAGTTATAAATGATGGTTTATTCATTCTACAATTATTAGTTAGTTCACTTAGACAGATGTATCAAATTAAATACTACATCATTAACATGTTTTTTATATACAAAACACAATATTATATATCAAGGTACTATATAATAAATCAATCACAAGATCACAATTTAAAAATACAATAACTAGTAAAACATATGTAATATCCATTCTACATAAGAAAAATTAATCAATAATAATAGAAGTCCATATATTAAAAAAAATTAAACATGATAAAGAAATTAAAACATATTTAAATTAACTTAATGATCGGACCATGGACATTCAAATCTACATCAATGTCTCTATGAACATATCTATCAATTAACATGGGGGCTTGTGATGTAGAATCCCCACTAATATCATGTTGAGACCTTGATATGGACCAAATCCTCCTATCTCAATCCTCAAAGACAACCAATTGCGATTATAAATTGGTATGCTCCTACTATAATTAAATGTACTATGTTGCCTTGTTAACTTTGCTTTAACTTGCTCTTACTCAATTATGACCACATTAAGCTTAACTCTAAAATCAGCCCACCCTTATGCAACTACCACTTATGCAATTGTCGTTATAGCAACTTGATTGAATAATTGTGCATGCTCACCAACTATATTTGTAGCATGTTCAATTAAACCCCTAAGAACTACCTCACCTGTTACATGACTATTTAAAACTATAAGTGTCACCTCTGTGATCATCATCCAATTATCATCGCCTCAATTTAAAAAAAACTACATGATATCAATGATAAAGATATCAAATTAAATAATAATAATGTAAGTATTTTTAAAACATATATGCATACTCATATCCATAGGAGAAACATTTGGCTTAGTATCTATTATCTAACCTACATCTCCTCCTCCATTATGTGCCTTAGGGGTACTCTCTACCACAAAAATAAGTAAGATAATCCACTGGTGCACCATCCACCATCATGTGTATGTTGTGGTTAACTAAATCTATCAACATTAGAAATATCAATCAATAGATCCACCTAGGTTAAAAGAATGGGTACCAACTTGGTTGAACTAGGTCAAGATCACCCTTGATCATTTTCACATTTAGGAGATCTAACAAATCAGCTCCATATAATTGGTGTCTTGGGGAGATCCTATCTAATACCAAATTGGTGTATAACACTTTAAAACTAAAATTTATCATAAACAACAAACCAAAGATGATGGAACTAGTAAGTTAGCATGAAAATAACATAACTATAATCTATCCTCAACCCACCTTAGAAACCCTTGGTAAGGTCTCCATATAGTATAATCCACTGATAGCTAGTCAATAATTCAACAATACTCCATTGTCCAACTTTGCACAACACATGTAATGCTGGCCCATGTTTGTGCAAACATATATTGATGTACCCAATCACCATGAGGTGTACCCACATGATTTATCATAAAAATTTACTTATATGCCCAATAATGCAAAAATTTAGCTAATCCCAATCCACCACCAAAACCCTCTTAGGTAAATTTATGCAATTCCCTATAAAGATGAGCCAAAATATTTTTTCCCTAGGAATACATGGTATTGCGTTCCTCAATATATTGGACATAGTGATGCATTATGTATGAAATAGAAACACTACCACTATCAATATCAATAAAGGATTTTATCAATACACACATGAGTTTATGCACATATATAACATTTGATATTACAATATTAGACAACAATATAATAGTATTGATGGTTGTATATGGAGCACCTCTAACATGCCTAGTAATATATTTATGGGTATGTCCTATCTAATCCTACCTACTACCACCCTACAAGGTCACACATGTTCCAACCATGAGAAATATCAATATCCTCCATACATCCTCAAGTGTAATAATCATCTCCCACATGGGGAGCCAAAAAATGCAAGTATATGAGTCTGAGTCACATCACTCTATCAGCATCGTCATCATATACATGACATATGGCATAATATTTAGCCATCCTATATAGCCTAACTAAGCTACACCAATATTTTATCTCTCTACATCACTCAATGACAAGGATTGCATGGTATCTATAATGTGCCCATGCTCGCATGTTAGCCTACAATCATAAAATTATTACATTAAACTCAATAAACTTATAAAAATAGGAAAAAATCAAATATAAACAATATTACTATGTATACATGACCAATTTTAAGTGGACACTACTAAAATCAAAGTGACAACTTCAGTATATGGTGATAAAAATAATAAAATGCCTAAAAATCATATAAAAATACAAATTTTGTATTTTATGAAATATATAAAAAAATTATGGGTTTTCACAATATACCAATGGTGGGATGTCCTTAGATTATATGGTGATCTTCAATTACTCAAATCAAATCAATCTAAGATCTCATTTTTGTGGCATTATTTTCAATGAGAGCTCAAAATTACAAATTAACACTATGCAAATGAATTAGAAATTTCCATTGAGCTAGCATATTTCTATGGGTTGATTTTTTTCCAAATTTGATATATCTTGGGCAATAATTATCAAGATTACTCCCTATTAGATGCATTTAAATACACACAACTTGTTCTTCCACATGGAAATATGTCCATCACTCATACCAACCATTTTTAAAATGCAAAATTTAGTATTTTTTCCCCATACACAGATTATGCTACATATCTATTAATACCTATAGATCATTTTTATATATTATTACCTTCAACAATCATTGCTTGATACCCATCCAACATATTTATCAACTCACACCATAGAATTAAATTTGAAGGATTTATTTGGAGGACTGTAACAAGTTAAAATTAGAGAAATGAAATTCATGTATGGGGAAGAGTTGGATGAGTTCCAAAAGAAAATTACAAATGTGTAGGTGTCATAAGATCCTTTTATCCAATTAAAAAATGTTATAGGCTTGGGTATGTGGAAATGGTGATATGATAAAAATGATCCTTTGGCATTAAGTAATCCATGGTGTCTCTTTAGGCCACTTATTATCCATCCATTTTCACATAGGGATTTCTAGATGATGCAAGACCCAAAAAAATCTCATAAGTGAGTATTCAAGAATGAATATAATAATTGAGAAGAAATGCATTGGAGTAAACTTTTTTGGTTACCCTTCTTTGGGTTGATGATTTTTTTTATATAAATGGTAATCATAATAATGTTAGATGGAAAAATATGGCTAACTCCAAATATATTTATACTAGTCAACATAAAAACATTAGCCAAGGTAACCAATATGCCTAGTGAAGGAGAAAATATTGTTCAATAGAGGGCAAAGATTCTAATCCCTACAAGCCAAGAAGAGAATAATATATATCAATGAAATATGGGAATGGGAGTTTTTATTTCATGAATTTTGAGTGATATGATGGTTCAAAAAATAGCTAAGATTATTAAGTATCAATTATGACATAAATATAAATATTGGAAAGATGTCCCAATATGCATAATTGCTATTGCCCACCAAACAATGGCTTTCAACATCAAATTCAATTGGCCTAATTATTTTTCTAGTGAAATTTTGGATATATGTGATAAATGTTTCAAGGTACAACAATTTATAAAAAAATTGTATACTTTTTTGCTATTTTTAATTTATTTGTTTATTAGAAGACCCTAGAAGGATTAGTGTCTCTTCTTCCAAACTATGACTTTGTAGTTACATTTAAAAGTATGTATTTTCTTAGGAACAATGATATACATGTTATAAAAAGCCACAAGATAATTTTTCACTTTGGTTATTTTATTTGAGAGAGATAATTAATAATATCCCAAACATAACAACACACTTTTTTAATGAGCACAAAGATAATATTTATGTCACTTTCATGAGATAAAAAATGTGGGTTTTGGATACAATATGTATGTCACATTCATGAGAGATGAAAGTTAGGTTGTGGCTACATAGAAAAATAAGGTTCATCCTAATCCATTTCCATTCATGGAAATAGAAGAATTTTTATTGCGATAATTGACACATCAATATGGCACAGTTTAAAACCTAAATACAGATCTTATTTCCTCAAAGGACCCCAATGTAGTAGGATCATATAAATGAACTAAAAAAATTGATAATATAAGGAATAACCATAAACCTACTGAGGTATCAACTAAAGAGGTAACTAGGGTCAATCTTTCACAATGTAAATCCACCACTTGTAGGTGAAATAAAAAAGTTTGGAAGGATGTGCTTATGAATAATGAATCCCAAAAATAATAAGCCAATAAATTAATAAATAAGACATATGTTTTTTGGAAAGGACATCAAAATAAACCAAAGTGACCTCATATACATACTTATTAGTAGCTATTCTCATGGATAAGGTCACATTAGCCTAAAAATATATTCCACTAAGTGTATGGAATCATCCATTTACTAGCAAAGACCAAACTCAATTTATTTGGATGGAGTTATTTTAGAATGAATAAAATATTGAATGTCCAATATATATTGGCCAATAACTCTTGAGTCCTTTTGTATTATAATAGGTACTACAACTATAGCGAAATATGTGAGTATTACTAAATCCCAAGTTGAGATAAGACCTTTAAATCACTCATCATCTTTAAATTAAGCTATTGTAGTGACAGTATCACATGATGTAGAAACCATGCATATAAATGTGAAATCCACTCAATATATAGAAGAATATAATCTATTGTCAACTATAGTTACTATAGATATAAAGCCATTGATCAATGAATTCACAAATCTAGATTTGGAAGATGACACTTTCAAAGGAATTCAGATTCATTTTAAGATAGGTATAAATGATAGATCAAATTCCTTAAACATGATCAAATAATATATTGAATTGAATTCCCTCACACTAAAATAAGGTAGTCATCTTGAAAGAGTAAAAAAATTAGAGTTGACTAAAAAAAACCACCTCCATAATCTACACCTAAAGTACCACTGTGTGTCATAAAGACTAAATATAAATATGATGTTCAATATTATACTCAAGTAACATCTAATAATGAGTTGTATTTTAACATAGTATATGTTATTTTACTATTTAAGGGTCCATATATAGTGCAAAATTAATCATAGAATCAAGAAGCCTGTGATGGTGCTAATATGGATGAAAGATCAATTACAAAGGAAGGGATGTATGGTTCAAACATCAAAGGTCAAAACATAATTGTAGATAATTTTTAATACATAAATTATATTGGTATACAAGTATTATAACATGTTAATCAAGAATATGGGTCAAAAAATCATATTCCTAATATTGGGCAAATAATAGAAAAAATGCCTTATTGGTGCACAAATTTCCTTGTCAAATGTCATGCAGTTAGTCATGGACAATTACAAGAAAATATCTATTCTCAAGTTATTCTTCTTCTTGAGGCCTTGAATATCATTCCTATCCTTTTTTATAGTGAATAAAATTTTCTTGGAGTAGAAACTTAGTCTACTATGGTTCATCATGAGTACTCTAATTTCTTTGAAACCATAAAGAAGTTTCAAGAGACAGTAATAAAAGATGCTCCAAATATTATACATGAAGTTATTAATTATAGGTATTTATTGACCCTAATAATCTATCCCATTATTTTGTACAAATTATTTGTAATTGCATTTATTTGAAGAAGCATGGTGAATCTGACAATGAATCACTGAAATGAGGACATCGTGCTAATAAGAAGTCCACACTATGGAAAAACATATGTAATAAGTATAAGAAAAGGAGATGAAGGCCATCAAATTATGAAAGCATTTATTAATATATATTTTATCCCATTAGAGGAACATGATTTGGTTAATAAGATACATGAAATCATCAAGGTTGTAAGTGATCACATATGAAATGTAAAAGTGGACATTCCTAAGGAATATTTATAACCAACTCAGAGGGAGGAACATCATCTTCGAAATATTATAACTAATTATATATGGGATAATTTATGGAATACAACCTTAGGTGTAATGATCAATTTACATTAAGAATGGGTTGATGATATTCTTATTGATTTTGTTGTTGAGAATGATGTATCCTTGCTATTACTTTATAAATATGATGACCTCTAAATGGAGGGGGGAATTACCACTATATCTAAGGTATGAGGTTGGAATAATAATCTATAGGATGTTATGGAAGAAAGGAGACTATGAAAGGTGATGTTATGTCAATGGTGCCAAATGTTAGGAAAGCATTACATCCACCACTTGACAAACCTCCTCCTCTATGATATGTTATGTATTTTTTGGTCAAACTTTGAGCATGGAAAAGCATCATAGGACTATAAATATTAACATGTATTCAAATTTCATAAATGTTGACAAATATATAAATAATCACAAAAATGTATTTTATCCTATATAACTAATTTTTAAATACCTTGTTTTAGAGGATATTCAAAGTTTGTTCTCCTAAAAATAGGAATAGTTTTTAATTGACTTATTTTAGAGGAATGGATGTGTGCATTTTTTGGATATTAATATATTATAAATAAATATTTGCATATAATTATAATTTAGGGGGCGATGATTTGGATTTTGTATGCATTCTAAAACAACATCACAACATATAAAAACATGGATTACCTAAAAATAATCACCTACCTATAAAAGCATCATAATCTTGTAGAATCATGAAATTCCTATATAATGATGACATGCATGTCAAAGCATCATAGTCCTTTTTAATAATCACTAGTTGGAAGAAATTATCTTTATTGTAAAATCCTATACTTTAAAAAAATCAAGATATTAGGAAATCATCACAATATTAGGAAATAATTTCATTAATAAGAAAGCATCATGATATTTAGATAGCATCATAGTCTTAGGAAAATATCATAGGATCATTATAACATCATAGGTTGAGAATAACATCATAGGTTCAAGATATCATTGTAGGCATAAGAAAGCATCATAGATTTAGTAAAGCATCGTAGGCTTAGGAAAGCATCACAAAAATAAATTAAAAATCATTATAAGATTAGGAAAGCATTGCATTATCATGAAAGTATCATATTATTAGGAAAGCATTATATGATTAGGAAATAATCGCAAGATTAGGAAAACATCTTGAGCTTAGGAAAGCATTGTTAGCTTAATAAAGCATCAAAAGTTCAAGAAAGAATTTTAGGCTTAAGAAATATTTCTAGGATAGAATAGTTTCATGGCTTGTATAATCTTAATATAAACCCATTAATCTAATAAAAGAGCATAAATCTCTAAAATTTTAGAAATATTATAAACATGTTTAAAATTGGATCAATAGATTTACTTGTAGGCTGTAAACTAAAATGCTGGAAGAGTTTTGAATCTAATCAATGTATTTGTTTATTTTACTACACAATTGTTTGATTTATTTATATGTTGAATCATCTATTTATTGGATCCTTTTATACTCACCCAATCACCAAATAATATGAATTTAAATATCACTAAGGTATCAAACAACATTTAATTTCAAGAATGTATGAGTACATTAAAACATTTTGATTTGATATAACTTACAAATTCAATTATTTTTCAAAAATTTCCTTGAAAATTTTGGGAAGTGTGATATCTTGGGACCCATAGAGTGTATGGTGGTCAAAACATTGTTTAAAACCCTAGACCATTGTTTTATTAGTAATCCTAAAATAAATTCTCTTTGAACTAGAAATTGTTTGAATATTTGATTGGGAAATAATAATATGCATGGGTTTTTTTAGACAAATTACTATGCAGCCCACTTTATCCACATAACCAATCCTGAGTAGGTAAATTATGAATATTCACCTAACTATAAATATTCACTACTAAAATTTTCCATGCTTAGTTCACCTTAACTAAAATTGAGACATTTTGATCATAGTATGACCATTATCATGATGTATGATTTTATCCATGTCAATTATGGGTCCTTTATAACATCCCGTGTTTCCTTGTAATAACCATGTTGGGTGCTAAATAGAAATACGTGATTTTTTTTAATTAAACACACATATTATAAATATATTACACCATGAGAATATAAATAGTGATCATACAAAATACTCTTAGTGTGATAATTGTAAATAAGGACATGGCATATAAACAATCTCTAATCACTATCAACATATGGAACACATCATAATAAAAACATAGAAAGTAATTACAAATAGCTAGCCTCTACTACTACAGTACACAAATACTATAGTAAATCCATAATAAATAGGTAATTAAATTATTTATGATAATATTAACAATAATAAATATAATATAATACAATGTACATAAATATGATACATGGCTCCCCGAAGCATGAGTTTCTTGAACTCTCTAGTGTCTATGGCAATCTCAAATTTCATCTCAAAAGTAGTACTATTATGGGGAGGGAGAGCATCATCCAAGCAATTTTTCACACTAACCATATAACAAATATCTCCCACACTAATCCCATCAAGGAATGTCTCTCTCTTTATGGATGAGTAGATAGTGACGACACAAGAATCTAGAGAGACAAGCAAGTACCCATGTGTTATATGATTTCTAAAACTAAACATGCAATGTATCATAGAAAACCCATTCTATTGTAAGATATCACACAAATATGTGAATCATACTCATGAAATTATATGTCTCACTAAACATACTTTGGCCATAGTTTTAAGAATAATAAATAATTATGATCTATAAATCAATCAAATTCATACACCATTTGATCAAATTGCTTTCATCTGGCATTATGATGCTAGTAAGCGAGTGAAATCCATCTCAGTCTTCACTCAGTATCAATAAAGCAAGAATGGTCAAACATAATTTAACCACAAGATTCATACAATTTACATCCTACTATCAATCATATCACATAACATGCTAAACATAAGAGTATTCAAAGCATACATTTATTTTATAAAATGTATGAATGAATATTACATTATTATCTATCTCATACTAAAAATAATGATTACAATTTATACCACCCAAGTAAAATGCATATTTAACTATAGATTCAAATTATCATAATTATTTTCCAAACATAATACACCCTATGATAACCCATATTACCATAGTCTAGTATTTTAAGACATAATTATTAGTTTTCCATAATCAATTATATAAAGTAGTCTTAAATACATAGAAACATAAGATTCTATTCAAGAAACTAAATATAACAAAATGAGTCACAGTTTCCATGAAACACATAATATTATATCCTATCATATTCTACACTCTCAAAGGTTGTATGCATGCATACATGTAATTCTACTAACTATCATAAAACATGTTATTCGAATAAATAATCAACTTGTATACATTTAATCAGTCGAATGTAGGTGTGAGTCTAGACATAACAACTATAGTTTGTACCATCTGGGTATAACATACATTTATATTGTAGTACTCTATGACATCCCATACTATCATAGTTCATAACTACGTAGTTACACATCACTAAAATTTGATTTCAAGAATCAAATGACCCACACTCATAAATAATAATCAAGAAAGTATGGGATTATACCACTCAATTATACACTATGTTTAAACTACATATTATTATAATTTATAGGCACACATCATGATGCACTATTATATGTCTAAATAGTTGTACATATTAACATTCTCATACAATGTATTGTACACAAGTATTCAATACACACACACACACACACACACACACACACACACACACACACACACACACACACACACACACACACACACACACACACACACACACACACACACACACACACTAATAGTCGGTCATGTTATTTTCAAAGAGTCAAATAACTCATAACTAAGTTATTCCATAACCTTTCCATTTTAACAATTTAATTCTTTTTTTAAGAGATTATTTTTACATGGTTATAGTTTGGGTCTCTCAAACACTTAATGACTCATTCTAGCCATCCATTAACTATAGGTATAATCTATATATATGAGTACTTGTAAATCATAAGATGCACCAAATGTAAGTACTTAAATGATTTGTAATTACTATACCACCATTCATTTTGATTTAATTATCAATAACTCTATATAACTATAAAAATACTTAAAATGTCCTTGTTCATGAAGTATAATGACAATATTTTTAGGATAAATGACTCTTACAATGTAATTTTATTTCATAGTTTTTATTATGTTTTAGGGAGCTAGGTATACATGTGTTTGGTGTCCTACTCCTTTGGAGTCCTTGACTTATCTATAATAATTAATATAACTTTGGACATACATCAATACATACTATATATACATATACACCAATATAAATTAAGCTACCCATAGGAGGTGGTGTACACATATCCTCAAAGCAATAAATACTTCATAAGAACCCTTACAGTAATTTATGACACTAGACATGGTTTTTAAGAGACTTCCACAATCATTACATCCATAAATAAACAAGATATAACATGATTACCATAGTGAATATACCTCTTTATATATCAATATTATGTTTTGTTACTTCTCAACATAGAAGAAAATAACCTCCAATTCAAACCTTCCAAATAAGGCATTGGCAAGGTTCCTTTATGTGATTTAATTTACAAAAGTTTATGTATTTTATCTATGTATGTTGTTATGGATTTAAATTATCATAGTTAATTGTTTCTAATCATTGCAATGTATTCATAATTTTATGTATTATGACTATCTGATTTTCCACAAGTTCTAGAGCCATTATATCCCTTTTATTAATATATATTATCTAATTAATAATGAATATTATTCAAGTTCATGAGTAATCTAAACTATATAAATGCCATTATATCATATTATGAATCATGGGTATAGCTCACCATACCATACTTATTAATATTTATTGAATATTCATATTATTCAAATAGTGATATATTTTAAATAATATCATATTTCAAAAGGTAAAAATTACTAGTAAATATGTAAATTGTTATATTCAATGAAGTAAAATTATTATTACTTTATCACCATCTCAGTTTATATAAGCATACATTAAAATTCATACATAATAGTATATCATGATTGTGAAACTAAACATTAATGTTCATACTATTATGACTTAGAGTATATGCCTATGGAGAGTGAATATATGTGTAAACATAAATATTATTCATGTTTTTCTATGTCAATAGTATTTTTAGTATAGTGTGTCAATATACTATAAACTATTAATCATTTAGTTTCAGATTAATCATGATAAGATGAATTATAATAATTGAACTTGAGACTATAGGCTATATGTAGACTATATCATATTCTTTGATGACAAACACATGTCATGTAGATCTAAAAATTCCAACTATATCATAGTGTTGCATATTTATTTTAAATCAAAAAAATTCCAAGTCATTATAGATTACTACATGTGCTAGGATGTTCAAAATCGTTGCATATGCTAGATCCTAAAAATTGCTACATGTATTCATTATAGGTTGCTTAAATAAATCACCACATGATGAATTATAGATAAATCATTGCATTATGAATCAAAAATAAATAATTGCATGATAAATTAATATTATGTATACCATTATTTAGGCACCTTAAGTAATATAATAAATATATTATTGCATGATAATAAATATAAGCTATTTATAAAATACTAATTTGTTGATATATAATACAGTCAGATAGATTTTTGTATATGAAATTTCTTGACATTTAAAGACCTACTTTAGCACTACCAAGTGAAACAACACCCATGGATGCAAGGAAAGTTATTGTGGATATAACATGTGTTCACTTGACTAAGTCATTTTATAGATAAATTTTAAAACATATTTTTGTCTAACCCAGTTAACATAGAGGAAATTTAGAACATGAGATCAGGTATGTGTGAAGTTAAAGCCAAGTAAAATATTTCAAAAGAATTAATGTTAGAGTGGCATGGTAGGACTGAGTAATTACTCAAAGGTGGGTTATGATAACATTATATTTAGGTATTTAGTTGTTACAAATCAATGGTGATCACTTATAATATATTAATAGTTAATCCAAATTGCTCTTCTACCTATCAAATCATTGTATAGTTAAATCAACCAAATTAACCCACATCACTATTTGAATATTAGCTTTATATTGTTGATGCTTAACTATTATGGTATTATTGTATGCTACTTTTATTTCTTTCCATAACTTAAAATGTCATTGTTTACCATATTATTTCATTGCATAATTTATAATTAATTCACTACTCAAGTAAATATGTAAAGTTAGATTCATACATTTACATGCTACATTGTTTGATTTGACTCAGATCACTCCATTCCATAGTCTTTTAAGAATGATATTAGTTATCTAACTACTCGGTGACCTCCAAACCTTTCTCCTCACCCCTTAAATATGGTTTTTCTCTTTTATATTTAAAATGTGGCTTCTCTTTATTAAATGGATTTTTATTTTTTAATTTTAACTTTTGTTTTCTTTGTTTTAACTATATTTAAACTTTCCCCTTTATTATTTATTTTCTTTTTCCACTTAATTGGAAATTCTTGATTTCCTATTTATTTTAATACTAATTATAAAAATCAATATATCCACTAATAAAAAAAGCATCTCTAGATGCCATGATGGTTTTAATGATAATTTCCTCAATCAATAAATCTGAAGCTAATCTCTTTATGAAAATTACATCTCTAAAAACATTTAATGGTAACACACACAAATATTGTAAATCTTAAAACATTAATGAACATACATGCAAGTCATGCAATACAAATTCTTAGAACCATTAACTATGCTAGCAACCATATTAAATTAGCTAATGTAAATGGCATCAAAACACCTTACACTAACCATTTACTATGCATCTAATCATGCACTAGATGATGTGGTATGTACAATATTCTAGTCAATTTCTCTATCATCCTCTGACATCTTGATCTACATTACCCTCTCCAATGATGCTCTCCCTCCATCACACTTTGAGGGATGAGTGCTCCTACATCAACCTCACAACAAGTAGGTAATTATATCATTACATCATGGTATACATACATCATAAATTACAACTAATATAATAAATCAACATGTTCATAATGTAAACATATACACTACAACTAACTCATAGCAATGTAATCATGGAACCTAAGCAATATCCTATTGTCCCATAATAACATATATCTCACATATTAGTTAAAAATAGTCAAATCAAAATTTATCAATCATAAATCCATGGATAATTAGATATTTTGTTTGGAAAGGATGGGATGTAACATCCTTTCCCCTTAAATCTAGTGATTGTCTTGAATGACTCTTATTCAAACATAAGTTTTAAATGAAAATCATTACTCAATAGAGAAATAATATAGTATAAAGTATCAAATCAAGTAAATAAATGTAAAATTTACCTGTAGAACTTACCATAGTCTTTCAAAATAGTATTATTCCCATAGTATTGATCTCAGTAAACCCTACACTGTGGCATCTCCCTATATGCAAACAATTCACAAGTGTCAGTGACTATGAATGGTTCCATCATGACCACTCTGGAGTCCATAACTGATAATACAAGCTTGCATACTATAGGACTAACAAATTTTAATATCTTGAAGGTCCCCACATATCTTAGTAAAAGTTTCACTAACTTTTCAAAAACACATGAGATCATCAAAAAATCCAAAATAAATGGCCAAGGAGAGTTCCACAAAACCTTCTAGTCCCCTCTACACATCTTTCTAACCTAGAGAGTGTGTTTCTCATTTCAGAGAAAATTATTTAGAAAACTTGACAAGAATCATGTGTATAAGTTAATACTATCACTATTCCGTATAAATCTTGATAAGTATAACATGTCAATACTATCATTACTCCACAGAGCTCCAGACAAGTATGATGATGAATAAGAACTAGAAATACTATATTTCCAATGTATACAAAATTAAGGAATAAAGGTTTCATAGTATACATGTGTATGGCCATAGGATTGAATTTGACAAGTCTATTTGTCAAATCCTTGATTCGACAAGTCTATCTATCAGATCCAAAAAAATAGTAACTACTAAGTCAATGTGAGTTTAAGTAGGATCCACTCTTATCACTTAGTACTTATGTTCCTAATTTACCACTCATCTCTTAGGTATTTATAACCTAACAATCTCCAAAATGTGCACAAGGTTCAATGAATCACAATTCTATACAAATAGATCATAGAAAGCAATACTATATGCTAAATAATTCTAGATATACCAACATACATACAATAAAAATAATAAAATCATTCCATAATTGTATTAATTTACTACTATTCAAACATAACTAGTATCATATTTCATAGCTTAATCTATAGTGTTATATTCATAGTTAAGAGTAAATAATGTTAAAATTAACATAACATACAAAGGTCAAGGATCACATTATCTTTACAACCTTATAAAGGAACAAGTAAGACAATGTTTCCCTACTTGCTCGGCTAGTACTCAATAAGTAAAAAGTTTATCTTAACCCTTTTATACTAACATGATGTTTCATACATCCTATACCCTTCTCACTCTTGTTGAAAGGTATATAATAAATCTTCAAAACAACATGCATTAAGAAAAAAGATAATAATATCAATAAAATCAAGGGTATATAGTAGCATAATAATTATAATTAACTTATAATTCTCAAACTAGAACCACAATAAATTCAAGCTTTGCCACTCTATGTGGTCAAATTTCACAAGTGAAGATAAATTGGTAACTCTAAAAAGTCACAAGTGGAAAGTAGAGAATTAACATCTCAATAAAAAAACTCTTAAATAACCTCACATGGCAAAAATAAAACACTAAAACTCAAGTTTCCAAATCACTACCTACTTACCAAACTTGTAAGAGTAGTATCATAATCTGTTCCCACAACTAGAAGAAAAATTCTAACCACATATATGCTTCAATCAATTCTATGAACTCCAAGGAATATGGTCCAAAACAAAATTTTAGAAATAAGTTTCAACGTCATGAAAATAAGAATCCTCTCAGAGCTTATAATGATGTCAAGGATAGTGAGGGAGTGACAACTCACCTCTATACCCACTATGAGGGATGACACTTCTTCCTAATCCACATAACATAAGGGTGATAATCCATAAATAAACTCCTAACACAAATGAATTCTCAACCAAGACATCAACACTCTACTACAAGTAAATTTACACCACACTAGGTTATGCCAAAAAAAATCTTATAAGATTTCCCACATATAGGATTAGTGATTATAAGAGACAAAACTAATAAAAAATTATGTAAGTGAGAATCATCCTATGATTTATAAACACTCACAAAACAAAAATGACAAAGGTAACTTGATTACTAATAAATATGTAATCATACTCGAGGTGTTTGACCTAAGTTATCAAACTATGGTAGGAATCTCTTGTTCATGACTCAAGAACTATGTTATTTACTTACCTACCCAAACATCTTACATAACCATCATCATTGAGACACTTGATAAACCAACCTTTTAATAACTCTAAGAGGGTATGATTGCTCTTAAAGAACACACTCAATGTACCCCACACATTTCACTATTCTCATTTCTAATAAATATAAGGACATGAAATGCTAATAGACACATTAGGTCCTAGAGTTTGAGCCATGTCTTTGATGCCACATGTATGTTAGGATAAATAAAACATAGATTTATCCCAAAATCACATAGAAGATAAAATATGAAATAAATCAATCAAACATACAAAAAATAATCATAAACATGCATAAAATAAGAGACACCACATTTAACATGGTTCACCCAAGCTAGGCTACATCCACCAAACTTATCTAGTATATTATTTCTAACAATACAAGAGAAAAACAAATCTTGCAAAAAACCTTGTTACACCTCTCTCTACCTTCTATACCTCCTCTCTATGTACAATGATGTTCTCCCCCTTTTCAACCATATCTCAAATCACTTTTAGGATGAAAAAACACCTAAACATAAAATTTGCCATCAGATCTAGAAACCTATAATCAATGGCCCAGATTGACTATGAAATTACAATTTTACAAGGAATTTTAATAAAATTTTCCCTTCAAATGTGTTTCCTTCAAATCCCCACTGGGGTGTGCAGCCCCTGGACCCCCCACCAAGGGGTCATATCCCCCTTGGATGTTGTAAAGGGGATAATTACCCCTTGTAACCCCTATCTCCATCATAGATATAAATAATGGGATAAAAAATTTAATAGAAAAGACATCATAATTTTAACCTCTGATTCTAGAAGACAATCAGGCTCCACACCCAATAATCTCGTACTTGGAGACTAATTACAACAACTCCACTGCTACTACATCCACTATAGTATCTGAACCTGGACAAGTTTAATAATTTAATTATCATCCATGAAGACTAATCAAAGTTAAACAAAACTTTAGCTTCTCTCTTGTAACTATGTTGGTCATCATATCCATAAGATTTTTACTGGTATCTTCTTCAATTTTAGTTACTCTTCCTCTATCACTGAATGAATGAAATGATATCACAAATGAATATGTTTTGTTCTAGAGTGAAAATCTAAGTTTTTGGCTAGATGGATTACACTTTGAATATCACTGTATAGAGTACATATTAATTGACTATCCTAATTCTTCCATCAACCTCTATAACCAAATTATTTATTTGCTTGCTTTTGTAGCAGCAATATACTTAGCCTCTATGGTTGATAGTGTCACAACCTTTTGTAACTGTGATACCCAACTAAATATTATACCACCTACTATAAACACATACCCTGTAGTGTTTCTTCTACTATCCAAGTCATCTACCATATATGAGTCAACATATCAATATAATGTTGCATCTGATCCACCATAGTTTAACATTGTATCTATGGTCCCTCTTAAGTAATGAAGGATTCATTTTACTTCCTTCCAATGTTCCTTTCTTGGATCACTCATGAACCTACTCACCACTCCCACTGCATGTGTAATGTTTGGCCTTATATACATCATTGCATACATTAAACTACCATTGTTGATGAGTATGGAATTTTAGATATTAGGTTCTTTTCTACTTGTGTTTTAGGACATTGTTCTTTTGTTAATTTAAAGTATACAGCTAGATGTGTCCCAATTGATTTTGCTTCCTACATATTAAATCTTTCCAACACTTTTCTAATGTAATCTCCCTATGATAATTCTAGCTTCCTATTCTTTCTATATCTAGTTATCCTCATACCAAGGATCTATTTAATTGCACCTAGATCCTTCATTAAAAAGTTATCACATAATTGTTTCTTGAGTACATTATTAGTGTGCATGTTGGAAACAGATACAAGTATATCATTTACATATAAAATCAAAATAATGTAGCTATCATTTTCAAAACTTTTAAAATATACACAGTGGTTTGAATGACATCTGCAATAACCTTGTTCTATCATAAAACTATCAAATTTTAAATACCACTATTTTGGAGCTTGTTTTAAGCTATACAAACTCTTCTTCAACTTGCACACCATTTTATCCTTACCTTTAAATTCATATCCCTGTGGATGCTCCATATATATTTCCTCCTCAAAGTCACCATGAAGGAATGTAGTCTTCACATCTAACTGTTCAAGGTGCTAATCTTCTATTACTACCAAACTTAAAATAGTTCTTATAGAAGTCATTTTAATTACTGTAGAATTTTTTTCATCAAAGTCTATACCTTTCTTTTGTGAAAAACCTTTAACCACCATTCTGGCCTTGAATTTATTTTTACCTTTGTTCTCCTCCTTCATCTTGTATACCCACTTATTCTACAATTCCTTCTTTCCTTTGGGAAGCTCCACCAAATCCCATGTCAAGTTTTCCATTAGATCGTCATACTCCTCATCCATGGCTTATTCTCACTTAATTTTGGCATCAATCTACATTGCTTCTTCATATCTTTCTGGTTCACCACCATCAGTAAGTAATAAATAGTATAAATAAGGAGAAATAATATTAGGTAGTTTACTTACTCTTGTAGATATTCTAACAGGGGTTTGAGGTACCTATCCCTGTTGGACATTTTGATCCTAAACTTCTGAGATATGTTCTTCTATAATGTCTTCTAATATTGTATATCTTTTGGATTCTTCTTGATTCTTTTCTTGCAACTGATCCCTATACATGAATTTTTCATGGAACACATCTCTACTCCATATTATCTTTTATCTTCCAGATTCCACAACCAGAATCCATAATCATCAATTCCATACCAATAAATGTATATTTCTAAGAATTATCTTCTAATTTATTCTTATGATCTTTGTCAATATAATAAAATGCCTCACAACCAAAAACTCTTAGAAAAGAATAATCTACCTTCTTTTCAATCCATGCCTCCTATGGTATTCCATCATCCAAAGCACTTAAAATTCCTCTATATATTAGATAAACTATAGTAGTTATAACATCTACCTAAAACTGTAAAGGCAAACCTACATACAATCTCATGCATCTATCACACTCCATAATAGTTATATTAATTATTTCTAACACCATTCTATTGTGGTATTTTTGAAACTATTTTTTGTTTATGAATTCCACTTTTTGAAAAGTAATTATTAAAAATGTTACTACAATACTCACCTCCATTATCTGATCTGAGACATTTTAGTTTTAAACCTATTTCATTTTCAACTAAAGATTTCTATTTCTTGAATGTATCAAAAATATTAGACATCCTTTTTATATATTATACCCAAACCTTCCTATTTGCATCATCAATAAAGTTAATGTAGTAATTTTAACCACCAAGTGAATACACCTAGCTAGTCCCCATACTTCTGTATGCAAAAGCTCTAATTTTTTCTCCTTTTTGGCTGGTCCAACCCTAAGAAACCTCACATGTTTTTGTTTCTGATATACCTAGTGCTCACAAAAGTTTAGATCTAATTATTTAATACCTATTAGTTTATCTTTTGAATGTAGGGTCTTCATTCCCTTTTCACTCATGCAGCCAAGTCTGTAATGCCACAAAGTTGTATCTTTACCTGTAGCAATTATAACACAAGATGAATTAACATTATCTGTAGACAAATATAAAGTGCCTAATTTCTTACCTTTTGTAACCACTAAGGAACCCTTTGTAATATTTCATAATTTAGTTATAAATGTGACCATACAACCTTCACTTCCCAATTGCCCTGTAGAGATCAAATTTATCCTCAAACTCAAAACATTCTTGACATCCTTTAGCACCCAAGTGTTTCCATTTTGTAATTTAACATGAACACTTATTTTTCCAACAATACTATAGGGTTAATCATCACCAAGGTAAACATTCCCATAATTAACTTGAATGTAATCTATAAAATAATGTCTGTGAGGGGTAGCATGAAAAGAAGCACTTGAATCTAAAACCCAAGATTTAACAATATTATCCAAAGAAAGTATAAGAGCATCTTATAGTACATCACTTGCTATATTTTCTTTTATATTACCTTCTTATTGATCTTTACCTAATTTATCCTTTCAAAACTAGCACTCTTTCTTTTTGTGTTTTGGCTTACCACAGATCCAATATTCCATCTTGCCTCTTAATTTAGATCTTGCACCCCCTTTTGATTTTCCACAATTTCTTCTTCCTATATTCTTTTGTATCCTTATGTTCTCTATTTTTAATGTATTTATAAATATGAATGTTTTACCTATGCTTTTTATTCACATTTCCTCACTTACGATAACACCCACCACATCTTCAAACTTTAGATTAGTATTATTAGACACAGAGTTGCTTACTGCCATTACCAAGCTATTATACCTTTCAGGCAAGGAACAAAGTATAAGAAGAACCCTAAATTCATCATCAAAATCAATGTTTATAGATTGTAACTACATAGTAACCATGTTAAACTCATTTAAATTATTTGGTACTAAATCATTTTCAGACATTTTTATATTAAATAATTTTTTCATCAAAAATATTTTATTTAAGGCAGAGGGTTTTTCATATAACTTGCCTAATGCATTCATAAGACCTTATGTTGTCTTTTATTTTGATATTTTGAATGTTACCAAAGATGTAAGACACAATCATATGGTTCTAAGGGCTTTCTGATCCAATAGTTCCCAAGCTTCATTTGACATTGTTGATGGATTCTTGGCTTACCCTCCCAATGGCAAATACATGTCTTTCTAATAAATTTAATCCTCCATATGCATCTTCCACAATCCAAAGTTCTATCCATTAAAATTCCCCACCTTAGATTTATTTTATCCACCATAGTTCTCACTTGAGATCAAACCCTTATCTTCCTACGATTTAAAATTATCCAAATAAAACCTTTGCTCTAATACCACTTGTTAGGATAAAATAAAACAAATATTTATCCCCAAATTACATACAAGATAAACTATGAAATGAATCAATCAAACATACAAAAATTAATCATAAACATGTACAAAATAGGAGACATCAAATCTAACGTGGTTCACCCAAGATGGGCTACATCCACCAAACATATCTAGTATATTATTTCCAATAATACAAGAGAGAAACAAATCTTGCAATAAAACCTATTACACCTCTCTCTACCTTCTCTTTGTGTATAATGATCTTCTCTTCCTTCTCAACCATATCTCAAATCAATTTTAGGGTGGAAAAACACCTAAACATAACCTTTACCATTAGATCTAAAAACCTATAATCAATGGCCCAAATTGACTACAAAATTACAATTTTACAAGGAAATTTTAATAAAATTTCCCCTTCAGGGGTGTTTCCCCTGAATCCCCACTGGGACACATGACCCCCATACCCCTCATCGGGGGTTCATCCCCCTAGACCCTGTAAAGAGGGTGAATCCCCCCTTACAACTCCTATTTCCATTATGGATACAAATAATGGGATCCAAAACCCAGCTAAAAAGACATCAAAATTTTAACCTCTGATTCTAGAACATAATCAGTATCCACACTCAAAAATGTAACAACCCTATTAGATGCTAACTAGAAATACATGATTTTTTTAAATAAACACACATACTATAAATAGATTACACGACAAAAGTATAAGTAGTGATCATACAAAATACTCTAAGCGTGATAACTCTAAATAAGTACATGACATCTAAATAGTCTTTGATCACTATCAACATATGGAATACATCAAAACATAAACATATAAAGTAATTAAAAATATCCAACCTCTTATGGTATAGTACACAACCACTACTATAAATCTACATTAAATAGGTAATTTCAATTCTTCATGATAATGTTTCTAATAATAATTAAAATATAATACAATATACATAAATAAGATACATGGCTCCTCAGAGAATGAGTTCCCCATACTATCTAGTATATTTGGTAATCTCAAGTGTCGACTTAAAATTAGTACTATTGTGAGGAAGGAAAGCATCATCTGAGTGCTTTTACACACTACCCATAGATTAAAAATCTCTTACACTAATCTCATAAGAGAATGACCCTCCCTTCATAGATGAGTACATAGTGAAAGAGCAATAATCTAGAGAGACAAGCAAGTACCTATTTGTTATATGAATTCTAAAACTAAACATGTAGTGTATCATATAAAACCCATTCCATTTAAAGATATCACATAAAAATATAAATCATACTCATGAAATGATAATGTCTCACTAAACATAGTTTGGCCAAAAGTTTAAGAATAATAAATAATATCGATCTATAAATCAATCAAATTCATACACACTACTTGATCATATTGTCATCATTTAGCATTGTGATGCTAGTAATCTAGTGAAGTTTGTCTCACTCCTTACTCAGTATCAACAAAGTAAGATCGATTGAACATAATTTAACCATAATATTCATACAATTTACATCTGACTAGCAATCATATCACATAGCATGCTAAACATGGGAGTCTTCAAAGCATACATTTATTCTATCAAATGTATGAATGAATCTTACATTATTATCTATCTCATACTAAAAATAATGACTACAATTTATACCACCTGAGTAAAATACACATTTAACTATAAATTTTAACTACCATAATTAGTTTTTAAATATACTACACCCTATGATAACCCCTATTACCATAGTCTAGTATTCTAAGATATAAATACTAGTTTTCCATAATCAGTCATATAAAGTAGTCTTAAATACATGGAAACATAAGCTTTTATTCAAGTAACTAAATATAACAAAAAAAATCATAGTTTCCATGAAACATAATATTTTATCTTAGCATACACTATCAGAGTTATGAAAACTCTCACCCAAGATCTCTCCAAGAAGCCATTGCCATAGTCATGGCCATTAACACATTGCTCTCACAAAATGGATAAACTATCTATTAACATAAAGATATATTGTAATGACTCTCACCTCCTTACTTGCCTTAAAATGTACTCTAAGAGTATCTATAACTAGGAGAGAGAGAGAGAGAGTGAGTGAATAGATATGTCAAAATAATGTTGACATACTCCTAAGTAAGCTTAACAAGTAATTAACCCACATTAATTACTCTAACACCCTCCCTTAAGCACAACGTAGGGAACAATGAAAAATAAAAGAGTGTAAGACTCCTCAAAAGATAGGTCCCAACAACTATGTCATGTTGGGTACCTATATACAATGTCAAAAAAATCTAGTGAAGAAGCCAATTGTCTTGATGGATGCCAATCCATCTCATCAGAATATATGGATGCCAATCGTTATATCTACCAAGTAAAATAGGAACTAGTGTTGAATACAAGGATCAACTAAAAGAAACATTGATCTCAAAAGACTAGGTGGAATATGAAATCTAAGAAAGCATTGCCAAACACTACCCCTTTAATGCTAAACACTAGGTGAAAATACTCATAATATATGCACAAGTGGTCTAAATCTACTACTCACACACCAAACAAGCTAACATTATATACACTAGAATAACTCTATGTCGTACTGAAAGAGACTATCAAATTATAAAAAAATAAGATGACACTAGGATTACCAAAATAGATACAGTCAAACCGAGGGAGACTGTCAACTATCGTGGCTAGTGTCAAAATTATAGAAGAGTACACCAAATAAGGCCAATAAAGGATGAGACATTATGTAATCCTCATATGGATTCTAGAAAATAAAGTGTTTGATAAGATACCCTTGTATAATAGAGGAAGCCAAACTCATTATTGTGATAAAAACATGAAATCACACATGCACACAAAAGGTGCAAAATATTTAACTCTCAAAAGTGGAGAAAAGAGAGAAAAACCATAGGAAAAACTCCCCCCCCCCAAAAGAGAGAAAAGAAGAATAAAAAAACCCCAAAGATGATGTTAAATAAGTCTACGCTACAAGTAATTATTAGTCATAGAAGAACTCAATATGTACGAGTGGTATGAATCCATTACTCAATCACAAATAACTAACACTAAGCTTCACCAGAATAGCTCCAATCAAAAAGACTATCAGTGGTGATGAAAGTATAAAAAAAATACTATATGTGCAAAATAATGCTCAACACCAAGAAGTAGAATGTACATCACACCCCTCATACTATTGAATGGATGGAGTGGAGAAACAAAAGTGTCTCCATAGAAGAAGGCAAGGTACTTAAAAAAGGGGCCTTGAGGAGATAGGACACAACTACTAGTGTGTCAAATTACTAATGCATGTCATGGATTGATGGAAGAGTGTGGAAAATGGTAAAAAGAGCCATAATATATGAAAAAACATAGAAGAATTAGTAGCCAAAAATAATAACATGCAAGGGCATCAGGCATAATCAAAAATGTGTCTGAGATGTGTGCATGAAGTATAGTGTAGGGCCCATAACACATAAAACCCCATAGAAGTGACTATGTACACTCAAGAATAGGACGTTATACTCAACTAAAAATTCATTTATGAGTGCAAAAAATGATGATATTGCAAAAGAGCAAGAAGGAAGTATGTGTTTCCTATGAGGGGCTTTGAACACCTACCAAATCAGACCTCACTCTCCAATCTCTGACAAACAAGATAAGGTATGAGAAAAATAATGAATAATCCCTTAATAAATTCTCAAAAAACATAGCAAATATGTCACCATTGAAATGTCACCACATAATGTAAGTACATGGTAGTGCAAAGAGACCCCCCAAAATGTGTCATTTTATAAAATAGTGTATTTTATAATGTAAATAGGACCATTACATGAGAAATTGAAAAACATGAACTTTTGAAAAAAACGGTGCTCAATTTTGAGCTACCGATCAAAAGTTATTAAATAAGAAATTTCACATAAAAAAGGCCTATTTAATAAAAGTTGCTCTAAAAGGTTAAAAAAATACTACGACTAAGGGGAACCTAGCCTTATAACCACTCATTGGAATTATCACAGAATTAGGAAAGCAATGGTTTTATTTGTGAGGGGGAATTGACCTCCTTCCAAACCAGGCCTCACCCTCCGTCTTTGACAAGTGAGAGAAGAGGGAGAAAAATAATTACACTAGCTCCTTAAAAAATATTGTTTTTAAATTAAAAAATAATAAAAATGTGCACAAAACATCCCTCCTACCTCACATGAATAATGACCCCAAAAATCACCACCAAAAAATTTGTCTCCCACTTTAATAAAGTTGGCAGGTGGAGTGAAGAGTCAAGGTGGTGTCAAGGGGAAGCTTGCAAGTCACGTAAGAGTGGAAGAACATAGCTGGTCATGTAGGACTTCCTTCTATGCAATATCATAAGTGAAGGTGGGTCTCCCTCTCTTCTAGTAAGATCTATTAGAAAACTCCTAAGAATATTCAATGGTAACTACGATGGAAAAATCAGTATCGCCTAGCTCGGGTAGGCCTTGGAGAAGTTCAACCTTTAGATCTTATTACTCAAACTACAATCTAGACTCTGTCAACTCTTTGCCATGGTCTTGAGAGATTGACTTGTCTATTTATGGGGTTTACATATCCACCAGTGTGATGCTCAAAACTTTAGGAAATGGCTCTGATATGGCCAAATAAGTAAAGACACTCTTCGAAATGAAATGCCTACAACATAAAAAGCTTGTAGCCTACCTAAAATGCATCTATTATAAACAACAATAACACCGATATTGTAAATGCCTTCACATCAATGTAACAATATTGGTTTGGTGGTCCAAGTTTGATACAACAACAATGGTTGGTAGTATAAGTTGGATGCATTGGTAATAGAGTGCATATTGTTTCACATCAGTCAAGCCATAATTCAAGTTAGAAATGCTTGTTGGGGTGTAGCTAGGCAGCAATGTCCTAGGCCTCCAATGAAATAAAATGTAGGGATCTTAAATCTTAATGCTAAAGGAATGTGATGCCAAGCTCAAAACAATAGATCCAAAGCTTTAAAAAACTATCTTTTGATGCTAGATCTGAACCTTTCTAAGCTAAAGAAAAAACCCAAAAAAATCCAAGTTGGATCTCTTTCCCATGTAGAAGATAGAGAATACTTAAATGCCTTACTACAAGTAAATAAACAAGCAAAAAACATGGCCTCAATAAAACAATAGTCTATATATCCATAAAAAAGGGCAAACATAAGATCAAAGTTTTGACCAAGATTTATTACATAAACATAGATCTAAAATACTCAGATCTTGCTGAGAAGGACACAACAAAGGCTTAGTCAATTTTTGATCTTGCTGCACAAAATGCATAAATAGAGGTCTGGTTAAATTTGAATGGCCTATACAATGAGATTTTTGACAAAAAAATGCAAAAAATATCTCAAAAAAATGTATAGCCAACACAAAAACAAATCCAACCAACCAAAATACCAATCTTAAAAAAACATATATTTTGAAGACTATAATCTATAACAAAGGGAGAAATTCGACATGTTGAGTAATGAATATTGGAGGAAGCTCTGATACCATGTCAGAGCTATGAAAACTCTCACCCAAAATCTCTCTAACAAGCCATTGTCACAGTCATGGCAATTAACACAATGCTTTCACAAAATGGAGAAACTCTCTATTAACAAAAAGATAGATTACAATGAATCTCACCTCCTTGTTTGCCTTGAAATGCACTCTAAGAGTGTCTATAAAGAGGAGAGAGTGTGTGGGTGAGTAGGTATGTCAACATAATGTTGACATACTCCTGAGTAATCTTTACAAGTAATTAACCCATATTAATTACTCTAACATACACTAGACTCTCAAAGGTTGTATGCACACATACACATAGTTCTACTAACTATCATAAAAAATGTCATTCAAATAAATAACCAAATCGCATACATTTAATTAGTCAAATTTAGGTGAGAGTCTAGACATAAAAATTATAGTATGTACCATCTAGGTATAACATACATTTATATTTCAGTACTCTATGACATCCCATACTATCATAGTTCATAACTACATAATTATACATAACCAAACTTACAATTTCAAAAATCAAATGACCCACACTTTTAAATAATAATCAAACAAGTATGGGATTATACCACTTGGATATACCTTATGTTTAAAATACATACTATTATAAATTGTAGGCACACATCACAATGCACTATTATATGTTATATATGTCTAAACACTTGTACATATTAACACTCTCATATAATTTAACACACATAAGCATTCAATACTGAATATATATAAACTAACAATTGGTCATGTTATTCTCAAAGAGTTAGATAACTCATAACTAAGTTATTCCATAGCCTTTCTATTTTAAAAATTTGATTCCATTTTTAAGAGACTATTTTCACACAGTTATAGTTTTGGTCCCTTGGACACTTAATGATCATTCTATCCATTTATCAACTATAGGTATAATCTATATATATGCGTATTATTATATCATAACATGCACCAAATGTAAGTATTAAAATGATGTGCAATTACTATACCACCATTCATTTATATTTATTTATCAATAACTCTTTATGATGATAAGAATACTTAGAACTTCCCTGTTCACGAACTATAATGACAATCTTTATAATATAAGGGACTCTTACAATATAATTTTCTTTCATAGTTTTAATTATGTTTTAAGGAGTTGGGTATACATGTAGTTTGTGTCCTACTCCTCCAGAGTCCTTGAATTATCTATAATAATTAATATAGTTATGGACACACATCAATACATACTATATTTATATATACACCTATATAAATTAAACTACCCATAGGAGGTATTGTACACATATCCTTAAATTAATAAATATTGCATATGAACGCCTACAATCATTTATGACACTAAACATGGTTTTTAAAATATTGACACAATCATTACATCCATGAATCAATAAGATATAACATGATTACCATAGTGAATAGACCTCTCTATATATCAATATTTTGTTTTGTTAGTTCTCAACATAGAAGAAAACAACCTCCAATTCAAACCTACCAAATAAGGCATTCAAAAGGTTCCTTTATGTGATGTACGTTACAACAGTCTATGTATTTCATCTATGTATGTTGTTATGGATTTGACTCACCATAGGTAATGATTTTTAATCATTACAATGTATTTATAATTCCATGTATTATGACTATCTAATTTTCCACAAGTTCTAAAGCCATTATATCCATTTTATTAATATATATTATACAATTAATAATGAATATTATTCAAGTTCATGATTAATCTAAACTATATTAATGCCTTTGTATCATATTATGAATCATGGGTATAGTTCACTAAACCATACTTATTAATAGTTATTGAATATTCATATTACTCAGATAGTGATATATTTTTAGTAATATTATATTTTAGATGGTATAAATTACTAGTTAATTTGTCAATCATTATATTCAATAAACTAAATTATTATAATCTTATCACCATCTCAGTTTATATAACTATACATGAATATTCATACATAATAGTATATCTCGATTATGAAACTAAACACTAATGTTCATACTATTATGACTTAGAGTATATGCATATGGAGAGTGAATATATTTGTGTAAACATAAATAGTATTCACATTTTTCTATGTCAATAGTATTTTTAGTATAGTCTATCAATATACTATAAACTATAAATCATTTAGTTTTAGATTAATCATGATAAGTTGAATTATAATAATTAAACTTGAGACTACATGATATATGTAGACTATATTATATACTTTGGTGACACACATGTCATGTAGATCTAGAAATTCCAACTATATCACAACACTACATATTTAATTTAAATCATTGAATTTTCTAAGTCATTGTAAATTGTTACATGTGTTAGGACATTGTAAACTGTTGCATCTGCTAGATCCTAAAAATTTCTACATGCATTCATTATAGGTTGCTTAAATAAATCATTACATAATGAATTATGAATAAATCATTACATGATGAATCATAGATAAATTATTGCATGATAAATCACTTCATGATAAATTAATACTATGCATTACCACTATTTAGTTTCCTTAAATAATATAATAAATATATTCTTGCATGATAACAAATATAATTTATTTAGAGAATACTAAGTCACTGATATATAATACAATCAAACATATCTTTTGTATATGAAATTGTTTGACATTTAAAGACCTACTTCAGTGATTCCAAGTGAAAGGACACCCATGGCTACAAGGAAAGTGACTATGGATATAACACATGTTCACTTGACTAATACATCGTATAGAGAAAATTTAAAACATAAGTTCATTTGAACTATTTAACATAAAGGAAATTTAGAACATGAGATTAGGTATGTGTGAATTTAAAACCACGAAAATGCTTCTAAAATAATTAATCTCAGAGTGGCATGGTAGGACTGAGTAATTACTCAAAGGGGGTTATGAGAACATTGAATTCAAGTATTTATTTGTTACAACTATCAATGGAGATCACTTATAATATATTAATAGTTAATTCAAATCACTCTATAACCTATTAAATCATTATATAGTTAAATCATCTAGATTAACCTACATCATTATTTGAATATCAACTTTATCTTATTGATGCTTAAATATTATGGTATTGTTGTCTACTACATTTATTCCTTTCCATAACTTAAAATGTCATTGTTTACCATATTATTTCATTGCATAAATTATAATTAATTCACCACTCTGGTAAATACGTAAAGTTAGATTCATACCTTTACATGATATTCTATTCAATTTGACTTAGATCATTCTATTGTGTAGTCTCTAAATAATGGCATCAGTTATCTAACTGCTTAGTGACCTCCTAACCTCTCTCCTCACCCCCTAAATATGGTGCTGCTCTTTTTCTTTTTTAAAGATGGCCTCTCTTTATTAAATGACTTTTTATTTTTTTATTTTTGTTTTTATTTATTTTAACTATATTTAAACTTTCCCCTTTATTCTTTATTTATTATTTTTTTTTTCCTTTTCTTTTTCCACTTAATTGGAAATTTATAATTTATTTATTTATTTTAATATTAATTATAAAAATTAGTATATCCACTAATTAAATTAAGATCTCCAGATGCCATGATAGTTTTAATGATAATTTCCTCAATAAATAAATCCAAATTTAATCTGGTTATGAAAATTACATCTCTAAAAACATTTAATGGTCAGACACGCAAATCTTGCAAATCTCAAAACATTAATGGACATACACACAAGTCACACAAGACAAATTCCATAGAACCATTAACTATTTTAGTAATCATGTTAAAATATCTAATTCAAATGGCATCAAAACATGTTATGTTAACCATTTATTATACATCTAATTATGTGCTAGTTGATGTTGTGTGTGTAAGGTTCCATCCAGTTTTTATGTCATCTTTTAAATCTTGATCTACATCACTCTCTCCAATAATTATATCCCTATGTCACACTCTGAGGTATGAGTTCTCGCGTCAACCTCACAAAAATTAGGTAGTTATATCATTACATCATGATATACATGCAACATAAGTTACAGCTGAAATAATAAATCAATATGTTTGTAATGTAAATATATAAACTACATCTAACTCATAGCAACGTAATCATGAAATATAAGCAATATCCTATTGTCCCACAACATCATATATCTTATAGTTTAGTTAAAAATATCCAAATCTAAATTTGTCAAATATAAATATCCAAGGATAATCAGATAGTTTGCTTGGCAAGGAATTGGGATGTAATATCCCTTGTGCCTTGATTGTTGTATTTTTTTTATTCTTTTTAATCAAATTGTGCATTAATGCATTAATTTTTGTATTTAAAGGATCATATATATACACATATACCCTAATATCATAAATATATCAATCAATCAATAATTCTACATCACACATTCATCATATGTTACACAGTTCTTTTTCAATTTACTCTTGAATTCACTCTATTTTTACACAAGGCTTTTTGCTCAATACTTGTACCAAAATAAGGAACATATGGATATATTTAGTAACTTGCATCTCATAAGGGTAAATGGTTAAAACTAGACATACATGTAGTTTGCTTGATCACATGCATGAGTGTTGATTGTAAAAAATATATACATACATAAAGGAAGGACGAGGTATGAATAATATAGACCGCTCATACAAAATAACATTTTTATTCCATAGTAAGCATGGACTTGAGATCAAACAAAAGAGATAATTATAACATATGTTGCATTAATTTTATTAATCAAATATATTTTTGGGAATTGTCTACTAACAAATATTTTTATATTCACTGGCCTATACAACCATGTTTGGAATATATTTACTAATTTCAGGAGAATTTATGGTTTTATACCATTCTAATTCTAGGCTTTTCATTGTTTCTTGGTTTGATTTTTGTCATTATAAATGTTTTGGATTCTCTTATGCATTGTTTCAAATTCTTAATTTTTACACTTTCATTTTCTATCAAAACTCAAGTAAGTTATAAATTAGGTACACATCTCTATCTTTCCCTTTTCAATTATCTTTTTATTAAGGTAATTTCATTCATCTACCCATATTTTTTGCAAATCAATAAGGTCAAAATTTATTTATTATATTTTATTTATATCTAAAATATTTTTCACTTTTATATCATTGGTGTAGTGTTTTAGATGCTTTTGTGCCCTCCACATAAAACATACTCCTATCATTTATAGATAAAGGTGATGTGATAATGTGTGTGATCACTCCCAATATAGACAAAAATACACAAGATAAATAAAAAACTAACATTTTACTGGTATAATAAAGAGAAAATAGTCATATAATATTTTATTAGATTTTTATGAATATGCATATTACAAAAATATATTCAAAGGTTAGTGTACCTGTTGAATACTAGATAAATAAATACTGAAGAAATAAAAATGCTTAATGGAAGTAACCCTTTTAACAAATAGGATTTGTCTTATTTGTTTACATTTCACCAAAACTAGTCACAATGAAACATATGCCATGTACAAATTTGAAATATTGAAAGTAAAAGCTTAAAATGTTGTTCCTAATCCATCGAGATCATCCCCTTATTTGATCTCATCTTCAATCAAGGTTTATCATTCTTCCTTATTCATGCCCATGATTATCATCATAAATATTTTTGAAGAACCCTCATATAAAAATGCTTCTTCCTTCAAACAATCTCCATCAAAATATTACTCACGATCCTTATAAATATAAGGCAAAAGTACTTTAAAATGATTATTATCAAGGATGTGGAATTTAATTTCATTCCTTATCCCTGAGGAATATTCTATCCACTTTATGCTTTTAAGAGGCAAGACCTCTACATGTTTTTATTTATCATGGTAAATATTTACTTGATTTATTTAAAATAGGTCACTCTAATTTATTGCTTCCCCTTTTACATAAGAGGTACTACCTATTTATATTTTGTGAATGAAAAATATTACATAAAAGGGCACCCATAATTTAAATATTATGCACTAACCTAAAAACTTAAATACAATGAAATATATTAGCATTATATATCACCTATAAAGAGGAAATTTGAAGATGAGGATTTTTTAAATGGAGAAATTAATGTAGATATTTCCAAAGGTTTAAAAATTCATAACTTGAACATTCAAAAAGTATTAAAATGGAAAAAAACAAATAGGATGTAAGATGATTGATATAATCTATTATTTTCATCTAAATTAACTAATAATATTAAGATCTCCACTAGAAATCCATTCCTCAAATTGCTTATCATTATGTAGTGTACTGAGTTGACACAATATTATCACTTGTTGAAAAATCTACATAGAATTATATGTATTAACTAAAATATTATTCCATCCATTAATCTCAGCCCATTAATACATTGCTACAAATATTGAGTATTAATTAAATAAACAAAATTAATAATTAGCTCTACATAAAATTATTAATCCACTAGATTGATGTTGTACTTCAATATATCTATAAAGGTTTAAAAACTCATAACTTAAACATTCAAAAAGTCTTAAAATGGAAAAAAACAAATAAGATGTAAGATTATTGATCTAATATTTGATATCATTTATTATTTTCATCTAAGTTAACTAATAATATTTAGACCTCCACTACAAATCCATTCCTAAAATTGCATATCATTATGTAGTGTACTGAGTTGACACTATATTATCACTTGTTGAAAAATCTACATAGAATTATATGTATTAACAAAAATGTTATTCCATCCATTAATATCAACCCATTAATACATTTATACATAATATTAAGTATTAATTAAATAAACAAAATTAATATCATTAGTTCTACATAAAATTATTAATCCACTAGATTGATGTTGTGCTTCAATTCTAACTTTATTCCATCCTAAAAGATAATTCTAAATACATTATAATATGGAATGTGTATTTCATCTAAAATGGATATATATATTATAAGGATCATCTAAATAGGATAAATGTAAAATACCATCCTAAACTTAACACACACAAGATGTCAATCATAAAGTGGTTTAGGAGATAAAAAAAGTTTATGTGTAAATGAGGTAGGAATATACCTATAATAGGAACCCACACATAAAATATATAATGTATATATATGGTGAAGAACCTTATTATATTTGAAATGTCATAAAACATTGAAAAAAGAGATGCAAATTAAGGGTGCCACTATGAAGTAAAGTAAGAGTTATAGTAATTAAAATACTATTATGTGGTAAAGTAAGAGCTAAGGGGAATAATATTTTAAAAATAACAATGAATTAATAAATGTGTACACTATCAAATACATGAGAAATAAAACATCAAAAAACATCAAAAAGGTATAAAATAAAGAGATATTAGGGTTATGTATATTTAAATTTAGCTTATTTGTAGGTGCATTAATCTCCCTCTTGGTTACTTTATTTGAGATGGTTGTAGGTGAAGTCAAGATTAATAGATGAAAATCTAAGTAGACCAAAATTCTTCAAAGACTTGGTATAACTTTCTAGTGTAATTCCTATATCATTGAAATATTTAAGGCCTTTGTGCTAGTCTATCTTATTTAGTGTGAGATCCTCTTAAACCTAAATCATGTTATTCTTCATACTATGGATTTTTGTTTCCAAGAAAAGAAAACTGATGTTGAAATTTTGATAAATTATGAAATGGGAACCTAAAAGTTAAAATATATTTTAGTAGATGTCATTGTATAATTTATGACATAAATTAACTCTATATATATTAACATCATCCTTATAGCCTATGACATCAACCAAAACATAAAATATCATCGATATGGCTAATGATGTCATCTATGTGCAATAAAAATGGAAAAGGGGTTAGATGAATGGTATGGTAACCAAGAAGTAAAAATATGTTGATATGATGGTGATTTTAATGTGGTAGAACCCATGACATGTCTGTCCTCAAGTGATACAAATTGACCCACCTCTATCTTAGTGTATGAAAAACCATACAATCATGGAGATTAATAAAACAACAAGTAATGGGATTTTTTCAAAATATCTATCAGTCATCACAATAGTGTATTGAGTGATGATGCTTTATGAAAAAAAAATAATACCAAAGATAATATATGAATGTAATAAATGCAACTAAATTTGAAATTAATTAAATATATATGTACATACCTTCACTAAAATGGTTGGTTTTAAGAACCTTACCATCCTTGATCATTGGTGTTATGTTAGGTATGATGATTAGGTGTGGGGACAAATCTAGAAAATGTGTGCTAGGTGTATTATTTATTTTATAAAAAAGACACACAAGGGTGAATAACACTATACACAATTATGTAATTTAATGATGCAAGACAAATCAACTAAAATATAATTAACTACATTAATTCATACCTACCTAGTGTTAAAGAGGGTATGAAATTACAATGAATTATAAACGATTAAAATAGAAATGAAGGGAAAATGAATTAAATACAAATAATTAAAATGAATGCACGTAGGTATTGATGATGCCTAGAAATATAGTGAGGAAAATTATGGAACTATTTAAAATAAAATTAATAAGATAGACTATGTCCTATGCAGATGACTAGAATCGACCATTGTCGATTATGATAAAATCATACTACCAATTATGATTTTTTTGTTGATTATATAAAATTAATAAAATTATGGCACTATATTTATTTATTCTCTAATTTTTTTTGAAATCCTTCGATGTCATTAGATGTGTAGATGCTTCTTTTAGATTTAAAAATTGGCACAAATGTGTGTTAGAATCTTATCTTTTCTTGAAGTAACCCTAATTTAACTTCACCACCTAGCAACACATTTAAATAGTAAATAAATGTTCAGTTGAGTGGCTCACACCCTTGAGGGTTGTAAATACATATCAAAATGTTGAGAATCATTTCTCACTATAGTTATAGTGCTTGTGAGTGTTTCCAACCCAAGTGAGAGAATTGACTTCACCTCCTCTCCTTAGATAATCAAACAAAATTATATGAAATTTCACATAAGCCTTTTTTTAGTACAATTATGAGAAATATAAACTTTTGAAATAACTTGAAATTATTAAATAGAATAATATAATCTTGATAATTCACTAATACTTATGGAATGCCTCGATACTTAATGTTACTTGTTGAAATGCCTTAGGATTATTAATATATTAAATTAAAATTAATGACTTAATTATATGCAAGCCAACATAATAAAATATATAAAACCAAAAAAAATGGGTCCACAGATAGAGAAAAGATAAATAAGGGGAAAGAGGCCCACACAATAAAAATGATAATAGTCAACAACCACTGATAATGTTCAACAAATTCAATGTAGAGGAAAAGATAAGAGTGAGATATATAAACATAGAAAACATACAGGAGAGATAAAACATAAGAAATAGTTTATGATATGGGCATATGAAGATAAGAATAAAAATAAATAATAAGTAGATAATTTGAACCAATGATCCATGTGCACAAAATCATGTTAAATATATTGCAATAATAAGCCTTGTACCAAAGTTAAGAGTTTACATAATGCCGTACTTTAATGTGCATGTGTATGTGTATATCAAAGTAAAAAAATGAAAAAGATATACCTAAATACTACCTGATAAATGAAATATTAACTCTAAATGTTTGGATTTGGTGCACCCATGGCTCTATCATCAAAAACTTGAATATACATATTAGAAAATATGAATTCCCACAAATAAATCAATTTATTAGGGACTCAATAGTCAATGTCATCAAATATATTAAATGATTTGGTGATAAACAAAGAAAAGAATACACTTGGTAGTATGCAAACCATGATGTCACATTTCAAACTTTGGAATTGAAAATTACATGCTGTAAATTGAAACTAGAAGTGGAAATTGGTATTAAACTAGTTATGGGAAAAAACATACTTCTTGATCAGGGATGTAGAGATTTGGTGATACCTGTGGTGATATAATATATATATATATATTCCCCCTCTTAAGGTGATGGATTATTTTAAAAATCACTCATCTCAAAAGAAAAGGATTAAATATATCATGTATTACATAGAAATTAAGTATATCTATTATAACAATTGAAAGTGTATTTGTAACACATATATGTAACTATAGAAATATATCATCATGAAAGGCTTGATATTAATATGTATCCCCTATGAGTATGTGATAGGATAAGTGATGGTAAAATTATATTCCTTGATAGTACCCTATAGAGATGGATAAGTGAGATACCCCTCTCCGAGCAAGAAATGGTAAGAGATGTATCAAGTTATTAACCATAATGTGACTAGGTGTATGGAGGATACTAGGTGAAGACCCATCCTGATATAAGTAATGTAATATCAATAGACAAATGGTTATATTAAAATCTATGCAAGTAAGATGGGATTAGTGGTGCTCATGGAGAAATTACGGGTGTGATGTTCCCAATGATAGCAAGTGGTGTGGATATAATAGAACAATGTGAATCAATGATGAAAATGGTTTTTCTATAATATGGTGGGAATAGAAATGATGTAATATTGTGGAATATTCAATAACATAAGATATAATTAATGAAATTCATGAGTAATGTTTAGATATGATGCCCCCAAATACAATGTATACATAATAAATTTGATGAATGTGTGGGTACAATTCCCCCAATGGAAATTTGTAGATAGGAAAGCCTAGGAGTGATAAAACCCAATGTCACTTGGTGATGTAGGATATCTAATTTATTTCTACCAAAGTAGTAACGACATGATACATGAAGATAAATAAGGAGAAGAAAAATGGTGTGTCTCAATGTAACAATAGAAAGGGTGAAGTGAAATTTACCAATGTAAAAATGTGTCCCTAGGAGAGTGAGCTATAACAATGTAGTTTTAGACACATAAATTAAAATTTAAGCTAAATCATGCATTTGTGACCACTCTCTTACACACTTACTCTAAACCTATCTTAGGGACCTTTTTAATCAATTTTGACCACGTTACACACTCCTCTAAGCTGATAAATGACCCCCAAATGTACTCATCCCTATTATTATCAACATTAAACATATTTTAGGCCTTGCCTAATGATCAACATGATGAAATCACCCATTGGACAAGAGTTCCCTAGGGAACTATAACACACTACTCTAGTGTGATTGCCCCCTCTCTTATCTTCTTGTCTAGTAATGACTAATTTGTAAAATCAAAATCTATAGGAAGGTTGGCCTATGTCCCTAATGATCCCCATTTAAATTAATTTCAATGATATGGATATAATAATTTTCAAACCATTTTTCAAAGGAGGAGACTTCCACTTAAAAAAACATAATCATAATTGCACATTGAGAGCAAAGTACCTATTTCTCCTAATTTTGATTATGTATAGCCCTGGTTGAATAGAGCTCAAGTATAAATAAAATTTTAAGTAAAAATTTATATTTAAATCATTTAATCACATCAATATTGTAACAATATATAACATATTTAACCAGTTATTCACATAGCATCAGAGAACTACATGAAGTTTGATCCCTCTTTGATGTATTGGTATGTAGGCAATGCTCAACACATGGGGTATTGTAGTATCTCCCAAATTCAACCATTGACCCATTTTTCCCATTGATTTTCATTGGTATTCACATGTCAAGGAACTAGGTTATTAAAGGAAAATTGGTCATATAGTGGTCTTTGTAAGTGATTGTAAGATCCCACACCAAATATAGGATCTATATATGAAGACACAAAGCACTCATAAACCTTTATTTCCTCACAACAAGTGGATAAGATATCCCCAAATTAGATAGGAGTTCCACCCATCTAGTGTCCTCTTGCTAGTATTATTATCTGGGCTTAGTTTTAGCTTATTGTTCCTTATTCCAATCATCAAACCTCCCTGTACAATAAATTTCAGCCTTTGATTTCTCTCGTAGATGCATTTCTATCTAAGTCTTTATTTCTTGTTAAGATACCATTTTTAATAAATTTATATAATACATTAGTTCAAAATCAATGAATTTTATTATTGCTATTTTATTCTCCTAATTTTGCATAATAGTATTACCATCTAGGGTTTTCTATAAATCCCAAATTCAATAAAACATATTGGGGACCCCAATTATTTTTTAATATTGAAAACCTAATATTATCATTAGGGTTTCCTTTAAATTTAATTTATCTAATAGGATTTCATATCTCTACTTGTCTGATATCTTTACTTCATCATGATTACCATGATTGAGCCTATTTATCAGTTCTTAGTGCGAAGTTGTTTAGTGTTATTTACATGTTCCTTTTTTATTATTTATAAAATATTGAACATGTATGCAATCCCATTGATACATCATATTAAGGTGAAAACTATATCATATATTAGTCCACCCCTATTAATGAGCCATTCTATGGAGATTATTTTTGTATTGCTTAGTTTGAGTTACCACCAATTACTAGTAGATGTTAGAGAGCTCATATAGTTCATTTTATTCTTCCTACACCAAAACCCTCCAAGTACCTTCACTAATATCTTTCCCCTACTAATCACCCTAGGAATATAGTACATCCTGAAGTCTGAGTTATTATTACTTGATGAGGTTGGGTATCCCCTCAACCAAGATAGGAAGATCACATTCAAACAACTCTTCCTCATCCCCAACATAATCCAATGACACCAAGGGATCAAACTAGAGCATATGATATTGTTGATTAACTAATGAATACACCAGTTAATATTTCTATGTTAGAGTTGTTTCAGAAGGCTACCATTTTTAAGGATAGTCTTTACCAATCATTTAACTAGACATTTATGCCTTGTGACACATAGACTTCTTATTTTGTATATGTAATAAATACTTTGAAGGATATTGAATATGTTATTTCTTTTGGAAATTATTATTTTCCATCAAAATCCACCATTGATAATAATTTACCATTAGTTATATAAGCTCAAATCAACAATACAAAAATCAAAAGAGTTATTATTGATAATATTTCAAGGGTTCATATTTTCAATATCACATTTTTTTAAATAATGGGCATAATAATGGTATCTATTCATAAAAGTATCAAAGGGTTTGATGATGTTCCACACCAAGCTTTGGGTCTTATCACATTGGACATCATAGTGGGCCAAAAACCCTATCTACACAATTTTAAGTAATGCCTAATCATTTGCACTAAAATTTGTTATTAGGTAGGCCATGGATACATTCTATGGAGGTCATACCTTCTACTTTGCACTAATGTGTCAATTTTCTCCATGATGGATATTTTTACACTTTTTAAGCTAGAAATCAACCATTTATATATTTTAAGGTTACAAAACCTACTTCTCAGAGTTCATCGCCATTGGGGTCACCCCAACCTGCTATAATGATATCACTATAGATTATTCCTATAGATAAGATGTATACATATGAGGTTTGTGAGTCTAGTACAAATGCTCCTCAACCACCATCCATAAATACCCCCACACCACAAAGATCACTACCTAGGGTGGACAATGAGGAACATATACAATAATTAACTTTATTGATAATTCAAATGATCTCAAATATTTTTACATAAAGAATGTTGATAGTGATTTTGAGGCTACTTCAGAGGAAGACACAAATACAACTCTAATCAATATTGATAACTATTTTTTTGGTTTGAATTTTTCACTAATGGGCCCAAGAAAGTACCATGATTATTTTAAGTCCATCATACTATTACATAAAGATACAGAGAAGGTAGTAATTACTAACAAGACAAGGGAAAGAACATTTGTTATCAATTGGGTACCATCCCATATCTAGATTTACCTCCCTTTTCCAATTTAGTAAACAATATAACATTTATGGATATTGAATTGGTTATCATAATATAGGAAAACAATGCAAAATATATACCACATGTGATGTTATAGATGTTACTTGATAGGGTATTGATGGCCTTACCAATAATAAACCAAATATATGTTATCCATTTGTTAAATTAGGATTGTAAGCAATTTTGTAATTTTCATAAAATCACATGGCATGCTATAGATACATGTTCAACATTATAGTATAAATTTTGGAAATATAAAGCTAAGGGAACCATATAATCATACAACCTCCACCTAGACTGATAAGGCCCCATAATAGATTTAGGCACATAGAAACTAGAAACATTCAAAGAATAATGCTTTGACTATTTAATCGATAACATATAGGCATAAATGAAGGCTTAGATCTAAATACATATATAGCATATAGGGCATAACCATGATGAGTTACACCATGTTATATTTTTTTAGGATTCCATAGGCCACATTACGATAGCAATTGCATGTGATCCCAAGGTGGTAAACACCCTACTATTTGTCATGAACACTAAAACTCAGATAAAGGCTACATTTTCAAGCACATGGTTACAAGAAATAGATGTTACTATGTATAGAGTAATTAAAGGGAACATCATTCACATTATCCATGATATTTTTGATGACAATAAAACATTCTAGAATTAGATGCCTAGATCTAATTTGATATGTCCCAAAATAGCACATGAGGCCTCTTACATAGTTGAGAAAAATGTTATTTGGATGCATAGGATTTAGATAAATGCTAAATATAAGGCTATAATTATAGAGCATGAGTGGTGTGATGACCAAAATAATAATCATTTGTTTGAATCTAGGTAGATCCAGTACCTAACACTTGATGATCTACCACCATATCTGATCTTTGATTATCCACATCCTTGGATGTGCTATTTGATTTCTAGATTGTCATATCATATTTACATTACATATACATATACATATACATACATACATACATACACACACACACACACACATATATATATATATATATATATTTATATATATATATATATATAATATTACAAAAATAATAATAAAATCATAATATAACAAAACCAAGTTCCATGCATGCTTATATGTGTTTTATCATACATTAGTTTAGTTGTGCATAGTATTTAATGCATGTTTTACATAATTTTATGTCATATATGCTTCACCAGTATACATGAGTGATTTTAGATTACACAAAACATCATTTCTAGATTCATTTTTAGGCACTTTCATAATTATACATTCAAAAACTACATTTAGATAGGAGCACTCTAGAGGATAAGAGTACAATGCTCTAGTCTCCCTCACCTCATTATTGTCTTAATGAACTTACACTATCACCACTCAGTTTCAAACTTCACACAAGATTCGTCAAACATATACAGTCATTAGATATCTCACTGAGCATGGTATACATAAGTTTTATCCTCCTTTGCCCACATTATCATACTCCCAACTTAGATATTTACATATCATTACATCTTTCAATATTATTCACTCACTAAAATCATGATATATTACTATTTATCTTAGTTATTTAATAAATTTAGGTCAGAACCTAACTCTTATTGATCAAATTACATAATCATACATGCTTTTATATTAATTTTCTATCTTTACCTATTGTATGAATTCTTTGTTTTGTTTGAGGACATTTGAACATGTCCTTATGTGTGTCTTATATTCATGCATGTGGACATCTAAACATGTCCTTCCTTCTATGTGTCTCTAAGCCTCTATTATTTGCCTCCATGTGTATATGGACATTCGAACATGTCCTTGTATGTGTTTTCTATTCAAGTGAGTGACATTTGTACATGTCCCTTGTATGTGACCCATTGGCCTCCTATTGTGTGTTCTATGAGTTGTGTGTGTACTCTTTGATTATGTGCATTATGGCCATAACACCTTTCTTGCTTATTTTATCATATTTATATGTCGTGATAGACATCATGCATACATTTATCCCGTTTAATTCCAAGGTGGATATTATGGATTCCTCTCTAAGTAGTTCTAATCAAACATTATATTTTTATTTGATCAATTATCTACATGCTTATTGTCACATATATCTAGACACACTTATTATTAATGATTTTTACCACATGCATCTTACATTATTAATATGCTTATTTTACATACATAATGATGCCACACTATTTCCATGTTGTTAATATTTCTCAGATTTCCATTTTTACATCAAAATAACCTGCTACATAAATTTTTATTTTGAGTTATGTTATTGTGTAGGCTCAATAACTCACCTCAAAATAGGGGGATTTCCTAGAGGTTAGTCTTGGTATATTAGTGTACAAACATGATTTAATAGAGACTACATAATTGACATAGTTTTAGGCTTAACAAATACATATAAAATCACCTTGGACAAGAGCACCACATTGGACAGTTAAATATTTTTCTAGTGTCCTTCCCAACACTATTATCTAAATTCCTAAAAATAGGCAATTATAAAACTTCTCAAAACCTCAATTTACCTAGAATAGTACTCAACAATTTCACAGTCTTCACTCCTAGAATTACTTAGTTTGTCTCAAATTTGCTTGGTTTTAGGGGGAATCATGAAAAACATGTTGTTATAAGTTATTGCATAGGTTTACTCAGAGTCTCAATAATTTTACTCAGTTTTAGAATCTATATTTACTAGATATCAATTAAGGGCATGTGCATGGCACATTATTTCCTCATTGCCAAGTTTTTTTGCACTAGTCTTTCAAATGAAATGATAAATTCATATCATTCTCCATGTATACATTAGATCCACATTATACTTAGTATTTACACCAATTTTTCACCAAAATTGAACCTTATTCCATCTACAGTGGTTGGTTTTCTATTTTCACAATATTTACACCATAAATATCTATTGGGATTCATAGAGGGATTCCAAATTCACTTTTACTACCATATCTAGGTGATGATGGATTCAATAACACTTTAAGTTATTAATTAAAATCATCCATTGATGAAGATTGGGGCATGCACAATTCAATCCAATCTATTCAATGTTAATAAAAACTTTAAGGGTACAACCTACTACAATCACTAGTTTTTACACTAGGAAAGCATAATGGTTCACATACTCAATAAAGTGTATTCATTTCTTGTCACTCTCTAGTTCATTATCTTTTAATTTTTTATATTCATCTTAATTAAATACTGATATTACATATGTATCATTTTAGGTTCTTGCATGGAGCACATTTTAGCATTATGGCCTACATCGAGGACTCCTCTTCACATGTAAGTTTATATGTGCACTCCTTTTCATTTTACTCTAATACTTATGATCTTACTATAATACTAGAATAAAATGGTGGTGGGGGAATTTAGACACATAAATTGACATTTAAGATAAAATTGTGTATTTGTGACCACTCTCTTACACACTTAGCTCAAGACCTATCTTAGGGCCCTTTTTATCACTTTCGATCACCTTGTACATTCTTCTAAGCTGATAAATGACTCCTAAATTTACTCATCCCTATTCCTATCAACATTATACATATTTAAGGACCTACCTAACACTCAACATGATGAAATCACCCATTATACAAGAGTGCCCTAGGGGACTATACAACGCGCTCTAATGTCTTTGCCCCCTCTTTAGTCCTCTCACCTAGTAATGGTTAATTTGTAAGATCAAAAGATATAGGAAGGTCAACCCATGTCCCTAATGAGCCCTATTCAAATTAATTTCAAATATATGACTATATAAACACTTTTCAAACCATTTTTAAAAGGAGAATGCTTCCCCATTGAAAATAACTAGAATCATAATTGCACATTGAGAACAAAGTACCTATTTATCCTAATTTTAATTTCATATAACCCTAGTATCTTAGAGATAAAGTCTAAATAAATTTTACATGTCATAATTCATGGTTAATTAATTTAATCACATCAATATTTCACTAGCATTTTATATATTACACTAGTTATTCATACACCATCATAGCATGGGAGGATTACATGAAGTTTGATCCCTCTTCAGAGTATTGGTATGTAGGTAATGCTCATCACATGGGGTATTTAGGTATTTCATAGCTTCAAATGCTGACCAATTTTTCCCCATTGATTTGAATTGATCTTCATATGTCAAGGAACTAGAGTTTTAAATGAAAATTGGTCATACAATGGTCTTCGTAAATGATTATAAGTTCTCACACCAGATACAATATCTACAAACAAAGACACAAATAACCCAAAATATCTTATTTACTCACTATAAGTGGACATGAGCACCCCATGTTGGATAAGAGTTCCACCCCTCTAGTGCCCTCCTCCCAATGCTATTGTTCAGGTTTTGATCCAATTTTAATTCTTGATTCCAGTCATTAGACCTCCCTATACAGTAAATTTTAGCCTTTGATTCCTCTTACAGATGTAGTTTCTAGCTAAGTATTTATCTATCATTACACTACTATTTTTAGTAAATTTATAAAATATATTAGTTCTGAATCAGTGAATTTTATTATTTTTATATTATTCTCTTGATTTTGCGTAGTAGTGTTTTCTATAAATATTAAATTTGATCAAACATAATCACACAATAGTAGAAATACAAAATAGATGCATGGTAGATACCATTAAAATGTAGCTAACAAGCATATTATACCACAAGTAATATCATGCATGGCTTGGATCATGACACCAAGATATGATATCAAATAGTATAAATAATACAGTTACAAACAATCATGTAACCACATATAGATTAATATAACCATTGAGAAAAAAATGTGACCCAAAATAAATTAATGACATGACATAAAAACTAAAGGATCTTCTATGGAAAATAATAGACTATACATGATATATAACAGACCCAATCACATACATGCAAGCAATCGATAAATCATAAGGAACAAAAGAAAACACAAAACATGTAGTACATCACATAAGATATAAGCTAAATAAATATATGTGTAAGTAACAATATAACATCTATATAAAAATGTAAATTAGGAAGGATAACACCTCAAACCCACATAAAATATACCCATAGTATATGCATGCCCTCAATGTGAGAATATCCCATATGTGGGCCTGATGACATTGTAAAGCATCTACAAATCCATAATCATACGTAACATGTATATTTTATATCCATATCACAAGATACCATGACAAGCATGTGCATAATAATGTATATGTAAAATTATAGCATAGGTAGATAAGAAATGATATATTTCAATATGTCAGTATGTAACTGAAAAAAGATATAATTTTTTTTCATGTTTTTACATTTTCGATATTCTACAAGAATTAAGCCAAGTAATAGGTGAGAGAAGAGGAAAAATAAAAAATTAGGTGCATGGAAGGCTTGAAAATTGGAGGAAGGAAGCAAAAATAAGCTATGTATAGTAGATTTAATTAGTTAAGTACATGAGATCGGATAGCAATGCTAATAGACAATCCCATAGATTTTTTCCATCTACATATAGTGTGGGTCACATAAAACAATATAGAATCATTATAATTTGTATTATAAAAAACACATATTGACATTAATTTTTACCATGAAGTTAATCCAACAAGCCATCATTAACCAAATTGGTGTTGTTGATGTAATGATTTGTACTATCGAATTAATTTCTCATTGAAACCAAACTATATAGTGATTTTATTATATCCTTATAAGTTTTTTAATTTACAATATCTTCTTATAAACCCATTTTAACTTATACGAAAGTTAATCTTTGGACATCTCATGGGTATTAATAAATTGACTATAATTATTACAATAAGGCCCATAATGTTTTTGTGAGCTCTTAATGTTATCAACTGAATATTTAAGATCATTTGTTTGAATCACATGTTCATTGATGCTTGAATGTTGCATGTTCACGTTCCCCCACTTTCCATGCATAAATTGTGTTTGATTTGTAAATTTATCTTTTATAGCACTCTTATATGTTTTGTGATTCACTTGACAAGGTATTTATTTTATTTTAAAATCTTCCTTGCATCCATTACCTTGATTAAAGTGATTGAAATTTGAAGTAATAATGTTTTCAATGTCTTTCTCATGTTTATATAAACCATAAAATTTGTATCCCATCGTATATGCATGTGTGAATCAAAATACATACTAATGTAATGATGTTTGAATAATATTAGGAAGCTTGGTTAATGTAGTGACTTTTTTACACTTAATTGTCTTATGCCCCTTACCTGTATCACTATAAGATATTGTATCGTTAATATTATATACCAGAATAAGTTTTCCATAATCTTGAGGGGTGCAATATGATTAGCCAATATCAAAGGTACACATTCCCTATTTATATTCCCTTTGACCAATATGAGAGAAATTGATTTTTGATAAATATTTATTAATATTATCTAGTATATAATCATATTCCTCATCATCATATTGAGTGTTACTACAATTACTGAATTTAAATGTGTGTAATTGATTGATTGGAACAACCCGATTAAGTTTCATAATAGATGGTTGTAGTTTATCTAGCATTGAGAAAATTATTTCTATAGGTTTTATTATCTTGTAAAAATAGAAATGAACGTCTACCATGGGATAAGTATATATGTAACCCTCATACACAAATTTTATGTATCTATGTAATGTAAATGGAAAAAAAATCATAGAATTAATACATGGCATACAAATTAAAATATTATATTTCACAAAATTAGATATCAATTGAAATTCTATAGCTAAATTTTGAGGTGAAATAAGTATGTTAATTGTAACTATTATTAGAACCTTTATTGGTTGGTTTTCAAAGACTTTTATGATCAATTTTTAGGGTTTAAGAGAATGATGATCAATTCTAAGTGCATTAACAAAGGTATCACTAAAAATATTCAATCCAAAACTATTGTCTATAAGGACATATTTAATTCTATTATTAATGATTATAATTATATGAATACAATACATTTTGGTCTATAATTTGCTTAGGAGTTAAGTCCTCCTTATCAAAAGAGATTAGGTCCTCACTATCTTGTATCGGTTTATAAATAAAAGGAAATTAGGATAGTCCAATATCATGTGGTAAGTTATCATATCACAAGGTCTCATAAATTAAACCTTATAAATAATTGACTTTTAAGTAAGTTAAGGATATATATTTTGGCATGGGTAATCTTAAGTTGATTAATACTATCATAATACTTAGCTGATTGTATTCTAATATTAGGAGCTTGAGGAAATTCAGGAGGTGTGTTTAAGCTTACTCCATTTTGAGATTGAGAAGGAAGAGGAAGAATATAAACATTGCATTTTATACTCCTCTAGGTTATTATGAAATCTATCTCATAAGGAATCATTATACATTGATCAATAGAACGGTTATTACTAGGAGTAAAAATAACAAAGTTATCGATCGCAAAGGTGTTAACACATAAAACATCACTATCATACACAACCCTATCATGTTTCAAACCATTCATTATAATTTTATCAAAAATTCAAAGAAAGAAACATGGAAACATTAATAAGCATTTGTACAACAACCATATCATAAAGTCTAACAACATGTAATGGCCAAGAATAATCCATGTATATGCCATCATATAAATAACTGTGACATATAAATATGATGTACCTATGATAAAAGGGAAGGAAAAAAATAATATACATAAGTTACCAATAGGAAGAACACAAAATATTAGAAAATTAGGCATGATATAAGCAAACAAAAGTATAATGACAGGACACACCAAGGAGGGTGTTGATGAGAAACCCTGAGACAATTAGATCTCACAAAAATTAGACTTTATAAGGAAATGGACATGAAACCCTAAGATTGGATCATCACAAAGATCAATTCATTTTTTTACTATACAAAATTATGTAAAATTATGGCACAAGGAAAATCAAGAAATTCACTAAACTACATTAATCTAGGCCTGCATTGTGATAATGGGGGGAATGAAAGTACAATAAATTATAATTGATCCCAAAAAATAAAGGGAAAAGGAAATAAATAAATAGAAGTAACCCATGTGGATATTAATAGTGCCTAAAAATGTAGTGAGGAAGATTTTGGAATAATGCATACTAAAATCCAAAAGTCAAAATGTGTTTTGTGTACATGACCAAAATTAGCCACTACCAATTAAAATTAGAACAATATTGTACAGTTAGTTATGGCACCTTTTTTGATTTTATAACCATGCTACAATTATGACATTATTTCTATTAATTGTCTAAAACTTTATGGGATCTTTCATTGTCAGTAGATGCACATAGTCATCTCTCATATTTATGAACTGTCATGAGAAAATGTTAGAATCTTGTCTCTTCTTAAAGTAACACTAATATCATTTTGCCACCTAGAAACATGTCTAGAGATTAAACAAATGTGTATTCAAATGGATTAATCACCCTTGAGGGTTGTATCTTCATATCATAGTGTTGATAATTATGGCTTAATGTAGTTTTAGTGCTTATGAGTGTTCTCAACCTAAGTGAGAGAAATGAATTCACCTCCTCTCCCAAATAGGAAAATTTAACTACGTGATATTTCATTGAGGCCTTCTTTTGGTAAAAATATACATAAATATAAACCTTTGAAATTATTGAAGAGAATAATATAATATTGATAATGCAATTAATACTTATGGAATTTCTTGATACTTGTTACTTATTATTGAAATGACTTAGGATGCTTTGTCTATATAAAATTCACAAATCAGAATTAAGGATATATTTGTGTGTAAGTTTACATAATAAAATGGATAAAATTTAAAAACACAAATCCACGCATTGGATAAAAAATAAAGGATAAAGGCTCACATAAGAAAAATTACCATAATCAGTGGCCTCTACTTTTGGTCGAATCATAATCAATGATCATATATATGGTCAACAGAATCAATCTAGAGGAAAAGATAGAAAGGAGATATCAAAGAAATAAAAAATTAAAGGAGAGGGAAAAAATAAAAATAGAAGTATGGGGCCACATTAAGAATAAATATGAGTAAAATACACAAGGAAAGATTCCAATAAGTACCTAATTTCAACTAATGATCCATATGAACAAAATAATGCTAAGAATAATATAATAATGAGATTTGTACCAAAATTAGGTGTCTACATTATGTTAAAGTGGATTAATTTCAATATCACTACACTAAACTGTATATGATATACACAAATAAGATTTGAGTAGAGTATATCAATATAATTGTAAACACTAAATTAATTTTATAAAATGGATTTTAATGAAATGATTCAAATAAATGAAGAGAGAGTTCTTAGATATATACCAAATGGTATAAAACATGTGTATTGTCAAAGGATAAAATTAGATGCAAATAAGTCTAGAAATTTATTTGGAGATAAACTACAAAACTTATGTAGAGTTGATGAAGTTTAAAAAATACTAGGAGCATATTGGTATGTTTTTGGTTAGACCAAGCACATATTGATATGATCCTAAAGAGAGAAAACATTCTTGGTCAAATATGTATGTTGTGTGTTAACTATGTTAGACACTAAAAATGTTTTTGGTTTTGTTTTGGTATACTTTTATTCTTCAAACATCTCTTTCACTTTTTCAAAGTCTACTACAAATCAACCAAAAATCCTTCTCCTTCTTTGTACATACACCTAAATTTTGATACAAGTCTTATGGTTGTAGTACATATATTATGCTTTCATACATCTAGATCCTTAGTGCACAATAAATTCTTATTGGCATACTTTTCCTTCACATTGGACTCCACACAGTCTTTCATTTTTATCATTTTCTCATGAACACCTTTACATCTATCATTTGTTTGCTTTTGGATACTCATAATTTTTTTGGTAGACTTTTTTTTATCTTTGTTCCTTGAGATTTTTTCACCTTGACCTTAATCATAATAGTTTAATAGTGGTTTGACCAATGGTAGTAAATTATGATTCAATTCATGAAGGTTTTGGGTCCTTCCCTCCATTTTTTAAATTTTCCTTTTGCCTTGATTGTTAGCTTTCCCACTTCTACATTGTCAGTTTATGCACAAACATGATCCTAATTTAAAATTACTATATACATGAATTTACCCTAATAAAATAAAACACATCTTGGATAATGTCACACATTTATCATTTCTTATGTGATTCTATTTCACTTTTCCCTTGATTTCACTCTCTATCTACTAAAGGCTTATTGTTTCATACTTGTACCAAAAAAGGATATTTACATTAGTAGAGAGCATATAGATCTCACCCTAATTACATATTGTGTCTTATGTCATATTGATTAGAGATGGGATTATCATATAAGTATGATTGAATGATGACATGAATTATTTTTTATTTCCAATAAAGAAAATAATCTTTTTTATAGATATCTAATCTTCCTAAATACTATTGACAGAGGTAGACATTTACAATAAATTGAAATTATTTGTGATAGATCGTAAAAAATGGAAGAATAATACATCATTATATTCAACATAAATCATATCTATGTACATGAAATATTATAAACTTTATAGGTTTACAATAGTTGGTTTTATAACTAAATAATGGGTTTTAACTAAATCGAGTGACCAAAAATAAATTAATCTAATAAACTATGATAATAAATAAACTAACTATAAATGGATCATAAATGACCTGAAAAAATCCCCCTTGATCCAAAGGGGTATATAATAAATATACTAGATAAATGACTCTAAATTTATCAAAAAAATTCTAAATCAACTATAATTGGTGTATTGTACCTCCTGGTACTGATCAAAACTGATGTTACTCTATAAAAAATCTTGCCCTATGAGTTGTGGCATAAAACGCTGATGAAAATGATCAAAACTTAGTCATCCTCTATGATCATATTACCATACTAATTATAATATGATAAAATTATATCTAAATATATTGATCCTCATAAGGCTCCACCCAGAAGCCTGTCTAAGTGACCAACTTGTATTGTGTATTGATAAATTAAGCAAAATAATGTATACAAGCAATGGATATAGATATGAGATCAAGAGCAAAGGCATACATAAAATCAACATAAAATATACATGGAAAAACCTATAAGAGGTAAAAAAATCACAAATATTATTTGTATTATGAGAACTAACAATTACCCAATATAGTATTTCTTCCTCTCACTTCTTCTTAATCAATCTTTACATAACTTGGAAATCTATTATCCATATTTCCTCATTTGTCTCATCTCTCCTTTTTTTCCATTGCATGTTATAATATAAACTCTTTATTAAATAGTCAAGGTAATATGACCATTATAATGTGACATTTTCTAACCACCACATTAATGGGTCCAACCTCTCCAAAGGTCATTTAATATATTTTATTATTTATTTACATGAGGACAAACTCATGATAAATAATATAATATATTATTATTTAACCAATATAATTTAATGTATTAAGGGTACATAAATAACACCACTTAACCATTATTTGTTTTAAAACTCCTCCTTAATGTTAAGTCGAGGTACATGCCATAATTAACTTTAAAATAAATAAGTTGCACTCTATGAACCATCCACATGATGAGTTTTAGGAGGTAATAACATAATGAATTTACACTCCATGAACCATCCACATGATGATTTTTAAGAGGTAATAATTGAAAGAAACAGACTTCATCATGCCATAGTCACTTTTAAAGGAATTATTCTATGTAAACATAGTCACCCAAAAGTATTACACTATTTAATTATGCATACCCAAAAGTATTACATTATGTAACCATAATCACATAGTCACCTTTAAAATAATTACACTATACAACTATAGATACCCAAAGGTATTACATTATATAACCAAATTTAAATAGTCACCTTTAAAGGAATTACACTATATGCCCATAGACACCTAAAGGTTTTGCACTATGTCCCCATAGGCACCTTTAAATAAATTACACTATGTTACCCTAAACCACTTAGAGTGAGTTTAGGCTAACATGATCGTGAGACTACATCCCATAGTGAGAATACATCCCATAATTTATCATAAATAATCAACCAAGAATATTAGATTATTTTATAACATAAGGACCTCCATGATACTATGTATGAGGTACAACGTATAATTCCATATGAAGTTTACCAAAATCACATAAAGTGATATGTTATAATGTTTTACAATGATAATAAGTATAGAGAGATAAAAGGAAACATATGACTCACATAATTGTTAAGAAGTGACATTGTCATGCACACTCCCCCTCAATGGTAACTTCAATAGGCCCAACATTGAATAAACTTCAATAGGCTTTAGTTTTCATTGGATTTTTTGCTAAATCTATACAACTTTGACTATCACAAAGAAGGTTGGTGTAATGAGGAACTTCAACACGATGTTGTTCTATCATCCTTCATAGCCACGAGGCTTCTTTATCAACTTTCACATGAAGTGTTCCAAGTAATATCACCTACACCAAACATAAACACATATAAATAAGTAGACTCATAATAGCAATGTATGTTCAACAGCATAATAACCAAATAAATTAGCATTATCAATGGAAGAGTAATATAAACCAAATTTTATAGTTCCCTTTATATACCGAAGTATCTGCTTTGCTAATTTCCAATTATCCAAGTATGGATCCTGCATGAATCTGAAAGCAACACCCAAATCATACAAAATATCTATCCTATAAATGGTTATATAAAAAAAACTACCAAAAATATTTCTATAAATAAGAGTTATCTTTATCACACATAGTTTTCGGATCAAGCTTTAACACAACCTTCAATAGGAGTTTATGTAAGCTTGTAATCAAGCATGGTAAATTTAACAAACAAGTTATGTGATACACACAATAAATTCACTAATAATATGATACTAATTTATCCAAATATTATATATCTTTATTATAAATAATTCATATTATAATTTTAATCATGAAAATTTCTTCTTCCTTTTAAAGTCGACACTACAAGTTTGCATTTTATACTAAATTAAAAAAAAATTAAAAAGTAGGATTTTTAATGTGTTTTATACTTGATTTTTTAATAAATACAAATATTCTAGTGAGTAAACAACACTAGCCACTTAGTTGATTGTAAAACAATTCAAAAAACACTAATAACTATAATAAGGGCAAAAGTTGTAAGTGTCACAAAGATAACTTATACACTAAAAGTCATATTAGAAAGCTTCAAATCAAACAAAAGACCAACCCAATGCATCTAAAAGGTGAAAAAACATAAATATTGATTAGTCACACAACCATCTTCGATAAATAATATAAGCCAAGGGTGTTAAAAGTGTTGCAAGCTTCACACGTGAGAGATCAGACGGCTAACACAAGATCATTTAAACTAGTTATTTTTAAACAAAATAAATTATATTTGACCAGAATGAATATTGGGATGGGGATTTCAACTCAAGATACTTGTATTTTACAAGTGTTCTATGAAAATAAACTAACCAACTCTTCTTTATCCACACACAAACTTTTGCATGCAAAATACTATTTTTAAAGCATATTTATTTCAAACTGCCTTTTTAAAAATAAATATTAATTACATGTAAATAATAAATATCTATTGACTGTAAAAATAAAACAACTAAATGTTTTTTTATTTATAAAATACAAGTCAATAAAAATGGGACCCACACTACTTGCATGGAATAAAGGGTAATTAATAAATAATAGATTTAATAAATAAGTTGGCTATGTTACTAAACATTTTGAATAAGGAGAAATAGGAATAGGAGCAAAATTATGGCACATAGGTAGAAGTTGGATGCACTATGGGAGCTCCAAGAAACCAAATATGATCAAATAAATTTCAAAACGACTTCCAAATGACCAAACTAAGCATTTGGCATAACCAGAATTGAGTTTTTGTAATAAAAAAATGATCTTTTATACTGATGTAGCTACTATGGCACCCAAGTGGTTGAATAAAACTTAGAATGTGATTCTGATGTATCATAGACTACTCAGAGGGTTTTGACAAGATTTAAGACTAAAGATTGAACCCTTAAACACTAAAAATAGGTTGTATTCAGCTCATGGAGGTTATACAAACTGAAGTGTGGTGCTTTGGGATGAGAGATAAAATTTAAAATGAGTTATAAGAGTTTGAATCAAGAAAATTAAAGGTCTAAATTGTTCGGAATGGCCAAACTAAGCAAATGGAGAGATCAAAACTAAGTTTTACTACCCAAAATATGATCTTTCATAGATTTTTAGCTTACACATGACAAAAAATGGTACCCAAGCTAAATTAATCTTTTAGAACTTCAATTGGTAGTTTTAGATGCTTCTACAACAGTGTTAACAAGCTAAAAGTAGAGATCTAGCATTTAAAAATAAATTTCAAGCTACAAAAGCACTAAAATGAAATTCTTACTGAATTCTATGAGATTTAAGCCTTTAATAGACCCAAAAAAAATGCTCAAGGCTGATTTTACCTTAAAATTGCTTCTAGTTGCTCAAATTTACAACCAAATGCTCCATGGACAAGAAAAATATATACATCATGAACTTTTGAAGGAGAGATAAGCTCAAAAAACTCCCATGAATGTGCCACATGATATAGGGATGATTTTGAGAAAAATAAGCTTGAACATAACCCAAAAATGCCCGATCTACAACCTCACTATTTTGTCAACACATCACAAGCTTTGATACCATGATAAATTAGGCAAAATAATACATACGAGTAATGGATCTAGACATGAGATTAACATCAAAGACATACATGAAACCAACACAATTTATACATGGGAAAACCTCTAAGAGGTAAAAAACCCATAAAGATTATTCATATTATAAGAAACTAACAAGTACCAAATACAATCTTTCTTCCTCTCACTTCTTAACCAATCTTCACATAACTTGGAAATGTGTTCTCCACATTTCCTCATTTCTCTCAACTCTTTTTTTTTTTTTTCATTGCATCTTATAATATAAACTCTTTATTATATAGGTAACATAATCTAACCATTATAATGTGACCTTTTTCAACCACCATATTAATGGGTCTAACCTCTCCAAATGTCATTTAACATATTTTATTATTTATTTACATGAGGATAAACTCATGATAAATGATAAAATATATTATTATTTAACCAATGTAATTTAATGTATTAAGGGTACATAAATAACACCATTTAACTATTAATTATTTTAACATGTATGACACATCTTCCTGATGTCCACAAAATGCTAATGACTTTTTATTAACACCAAAGATCCTATTAAACCATGTCAACTCATACTATCATTGATGATTGATCTAAGACCAACCAATGCTCTATATGCTCCCCTATTAGGTGAGAGGTAAGAATTTCTAAAAAGATAGAAAGAAAACAAAATAATATTATCTACTTCATGTCATGAATATCAAGTATAGAAAGGCAAAATTGGAAGAAAGCAAAAACACTATCTAAAAAATGCTAATACAATAGATCCTAGTCTTGAGCCTAGTGGCTCGCACAAGACAGATGAATCACTTATCACTCAAAATAGGTTATCAAGTCCATTTGGACCATATACCCTAAATATGTAGATTAACCAAAATATCTACCACTGTAATGATCTACATAATTATCTTTAGTTCTCTTTTTATGTGGAGAGTGAAGTCATTGAAAAGGACATACATCTGCAAGATGTCTAATACCTCCATATTTCAAACATTTGAGCTCTTTTTTGGATTAGTAAGATATAAAATAATATGAATCACTATAATAACCAATGGAGTGAGAAGAGTACCTATGGTGATGTTTGCATTTGGAAGATATTGAAGAGTGCCAGTGAGAATGTTTTGGAGACTGTTTAGAATGATGTGGAGAGTGTCACGAAGAATGCCTCAAAGAGTGTTTCAAATACTACTTCTAAAAATATCTCTACACATGGAGATGATCTCATTGATGTGACTTGACCTTTATATAGTGAGCCTCTTTAGTAGGCTTACTCTTTTTCTTTACAAACTATCATTCATGATGAGTCAACAACTCACAAATAGATTCAAATGTTAGGTCATTGAGTTTATCACTAAAATGTAACATTTCAACAAAGTTGGTATATGCAGAACAAATACCATTTAAATATATGGATATGAACATGTCATCATCAATCTTACCATCTATAGTACAATACTCTTATTTCATAATTTTCATGTGGGATAGATATTCAGATACATCTTCTTGTATTAAGCAATTACATTAAGAGATCAATATTTTTATAGGTAGGTTTTTTTTTTTCAAATAGATCATTTAATATTTTCCAATATTTCCATGCACTATATTTAATAGATTCAATTTGAATAATCACCTGTGTAGAACATGGTGATTTTTAAAAAGTAAGGGCACACTTATCTCATTTTTTATACTCAAGCAATTGTACAATGTGTATTTCTCCCCTATTTCCCAAAAATAATTTAAAATGAGTTTATTTTCCATGTGCATACTCCCTTCCTTATATTTTTAATGTGTTAAGCATCTATTTTCAAATATTCTCACAATTTGTGCCATGGAGCTATCAAATAGACAATCAAAACAAAAAATGGGGAATGTTATTTGGGTTTGGCCTTGACCCATAAAATAGCTTCCAATTATAAAGATCCTAGGAATTTTAGAAAAATAATGTAATAATGACACTTTATATCACCTTTTACACCTTTATATCTCCTTTACAAGTTTAAATTTGATCAAAATATAACACCAAAAGATATACAATTAGGCTTTGAACCCTAGACCTCTCCTTGGTGGGCAGTAACTTGTAAAGCCTTGATAACTAGATCTACTAAAATAAACATGGAAACATATTTGGATAATTTTCCATATAAGGTAAATTAATCTCATGTAACAAATAAAAAAATTGGGCATGTAAATTTTTTTTACCTATTTGTTCACTTTGCATGTGAAAAAAAAAACAATTTGCAACTTTTCCTTTTTGGTGGAGCCCAAATAAACTTTAGAACAATGGATTTATATCAAATAAACCTAATTACACCATTGTTTTTTATATATTATTGTGTTGTCCAAGTGTCTTGAGCTTGAGAAAATTAGAAGGCAAAAATGACAAAGGACTCAGGAATGCACATGAAGGTTGTGATTTACTCACTATCTCCTTTCAAATACAATATCATGTCTGACCTTTGGAATGATTTCACTCAAAAAGTGGAAAAGAAACAAGGCATATAAAACAATACAAATTCAATTCACTTCCATCATTGCATAAGGCTCATAGTGTAGACATACCAGGTTTGGCCTTTGATGCATAATGTTGTTTCTACATTTTAATCTTGTAGATGAGTGATAACAATGGTAAACCTTGAAAATTATAGGTTTATCTACCACATTATTGATACTAAATAACAAATACCAGATACTAATTATGGCATGATGCTATTTATTCTCAGATCATACAAGTGAAATCTTAGTTGCTCTAAAAATTTCTTTACTCTTCTTCTTCAAATTTCTAGGCCATACTTCTACAAATGATCAGAACAAAATTGATTTTGCTAACCAAGAAATTTTTGGACACCTTACAAATATAGATAATGTTTTCTCTCCTTTTTGAATGTCTTTTTCTTCATGTATTAGTGTTATGATACCACTAATAGATCACAAATAGTGGAGAAATAATATAGAATTGTATTCAATGTAAAGCATAGTTATGTACATGAACTATTGTAAACTTTTATAGGTTTACAATAGTTGGTTTTTACAACCAAATAATAGGTTTTAACTAAACCAATAACTAAAATTAAATTAAAATAATAAACACACCATGATAATAAATAAACTAACTACCATGGATCATAAATGGCCTAACAATATGATTGTTTTCGGTGTCTCGATATGGAATGTCAATTATTTGTAATATGGAGACAATCTATTTAGGATATAGAGAATTTTATCATATATTATGGTGATCTTAAATACATGTATTTATAAATTTATTTGTCAAAGATAATAAATGATTAAATGGATATGAGAAAGTATGCACAAGAGTAAAATATGTATGAACAAGTCCAAGTATGTAAAGTTATGTCAAAATTGATGTTTCCAAAGGTCAAGTATAAAATTTATGTGTCTATAAATCACCCCTTATAATATAATATTGAAAATTCTAGCTTAAAAAGATAAAATAATAAATTAGTTAAGGATCCAATCAATAAGATGTGCCCCTATAAGGTCTTGGATCAATCAATATAAACTTCCTTCATTAATAAACTATATTGACATTATTTTTATCATGATTGGTTGGTGATTGGATTACTAAAATCATGCCTTGGTTTTGAATTCTTTATTATAATACCCAACAATTATCTATATGATTTTCATGCATTTTATGGTAAGCATAATATTATATAGATTATTGTACAAGATGTACTAGAGGCAAAGTGATTAATTTTTTTTAAAGCATATATCTTATAGCTTAATTTAAATACTTATTAAAACTATTAAAACTATATGAACCATTGATTTTACATGTATTCCATTTTTGAACCCATACTTTAGATGAAATATTTTGAGGCACAAATATATTTAATTGAGAGTAAAAGGTGAAATTGACACTATCATGCTTGTGATTGTGGACGTGTGCAATATTATCCTCAAGTGATGTGACCCTAAGATATAAATATTGAATTTTATTTTGTTATTTTTGTGAACTAACAATACAACAAATGTTTTCCTCTAATTATATTGATTATATTAAACTATGGCCTTTCTTTTGTCAATATTGAATTATTTTTTAAGAATTTTTTTTGAATTATGAATACTCTTTACATATGAATTACCTTGATACTCTCAAGGACCAATAGATGTAAAAATATTATGAGATAAATACTCATCTATTTCAATAGGATTGAATATTTTCTTATGCAAAGTATCATTGATATTATCTTACATATCATTATTATTTTCATCACTATCATACTAATGTGTCACTATGTAATTGGGATCTTCTAAATTGACCAAAAGAGGGAGATGTGGAATTATCTATTTTTTCTCTACAATAACTTGTGATTTATTTTCATCTTAATTAATTTTCATGATTGGTTTGTTTTCATCTTCTTGACTTGATTCACACACATCATATGTATGCACCTTCTCTAATGGGATGGGTTGTGATGGTGGTATTATATAATATTATCCAAACTATGATTGTGACCGAATTTAATTAGTAGATTGTGGTATCTTTCAATATCCAAAAGGATTATCATTAGTGGATAGTGTGTATGAATATCCATCATGTATAAATTTGATACACTTGTGTAATATAGATGGTACTGCTTCCATGGCAAGTATCCAAGGTCACCCTAAAATCAAGTTGTAATGTAGAGGATTAGGCATGACTAGAATTATTAGAAACCACATTGGGTCCTAGTTGTATATCCAATGATATTGACCCAAGTACTTGATTTAGAATGTTATTGAATCCTCTTATGCTCTATTTAAATACCCAAAATTTGTATAAGTCTTGTTTACTCCATGATTTTATGTGACTTTGTACATATCTATTTATCAATTATGGGTTAAGAATGTATTATCACATTTGTATTATTCTTATTATGTCTTATTAACTTTACTTGACTATGGGATACTCTACATTTTCTCATTTTGGTCTTCATTTACTATGTCACAAAGATACCTAGTCATGTTCTAATTAGCATTGCATTTGATAAAAATCTAGGATAGTTTTAGATGTTATGGACACTAACATTTGTCATTAGAGATTGGGATTGATGTAAATATCCATGATCATTTTTTTAGTTTATTTTCGGCATGTTTCTAGTTTGACCATTGATTTTACATGTTAGACCCCTTTGAGTCAAATTTTGCACACCAATTAATCCCATGATTCAAATTTGAGGCTTCTATATATACAAATAACATTAGCATTTAGAGGAAACTCATTCATTATTTCAAAGTTTATTTACAAAATACTCATTACTCTATCTCTATACTAATTTAAAAATCTAAAGTACCTTAAGATCATATTTATATTCTACATGCTTATTTCAATGTTGGTCTTAAGTGAAATAACATCTAGATTGATATCCACATGACCTTACACATACTCACATTAGAGGGAGATTACATGCAATTTTATCCCTCTTCATACTATTGGAAATTTCATCAATAGTTATATACATGAGATATCTAGGGATAGATCAACCCAAAATATTAACCCTTTTATAGGGTATCCTAATTAGTATTTACAAGAGCTAGGAGTTCAAAAAATAATAAGCAATAAAAGTTATTTTATGTAGGTCCCAATATAATTAAAGGTGAAAAAATACATTAGGAATCAAGTGTATCATTTTAGGTGAAAATAGTGGACTATAGGGTTCCAAGATAGTAACATCAACCCTAGGTAGAAACATTAATGGATATGAACTGAGATTGACATTAGTAACTTGTGTTATCCTGATAGTCAATCCCTGATGCAACTACACAAATACTCATTACATAAGGTGATGAGCTAGCACTCACATATCTAGAAACACTATTGAGCATGAAATAATCTAAGAGCATTCTTATTCCTTTTTTATCAATTATTTCTACATTTATCTTGTGTGATAAATCATAGGAGCATTCAATTTATATGTGCACAAATGTGTATTGTATGAATCTAAATTATTAAATAATTTATATCTTAATTAGGTTTATATAATCTAAATATAGATAAAACATATTGGATAACCCATGCCTTTTATGTAACTATTTAAAACCTAAACCCAATTTCAATTTCTTCCTTTTATATTAGGGTTTTTGTCTTAAAACCACTAATATTTATATATTTTTGTTTAGTGGGAGTAGTATTTAATTTTTACTTCAAGGCTTTACTAAAGTTAAAATCCAAATGATCAATCAAGATAAAACCTATAATAGTCCTCATCCCCTAGATTTTCTATTATCTAGCCATACCATGCCTTATGTTTATGATAATGGGTGGAAAAAGAAGCAAACTTATGTGATCAAAGAAGAAATTATGTATATGATAAACATGATTGTGAGGGTAATGATTATGATTATGGCTATGAAGAATATTGGTACAATAGTTCTGTCTAAGTGAATAAGGAAAGGATCAAACTAATTTTGAAATGGAGGTATCTAATTCCTCTGACTCTTCTTAGCATTATTTTAATTATATAATATAAAATAGGAAAATTACAATGAACTACCCCATACACTATTTTATATCATCACACATAATAAATATAATATGATAATACCTGGTGTATATGATATGCATTTCAATTATAATAATGATTCTATCCCTTATTTATAAATTTCAAATGATACAAAGGATTATGGTACTCCCTTTATCTCTCTAGTTGTGATAGCTAAAAATTTAGAATCTATTGTAAACTAGGAAATCAAACTAACGTAACTCATATTATAACTATAAACTAAAATCTTGATATAAAAAAACAATAAAAGAAATATAAATAATAAGATACTTACAAAAAATGTAAAATACACTCATCACTTTATCCATTGTGAACATATGATTTGGTCTTTCTTCATTGGATGTGGGTGCTCAATTCATTTCTCTAAAGAAAGGTGAATTGGGTAGCATATGGGTGCAAATAGCTTATATTCTCAATGGATTTATAAGATGAATTAGATATTAATTCAATAGTTTGAATGTGTATGATGAAAATAGAAGATGACACTTCCTTTTATAAGCTTTCAGGTGAGAAGATTGGGATAAATCCATATTTATTAAATAATGTTAATTACCAACATTTGGATTTGAGTCCTTATCTCAATGGATAATGACTAATCTCATGTGTGTGATATATGGGGAGAGTTAGTTTGTATTTTAATGACTCATAATGAATGGGTCAAGGGAGTTGAGTGACTCTCCATGGTAGTTGAAATGTTCAATGATCACTCAACAATGGGTTGAGGAAGTTAAGGAAGCATTTGACTGACTCAATGCTTGGTTGAGAGAAGTGTGGAAAATGTTTGGATGAGGTGTAAATTTTGTATTTTGATTAATTTTATGGAATATGTGTACATGATTAATTAATTAATATAAATTAATAAATTAATCAAAAAATAGAGGGAAATGATGTAGTGGGAAATTCAAATTTGGGATAGTGATTGAGTTAGTGTGTTTTTTAAATTAATTACAACACTAAATGTGACAAAATTTAGGTGTCTACATTTTCTCCTCTAAAAAATTCTATTATGACAAGAATAAGTAATGCCTTATCAAAGAATAAATAATTCCCCAACTAGATTTTTATGACTAAATGATACCCCTCAAAAATTCATGTGGTAAGAATGGATGAGGATAAATGCTCAAAATGAATAAGGTAAAATGGATAAATGATGTAGGTAATACCACCATTTAATGGAATTATGAATCTCAATAAAACAATTTCATGATTTTAGGCATATGTAAAATGATTTACCCTAAGAGGATTGGTGTTAAGAAGTAGTTTTAGAGAAATAAAAATTCTTGTTTGTAATTTCCATGCTTAGATTGTGCCCCATAAATGATTGGTACATAAGATTAGATATGGTAATGATATATACCATTGGTAAACTACATGATGGAAAAGGAGAAATAAATTTTCCAAGTATGATTGATGAAATTTTACTAGATTTATTCACAAGCTGAAATAAAGATATTGAGTAATTTAAAAAATTGATAGTATGATTGGAATAAAAAATGATGTGATATGAGGAGGAGGATGGTATGTATGTGATGGTTGAATGAAATCGACCCATGGATTGAATTAACCTACTTAAGCTAGTAATGACACATTTTGATTGGATTCAATGATGGTTTGATTTAACCCAAGAAATGATATATGCAAGGAGTGGATTGTGGGAACAATATATCCCAAGAAAAATGCATGATTTAATGTGTCTGAAGAAGAAATATATGCAAGGAGTAGATTGTGGGAATGATATATTCCATTTGAAATTTGTGACCTTGGATTGGATTTATTTATTTATTAATTGATTGATTGATGAGAAAAAGGATGCATTTTGTAATTTTGTTGGTCCCAATTAATAGGTGTGGGAGATTAAACAAAAATATTAAAAAATGACTATGGATGATTGATTTAATTGATTAATGTGCAAATATAACCCAAAAATTGAATTGACTGCATGGATTAATGATGATTGATCACATGATTGGATATCATGGATTTGATTTATTGCTAATATATATAGGTGATTATGGGATGTATGGATTAACATACTTGATGTATTATTGATGTAGCACACTAAGTTGTTTAAGGAGTTAGTTATGGGTGATTGACACGAATGTGATGCTAGATTATTATTATTATTTCAATAGGTTGACATGAATTAGGGATGTGATTCATGTTTGTATATAAAGTAATGATGTGGATAGGGTGAATATCTATTTTTTATAGTTTTTGTATAGAGTTACAAAATTATTTTCTGACATGAACTGAGCAACCTTTATTTTTATGTGGCATAAGACAATATGCATCAATGATATGGAAAAACCATGATGTCTATTATGTTATATGCATAGGGACTTATAGAGTCACAATTGAAAGACTTAGTGCATCATGATATGAAAGATCATAATAAAACCATTTGTAATGCTCATAGTGATCTAGAATCAAAGAACAACAACTAAATCAAGATAAAAAGTTTTTGTAACAATGAAACTAAGTAAGAAAAAAAGGTAGACAAATAACTATACAAACAAATAATTGAAACACATAAACTATATAAATAATAAAACAAGTAAATGGTAGAAACATGTAAACACATTTATTTATGTATATCCTTGGTTATATTAAAACCCTTTGAGATATGATATCATTCAAAATGTTAACCATCTGATGGGTAATCTATGTGAAGCATAGCTAAGGTATGCTAATAAGAACAATGGGTTTTTAAGTGTTTTATTTTATAATAATTTTTCTGGATGATGGTGGTGACCAAGGTGATTTTAGATACCCCATGTAAATGAGTGCTTCTCACATAGTCTATATGGACCTCGATTCGATGTAGTTCTCCCAATGAGGCAAGAGATGGAAAGTGATGATATTTGGTAAGATGATGATGATGATGATTAGATGATATTTGACCTCCCAATAAATGAGGGGTTTTTAATATGGATTGGTATTTTTTTTTTTATGGATGAGTGATTTATCTAAGGATTATGTATAATATTCTATCAAAAACATGATCAAAGTGTGGTTATGCAACCATGAATATCAAACCTTAACTAAAATGTCATAGAAAGCTAAAAAGTTGGGATATGCACAAATGAATATGGATATGGAAAATGGATAATTGATAATTTTATGGATTCCTCTTAAGTAACTAGGGTGTATATGGATAATAGTTTACACATGGTGCCAAAAACTGGTTTTCACCATTACTTGTCCAAAGATCCATAAGAATGGTTTTCACTTTTGGAAAAAATATTTTTCTCTCTTTTTTTTCCTATTTTATTATTATTATTATTTTTTAATACATTAATATCACTAGATCATTCTAGGCATGGAAATGTTTTATGTGCATGATGTTCATAGGTTCATCAAGTTCTTCTCCTTCTTTTGCTACTAGTTTGTAAGCACCCAATCCATATTTGGTAAGGAGATGTATGGACCTAACCAATTAGGTTTAAACTTGTCTTTCTTTTCATGATTGAAATTGGGTTTTATTTTATAATAAGGTTTTTGATTTAAAACTCTCTTTCTCTTATTTTATTATTATAACTATAATGAAGATGATTTTGATAGGCTTGTAAATGGTTAATGGCATTAAGATGTTTCTCATCTAGGAGATGGAGCTCATGTAGCCTTGAGATCCGATATGCTTGTTCAACAATAATGTTTTTAGAGAGATTAGTAATGATGGAATCTTGATTTCAATAGGTAAGATGGACTCAGTGTTGTAAACAAGGGAATATAGGGTTCCCCCTTGGGTGTGTGAATGTTAGTATGATAAGCCCATAAATTAGGCTAAAGATATAAATTCAAATCACATCCAACATCATTAAAAATTCACTTTAGGTTTTGAGTATATTTTTTTTTATGCCTTTTCTTGAACATTACCTTGGGGATAGTATGGTGGAGACCATTCATGCTTGATATGGTATGTTTGGTAAAAGCTCTTGACTTTTTTTTTTAAATACTTGCAATTATAATATATAATAGTGGAAGGGATATTATAATGAAAAATTATATGATTTAGGATAAAATTACAATTTTATTTTCTTGTTACATAGGTTATTGGAATAAATTTGACCCACTTAGTAAAGTACTAGTGATGGTGATTATATGCTTATGACCATCAAAAGAGTTGGGATTGATTTTTATAATGAGGTTTAATCTTCATATGGATACTAGAAATGGAGTGTTAATGAGTTGAAAATATTGTGATGGATTGTGGATTAAGTCACCATGATTTTGGCATGGGACACATTTCTTGACATATTGGCATGAATTCATTTCCATCGTTGGATAGTAATATCCAACATGTAGAATTTTATTTGCATGGACCATGTCACTAATATGAGCACCAAAAATACCATTATGATATTCCTTAATGAATAATTCAACCTATTCATATTTTAAATAACATAATAAATTTCCATCATAACCCCTAGGGTATAATTTATTTCCAAGGATGGCAAAGTGATAACCTCGTTGGATGAATAATTTATTGCAATTATAGGATAAATTGAGAGAGAATAAATTTTTATGGAGATATGTATATATATTGGTACCAAGGGTAATTAGGACCAAAAACCTCATAGACCATTTCATATTTTTGAGTACCATATGTTGGATACATCAATTTATCAGCAAATAACTAGTTGTGACTATCATCTGGATGCATGCAAAGAAGAAAACCAATTGTGGCCATGGAATTAGTTGATGTGTTATTTATTTGAGGAAATTCCTCAAATTGTATGGATTTAAATAATTATTTATGACTATCCACAATTTATTTATAAGTAATTATCTTATCCTATTTGGCTTGGTATTTATTAGTTACTTATTTGATGATGAGTCATGAATCCCAAAACATGAAGATATGTTGAATGTTCCACTAAAATTGAAAGTTTGAGACCAAAAATAAGAGCTTCATATTTTATTATATTATTGGTACAATGGAATCCTATTTTAAATGATTTTAAAATGAGATCACCATTTGGAATGATGAGAAAAACACCTACCCCCAAGCCATGACTTGTGAAAGACCCATCAAAATATAATTACCACTCTAATGATTCATCCAAGGACATGATAGATTCATTTAGAAAATACATGATGAGAGGATTGACATCTATCAATGGTGCTTCTGCCAAGGTATCTGCAAGTACTTGTCCCTTGATACCTTTTTTATTGGCATACTCTATATCAAACTCACTTAGGAGAATAGTCCACTTAGCCACTCTTCTTGTTAAAGTTGATTTGAAAATAAGGTACTTAAGTGGATACACATTTACAATGATTTTTATTTTATTTTTGAGCATGCAATGGTTAAGTTTTTGGGAAGTAAAAATAATTGTTATACATGATTTCTCAATGGAAAAATACTTGAGTTCACAGGATACTAAGGTTATACCCAAATAATACACCGATATTTCTATTCCATGTTCATCATGTTGTGTTAACAATGCCCCCAATGGATATAATATTGATGAAATATTTAGTAATAAATGTTTCCCTAGAGTTGGTGGCATTAGGACTAGTGGATTTTTTAGACAATTTTTAATATTTCTGAATTCTTGTTCACATTTCTCATTATAATGAAAAACATTGTTCTTTTTTAGAATAAATGTGAAAGGATGACATATGTTTTCAAGTTGTGATATGAATCTACTGATGGTTTAAATTTTACATTGCAAACTATGAAGTTACTTGAGGTTTTTTAGTGGAGCAATTTTTTTAATATCCATGACCTTTGTAGGATCCACTTTTATACCTCTTCATGATACAGTGAATTCCAAAATATTACCTAAAGTAACCCCAAAGACACATTGTTTTGGATTAAGATGAACCTTTTATTATCTCAAGAATTCAAAATTTTTGCATAGTACCATAGGATGATCTGCTCTACTTGTTGATTTTGCCAAAATATCATCTACATAATCTTCAATAACATCATGGATCATATCATAAAATATAATTGTCATTGCACGGTGATAAGTGGCTCTAGTTTTCATGAGGCCAAATAGAATTACTTGATTAAAAAACATGCCCAATATTTTATAAATATTGTCTTATGTTGGTCTTAAGGATCTATTTTGATTCAATTTTACCATGAAAAACTATCCATTAAGAACAAAATCTCATGGCATATTGTGGAATCAAAAATAATGTTTATGTTTGGTAAAGTAAAGTTATATTTAAGACATGTTTTAATGATATCCTATAAATCTATGAAGACACTTATCCCTACTTGTTTCTTAGAGACTAGTATTATATTGGATATACACTTTGAGTAGTCTATTGGTCATATAAAGCCAACATCAAAATATTTTAGGATGCATTTTTCTAAGTTTCTATTTGATTATTTCTACATATTTATGTAAAACAAGGTGATGAACAACTAATGAAGTATTCAACTAAGGAATGTCTACATATGACCATGCAAACACATCTAAAAATTATTTCATAAGTAGATTCAAATTAGACTATTATTCTGGATCAAGGGGACCAATAAATTTCACAATCTTAGGATTTTCTTCAGTTGAAATATTTATGTTAATGGTATTTTTAGTTAATAAAGTGGATTCTTCTTAAAAATTTGTTGGAAGTGGAGTAATATTAATTTCATCTTCAAGGTCTTGTTAATTTGGAATATTTTCATCAATATTTTATAAATTTAGAGCTTCATCATATGATACTTTTGTGAACTGAATTTTAATATTTGTATGATGGTATGGATGTGTAGTAAATGTAAGTTCCCCAAATTATGTGGATTTATCAAATTGAATTTAAAACCCATTATTATGATCTCTTGTTGGTATGTGATCTCTAATTCAAAAAAACTCATATATGGCCTCATCATTCTAAAAATGATCAAGTGAGGATGGTTATTATTGGTCCCATAGGAAAAGTAGTGGAAGGGTTAGTTCGAGGGTTAAAATGAATTTATCATGAAATATGTTGGTAATGGATAAGTATTCAAAATTTCTATAAATGGAACTCATTTCAGTGCCTAGAGAGGCTTACTCAAATGTGGAAGAAGATTCACTATCATAATTGCATATGCTCACACTAGATGGTTTCAATCCAATACCTTGACAAGCTTCATGTGTTATGGACATTATTGGCTCGGTGAGAACTTGTTAATGGAGACCAATACCTTTTCCTTTATAGTTCATGATATTACACATAATGGATTTAGGTATAAGATATTGATTATTTTAGAAACATCTAGTTTATTCATCAGAGTAGAGCCAATATGTATTTGAATCTTTAATTTTTTCTTCAAAAAATAACTTGCCATCAACAAAAGAATTTTTTTCAATATTATGAAACACTTGTGTTTGTTTTCTATGATAGTTCCTACCATGATTATTGGTGTACATATGATTCATTCTTAAATAATGAGTATCATGGATTTCATATTCTCCCATACTTGCATCCATAATGGAAAATCTAGATGGTGGACATGGATTGAGATGTAGATGGTGGGTTTGTGTAAGTATATGGTTGATTGGCTGATGTAGAGAGTAACTCATCAAGATGGATATAATTGGAAATATTTGGTGACACCTTGGTAGGTTCATAAGTATCTTCAATAAATGGTAAATAATTAGAATTTCAATATCTCCTTTTCAATAGTTTACAATATTGAAAGGGTTAAGGATCACCTGGAATGGTAAGTTTAATACCATTATGAGAAAAATTTAAACATTTATGGAGGTGGATGTAATGGTGTGCATGGTGTGGATCCATGTATGACCATGGAGTGCATTGTATGATTGAGGTTTTCTTAAATGACAGGGCCCACCATGAGTGAAAGACAAATAGTTCCCACTTATTGACATTCATTATTATCATTTTCTATTATAATATGTCTTTGTAGTAAAGGTTTTAGTCTCTATTGATACCCTATAATGTCCCAAATTATTTATCAAGCTTAATGTACATAGATTTAATCATGACCCATTGCCTATAAACACCCTTTTAACTTATTCTTGGAAGTGAAGACTTTTATGTACAATGGTAGATTATGAGATGAACCCATGGGTGAAATGTTTGAATGGTAAAAATTCACTTGATTATTGGATTACTAGTGTCCTATAAGCACTTGGAAGTTGGACGAATTTATATCTTCAAAAACTTTGGATTCTTACAAGGTTTTTTAAAAAATTTCCTTATAAGTGGGAGATGTCTTGAGAAGGTCCAAAATGGAAATTTGTGTTGTAATTTTCTCAAGTTGCTATGTGATGTTATAGTTGCCTTAAAGGGTATGAAAATGGACACTTGGAATGGTAATCTTTGCACATCTCATGGTGATGGCACAATATTGAGATTTAATTGTAATAACAAAGATGTGATGATTCATATAATAAAATGTGATTAATTATATAATCAAAGGGATGAGTAGCTTGCTAGGAATTATTCATTTGGCCTTGACTTTGGTTTTTCTTAGTATGCCCTTGATCATTTTTTGAGAAGGGATACTAATATATCCCTAGTTTTTTATTTTTGTAAGTTGATGCATCATCTTTTACTATTATGTCACCATTATCAATAAGATCTTAAATATAGTGTTTGAGTCTAATACAATGCTTTGTAAAATGAACTTAGATTTTGTGGTAGTCACAATTTTAATTATATTTGTATGACATGGGTTTTGAAACTTTTTCATCAAAAGGTTTGGTATGTAGAAATTTGATCATGTTTGTGGTTACCAACTTTCAAAAGACTACATCATATAACATTCCCAAAGGAGAGAAATTTTATTTTTAATTGCCTTGTCAAGGTTGAAAATTTGGCCTAGATATTTTTTTGATAGTTTGGTTGCTTTGGATTTGTTTAACATCAATTACACCATATTTTTATTCTTTGCATACAAGTTAGTTTTTTTGTTTTGTCTTGAAGAAGAATTGTCTTGTTTCAATATTTTAATGGCACCCTTGGAAACTAAGCTCTTTTAATTTGAAATCCTTTTTATATGATTTCATAAAAATATGTAGCACAATGGAGTTTTAGTTGATAGGCCAATTTTGAAATAATATTGTTTATAAATATAGCTATAAGTTGGTTTTCAAGAGGTTACCATGGGAAGCATATTGCTGAGGTAGGCCATTTTTATAATAGGCAGGTGAAAGTTTCCCCATTACATTATTTAGTGTTGTATAAATCCAACATGGTCAATTCATGGTCAAAATTATATGAAGAGTGTCAAATAATTTTTTGTAAAGGTCCTCAAAGTTTTTGATTGATCCTTTGGGAGTGTAAAAACCACTCTAGGGTTTGACCCCCTAAACTACATGGAAAGAGTCTTAATAGATAATCATTACTATAAGCAATGTTTAAACATGCCATATAAAAATCTTTAAGATGTTCTCTAAGATATCCTTTTAATTTGTACTTATATAACTTTTGGGTTTCAAATTATCAAGGAAAGGGTACCATCATCATAGTGATGTCAAAAGGGTGTAGACAATTTTCTTCAAACTTAAATTATTTGCTTTTTGAATAGCTATCATCTTGTAATCCTTGGATCTTGTCTTTCATGATTTTTCATTCTTAGATAAATGTTGAATGTTTATGTGTTTATGGATTGGATTTAGTTTCAAATTTGGATTGTAATATTGACTTATAAATTTATTTGGATTGGAAAATATATTGGGGTTTATATTTGAAGTGAAATTCAAATGTTGATTATAATCTTAATTGCTTACATTTGAATTAGGATCTAATTTTGATTTTGATTTAGATTATTGTTTTTTAAGTTCAAATGGACATTTGAGTTCTGATTTTGAATTTGATTTTTTATGTTTGAATTTGAATGGACATTCAAATTCTAATTTTGATTTAAATTTTTGATGTTTGAATTCGAATGGGCATTCAAATTCTGATTTTGATTTGGTTTTTTAATGTTTGAATTCAAATCAACATTTAAATTGTAATTTGATTTGGATTAGTGATTGGATTCAAATTGACATTCCAATTTTGATTTATATTTGGATTTTTTATTGGATTTGAATTTATATTGTGGGTTTGATTTGAATTCAAATACAAATTTAAATTTGTATTTTGATTTCCATTGGTTGATTAATTTATATTTAAATATGTATTCAAATTAAAATTTGGATTGGTTGATTTATTTATATTCAGATATGAATTCAAATAAGGATATGAATTTTTTGTTTGATTTATTTATTTAAGGATTACTTGGCATGTTGGTTTTAGGTTTAGTTATTTCTTTTTTTAACTTTTTGGCATGGTCTTCAATGAAAAAGTTATGGCTTTGTTGAGATGTTTCATCTATAACCGCTTTACCTTTATCCATGTATGTTTGGGATATAGGTTGATTAGAGTTAGTGTAACTTATAATGGATTTTTTATTCCTAGGAAATCATTAGATTTTCCTTTCTCTAGTATGGGAGGTTTGGTTTATTTCCTTGAAAGTAAATTATGTAAGTTTTTGGCTTTAAAATCTAGTAGAAATTTGGCTCCTAGACCTAAAATTTGCAACAATATCTCATTCTTATTTTATAGTAGGTATTCCATGACCTAGGAAGGTGGGTTTTTATGAAAATTGACTTCATGTGTATGTTCATCTTGATAGGGTCCCTTATCGTGAACATTATCATTAATCTCAATATAATATTTTTAGCTTCCAAATTGGAAAGGGTCATTTCCAAAAGGTTGTTCTCTAAATCCAAGATTATTTAATAAGGCCATTTACCTTGTGATAGGATACATTACTTTGAATTTTTGACTTAAAAACAAAAATTATAAGACTTAAAAATAAATTGATAGTATAAATGTTTGACAAGAAGTTTTTGGATTTTGGACTTTCTTTATTGATTTATGATTTTGATTTTTAAGGATTTTAACTTGATTTTCAAACACAAAAATGTCAAGTGTGAGGTATTCACAAGGATGAAAAAAAGAAAACCAAAATATACAAGCAATTTCTACTTTTACCAAAAAGAAACATGCAAGTCACATCAAAGGATAAAATCTAGGAAAAAAGACTTGAATTACTTATAGGATTTCATATATAATGGATTTTTCATTGAAAATTATCAACCCAATATTTTAGAGAACTAACTATTGAGGTAGAACTATACCTATATCCCACTTAACCTGGTTTCAAGGGTAAGTTGAAAGTAACTTCTTAGAGCTAACTGCTTGTGGTGAACTACAATTAAAATGGTTGAAATGGCTTTCTTAGGCTTAATTTTTATACAATATTATCTAAATGGGAGTCCTCTATATACTTTTTAGTACATTAAGTCCCAAGGCCGTCGAAGAATCCAATTTAATGAATACACACAAATGGGTATAGTCCTAATGTGCCTAATCCAATCATAAAATTTTAGTAGGTTAATGTCAAAAAAAATCAAACTTTGACATAATTGTTTAAACCCTGAGTATTGGAGCATGGAATCCCCTCATGTTGTAATGTTATTAAGATAACACCATTTAAGAATTAAAAATAGTTGGTCATTGATTTATATACCTCACCAGTATACAAGGTTTAGCTTACCACGTCATGGTGAAATCCATGGTCAATAAATACCATAGTAAAAAAAAGAGGTTGGCACTTATTTATGATTTCTAGGTATCATCATCAGTGTGACAATAAGGAAATAACATACACATAAGTGTAACATAGGAAACATAAATATACAAGATTTATTTTTATGTTAGAGTATCTTCACTGATGTGATGTCAAGGAAAGAACATACACAACCACTTATGAAGAAACATACAAGCTTTACAATAAATGAAAATGTGATTTAATTACTACATTTAAAATAAAAACTTGAAGTCAACAAATTTTAGAAATAAATAAGTAAAATAAATAAATACTTTTTGGTTTCACTTTTGAATTTTTTGGCAAGTGAACCTACATAAAAATAATAGTAATTTATTTGAAACATGTTAGGCAATCCAAGGAACTTGTAATTTAACTAAAATTTAAAAAAAAAATGAAGATAAAAAAATAACTCTCTAAAATAAAACTATTGTTATGTAAAGATAAAAAATGATGGAAACATAAGATAACTCAGAAAGCAGTGCAAAACTCAAAAAAAACAAAGAAAAGTGTAAAGAGCAAGACCACCAAAATGTTGAACAAAACCATTGAAATGTTAGACAAAATAGTTGAAATGTCTGTCAACCCTATTATTCTGACTAATGAAACTATTGAAATGTTGCATGAAACCATCATTCTATAGAGAGAAGAAAAATAAAGAAAAAAGTGGATCAAAAATAGAGAAAATAGGAAAACTAAAAGGTTAGAAAGCTGAAAATTTGAAAAAACTAGAAACATCATAGAAACTTTAGCAAAAGATAAAAAATAAGATAAAAAATAAAACTACTGACCAATTTGACAAAATCATTGTGATTTGCACTAAACCCACTAAAAATTTCAACAAACTCATTGTTTCACATTAAAATGCACTAACAGATGCTATAAAAACCTCCACTCATATTGTTTTTAGAAAATAGTCATAAAGTAACAAAAAATTAAAAAAGTGATGAATTCAAGATGTTAACAAGCCATGAAAATCCTAAAAGTTGAATAGAAATACATAAAAAATCAATGAAAACCTAAATAATTGTTAACAAAACTACCAAAATCTTTTTCAAACCTGCCAAAATGTTTTACAAACTTGATTTTTCCTAGAATGAAACCAATGTTATGTAAGAACACATATAAACATGTAAAAAACTCTAAAAATTTACCTAAAATTTGTTAAAAAAACTTCCCAGACCAAGATTAAATATTAATGCAATCTAAAATTTAAAAAATAAAAAATAAAAAATCCCAAAGAATATAAGTGTGTTAATCAAGATCTAGAAAAGGTCCCACCATGCATTCTAAAATGGGATAGCTAAAAATTTAGAATATATTGTAAACTAGGAAATCAAACTAATACAACTCCTATTTTAAATATAAACTAAACCTCTAATAGAGAAATAACAATTAAGTAAACCTAAACAATAAGATATTTGTAAAACATTTAAAATACACTCATCACCTTCTCCATTGTGAACATATAATTTTTTATTATTTCATTGGATATGGGTGCTCAATTCATTTCTCCAAACAAAGGTGAATTGGGCAATATATGGGTGCAAAGATTTTGGATTCTCAATAGATGTGTAGGATGAATTCAAAATCAATTTGATAGCTTGAATGTGGATGATGACACTTCCATTTATAAGCTTTCGAGTGAGAAGATGAATGGTTGAGATAAATTTGAATTTATTGGATAATTTTAATTATCAATGGTTGGATTTGAGTCTTCATCTCAATGGATGATGACTAATTCTCATGTGTGTGAAAGAAAGAACATATATTTAGTTGGTAGTTGAATGACTCATCATGAATGGGTCAAGACAGTTGACTGACTTAGTATGGTAGTTAAAATGTTCAATGATGACTCAAAAACTAGTTGAGGAAGTAGTTGGATGACTCAACACATGATTGAGATAAGTGTGGGGGATGTATGGCTGAGGAGGAAATTCTAGTTTCTAATTAATTTTAAGGAATATGTGTGCATGATTAATTAATTAATATAGATTAATAGTTTTTTTAAATGGAGGGAAATTATGTTAATGGGAAATTCAAATTTGATATGGTGATTGAATTAGTGTGTTAATTTTTTTTTAAAGTTAGCTATGACTCTAAATGTGGTAGAATTTAGGTGTTTACACTAGCAATCACAAATAATGAATAATTATGCGATAATCATGTATAGACATAAAAAATTATATAAAATAAAGTGGTGTCTCTTATCTCTTGTTAGAAATGTAAAAAAATGTAACAATTGTACATGATATTCCTCTTACATCTATTAACGCACAAAAATATGAGAATGAATGTGCCTTGCAATGGAAAAAGATACCAAAAATATGATAGTTCTTATTCATTTATATAAATTACCAATGATGAGTGTGATATTTCTCCCTCTTTAATTTAATGCAAGGTGATGATCCTCTTTTTTCTCCTTCTAAGAAAAGTGAAAATATTTCCTTTAATGTAGCATCTATCAAAAAAAAATGTGATGTAATTTATACTACTATTTTACAAACACAATGTGATGAGAATGTTATGATAAATAATGTGTCTAAAATAGTCAATGATGTTAGCCTAGAATTCAATTCTATGTAATTTATTGATATTGTGATGACTACCTTAGAACTATATTTAGAATAAATAATAGGTCACAACCCATGATCATGTCCACTACCATTCCTACAATCAAATTGCATATGTGATATATGCCATAGGGGACATCCAGAAACAAGTTTTTGATCTCAATAATTCAACCAAAGCATATATGGCAAACATGTTACACAATTGGTATTTTATTCTAGTTACCCTAAGGAATGTTTTATACCTTAATTAAAAAAATTTATGGCACTAGAGATCCCCATGATTATTTAATCGAGTATACACTTTTTTGAGGGAAACATAGAAATGATGGATGAATCTTAGTAAAATCCTTATATTGAAGCCTAGAAAGGGATACCTTAGATTGATTTTATAGTTTCCATATAGGTTATTTACCTTATTTCAAAAATTTAGAGGACATTTTCTTATCTTATTTTAACATATTTAAAGTGTCTAAATTACTCTAGGAACATCTCTAGATTTTAAAGCAAGGAAATGATGAGCCTATTGTAGATTATATTTTGAGATTCAAAATTACCTTGCATACTTTAATGTATCAACCCTCAGATTTATAAAATTAATTAATATTTAGTATGGGTCTTCTTTCTCCACTTAAAGAACAAGTAATGCATAATATCTACACTTCCTTCGAGAAGATGTACTATAATGTTTTCAATTATGCATGTGATATCAATTTAGAATCACATTAGGCTATTAATGCTAATGAATCAAGACCCTTCTTTCCTAAAAATGAATACACTCATATGGAAGTAAAATATGATGTAATTTCTCCCTAAGTAACAAATCCAATTAAATTCATGTATAAATGGTAAGAACAAATATAAAGGATACATAAGAAAAGGGTTGAAGAAAAGACACATAAGCCAAACAAGAATCAACCAATTTAATTTAATAGCTTCAAATATTGACCAAACATAATTTTTTGAACATTATTTAACAAGATACTAATTTATTTTCTACCTAATAATCATCACCCTCTTGATCATATGGAATGAGTAACAACCCAAACCATTTTTAATTATCATTGTATTAATGGGCATAATGACAACCATTGTTATGTGTTACAAAAAAATATTGAGAATCTTGTGGATGAAGGGATTATTATATTTGGATTAGAAAATACTAGATCACTAAGATACCTTTATCCATCTTCTCATACTCAATCTCTGATGAAGATTGATATTTTATAGGGTGTTCCTACAAAGGAGCTCATGGTCCATTAGTATCCTAAGGATAATAGTACTAAGATACATCTTATCCTAGCTCACATTTTACAAAGATAAATATTCCTTAGGATTTTCCTTCTGAGGAACCAATGGTCCTTCAAACCTTCATGAGAGGTGTACCTAGAGAAGACATTGTTTTCAATCATAATTAAAAAATGTAATGCATATACAATGATATTTTTTAATATATTGGGATGTGATGAACAAGATTTGAGACATGCATTTGGAGATGCAACAAGGAAAATTACTATTCTAATTTATTTAGGTTACAAGGAAATAGATATAATATTACGTGTATTAGAATATTTCACAAGTAAATGTTATATTGGGATGGTCATGGTTACAAAAGATGGGGACATATTTTGACACTATTAAGAACACTATCTCTTACACTTTCATGATGGGTTAATTACATACCATATATAAGGTTAATAAAAAAAACAATTACATCCTCTTAAAATAAAGTATGAATAATAGGGAAATTTTAGTGGCCTATATTAAAAAAACTTAGAGCTCACTAGGTGAATCAGTTTTACAATGGTGTTGAATCAAGTTTGAAAGTATATAATAGTGCATTTAAATTATGAGGTGGTACAAGGTGAGTGTAAGAAGGTGTCAGATGATAATAATAATAAGGTTTCGAATGACATCAACCAAAGTAGGGGATTAGAAAATGAGGTGTGTGGATGACTTATATAGGTGATTATAGGGGGATATCTAAAGAAGGCAGCAATTTGATGACTATATCATGTAGTTATTTGATTACATCATGTAATCATCTAATTATAAGATGTAGTTATCAGACTACATCATCCACTAATCTATCTACATGTTGTATGTAGTCACCTACTTTAGCTAGCCCCCTCTAATCACCTATATAAAACATTCACACACCTCATTTACCAATTTTTTACATTGGTTTTTATCATCTAACACCTTGTTGTTGTCATTCAACACTTGGTTGTTTTCATTTGACGCTTGGTCATAATCATTCAATGCCTGGTTTTTTTCACCTAATACCAAGTTGTTATTTGACACCTAATTATTGTCATCTAAAACCTGGTTATAATTGCCTAATTATTAGCTAGAGAAGTTTGATAGTAAATATCAATGCTTGAGATAGTTTAATGTACTTGAGAAAATACCATTATGGTGGAAATTTGAATATATTCTATATAGTGGAAAATGCCCCAAATTGGCTTTTTTGGTACCTAAAACATACATTTATAAGAGAGAAATTATTTTAAAAAGTAGGCAAGCTAACCCTTAAATTAAATTCTACCCTAAAATTTATGCAATCTTGCATTGTCGACTACCCTACAAAATCACTAAATATCAACTTCTAAAAATGGAATATTCATGAATTAATGAAGATTTGCCACTAAAAAAATTCTTGATGGATATTGAAAGAAAAACAAGTTTTTCAAGAGAAAGAATTGAAATTAGTAATCCATATTATACAGAAAAATAAATAAGAGAAATTATTTTGAATTTTTGCACTAAAACATTGATAACAGTTACACATAATTATAATGTATTTTTATTTCCTAATGGGATTGGTTCAAGTATTAAATTATACATATATGTGATGTGATTAAAAATGTCAAATCATTTTTCTCCTACACATTTCCAAGACTTAATCAAATATAAATATAATATTCAAGACTTAGTTGAATCTATAAGATATGAAATAAATAACAATCCAAATAAAGTGCATAAAAAGATAAAATGATATATATAATAAATGTTTACAAGGGAAAAAATTCAATAAATAAAGGGGAAACATCCCCATAATAATTTGAATCACCCATGACACTATCCCTCAAGGTGGATGTAATTATATCAACCATAGGACTTTGAGATCAATACCTATGATGTCTATATTGATCCTCCAAAAAACTACTAACCTACCCAATACCATAGAATGCTTAGCCTATAAGTTTACATAATTAACTAAAATATTTATATACCTAAATCACCACTAGTTCTAGTTTGTGGAGAAATATGAGCTCTAACCTAGGTAGCCTCTAGGTCAAATTCTCTCTTTATTGCAACTATATTATAATTTATATCCATACTAGAAACTTGATTGAAAATGAAGCATAAACACCCACAATATTGTTAACATATTTGACTAGGACTCCTCCAATGACATCATCTAAAATGTCACGTGTCAAAGTGAGAATAGATGCATCTACCTTAATCACAAAATACTTATCGCCTACACCACAAACATGGAAAATAAAAAAGACATTAGTAACTTATAAACAAAAAATGAAACTTAAATACAAATATACATGTATACATATATATTCTTATATGTAGCTATAATAATAATTATAACATAGGTTGGCATAGGTTGTGTTGTAGCCTAACCTACTCTTCCATCACCTCCTTCCTAAGTTGGGGGCACAACACCAAGAGCTAATACAATAGGAAAAATGATGGACCATCTAGAATCCTTCCATCACTAAGTATATTACACAGTACATCCTACATCATCTATTCTTGCGATCACAATGGGAGGATCTACAATTAAAACAAGCAAAAGAGTTGTATTTTCAGCTATATGACATAACATGTCACCAAAATGATGAGTGGATCTATGAGTATGAGTCCAAGTGTTTTCCATTGGGGGAACATCTTGTTGAATCCCAAACTGGTGCATAACCCTCTCAAACTAAAATCTCTCTACCACCTAAATAAATTGGTCATGTAGCCATATGCTAACATGAATATAATGTAAATCTACCACAACCTCATCCCATATATAAAAACATTTAATAAACCTCCATAAAATAATCTCAAGGGCTAAGGTTATCCTAAATCACAAGATATTACATTGTGTTTATATTAATATGCCTTTCTAATACCCACCATTTTGTAAAAATATGGATATGTGCCCACTCATCATAAAGTCCCCCAATCAGATAAAAAATAGAAATATCATCATAGGTCTACACAGGTAACAAGATCTCAACACCAAGGCCTCCAACATGGCCCTTTAATGCAAATATATATAAATATTTATACAAACATGTAAAGATAGTGTACCCCCATGAATATTTGGTCCCATTATCCTCAATATATTGAGTAATATGATACATACAATATGAGATATATAACTCTCCATCATTCACAACAAAAAAATATTCTAAAAGTATAAATAAATGATTCTACAATTGTATAATAACAAAGAAAAATATTTGATAGTAATACATAACATTATCCTAGCGATACTATTTTCCTATGGACTGACCAGTCATACATTAATCTACACAAAAAATATACCCTTATCAAATCATAAAATACACTACCACTTATTAACCAACCTTATGCATTCTCAATATACACCCAATATCATCCAACGTCATTTTTACCTCCCCTATAAGGAGCTAGAAAGTATAATTATCCAAATTCCACCTCTCTACTAGGGTAGTCATGAGGTGCATGTCATAAGGTATATGCTCAAGTAAGGCTATAAAACTAAGATTATTCTTCTCCAAAATGTTTTTATCACTGACTTCCATATCCAAACTAATGAGCATCTCCATGTGACACCCATATTGTAATTCATGAACATTAATGTCTCTCTGTAAATAAGCACAAATTAAAAAAATCATCGACAAGCATATATGATGCAAAATAATCCTTAAAAAATAATTAACTATTGATTTTTCATGGATATATCCATCTACTTATAGCTTGTTATGTTTGACATAAGCTTTAGGCAAAGACACCTTCATTAGATAATCCCATCAAAACTTGGGACAAAAATGTCAAGGGTCTAATGGTATTATATTTTGATGGACACTACCATAAGGCAACTACATAGGATCAAACATTCTTAAAAATCTATACTTTGAAATTTTGGAAAAGTAAAAAAAATTGAAATTGAAAAAACGGTGTAAAAAATGTAAAATTTTAACACATATCAAGTCCTCCAGTGGTTGAGCCTATAATTCAGCCTCTAGGTGCTCAAAGTGTATGGGAATTAACTCTTTTTGGTTTAGCATCATGCTCACCCAAAGCTCAAATAGCTATCATTGTAATGTTTAAATTAATTACAAAAATATAAAAATTCAATCTATTTATATGAGTTGAGTTTGCACTATTACTTATACGCACAATCTATTTATATGAGTTGAGTTTGCACTATTACTTATATGCACAATCTATTTATATGAGTTGAGTTTGCACTATTACTTATACGCAATCCATTGCCAATTAATATTTGCAAAAGTTGCACACATGATATCTTACAAACCATAAATTGAAAACACAAACCGTAAGTTACATTAGAACATACACAACACAATATTACACATGATACTTTTTTTGAGATGGCTTATGCTAATTTACATATTATGAAATACACAACTATAATCTTCATATGATCACCTGCCCTAATCCTAAGAAAATAGGGCAACATTTATCTAATAATCACAATATGGTTAATATTGCAAAGAATAAGTATTAACACTATTCATACATGAACTACAACCATAACTAATATATCAAACACCTATTAGATACAATGTAAGTGACATGTCCACTTAATTATAAAAAAATATGAGTCATTGAAATTTTAAACACTACACAACTACATCAAAATATAAGATGATAAATACTAATTTATTATATTCCATATAAATAGTAACATTGTAACTAATACTAGATACATATCACTAAATTCAATAATTATGATGATAACACATGTTTTCACATGTCTACCTTTTGACATGACTAATTACATTGATTCTTCCCTCGTCTCAAAAGAGGGCATACAATGGGCTTGCCACATTGCATATAAATATTTAGAGTGTATGATTATTCAAATGGATACAGACAAATTGATTCAAATATTTTAGAGTGGCATATATATTAGTTATTTATATATTATATACATATTATGGGGCACATGTGTAGATCATATATGATCCATTTCATAGGACATGAGAAAAAATTCATAGATTACCACATATCAAATACATTTGGGGGCATGTGTGATCCATTTTATAGATATATGAATTACATGTTTCACATATACATATATAGTTACATGTTCTTAAATTTAGCATATATATTATGTCAATTGACACTAATTCAATGGGGCATGATATTGGCTAATGCACATTTACACCTTTATAATTATTTATCAAGTATTTTCAAGTGTGCAGAAACCTTGAATCTCTAAGTCCATTTGTAGTGATTGATTAATTAATTTTAAGGTAATGTATATTGATGTTTAATTACACTCAATGACCATGGAATTACCCATATCGAATCCATTATGTGGTTCCAACTTTTCATGTTTGGGTTCAAGATCAATGATAGATTAGTCAGTTGAGTGGTGTGGTTTAGGTTTATTGGTGCTTAATGATTTTCACACCACTCCATGATTCCAATAGGGGACTCTTCCTTTTACCATAAATATCATGCACATGAATAGTGTGGTTGAGTTTTAATGATTCTCAATGGTATACACATTACTCTTCCATTACCACTAGAAGTCTTCCCATTTCCTTGGTCAAGAAGTGAGAAAGACTACAAGGATCCTTTTCAATTATTTGGGTCAACTAAATATCTATGGCATATTGATTCTCCATCATACTTCAAGATTGGCATAATACCACACACACATAGGTTTATTTTTTCCTTAGATATCTTTCTAATTTCTTATTATGTCTATACATTTTCATGAAAATACACATCTATTTTATCATATGCAATTGTGTTTTTAGGAAAAACACATGGCCACTATAGTAAATGAAGATACAATTTTACCAAAACCAATGCATGTTTACATTCTCTTTATCCCTTTAATTCCATTATTTATATTTACACTAAAATTATAGATTAAAGGGTGGGGGACATTTTTAGATACCCAAAATTAGTGCAAGCCTTGTTTACACAATGCTTTTATGTGACTTTGTACATATTGATTCTCAATTACAAATTAAGGACTTATTAGTTCATTTGGATTATTCTTCTAGCATATAATTGACTTAAATTGATAATCCAATACTTTGTTTTATTACTCTAGTCTTGATTTACAATGTCATAGGGATCCCTAGTCTTGTTCTACTTAGTTTTTCATTTTATAAAGCTCTGGGTTGATTCTAGTAGTTACAGACAATAATGTTTTATGTTAGTGATTGGGATTGATGGTAACATCTAGGAGCCTTGTACTAGTTTATTTAGGGAAAGTTTCCATTTTGACCATTAGTTTTATACATTATACTCCATTAGGTCAGATTTTAGATTCCAATTAATCTCATAATTCAAATTTGAGGCTTCTATATATACAAATCCCCTTGAAGGTATTTAGGGATAAACACTTATTATTTCAAAGTTTTTTAAAAAGTGCACACTTCTCTAGTTCTTTATAAATTACAAAATATAAGTACATTAAGGTAAAAAAATTATTATGTATATATGTATCAAGGATGGGTTTAATTAAATTAACATATATGTTGATATCCACATGATCTTCACATAATCACATCATAGGGATAACTGCATGTGGTTTGATCCCTCTTTAGAGTATTAGAAATATAGGCAACACTTAGATATATTGGGTATATAAGGATAACTTAACCCATAATAATAACCCTTTTGTTGGGTATCCTCATCAATATTTGTAAGAGCTAGGGTTTCAAAAAAGAATAATAAATATAGGTTATTTTATGCACGTCTAAAGATAATTTAAGGTAGAAAAGGACCCTACATAAGTATGTGCACTATTTTAGATGAAAATAGTGAAGCACAGGGTTCCCAGATAATAAGATAAACCCTCTATAGAAACATTAATAGATACAACTTAATGTTGATGTCAATTACTTGTGTTGATCTAACAGTTAGTCCCTAATCTAGATACACGCAGAGCCATTTTGAACGTGTTGAAAAACCATTCACATATTTTTAAAAATGAGTATGAAATAATATAATATCCTTATTATTCATTTTTATCAATTAATTATACATTTATATTTTGTGATAAATCATAGGAGTAATTAAGATATATGTGTGAAAATGTGTATTGTATGGATCTACATTATTAACTAGTTTCTAACTTAATTAGGTTTATAAAATCTAAAAATAGATAAAATAATTTGATATGTTTTTTGAATTTTATCCATATTTACATCTAATTATTTTTAAAAAAATGTTACATATATTCATCCATGCACCTTATCTATCAGCACATGTTTGACTGCTTTGCTCTAAACTTGGACATAAATAAATAATAGGAGATTTTTATCTATTGTGTGTTGTGTAGGTATGTCTTCATTGTCAAAAGTAATTAATTTTTGATATATTTTAATTTATTCATGATAGAAGCAAATCATTCATGTTGTGTGTCATTTGGGAGAGTATATGCATCCAATGCCTTATATAATATGCCCTTATAAATAGTTTATATCTTTAGTCATTCAAGGATATAATTCATAGTATGGGTATTCTATAGTTAATCAATGATATCATACCCCTTATGTTGAATGGATCTCCTCATGGGATGTGTATGAGGATGAGTATGAACATGTTGACTACCTCCATTCTACATCATAAGGTGGGGCATCTTACCTCTTCTAGTAGTGACAACATGGAACACGGAACCCAACATAAGCCTTGGGAAAATAATGGGGGTGGGAAGGTAACTGAGATCATTTGGAGACTTAAAGGGAGGAGGGAAAAAAGTATCCATGCATGCTATTTTTATCTTATTGCTGACAATAAATAACTCTAATTGGATATTTCAACAATATGAATTGACAAAGGCTTGGGATTCTTCATTAGTTATTTTAGCCTTATTAGTATATAAAGATTAGATATATGGAATTACATGTTTGTTACATATATTTCATAACAAAGGAAAGAAAAATGTAATAATTAAAATAATATATTGAGTAAAAAGTATAAACTATTCTCATCCATTAAAACCATGTCTAATTGTGCACAAATTAAAATTAGAAATTAGGGATGAAAATCAAAATTATTTACAAAGATTTAAAACCCTGTAAATATGCTAGAGTTTGGAAATGTTCAATAAATATAAAGGTTCACAAATATGTTTTACCCTATTTTAAATAAATGCTAATCCTAAATAATATAGAAATTATTTTAATTATTAATATTATAATGTATAATAATTAACGTATAACTCTGAATGTAAAGGATTGAAACTGATTTGGCACTCTAGCTTTCTAAATATGGAAAGTATAACAAAAGAATAAGATAATTAGTAGTTAACTATCCTATAGAGTACTAAGACTCTATGCAAGTGAAAGGATAAGAATTAAAATTAGACCATAATCCATTTAGATTAGGATCAAGAGTTCTAGGCTCATTAGGATGCTATCGCCAAGTTCAAGTTGTTATCATCAATCACTATGTTTTGGGTCTAACGGTTCTATCAACATGAATATCACACTTTTGTTCAAGTATATGTTGGTGTAGTTGATTATGTTATGCCTGTGTGCACTCAATTTATTAAAAAATGTGTGACAAATTTATATGGCCCCCATGAACTACTCAGTAGCCCATAGCCTCTCTTATTTAAGATCCACTATGTTCCTACATTTGTTCAACAAAAGGTCTAAGAGTATCTCCAACTTATTTGTTGCCTATGTATTATTGATAACTCCATATGCAAGTGTTGGTTCACTTCTCAAAATTATTTGACAAAGGCTCAAAACTCTAAGTCAAGCCACTTTGGTTGCATCTAATTGGCACTTGAGTTCTTAAATTTCTTATTCAATCTTACACCTTGTCTCATGCTCTTCCTTGTATAGTCTAATGACCACCTGATGTTTATCATGAATTTGGAACACAACATGGTTGTTGATAATGTTTTGCCTAAGAAACTCTAAGGTAAACTTTATAAGGGTTATAACTTCTTATGCTAGAGAGCAAAGCAAGGGAGTTATCTAAAGTGTGTTTAAAATACTTGCCACTTCTAGGATTATGTTAGTGCCAGCCCTTGGAAGCTTAAAATTTTTATCATCGTGATACACCTCCATTGTAAATGACATCTCACACCTAGCTTACTTTGTGAATTGATGTTTGGGAAAATAATTCCACATCCGGTGTGTCTTGTTAGAACATAGTGAAAATAAGGGGTTCATAATTTAGTTATTGTTATTTATTTTCCTCCTACATAGGTTTTTTTCCATTTTAAGGGCCATTCTATAAGTCTATAATCTCAGGGATATTGCCCATTTTTTTGTGTTGATGTCAAGGTCCACTTCATTTGGGCCTTCCCCTCTTTATGTTTCATTATGTGTTAGACTTTCAATGTCCATTTTTTGCTTGAGAATATGATGTTCATCACTATGCACAGTAATTTGTTCTTAACTAGGCCCAATAGGTTATTTTCTAATGGGATCAAGAGTGGGTTCATTAGTAGGTTATGTGTCTAGAGATGCCTCACCTGTGTCTAGAATCACCACATGGGACATTTATTATTTGTACTTTACCTAGGTATCTAGTTATGAATATACATATTTTTGTTCCATAGGTAGCTCTAGGGATTTTGTTGGTGATGGGGTTTGCCTTAATCATTTGGGCTTAGACCTAGGTTTCTCCTCTTGTGCCCTACTTAAACTAGTGGCCTTAGGTCTTAGCCTATTTTCTTTTATTTTCACCCTTTCCTTTATGCATATTCATGGTTGTGGGGGTAGTGGTTCCTTTTCTATCTCCTTGCTCACCAATGTTCTCTTTTGGGGCCTAAACATATATAAAACCAACCAGATCTACCCTTGCACAACTATCTTGTAGGGATTAAGATCAATATTATCATTTTCATGTTTCTCTACATATGTGTGCCTCCTTAGATATACATAAATATTATAAATAGTATGGATATCAACATCAATCTTGTTGGCATTAATATTTATAGGGTGCACATCCTTAATGTAATTCTTAGGGTCCATGAAATATATCATAGTGAATGCATAGGGTAGATTGAGCCATGATGATAGGTTGTCAGTGCCTGCCATCTAGATGCATGTGAGGGAGTAGTATTATTTTACAACAAATGCAACATAGGTTCCCATCTATGTGGGAAACTTCTTAGGTATACATCATCCATTCCCAAATTCCTCCCTCATGCCATAAAACCAACACTTAATCTTTTTTTATTGGAGAGTGAGATGGCATCAGGGCAGGAGAATTATTTGAACCATTCGATGGGGGACTTATGCTTTTATGGTTAGACCCAATTTAGCTCCTTGCCAAAATAATTTAGGATGTCAATTTCATTAAAAATTAATAGTATCAAAATTATGCCCCAAGGGAGCTTATGGTTAGGTAGGTGATGCACCTTCACAGTATCCTACATAATTTTCTTGATAAATTAAAAGGAGTAAGTATACTTGTTTACCTTAGCCATTTGACTAGTGACATAGAGGTAGGCCATATCCACCACCTTTCACTGATCCACACCTCTTAGCTTGGTCATGACCAAGCATACAACCACTCAAATTACAAGACCAATCAAGTTTGTGATGTACATGGTGTGGCCTTACTTTTTTTATTACAAGTGGAAACCTTTGACCCCCAATCATCCATGCACAAAATTGTCTCTACGTACTGCATTTCTTCAATCAAAATAGGAGAGGGTGGTGGTTTGGTATCAACCTTCTTTCTTACATGTGTCATTTTTAGCACCTTGCCAATTGATGCCCCTTCTTCCAACTTTGTGGGGTATGTGCCTTACACACCATGTTCATTGAATATTTCTTCTAGAATAAAAATGGGACTTCTTTATTTCATGCCCTCATATTATTTAAATTCATGAATGGTTGGTAATGGATCTCTGCTCCTGTTATAATTTCACTTTCATCGCATCACCGATCAAGGTCTCTGAAAGTTAACACACAACTGATCAACTCTCCCAAATGAATACATTTTGATTGTTTTATCTCTCGACCTGAAATGCTTTGGATTTTTGCTTCAACCTTCTCCAATGGCATATTTGATGCCTGTAACCTACAAATTTATTAAACCTAATTATATGGTCTCTTTATTACTTCTTTATCAATGAAATACTTTATATGTTCATCATGGTCATCTTCATATTTTTTGTCTACAAGTTTGAACACCTCACGTGAAACATTCAAATAAAAAAATATTCTATAGCTCTCTATTAATGGAAGATCCAACAACATGTGACATGTTTCTTGTGCCCCAATGTCTCTTTCCAAAATTATGTCAATTAGAAGTCTCTTATATGCTATTTTTTCTAATTCATAGAGGTTTTCAATGTTTATAAGCCACAAAAACATACGATGATAAGTTTTAGAACTCTTATATGTTTTTGTTGCATACTTGGAAATGTATTTGACTGCATTATGTTTGGAAATAACAAGGTTCCAATCTAAGTTTGCTCTCCATAGTTGTAATATATAGTGATTGTGTGTATTTATTATATCATCATTTCTTGCAAGCTCAAAAAATTTATCTTGTCTCTGAGTCTTGATATAATTTTGAGCCCTCAAAAATCAATAACCATGGTGCATCATTATTTTGATAAATAATAACCCGATTGTTAATTCTTACACATATTATGTTTTTATTTGTATACAACTATTTCAATGATTGAACATCTTATCAAAAATTTATTTTTTCTCTTATCTTAAATAGGCATGCACCCTCTCTACACATCGTATGTCATTATACATAATTCATGAATTCTTCATAGTCACGTTCCATATCCACATGTGTAAGTTGTATTGTATTTTGAAGACATAGATATTGTGTAAAATTTTGTAATGCCTAAAATTCATGATGTATAATACTTTATTAGTTACATTGAAAAAATAAAAATATTATATGAAACATAGATTTAGTGAGGATAGATAACATACCTGTATGTTTTGTTTGGGTGGATCTTTCTGAAGATTCCATGCATGATATTAAAATGGAAGTATTTCTCAACATTTTTTCATCCATGACCATTTGTTCAATAAAGGTTATCCATATTTAGTGCTCCATATAACCATATGAATCCATGTATATGTGGTGAACCTCTATGTTTCCATTCATATCTAAACCAAAAACCTTTTACTTTCATTCTTTTTTCAATATCTCGTTATAGAAAATTAAATGTCACAAGTACATGTACAATGTGCCATTATATGAGGATAATCAATAGTATTTCTATCTTTATCAATTTTGGGATTATCATGTATCTCTTGGGGTGATTTCAACATTAGTGCATGTATATTAGGTTAGTACATGTCAACTACACTCAATGTGAATAAAATGGTAGGCAATATAAATTGATGTAACCTACCAATAAAGGTTTTGAATAAAATTGTAGGCAATATAAATTGATGTAACCTACCAATAAAGGTTTTGAAGACCAATCTGTTATTATTATTATTATTATTATTATTATTATTATTATTATTATTATTATCATCATCATCATCATCATCATCATCATCATCATCATCATCATCATCATCATCATCATCATCATCATCGTCGTCATCATCGTCATTATCGTCATCATCATCTTGAGTTGCATTATCATTATTTTTCACATTATCCATTGCAACATCGACATTCACCTTACTTTGCATATATTATGCACGTTTCTTCATATAGTTTGCTATAACCTTAAATATACAATTCATGTTTAAATATTTATTCTCATCATTCTGGTTATTTTTTTAATGAGATCCATTATGTTTTGGCATAATTACAATTTAGTTATTTAATTTAATTTAATTTCCATTTTTCACGTTAAAAAAATAACTTAATTTATATGTTTTACCATGTTTCTTTTGAAAAATTTACATTATTCATTTTGTTATCAATTATATTTTTAAATATTTACATTTAGTTTTGAAATATTTATTATCGTCAATCCATTTTTGTTAAATACCTACTTTCATTATTGATTTTGTTTACACCTCAACTATTCAAAATTTACATATTTCACTTAGGTGTTTTCATGTAGTTTGCTCTCAAATTAATTATATCAATTAATGTTGAAATATTTATTCTCACTATTCTAGTTTTTTGGTGTGATTCATTATGTTTTGACAGAGTTACATTCTAATTATTTTATTTCTATTTTTGAGGTGAAAAAAATATATATCTAGTTTATATGTTCTATTTAAATTTCTTTCGAAATATTAGCATTTCAAATATATTATGTTTTGAAATAATTAGTTTTTTTAATATATCTATTTTCATTATTGATTTTGTTTGCACCTCAAGTATTGATAATTTACATGTTTTTCATAGGTTTATTCATGTAATTTTTTATGTTATCAATTATGTTTTGAAATAATCGATTTTTTTTAAATATGTCTATTTTCATTATTGATTTTGTTTGCACCTCAAGTATTGATAATTTACATGTTTTTCTTAGGTCTATTCTTGTGGTTTTTTATGTTATTTTTTAAATATATGTCTATTTTCATTATTGATTTTGTTTGCATCTTAAGTATTGATAATTTACATGTTTTCCTTAGGTTTATTCATATAGTTCACTATAAAATTAATAATAACAATTAGTTTTGAAATATTTAATCTCATTGTTCTAGTTTTTTAAATGTGATTTATTATGTTTTGACATAATTATATTTTGGTTATTTTATTTCCATTTTTAAGGTAAAAAATTTCTAACATTAAAGTTCACCTAGATTATATGTTTTATTCATAATTTTTAGCAAAGAAAAATATAAGTATATAACAAAAAACACAGAGAATTAAAAAAACCTATTCAAAGTTTTATATTTCTCAGTGTTTAGATGCACATTATGAGGTGATTAATTCTTCTCTTTCTTTTCTGCACTTTCTCTTTGTGTTTGCTTCTCTTTAAATTTTGCTTGTATAATTTGTTTGGTTTATTTTTTATATATGTAATTATCCTCCATTTTAAACATCACTACAGTTAAATCTTCTATTATTTTTTAAAACATCGCATTGATTTATTCTATTATTTTTATAAATTAAGTTATATTTAAATAATAATGTGGGCCCAAATTATTCATCTATTATTTTTATAAATTATATTACATTTATAATAATGTCAACCATATTATTTCATTATATTTATAAATTATATTATATTTATAATAATGTCATCCCTAGTATTTATTTCATGAACATGACATCAGATACTTCTCCACCCCCTTGCTACCATTGTAGAATGTATCTCAGTGTAATAAGTCTAAAAACCCCATAAAATTTCCATTTCATACCTCATAAACAAATAAGTGCACTAATAACATAAATTAATGAAGGAAAATCTGAGATTAGTGCACTCAAATATGATTAAGCATAATATCACATTGTGAATGACATTTAAATAAAGAGAACCTAGCCACAAGTACTAGTTCTGAGTTTATTATCACGTCATTTAAAGTCCTCTCACAAGGGTTGATACAAGGCATTTTAGGACACTCCTTTCTATGGCTTAAACATAAATCTATAAAGACCAATATTATGAGTAAAATTTCCAAATCTAAAAAATCTCCTATGTCACCCACTACAAAATTGAAATAAAGAATGATTCTAGTTTCCAGTCTCATGGCTTAAATCCCTATAAATCTACAAATTTAAGAAGCCTCTTTAGCTTCCTAGTGCTGGTTAGAAGAGCAACCTAGATATCGGATGTGGAGGATCTATGTTATTCTAAAATTCCAAAGCAATAATAGACCATACCCAACCCTTGAAATAACAATGCAAATGGGATTAAAATAATGAAATTGCTGTAAAAGTGATTCAACTCAAATGACTCACAAGGTTTGAAAATGTATCAAGTAAGATAATCGGACTATGAAAATAAATTATATTAGTGCAAACCAAACTTGCATTACATTTTAATATGAGAATAAAGATTACAATTTATAATCATGGAGTGGATATTTAGTTCATCTTCTAATATAGCTATTCATATGCCACTATAGAACAAAAGCAATCCTACACCTAGGAATAAAAAAATATCATATGTAAGAATTGAGAAGTCTAGTTCGGTTCTGCATAAATAAACATGAAAAGACTAGATGAACATAGAGAAATATTTTATCAAAGAAATAATATTATTCTCTCTATTCTCACGAGTTAAAACATTCATAAATAAAATACAAATATATAGGAAGGATTCTCCTATAGATAGGGAGATTCATATCTTCCTGAATATCTCATCTACCTCCCATATTAAACTCAAACCCATTTACGTGAGTCTGGTTTAACAACCAAATCTCACACAAACAATAATATACTAAACAACTCATAATATGAGTTATTATTACAAGCATATTTATATTATCATCAATAATATGAATTATACACAAAATTAATAATGTTTCACATACCATACCTCAACATTCACCCCCTTGTGAACATTATTAATCTTATCTACACCCTCTTAATGTGAGTATGGGGAGAATATACATCTTTAAGAATTGCTATGAATAAAATCATATGCCAACGTAGACTTTTAGGTCTACATACTACTATCTAAATCTTGTTGTCTAGATCTTGTTGCACATAACCACTACTATGTGAAGGATTGCATCTCATATTTACTCCATGTGATTGCAATGGATGTGTCATTGGTTGACCATCTCCATAAAGAAGTAAGGTGGTTAGAGGATCTCTACAGTCAGAGGATTTCTATAGTTAGATGCCCTCTTATACAACTATTTGCCACATTTCATTATATCCATACTTTCCCTTGTCTCCAAATAATAAAGGTGTTTCAAACAAGTAGGGGAATGAAAACACACACAACTAAAAAAATGAAAATATCATGAGGAATCAATCCTCATTTTTATCTGATACAACCTCTATTAATGTATGTTTCCACACAAACAAAAATAACATAGATGGTCTTCACTACCACTGAAGAATTATCATTAGCATTAGCTGATTTGGCACAGAACACACCACACTGAGCCATATTATTTATTTAGTTACCTCTTAAGCTACCATAAATTATACTTTTGCTAAATAAATTTTTGGCATTGATTGCTTCTTTGAATTCCAAGAGATTACTTTTGTTATAAAATTCATTAGGAAACTTGAAGTAGATTTATTATCTTCAAAATCATTTACATAGTTGGAATTTGAATATCCAATTAGTTTAAATTCCTTTATCGTGGAGTATTTGAGCCCAATTTTTTTTGTTCCTTTTAGATATTAAATATCTCTCTTTGTTATTACCCAATGAATTTCTCTAGGTTGTTGCTTGAATTTGGAAAGAACACAAACAACAAAAGAAATGTTTGGTCTAGTTGTGGTTACATAGGTCAAACTTCCATTGAGTTATTTATACTTAGTTTCATTTAAACAAATTGTGGTATCATCTGATATCAACTTCAAGTTTTATTCCATAGGAATATTAAATGGCTTACACTCTATCATTCCAAATTTTCTTAGAATTTCATCAATCTACTTTTATTATGTGATGTTAGCCCCAAAATTTTGGCTAAGTGTTGTCAAATTTTGGTGTAGAACTAACATGAAACTGAAAGACCATGACATGAAAATACCATAGTGTATAGCTGATAAGATAAAAATCACCATGGTGTGGAACCTACATGGCACAAGAGGACAATGTCACAAAAGAACTAGTGTGAGAGGACTTAGTCAGAGGGGAATGAGTCACAAAGAACCTGAGGACATAGGACTCAAAACAAAAGCAAAAGATTAGGGGAGCACATGAGAAGTGGGAGAAGTTAAAAGAATAGTTCATATGGGTCATCTCGACCCTATTAATAGTAATTTTTGCACTAGCTTGCAAGGAGAGGAACATATGGTAGCAAAGACATAGTATAGAGCAAGGATATAGGGGGTATAGAGGCCTAAATCTTTAGGAAAAACTAATTATTGAGTGCCATGACTCTCAGTCTATTGAGAGTTCATTGGAAAATTATTCATGTCATTAATGATTGTAAACACTTGGTCAAGGCAAAAAAATTATAAATACCCATGTTTTAAAGTACTATAGAGATGGATTTTGGGATGAATTTGTAATGAAATTTTACCTTTCTGATGATTAAGCTTAATAAATGAGATAGCAAGTTTTATCAACTTCTTGTGTTTTATGATGAATGACAGTGTGTGAGTTAAGTGATTAGACTTAAATATGAGTTATTCTATATCTTTATTTTCTTTTAAGTAACTAATGCTAATATAAGATGACAATATTCTACGTAGTGATATTAATTAAACTTAGAACTCAAAGGATCAAGGTAGTCTATCTTTGCATTTATATAATCCATGTTTACTTTGCATAAAGAGAAGGAAATGAACAATTTATTAACACTATGCAATAAAACCTATGGGATTTGATCTTTCTCTATGCATTTTAGATGAGCACATAAGACCTAAATCTTGTGTGAAAGGGACAATGTGCTAGCTTATTGGGCTAGACTTCAGTGCCGAAGTTAGAATTATCAAAGAAACCTCAAAATTTTAATTCCATTACCAGGACCGAAAGCACTTGAAACACAATCATGAAAAATGTTTGAGCATATTACTCTTGAGAATATAGAAGAATGGATTACCAGTGTTGAAGATAAATTTGTAGTTCCCTACCTTGAGCCAAGAATCTTTGCATGATACTGGGTAGAATAAAACCTCTATAGTGCATTGTATGAAATCTTCTTTTTGAAGATCTCAGATCATTTACATACTTAGTTATCAGCATATGCTCAAAGATGATCAAGGAATATTGGAAGGATATAGTCTTGGATGATAGAATGGCAAAGAGATTTAGCAAAACATGGAGTTTAATGGACATGATCAATCAAATTTTGGTGGAAAGGAGTTTTGAACAACTATATTTTGGAGTATACTATAACTACCTATTCATGTCCTGAAGAAGCCAAGTTCTAGTTCCTTCAAGAACCACGTGGTTATTATATTAGGATTTTTGCTTTTAAAATCAATGAGTTATTTGTTGATCTTAGACTTGAAATTATACGAATGGAGAGATAAAATCTCTTATGCATGAGCCACACATTTGGAAGGTGAGAATAGGAGTTGATAGAATATTATGGGTTCAAAATGGTAGCCAACCAGAGTGACTTATAGAAATAGAATTATGGTGAAGCTTGACAAAGAATTATAAGATTTAGCGACATGGGAAGAGATTGGGAGAACTCAAAGAGTGTTATTAGGAGCCATAAGGATGTAAAAACACATGAGGACCCCATCACTTTTGAGTTGTGTTTTATGCAAATTCTATCCTATAAAAGAGAAACAAGCTAGATAATAGGAACCAAAGAACCAAGTCTGAACCAACCAGGCTACCCCACCATAGTACACACTCTTGCTTTTGAGTTATGTGAAGTACACATGTAATTAGGATACAAACAGATTGGAATCAAAGACTAGACTAATAAGGGATACTGAAGCTAAGCCTTTTGATGCTCATTTAGACTTAACACTTTCTTTCCCTCTTCAACGTAATTCCATGGCACAACTTGGGACGCCTAGTGGATCATGCCTATAAGAATAGAATACAAGCCCTAATTTGAGTATTCAACTAGCTACCATGCCTCATATCATAAGTATTATTATTAGAGGCACTAGAGGTGGACTAGGAAGTGGTACAAGAAGTAGCGGACTTCCTCCTCAAGGGACTAGAGCTGGAGGTTCCCAACAACTGCCCATTCAAGCACCTCAACCAACTATGGTGTATTATGAAATGACAGTACACTTAAAAAAAATCAAGGTATGGATAATATAGTTGAGCATGTCCATAAATTTAAACTAATTTGGAGGGCATGAGGCATTACCTCCTCTAAACATAAGGCCACATAATTTACAACTACACTTTTAGATTACGCACATAAATGATATCAAAATTTGAACCCTCAATAAGCAGTGGTTGACTATGATCAACTTAAAATATCCTTCCTTCAATAATTTGGCATTCCTATATTTGAGCAACAAAGCATAACAACATTGAAGGACATAAATCAAGGACTTCCTGAGAGTGTGCATGAGTATGATGCAAGATTTAAGACCTTATTTTCTATATTATTATATGAGATTAATGTTGCTTAGCATGCACAATGGTTTGTTCTAGTCCACATGAGATTTTAGAAGCTATTCTATACACTGAGGTAGTTGGAAATATTGATACTAGGATCAGTCCATTTATGAAGGCCTAAATAGCCTCAATAGCTTTGCAACTTGATAATTTGATAGATAATAATTCACATGAAACATGCAATGGTGTTTGGTGCATAGACTGTGAATCTGAAGGGCATACATAGAGTAATTACCACATAAGAATATCCATGCAGTACTTAAATAGACATGTTAAATCTATCATGAGGAACATGATGTATGCTCTTTTCCTCTTCTATAGTAAGATGCACACACTAAGGTGTTGACTATTGTAAGATTTATGATGCATATACTCATGACACTAACAACTATCATTTGACTAGTGACATCCATAAATCTTGAATACGTAATATGCATTAAACCTTAATAGTAAATAATCAAGATAATGGTGGCTACGATGGATGAGGAAGAGGGTGAGGATGAGGAGGTGGTCATTTCCCACCTAAGACCTACTAAAAATGTGAATCTCCAGACCAATATCAAAGGGATTGACCAAACTACCCGATGTGCACTTTTCTATAAAAAGGACCACCAATTGGAAGATTGTCCCAACTTATATGTGGCTATCACCAAGAAGTGAAATTAAAAAGGTGTTGGGATGATTTAAATTGATAAACCACATTGGTGTGCATGCCCAACCATCCCTATAGTTTAATAGGTAAACATAACCACTCACAATGGGCGATAGACCCAGTCGGCATCTAATCCCATCAAGAAAGTGCAATGGTAAGAACCTAGAGCAAGAAAATATCCCGATCTTCAGGAACAGAAGGATGTCCTCTAAGATATGATGGAACTAGTACAAGAACTTCAAGGAGATATTTAGTTCCTAAAATACAAAGACATAACATAGTGTGCTACTATAAAAAAGGAAGATGAGCCTCAACATGTGGTGCATGATGACTTTTAGGAGCTATGCAAGTGCATGCTAGATGAGGAAATTGTTCCATATCTAATCATTTGGATTAATAATTAATCCCGAGTACCAAATGAGGTTTACCCTCAAGTCACTAGGTAGAGTGAAGATCATTGTTTAAATCATGCTCAGTGATAGGACACTCCTAGTTCCTCTACTCCCCTAAAAGATACATAACTATTAGATAATGATGTCATCAATGGATGGGTAATTTAGGACATACTAGTAGGCACCGACACATAAGTCAATGTCCTCACCAAGGATGCTTGACACAATATGTCTATTCTAGCACTACAACCTTTACCTCAAGTCTTATTTATGGAAAATAAAACTCATGCATTACCTATTAGGGTCCTCAAGAACATAATAGTTGACATACTTGGATTACCATTCAAAGTGGATTTTGAGGTTGTGGAGGTAGTTGAAGCTAATGATTACCCATCTATATTAGGAATACCTTGGTGTTATGAGAATAATGCAAACTTGAGCTTTAAAAAGTGATACATTAGTTTTGAAAACATTGATCAATGTGTTGTAATACCACTAGATCAAGCACAAGGGCCCCCTTACATAGAGCCTACCAATTTTGATGAAGATATAAACCATATCTATAACATGACTATAAGGAATGATGAGTAAAGAGATCCCACTTCAAATGGTGTTCTTCGATGATTAGATACTCAATCCCTTTTTGACACTACAAGCAATGCATATAATTGTTGGGTTCAAGGTGACTATGACCTCACTGACAGAATATGTAATATCATCAATAGCCAAGATAATATTTAATGATAGTTTAATAAATGACATAGGTTCATTCACCTTATCACTAGCCAAGTCATGAGGGGGCTTATCATAGAGACACCAATCGAAAGACTCAATGAGGCTCTAAGGTTCCACAAGTTGATGGAAGTTTGAGACTTCATTCAACACCTTGAAGAGTTTTACCATACTAATGAAGATCATCTTCAATATTTAGTTCATCTCTTTGATGGCATAGCTACATGATGGTGGTGAACCCATTATGAATAAATCCTCAAGTGGGATCAAGTATGTTTAGCCTTACACCACCAATTTCATCATGATAACAAAGTAAAGGGAGTAGTCAATTATAACAAAGTATAAGCACCTGAGCCCCACATCAAAGATTGTGAAATAATGTGGTGGGATGATGAGTCCTACTTACTAGAATATTTATGGGTGCATGCATTCTATATAAATTTATACACTTGGGAATGAGCATGGTATGTTCATGAAGAATGACACATGGATACTAGGGTTTGACATCTACTGAAGGAGAACATGAACTTGACATTATCCTATTCTTCACCAAGTATGGATTTGCACCTCACCCTCCACGCCATGCATGAAGTGATAGTAGGTGAACCATGTCCCATGGAATAATGTCAAATAATTATCCATCAAGACCATGAGTAACCCCTACACATATTCCAAAAACCTTTGATATACCTAGTTCCTACACCCGTACCAATCCTTGATCAAAATTGACATGAAGAAATTTATCTAGGGAAATAAAAGCTCATGTTACAAGTGGAAGAAGGTGAAGGATCCACTCCACTCGACCCAATGTCTAACCATTTATATGTTCCTATAGATCTTGGCACAATAAATATTCAAGACATAGGTGTTGATATGGATAGCCCCTACCATGGGCCTTTTCAGACTATTTAGCACAACATTAGATCAGAACAAGAACCAAATATGGCTATAGTAGGACACTATTGGACTGACACAAAGATTTCAAAAAAAATTGAATTTTTAAAAGAATATCAAGATGTCTTCTTAAGAAACTATAGTGAAATGAAGGGAGTCCACCCATCCTTAGGGAAGATGCATATTAATCTAGTTCATGGTGCTCGACCAATTAGAAAATGCCCATATAAGATGAATCATAATCTCTAAGTGTGCATCAAAGAATAAATTGATAGTATGCTACATGTCAAAGTAATAACCCATTGATGAATCCAGGTGGGTCAAACCCATGGTGATTATTATCAAGAAGGATGGATGCATCCGTATATGCATGGATTACCAAGTTATTAATGCATCTTGTGTAACTGATCCCTTTCCAATGCCATTCATAGAGGAGATCCTTAAAGGTGTTGTTGTATGTGAGGTATATACCTTCACATATGGCTTCTTGAGGTACCATCAGGTCCAAATAGCTGAAGAAGACCAACCTAAGATAAAATTCACCACTGAATGGGGATCATTTGCATATATTATTATGCCTTTCAAGTTAAAAATTCCCCAATAATGTTATCATGACTAGCAGCTAAAGTCTTTAAGGACTTCATTGAAAAATTCCTTTAAGTTTATTTATATGATTGGATAGTATATGGTTTGGTCAAGGACCATTTTTCTAACCTCAGACTTATACTTGAGCGATGTTGGGTCTTACAAATCTCATTAAACTTAAAGAAGTGTTATTTATGACACCTTTTTGTGTGTTCCTAAGACATATTATTTGTAAGGAAGGACTTCTGGTAAACCCAACAAAGCTATTTGTTATTCTTTACCTCCCAACACCTAAGACTCAATGCGAGGTTCATGCTTTTCTAAGCCATACTAGTTATTATAAAAAGTTCATCCACAGATATGCAAAAATTGTCACACCCCTGGATGAACTTTTAAAATATAATGAGCATTTCATATGGACTTGATCTTGTAAAGAGGAATTTAGAACATTAAAATAAAAGCTAGTCACTACTCCTATCCTCTAGTTCCCTAATTGGACAAAACCATTTCATGTCCATGTTGATGCATTTGGTATGGTCGTTGGTGTAATCCTTTACACAACTAGGGGAAGGTCACCTGGATCACCCAATCTACTTTTATAGTAGGAAGCTCCCACCATCTAAAAGAAACTATACCACTATGGAGCGTGAAGCATTGTTGATGGTCTATGCTTTGCAAAATTTTAGACAATACCTATTAACCACTACTTTTAATTTCTATACATATCATGAGTTTTTGAAGTACCTTGTCAATAAACTTGTACTACATGGATGGATATGTCACTAGATTTTGTTGTTCCCAGAGTTCTAATTTTTAGTTATGGTGAAACCCAGGAAGGCCAATTATGGACCTCGCCACTTATCGTTGATCAAGAACAAAGAACCACTACATGCCATAGAACATGATCTTCTTAGTGTACAACTCTTTTGCATTACATGGGTACCTAAAGATCTTGAAAATATTTCAACATTCTTGATTACTGGCTCCATGCACAATGATTTTAACTCAGGTTAAAAAGTAACTTGTGGTTCATGCCACACCCTTTCAACTTATAGCAGGTAGTCTTTATAAAATGGGCTATGATAAAGTCCTTTGACATTATGTAATGCAATGTGAGCACCTCGAATTACTCTATGAAGTTCATGAGGGTATTTTAGGTGGACATTATGCTAGAGAGGATATCATATGAAAGGTTCTACTAGATGGATTATGGTGGCCAACTCTTTTCTAAGATGTTAAAGCAAATGCTAGGCAATGTGACATATGTTAGTACATAAGTAAATCTAACTGAAGAGATGTTATGCCTCTATGACCCATTCCTTCTTAGGAACCATTTGAAAAGTGGGTTATTGATTTTGTTAGCCCCATCACTCTAATAGGATGATGAATAGTTTCTCAATACATCATTATAAAAACCAACTAACTTATGTGTTGGGTTGAAGCTATACCAACAAAGGATTGTACTACTGCTACTACTACATGATTCATCTAGGATAATATCATAACTTAGTTTAGATGTCCCCTGAGTTTCATTAATGATCATGAAACACACTCTTTAAACACAACAATTTGCATCTTACTGGCTGAGTTCATGATCACACACCACAAAACAACACCATATCATCCGCAAGCCAATAGATCTACTGAGGATTTCAACAAGATCCTAAGTACCACACTGAAAAAAATCTATAACATTGGCCAAACTGATTGGGATGATAGGGTGTCTGTAGTACTATGGGCTTATCAACCTACAAATGCCTAAACAAAAGCACACCATTCAACTTGGTGTATGACAAGGAGGTAGTCTTACTAGTAGAGTTTTCGGTACCATCTCTATGTATTGTGCAAGTAGGACAATTAGATGAAGATTCATCCTTGAAAGTATGCCTAAACACTTTATTAAAACTAGATAAAGCCTATTTTATTGCTCATTGGAGTCAAGATGTATAAAATCACAAGCAAAAGGCATGAGATGATCACCATATAAAGAATAAAACATTTTCTCTCAGAATGAAAGTCTTGTTATACAACTCTAAGTTTGTGTGCCACCTAAAAAGCTTTGCATATACTAGGATGGCCCTTTTATAATTCATAGCATTAGACCTACCAAAGCATATCAATTACAAAGGATGGATGGTCAATTCCTTCCTAGGAACTATAATGGAAGCTGGATCTAACTATATTTCACTTCGAAATAGATGAAGTATTGTAATCAATAAGGCTTATGCCATTAGTTTAAGATTTAATGCTTTCAATAAAATCACTACCTTTGTTGTGTATAAATTTTCCTTTTTGTAATTTTATTTCAAAAGTTCTTGTTCTTTTCATGGAGGACCATGACTCATTTTAGTGTGGGGTAAGAAGTCATGATTAATAAGAAAAACATGAAAAGCACATAAGTTACTTAGGCACATGAGTTACATAGGTGCGTAAGATATTAAGGGAGTGCAAGGTATTAAAGGTGCATGAGTCATTTAAGGCACAAAGAGGTGAGGTTCCCACCATGAGTTACAAATTTAAAAGAGATAGTTGTCTCCCACCTCACAAAAAATGTGGAACACAGTCATCATCCACTTTGAAAAAAGGCATGAGACAAGACATGACAACAATGCAAAAAAGAATAGTTAAGGCAAGAAACATGATAATGACTTGATGGGAAAATACCATTAAAAACATTAATTTCAAAAAGCATGGATCCAAATGCAGTGGCTATTAAGGATCTAAATTAATGACATGAAGTTGTGGCTGATGGGAAAGTATTAATGATGGTAAACCCCTCCTCGAGCCTATAAATATGAAATTTAAACTCATTTTACACTTGACCTTGAGATTAATAGAGCCAAAGATCAAGTAACTACCAAATCTAAGTTAATCAAACCCAAAGCCAAGAAAAGTTAATTCATCTCCATAACAACCTACACAGGGTATTACCAAGTTGAGAAGAGATATTATGAGTTTGGTTTGTTATAAAAACATTGGTACTAAAAGTTTTAGGTTGCAAGTCTACTAATGAAGGGTGCTTAAGGTTGAAAAGGTGAAGCATTCATTTTTAACAACATATTCTTTTGAAAACATTACATAGCCATGCATTAACCTTCAATCTCCTCGAAGGGTGATGCAGCCTAAGAAAAATGCCAAAATAACTAAACTAATAATATGAAAAGAATAGGAGGTGAGTCGAGGAGACTAGGTTCCAATTAGGGAAGGACACTAGAAGAACAAGTTCAGCATGTATAAGAAGAAGAGGAAATTATGGTGCACAAAGTGAAGAAGTATCAATCATCCTTGATGCAAAAAGCTCAAGCATCCTCACTTCTGTCTCTGTTGATTGAAGAAATGCAATATCCAGAATTAGTGTTGTGTGTAGAGAACTGGGTCTTCAAGGTTTCCAATTGTAGTATCTTTAACTACAATCATTGCTAACTTGGGAATGAGGTTAATCTCCAAAGTGACTATCAAATCGAGACCAAGAACACTAAGAACTAAGTGGTGTATGATCTCATGATCCTCAACTAATTGGACACTACAAGGTTGTTTCAACTCTTCAATTTACCATACTTTAGTAAACCCATGGAGGCAGGTCAATTTCTTCTTTCATGCATCCATGAGGAATATATTTACTTTATTGAGTGTAGTATTAATATCATGCCTAAGAGGATAAAAAAGTTCATGAGATTACAATGCTCAGGGTTGAGCCTAATTGATGACTTGACAGACACTAAGGAGGTCCAAAAGACCACCACGATGCTCATGTATCATAAGTAGGGCCATGTCATGCACATCAAAAACCTATAGGATCCCACCCTCTAGGTTGTGGTGTGGATCATCATGACCAAGATCAGAGGGATCGATCATTGGAAAGAGGTTGACATAGTGCACCTCTATATTTCCCATCATGTCACACAGGGGCTAAAGTACAATTGGCTATGTACTTCACCTAGAACATTATTGAAGACATAGAGAGGACCCATTGGATGCCTAAATATAGGTTCCTATGGGGAGTAATCCTTCTCTTATTAGTTTTTGACATAATTGGTATGATAGATTATAGCTCAAGAGCACTGAAGTGGGTATACCCTCCCATGCACAAGTACCTCATTAAACACTACAAGGTGTTCACATGCCTCAATCACATCACCCCCTCATACAAGATCAAGATGAGGTATTGGTTTAATGGAATGAAGGGGACATTTGGGGATGAGTGGTGCATCCCGAAGGACTTGTCCCATTTAGCTATGGAGTAAGCATAGTTTGATGTGAAGCAACACTTCTCCCTTGTGCGTATCCAAATGAACCCATTCAGAGAGCTCTTTGTATGGATCAAGTTACTATACACCTTCTTGGTGTGATACTTCATATACTCCAAGAATTGGATTTATGACATGCAGCCTATCATCCTATAGGCTAAGAGAATAGAATCAAAGATTCACACTCTCTGTAAAATGTTTATCTATCTAGGCAAAAAGGCCCATACAAAGAAGAGGGAGATGGACCTGACCAACATCAAGGTCAAGCAGATGATGGTGGGGGAACAAATTCACAACTTGTTTTACATGTTGTGCCCATAAAAGGATCCACAAGGTGGGGACCCCAAGGAGAAACTTTCATCAGCACCACCCTTGAAGAAGAAAAAGCAATTGGATGTGGGTGTTAGCACAAGTGGGCATTAGGTAGCACAAAAAATGGTAGAAAACTATAGAATCACCATGACATACCCCTCCACCATCTAGAACCATACCACCCCATCCATCTACACCACCTCCACCTCGCCCTTCACCTTCTCCACCTCATCCATCTTATCCCCTCCCCACACATCTTCATATCCTTTGTGGTCTTCACCACCATGCCCTTCATCTCCCTAGCCTACTCCTACTCTTTCTCTTCCACCTTCTCCACCTCCACCTCCACCTTCTCCACAATTTCCTTCTCTCCCTAAATTAAATCCACCACCATCTCCCCCAAGTGATTTTACTTCAAGATATGCGTAGAAATAACCCCTAAGATAAGTGCCCCAGTAGGAAATTCTTGACGTACACGTTCATAGCTTGGGTTTTGATTTTAAGAAAACTCCATCTCTGGTGTGGGAGGAAAGAGTCTCCTCTAATGATTCAATGCTTGATGTTGAACCACTATATGGTGAGGAGGGGGATGATGATGAATTGAGTGAGATGGATTTTGGTAGCCATGAGAAGGTCGAGCTTGAGTGTGACCTTAGTAAATGGAAGGGATCGATAGAGACCATAAAAGAGCATGGCGATGATGCAATTGGCAATGCGTATAAGCAATGTCAGTTTGGCTTTCAAGATAAGATGCTCTATCTTTGGCTACACTTCATTCACAATGAGGCAACCTTAGAAATAAGGAATCAAGTGTCCTTCCTATTAGATATGTACAATAATGAGTGTGAGTTCAAACTCCCCCAAGGTAGCCTTCCCTTTGGTCCATATGCTCTAGCATTACCAAAACCTCTGTGGTTAGATCCATAAAAGATCTATTTTATTATTGCAAGCACTTCTTTTTTGAAGCTGGGCATGGAGATCACATGCCAAAATATTTTATTGCATTGATTGATGAAAGGAAACATACCAATATTGTGGGCATGTAAAATAAAAAAGTCACACAAAAACAAGCGCTCATTGAGGAAATGGCCACATTGAAGCAGTAGATCCAAGAGGCCATAGGGGAAAAAGTAAGGATCTTAAACCTCTATAAAATAATTTTAAATGAAGAACAAATGCCATTAGATGGTATACCTTTTGATGGGGATGCCATAAAAAATCTAGAGACCTTGGTAGAACTTTTTCTCAAACATTACAAGGAGCAACCTGCACCAAAACATGAGGGATTGGAGTTAGCTGAACAGTTCACCATGACTGTCAAAATATGAAAGCACACTATAGAGAGGGTTTGGGAGGTTATACCCATTTTAGATGGAATTTTTGCATGGCTAGCATGCCCAAATAAAGTCTTAGAGGCTCGACTCCAAGCTAAATAAGCCCAGAGATAGTAGCTGGCTAATGTTGCACTCTTAATAAAAGACCACATTAAACACACCAAATCATTCAAGGATGTAGAGACGATGGAGGCTATAATTAATAAAAATCATCAATAGCTAAATGAAAAATTTTCATCCCTCTAAAGATAGGTTGATAAGGATTTTTCTGCACTTGAAGACATCTAGAAGGATGCCTTCACGTCCCTAGATGAACTAGTCAAAAACGCTGATGAGACCTCCATTGAACTCGAAGAGATAAAGAAATCAAAGGGGGACATGTAAGAAATAACTACAAAATTTATTGAGGCATTGTCACATTAGGAAAATCTAAAGAAGGAAATCGAGCAGTCAGGGCTCTAATTTTTGATGGGAGATGCTAGTGCGACTTAGTCTAGGATGAACTAAGAGCATAGTGTGGGGTGATGTTAGCCCCAAAAATTTAGCTAAGTTTTGTCTAATTTTGGTGTAGAACTAACATGGTGTTGAAGGACCATGGCACGTAGCTAATAGGCATAGAGTGCTATGGAATATAACCTATGGGGTGTAAGAAGATAACATCACAAAGGAACCAGTGCGAGAGGACCCAATCAGAGGGGAATGAGTCATGAGAAACCCTAGGACATAAGACTCAAAATAGAAGCAAAAGACTAGGGGAGTGTGTGGGAAGCGAGAGAAGTTAAAATAAAGGTTCATATGGGTCACCCCGACCCTATTAATAGGAAGTTTTGCACCAACCCACAAGGAGAGGAATACATGGCAGTAAAGATATAACATAAAGTGAGGATATAGGGGCACATAGGCCCAAGTCTTTAAGAAAAACTAATTATTGAGTGCCATGAATCTTAGTCTATTGAGAGTGCCAATTCTTCATGTCATTAATGATTGTAAACACTTAGTCAAGGCAAAACAAGTATAAATATTCATGTTGTAAAGTACTATGGAGATAGATTTTGGGATGAATTTGTGATGAACTTTTACCTTTCTAATGATTAAGCTTAATATGAGATTTCAAGTTTTATCAATTTCTTGTGTTTTATGATGAAAAATGTTGTGTGAGTTAAGTGATTAGACTTAAATATGATTTTTACCCTATCTTTCTTTCCTTTTCTAAGTAACTAATGCTAATATAAGATGACAATATTTTGTGTAGTGATAATAATCAAACCTAGATATTAAAGGATCAAGGTAGTCTATCTTTGCATTTATATAGTCCCTATTTAATTTGCATAAAGACAAGGATATGAACAAGTTATTAACACTGTGAAACAAAACCTATGGGAACTAGTCTTTTGTTGTATGCTTTGAATGAGCATGCAAAACCTAAATCTTGGGTGAAAGGGTCATCACACTAGCTCATTGGGCTAGACTTCAGCTTCAAAGCTAAAATTATCAAGAAACCCCAACATGTGATGAAGATGTATTTAGTTTTTTTAATTGCTTTAATACCCAAATAATGATGAAGGTAACATAAATCTATCATTTATAAAAAAATCATCAATTTTGCTTTGATTTTTGTAGTGCGATTTTCATTATTTCTTGTGATGAGTAAATAATTCACATATACAACTAGAAATACAATTATTTTGAAAACGATGTTTGCATATTCAAATTCAAAACACTTAAAATTCATGCTCAAGAGACCTTCTTAGTGAGCTTTACATACCATGTTCTTGAGGCTTGTTTCAATCCATACATTGATCTTACCAACTTGTACATCTTGTGTTCTTAATTGTCAACTACAAAACCTTATGGCTGATTCATGTAGAGTGTTTCTTTGAGATCACCATTTAGAAAAACAATTTTCATGTCCATCTACTGAACTTTCTATTTTTTTTTCTCTTCTAAAGCCAACAAAGCCCAAATAGTAGTTCATTTATTTGTTGGTGTAAATGTCTCATATAGTCTACCTCTTTTTTTAGAAAATCTCTTTGTGACAAGCATTTCTTTGTGTTTTTCAAGTGAGCTATTTGATTTGTATTTGTTTTGAAATACTCACAACTAATGGGTTTAAATATGATTATAAGATCAAACTGTCAAGTTCCACTTTTGACCAAAGCATCATATTCATTTTTCATTGCTTTCCTCCTTACATCAATATTTTCAATATGTTTGAAGGAAGTAGGTTGTAAATCAAAAGCAACATTGATTTCTTCTTTTGGGTAGTCATCCAAGGTAATATTTTTTTATCTTACCTTAAATTTATTATATGAACTTTTTTAATTGATGTATGAGTGTATGTTCATTTTGAGTGCCTATTTTCCCACCTCATCAAATTTGACATCTTTGAATGTCTGTATAGCCTATTTTGGCATCTTTTTTATGAGTTTCTTGTTGATTAATTGATCCCTCATTTTATTGATTTGAAGCTCATTCATTTTATGACATATGACTACCTTCCAATGAAGTTTCATTTCCATAGGGGCAGTGTCATTTCTAATTATATGAGTCAATAGAGATTCAATTGTTTCATAATTATAAGTCCCCCTTCATTGTTTAGAAAAATTATATCAATCTCCTTGAAAACATCATATTTTGCATATTTTTCAAGTCAATTTAATTATCAACTTATGCTGGTTATGCCCCGTATGGTTTCACAAAAGACAATGTCTCTTGCGATGAGAAATTTATTATTTTTCTCATCATATAATTGTATGGCTTTGAGGATTTTGAATATTCCAAAAGAATTCATTTTTTTATTCTTATGATCCCATTTACTCCTTGTCTCTTTGGAAATCAATGTATAGTATGTGGTTCTAAAATCATAAATATGTCATGCTAAAGGAAGATGAACACACCAAATTTCATATGGAGTCTTTAAGGGCTAATAATGGTGACCTTTTACAAAGATACATTATTGTTTGATTTGTTTCTGCTCAAAAATACAAATTTATCTCTTTAAAATACAACATTGATTGAATCATATTCATCCTCTTTACTAATCCATCTTTTTTAGGAGTGCAAGGGACTTTGAAATGGTGTTTGATCCTATTTTCCTTTAGATAGTATTCATACACATTTGGTGTGAATTCACCACCATTGTGATTCCTAAGTGTCCCAAAGTAGGATTCAACTTTATTTTCAACCATTGATTGAAACCTTTAAATTTTTTCAAAGGTTTCTAATATTTCTCTTCAAAAAGTAGATCCAAGTCATTTTTCTATAGTGATCAATGAACAACATGAAATACTTATGACCAATAGTGGAGATAATTAGAAAATAACACAAATCCGAGTTAATCAATTGTAATTTTATGTTAGCTTTCCATTCTAACTTTTGGAATGGATCTTTTTCGTGTTTAGCCAATATGTAAGCTTCACACTTTTTAATATTTTAAGGCAAAGTTGGTAGACCTACAACACCATTATTTTGCATTGTTTGAATGTTGTCATAGTGAGGATGCCTAAATATTTCATGTCAGAGAAGACTTTCTAGCATTCCTTCTTCAACAAGATGAGTAAAATTTATTGAAACAAAATGCTCACCTCTAAGTTTTAGTAATATTCTTTCTTCAAATCTATTCAGAACATCTACATTATCATATTTTCTTATGATCTTTACCTCTCCATCATCTAGTAGAATTGAGTGGCCTAATTGATGAATGAGAATGAGGGACAAAAAGTTACATTTTAGTTGAGGAAGGTATAAGACATTGAAAATAATGAAATCTTGATGTCCTTGTGACTTGAGTAAAATTATTCCTTTTTCTTGAGGTTGTAAACTTGTTTTAGCTGTTAAATGTATTGGACCACAAATTTATTCATGAAATACCTCAAATATGTTTCTTTTGAAAGTCATATGTTTCATGGCACCAATGTCTAAGATCTGAACATTATCCTAGGTTGAGTTTACTGATGCATTATTTTATTCATCTAAAATAGAAAGCACACATTCACTTGAAAATTGTGTTGAGTCTAGTTTTGAGTTTTATTTTATTTTTATTTTTGTTTGTGATAGACTTTAAATTAGTCCCATAATGTTTTGCATTCATGAACCTCATGGCTCCCTTTTCTTCAACAACATTTGCAAAACAAATTTTGTTTGTTGTTTTGTTTTTCTTGATGTTGACCATTGTTTTTTTATAGCTTTGTCATCGTACCTTTTTTTTTTTCTTTTCTTTTTTCATTTCTAACATTCTTGGAAGAATTTATTTTTTGATTAGCATAGAAAATATTTTCTCCAATAGACTCAATCTTTCTTCCAAAGATTTGTCCTCTCTCAGCCATCTTCTCAACCAGTTGATCAAAATTAATAGTCTTCAATAAATAGTTTTCTTGCAAAGACTCCAAGTAGGTTAATTATGTAGGAAGAAGATATTTTTTAAAGGTATTCATGTATATATCAATATTTACACCAAAAACATCAAAATCATATTTGATAGTTAATATTTTTGAATCCAAACTCATGAAATCATTATTCTTCAATTCAAAGTTGAACAATTACAATTATATGAAGTCCAATTCTAATCGAGAATCATATAAGTCCTATAATTTGAATAGTACATCACAAGGTGTGTTGCACCCTTATAATGATGAAAGACTTCACCATCAATTGAGGTCCTTATCAAGGCCAATGTATTTAAATAATTATGAACTTCTATGTTTGTGCTTTTGCCTTTGCTATTGGCTCTTCTGGTTGTAGGTCACCATCACAAATATTGAACCACAAGTCATTGAAAATGAGTGTATTCTATACATGTCTTGACTATTTTAGTAAGGTGTCCTTCCTAGTTAGCATTGTGCCAATAATTTTTTTTTATTGAGTGATTTTTTATTAAGAGAGATGGATTGGTTTCGTATTACTCCAACATGTTTTTTTTTTCTATATACCACTAGTCCTATCTACCAAACCTCTGAATATGTTCTTTCTTCCTATATATCTGTTGGGATGTGGAAAAAGCTCATCATTTTGATATACTCAATGGTATGTGAAAGAGATGTTAAAGCACAAGAGAGTAGAATGATATGTGGTACTTTGGTAGTACGTGAAAAATATTCATTCTATTTATGACCCTTACTTAGAGATAAATCCTTATGTGGGTGTATGTTCTCTATATATTTAGATTTTATTGTTTTTAGGGTTTATGCCTAGAAATGGAGATGAATGAGTAATAGAGGGATAATGCAAAATGAAATCTATCCTTACTTCTCCTTGGAGATTTGTAGGGACGATGCCATAAATGACATTGTTGTAGCTATGTTAGGTTATAGATGCAATAGTTTTAGCATGATGACATTACTCTTAAAAGTAATATAGATGCATCATTAATATCAAACACTACAATTGCTAGGTTTCATAATTTACTTTATTTTTCAAAATCGAAATGGTTTGTGTGTGCATGCGCACACACACACACATATAATTCCCTTATTTAGGAAACTCCTCCAATAAAAAAATATACTTTTATTTTGAAAAAAAAAGCATAAAAGTTTTAAAAATCAAACTTATATTTACTTTTTTTGAATAATGTCTTCTTAACATCCCACATGGCTTTTGCTCTGAATGGGAATGGAATTAGGAAGGGTGAATGGTGAAGTGGAGATAATGGAAAAAAGAGAAAAGTTTGAGTTGCAACCTCTGATGCCACTTTTACACCTCTAACGCCTCAGACAAAGATGAACAATTAATCTTCAATGCCTTTAAAAAAATGCTAAAATAACCAAACATTGTAGCCAACAATGTTTTTAGCAAGTAACACCTATACAATGCTTCATGGAAGACGTAGCAAGTGGAACATCATTGCCAAAAATGAATTTGCTTAACTTCAATGCCTCAGTCCAACAACTGATATTGAAAATTTATGACTAATTTTGAATGACCCAATGGGCAGGTTCGATTATTGCAGGTTGAAACCCTAAATAGAAGAGAAAGGTGCAGGCTGACTGGTGCTAGAATGGAATGACACAACCAATGCTATTCTAAAATTGAAACAACACCTTTACACATGCATATACTATGCAGAAATAATAATCTATCCGATCTCTACAATTGAGAAGGAGGAGGATGGAATAAAAAATTCTTGTGTGTATCACTCAGGTTGAAACTTACATTTGACACAAAATGAAAGATGTAAAATTAAATGAAAAACTATGTGCTCTAATACCAATGTCTAGTTAAGGAATTGACATACAAAAATAAATTTTATCGGTGCAAACAAAATTTGCATTACATTTTTAAAATGAGAATAAAGATTACAATTTATAATTAAAGTGTTATTTCAATACATTTTCTAAGATGACTATTTACATGCTAGTATGAGACAAAATCAATCTTACATCTAAGAATAAAAAAATATTATATATAATAATATTACAAAATGGTGCTTGCCATCACTTCAAAAAATGATTAAGAAAGTCATAGGCATAATAAGGAAAATGTGGTGTAGAAATGAAAATGTGAGAGCAGTGTAAAAAATCATTATAAGCAAATTGTCCAAAGGAGAGGGTTTACCATAATATTCTCTGTAAATACTAAAAAGAAATATAGAACTATATGTATAAATATAATCATGTAAAATATAAAATATTCAATTAGTTGTTATTTTTTAAATCTATAAATAAAATTAAAAATTAATTTATTTAAAAAAAAGCTTACCATATACATCCTTCCATTCAACATAAAATGTGTCTAATTTGTTTATATGGGTGTTAAAAAAGTGTAACCCCCTTTTTAACAGAAGCACAAACCACCCCATGAAAATCACCCTGCACCACAAAAAATAGGGGTTGGAACCCCCTCATGGGACCTCATCCTAAGCTTTCGATTAAATTTGATTGTATGAATATTTATATATATTTTTAGTTATAAAATATAATTAATTTTTTTTTTAAATATATTAAATATGAAGTAAAGATTTAAATAGATTTACAAAAATTATATATATATATATATATATAATTTATTATTTCCTTTTTCAATTAATATTTAAAAGATAATGTTTAAAAATTATAATAATGTAAATTTCATGATATATAAAATGTACTGTTAAATTTAATCCCTATATTATATACCCATCTCGATCGACTGTCAATTTAATCCCTGTATTACATGCCCATCTCAACTATAAATCTTTGATAATTTATCGACTAAATTTCAACCTGATTTTACATCCAATGCTAGAATTTACAAAGTATTTCAAAGTTTCAAGTAATTATAACTACTTTTTAAATATGATAATGATAGTTGACATGAAAAAACATAAATTAAATGTTAAAATGACTTGCATGTTCTAAATTTAATAATTCATATCTATATAAATAAATTTAATCATTACATATATATTAATTTTCAAATTTAATTTTAAATGTTTTTTAATTTTAATAAATTAAATATTATATATCAGTGAAATATAAACATGTTTTTTTATCAATAAAATGTTAAAAAAATAGAAAATAAGAATGAGGGTATTTGAAATTTGGGTATATTGTTCTCTTGGACACCCTGGCACATTTTTGATAGCAGCTATTAAGGTTCAAGGCCTTACGACGGCAACTTGTCCTGTAAATTTAAGTTATCTTCTTTAACTAGATGAACTTCAATGTTTAGGAGTTAATCTTAATCCATAGATAGGTTTTCGACGAGTTTTCTCCAGTTTTTATTAGACCAACAAGGCCTCCTAGATTCTATATAATTATAGTCACTAGATGTGCATTGAGGTCTATTACATTTGGCATACAAGCAATTCAAGTTCAAGTCTTCAAAGCAAAATCTCTTTGCAGTAATAATTATTCTAGGATGAACATGCAAGTTTGAAACTTTGCCAAGTGCAAAGGGCAACCCATGCTACATCCAACTCCATTATTGTGGCCAGGAATTTTTTTAAGAAACTTAATTGATAACAATTTTATCATTTACCAGCCCAAAAAATCTTCACGAGGGAACCAGAACTTGAAGAAAACACTATACAACAACCTCTCGCTTGCGATCTCGAGCTTATCTATAGTTGTTGAGTGTAAACAATGGAATGCCATTGCCCCACAGGGCTGCACCTCTTTAAACTCTGAAGTTTTTTGTTTTGGATTATTTTATACATAAAACGTTCTCTGCATTGAAGGGGGATATAAATATGCAAGAAAAATACTAAGAATTAACAAAACCACAATTTTTACCAGAAAAAACTCTCTTCTTGAAAACAACAATTAGCTCTTCTTGAAAACAACAATTAGCAAGGATGCCAACACTTGAAAGAATACAAAAATTAGAGGAAATATTTTAGATCTCTGCTGTCACAAGTTCCCTTCCCCTACTAGTAAGAAACAATGTTTTCTGCAGATCCAAAGGTATTGGTGAACGATGAAGGAAATGACAAGTTCCCTTCCCCCACTAGTAATATATGATGGGAGCTTGATATGCCTCTCTAAAGAGGGTTCTCTCGATATATATTTTCAGATCAAAATATATGGATATTGCATGGTGAATATGGATACAAGAGAGAGTCCAATGTTTCTATACTAGCCATCAACACACAAGAGGGTGGCACAATCATGTTGACAGTCACCAACCAAGTGCCCTACAAATCACATTAAAATAGAGCATGGAATGAGGGAGCAGCTCACTTTCTGGGCTGATGGATCAAGATTCGTCATAACATCTAACATCAAGTAGTTTGGAGCATAATAAATGGAGTAATTGTTATCTATCCTAAGGCAGGAGCTTCATTCTCATTCTGGTTTCCACAAAAGGAGCACATGCTTATACTAGGAGAATGATAGGGTACTAATATTTTGAATATTGATATAGTAGTCAACACTTCTGGTGGAGGTCCTCTCCTCTTTGATGCTTACCTCACGAGTAGTCACCCTAGACCAGCCTGCAACTGTTCTGCTCAAGATGTTTGAATCCTGGACAATACTAATGCTGAAGGGAAAAACATACATGATACAGATGATCGAAACTGCTTTCAATGTTGAACACTTCTTAGCTATTGCCAAGGATAAGATAAAATATTAGCATTGGATTAGTGTAGATTGATCCTAATGAGGAACAAAAAAAATTAAGTAGTCAAGGTAAGCTGATTCTCCCTAGATCATTGAGAAGTGGCATATTATTTTATTCTCTTAACACATTCATAACATGTAGTTAAAATCAGATCCAACTTTGTTGAAAAATGGCAAGGAAATGTATAATTATGGTATGTTGTACTCGTCGTCTGTGATTGAGGCTGTTGCAAATTAGGGCTGACCAGTAATCTTATACTTTTATCTTTAATTTGATATCGAGGTCATATTTTAATATTTAGCCTATGTCGTAGTACTGGGAGTTGTTTTCTCTTCAAGGTGCACGGAGGTGAGCAAATGAGCCTTTAACTCATTTTTGCAAAAACAAATAGGAGAGTGCCTCACCTCACCTGGAAGGTGAACAGAGAAAGTCATTCCATGTTTAATTTGTTTGTTTAAAAAGACAATACCAATCTTCTTATATTGCTTTCATTGCATTTAATTTAATTTATGTCACTACTGCAGCTGATTGAGCATTATTTGTTAACCAAAAGAAGCAGAAGTGCATCTTTTGAGGCCGATACTCACATTTTATGTTGGGGCCATTGTAAATCAAAGAACCATCTCACAGATCAAAGTAGATGTGTACTACCATTTAAGTTGTTAATGTCTAAAAACCTTAAATGTGGGAGCATGTTATATGAAAGTTGAACATGAAAAGAAGCAAACTATACCTTTTGAATTATCGTTGGATTGTCAATGCTAACTAAATCTGAGTTGTCAATGCTAACTAAATCTGAGTTATGTAATGAATATTTGAGTTGACCATTGGCAGTCCATGCAGTCTTGCATGTGTTACAGTGTCAGCCAGGGTCCTATTTTCTGTCATATTGTACTTTGACAACTTTTTTCAGTTGTCAATAGGTATCGGATAGAGGTACTAAACTCAGTAATGATGATCGAAATGGAATGAATGCAATAAACACTTAACAGAGAACATTGAAGTATAGAATCATCACATTCACATATTTACAATATAAAGAAGTATTCATCTATAATTATCATGATATATAATAAAATTCAGGCCTGAATATGATGCATACAGATGGAAAACGATATCAAGTCCAATACAACCAACTCACATGCTCCGCCAAATAGCTGCAACAGTGGGGAACAACCACCATCAAGAACTAATACTCAACTAAATTTTAAAGTAACCACCCATAATCCAAGTACATTATTGCACAACATGACTCCTTTGACTTCACTTTATTCTCAAATTACCTAGTAATTGTATACACCATGATAATGGATTCCATCCTACGTTGGACTTGCCATGAATTTTGTTTGTTTCTGGATTATCCCTCTCTGCCTATTCAGTAAGTACTTCCTAGCTTCCCTTTGACTTTTGTCCTACACTATTCTCCTTCTAGTAGAAGGAGGTGGTCTGTACCCATGACAATACCCTCTCCTCGACTTTGTTGGTCTCAATTTTTTTCCCTCGATCTACCTTATGATATAAGCAATATATGCAGGCTCTTCCTCTGGGTTGTGACTGGGTATTGTACCTTTCCAGTATAGTAGTTATTTTGTCATTGGTCTTGTTGTCCACTTCTGATGTAGAACCTGTATTCCAAACTCCCCTATTTATCATAGGAAAAATGACTTCATTCTTTCCTCTTATTGGAAATATTCTTCTTACTTCATGATTGCTGAAGTTTTTTTTAAAATTGAACTAACTCTCTAACATCCTCATTAAACTATTTTTTTCTAAACAAAGCTTATTTTTTTTACTTTCTAAATAGATATTTAATTTTCTTTCTGTTATATCCTAAAAATAGATAATTATTTCTATCCTAAAAATTTAAAATAGCTCAAAAGCATATCCCATTTTTCCTTCACCCAAATTCTATATCTTCATCACATAGACCTGAAATCTTTGTCAAAAGGCTAGTCTAAAATTAGTCCAGTTCGATTTAGCTAGGGATGCCTTGCATCATTCTTTTAGCTTTGTTTAAGCACTATCTTGACTACAGTCCACTCTTTGAGATGAGTGCACATCAGATCACAATCAAAGCTTAAAATCTTTAGTCCAGATACAATAAAGTTAATGGACTCCTGTCCGATAATTATGGAAAAAGTTACAACCGAAAGAATAGATATACACACAAGAAACCATTTCCTCATTCACCAGCTTATATTCTTCCTACAGCTATAGTAGAACTTTAACAAAATCAGATTCAGTGGTGTCCTTGTCTAACACTCTTTGTCAAAGCTCTCCAGTTATATATATATATATATATATATATATATATAAAGCGAAGACCTTACACATGGCATCATCTAGAGTCCAGACCCAAAATGCATGAATTCAAAGGGGATTGAAATTTGAACAGCATAAACCTATGGCAGGTGATCCATCAAGTTAAATGCATGAGGATCATTTGGAATTTCTTCTCGTTCTTCTACCATGCCTGTTACTAGTTCAAAAAGGCTCTTGGAAACTTCCAATAAATGTTTAATAGTTTTAATTACCAACAAATGATTAATGATAAAATTGTCCTTTAATAATTGCGCAAATTCAAAAAAATTGGATGTGGAATTGCTAATGTATTAGTAATCTACTTCCCTGTTTGGAAGCATATAGTTGAATAAATGGAATGATTGATTGGTTACTGTCATGTATTGGAGAATTTGGAATAATTACTTAAAACGAAATAATGAAGGGATGATTATGTATGCTGCTAAATATGCTTGGAGTTTCTATATAAAAGGAAACTTAAATAATTATGTTTGGGTTGAGATCTCCCCTAGCCCCTCACCCCAACCCAAAAGAACATAAGCCAAAGCTACTAAATACCTTGTCCCTATAACTATTTCATGTTCATATACTATATTCTAATTTTATCATTTAACTTTCTTCATTTTAGAAATGCACATATTTATAAACAAGAAAATAGGGAGGATTTGACCGCATAGAAGTTTGAAAAACGACAAAAATGAGTTTGAAAAATGATTTCATAATTTATGGTAATAGGCAAACAAGTTAACTGATATGGAAGGAAAATACATGTATACTTGTTACCAACGATTGAATATGAAATATATATATTTTAACATTAATGTATGTGATTATTACCACCATATTATTGAATATAAAAAATATATATTTTAATTTTTAACAATAATGTATGTGATTATTATTACTCTTAAGATAAATAAAGCGATTCTATTTTATTTCCTCTTTTTCTGATACGGGCAACAATTTAGGCGACAATTCGGGTAATAGTTCCACCCCAATTGATGACAGAATTTATGGGAGCCATAACTTTTGCACCGTAGCTCCAATTGACTCGCCGTTTAAACCATTGGAAAGCTAAGAATGAGGAGAACGTCGTGAGATAGCATGTAGTTTCACTTGATGAAGTTTGACCCACGAAAATCCAATGGAAGTGCCCCAAATTTCAATTTTAGTAGTGCAGTCAAAAAATAGTAAGTTTCTAAATATAGTAATTCTTCGAATTCTGTATTGTTTTAAATTTTGGAAGTTGAACCACTTAATCTCCCTCAAGATTGGTGACCTTACACATCCTCCCCATGCTTTCAAAATGTGTATAAATGAAGAGGTAACCTGAAATGTAAAGACAAACATCTCTTCCCAAAGATAAGCATATATTTGTATTGCGATCTTGAGTAATACTACATCTCTTCTTAGAGAATTCATTGTTACTGTGTTATTTCTATGCTATTGAAATATTTATCAACCAGAACTTCAGAGTTTTGGATCATCTTCCTTCATTTTTCTGTGCAATTTAAAGCATTCTTTGCACATTAAATAAAACTCACATACACTGCATTGATGGAATGATAACAGCCCCTTCTTGTAGCATATGTTGCAGTTTGGGGATGATATTGCATCACAGTAGACTTTTAGTAAAACATGTTGGGAATTATGTTTTGGATGAACAATCCCCTCTTTCCATCTTGACTCCAACACTTGAATCAATCCCTGGGTTTTAATATCTCTTAGCAAATCCTCCTCAGCCTTACCACCCTGGCATAGTACCTCTACTACTTCCTTACCCTTCCCACTCACCACCTCCCCATTTTCATCCAGCACCAATACCCTCAACTCCATGTCTCTCTTTCTTCAATGGTCTACACTTGAAAGACCCAGAACCAATCTTCTCACTTTCATTACCTTCTCATGGGTTCCCATTCTAGTCAAATCATTAAACAGATACCCAACACGCTGCCAAAGTTTGTATACATCAGGGAATGAGAGGTTTTCAATTGTGGTGGACAACATCTCGTTTCTCTTCATCTCATGTATAATTTCTTGTCCCTCGACATTATCATACACATACGGAGCCTTCCCAACACAGAGGATAGGTAAGTTGCATTCCAGTTTTGTCAATGCAAGCTTCAACTTAGGAGAAAATTGTAACATGTGGTAAGGCCAACCCACGCATAACAAAATTGTTTCTCCATGACAAATGGCCTCCTTTACCTGTAGTCACAACCAAAAATTCTATTAAGCAATAAACAAGCAAAATCATGTTAAAATTCTTCATTTACACGATCTTTCAACCAAGGGAATCATGGCTGATTTGAACTCACCTTCCTTTGTGTTAATTTTAAATTTTGGAATACAAATTCCAAACTGGATTGACAATTAAAGTTCAGTTCCTCCCATTCTGCTTTTATGAGTTCTTCTTCACGACCTTGAGAAAACAGGTAGGCCTCAAGCCCCCACCTTTCTATCATCGGTAGTGCATTTCTGGAGGAAATTCTTCCTTTTGTATCCACCACCAGTACTCTATCTTCGAAACCAGCCAAAGACCTTAATGATTTCTGATTTATCAACCAGGGATCTGGGACCACTGGCCATAGAGCATTTGTAGCACCTCTTTCATAGTGACGCCATGCATTTCCCTCGGTACCTGCCGCCACTGCTCTTGGTATCCAAACAACCTCGGCTAGAGACTTTTGTCTCTCCTGCATCTTGCAATACATATCTTCCACTGCTGAAGTCTGAATCTTAGGTATGTCAAGCTCTGTGATGAATAGTAATACCAATTTTCCTTTTAAATCATTTACTTTGACCTACAATTATCATTAAAAATAAACTTAGCCACACAAATCTTTGTTAGTAATTTTATTCAGAATAATATTTGAACTGAAAACAACTAAAAACACACACCTGTTCCCTGTTGTTAAGCAGAAGAAAATCTGTTTCCAGCAATGTTCTCAGCAATTCAATATTGCTCTCTCTCTGAGTTTTTGTCAGGAAGGACACTTCATCCAATGCATAAGAGACGTCTTCCCACATGGACCCACATTTTATACCCTTTTTTCTTACACCACATGGGATATGGAAGATGCCACTTTTACTAAACGAAAAACCATACCTGCCAAAAGCACAGTAAGAAGTGTCTCCTAATTCATCCAATCCCAATTTATAAAAGAACGAATTAACTTGGTGGTTATTAGGTGTGTAAGCCAAAGTTCTGTCCACCAACTCAGATGGCAATGCACTGAATTTTTCGCCCACATATATGATTTGCATTGCTGTACAGTTAGATTCCAGCAGCTGCAGATATTTTTCTAATGAATCCCACTTAGTCTCCTTAGAATCAGCATGAATGATCAAGATGAATGGAGTGTTTGATGGAAGGGAGGATGAATAGAAGGGGCGTTGATCAGGGTGTATGAAAAACCCTTCCTCATGGAATGACTTTGAAATTGCAGCTTTTAACATCAAAGCGGTAAATCCTTTTTCTGTTTCCTGCAATGTACCAATGTAGCATAATAAGAAATAGAACGGGATGATATTTTATAATTTATTAAAATCATAAGCATCATGAAAGAAATCAAATAGTCTCATTATTTTCTTAATAATTATTTGCTGCCTCCATATAGTGGGAAAAACTAGCAGATTTGACCTGCAAAGAGCCTGTTACCACCAAAAAGTGATGTTCTTTTTCCCATTGCATTTCCATCCACCGCTCAATCATCCTTCCACTTCCTCTAATGTCTATCCGCCACAAACTCCGGATATTATCTACACAATCCATCCATTTTCCATCCAACATATTACAATTTGAGAGTTCCAATCTTACTACTGATGGGAGACGATGGAAGTCCTCACAAAGCTTCTCTAATTTAGAGCAGCTGGATAGATCTAAATATTCCAAGCAACCAAGCTCACCAAAACAATTGGGAAGTTTCAATAAACTATTGCATCTGGACAATGACAGCATTTTTAAAGCTCCAAGGCAATGGAAGCCACCGCACAATTCCTCTAAATTAACACAATCTGATAATTTCAACTCCTCTAAGCAACTCAGTTTACCAAAACCTTCAGGTAACCTTGCTAGGTTCCTGCAACCAGACATGTCTAATTTTTTTTAACGCTTGCAGGCAATGAAAATCACTTAATGTTCTTCAACTTGCGAGGCAATGGAAGTCACTACACAGTTCTTGTAAGGCTTCACATCTTGCTAAATGTACCGGGAAGCATCTCTAAACTAAGACAATTATGCAAAGAAATACTTTTCTTCATCGTAAAAAGTTTGATAAGATCTTCTGACACTTTTGTCAAATTTGAGCAGCCATCAAATGATATTTTGGATCTCGACAAGCAATTCAATTCTCCTAGGCTGTTGGGAAGGTTTCTCAGTTTCATACATCCCCCTAAGTCTAAATAAGTCAAGGATGGTAAATTTCCAAGCCTTTCAGGGAGTCGAAGCAAACTGGAGCAACCAATTAAATTCAGTGACCATAATGAAAAAAGCTTCTCAAAATTGAAGGGAAGCTCTTGCAAGCTAGAACAGCACTGCAAACTAAGCCAGGTTAGAGCGCTCAATTCAGAAAATCCTGCTGGCAACTGTTTCAAATTAATACAAAAACTCAAATCTAACTCTATCAAAGATTTGAGCTTCACCAACGATTCTGGTAATTCTTTCAGACCTTTACAACAAGACAGTTTTAGCTTTTGTAAATTGTATACTTTCAATAAACTTTTGGGGATTGCTGTAATATGGCAACTACACAACCAGCTGTTTTAATTGAAGAAATTAAGAAAGCAGAAAAACAAGAACTTAAACAAGAAAACAAGAACAGAAACTGATTGCTACTGCAATTTCTTCAAATAAGAATTTTTATTGATCTTCTTTTTTTCTTGCTTACAATGTTGCGCCCAAGGTGTCTTTATATAGAATTTGAATCCAAAAATAACTGAAACTAAACTGATTACTTAACTGATCCTTAACTAATCTTCTAACTGCTTAACTAACTGATTGTTAACTGCTTGAACTGACTGATTTATAACTGTCAGTTAACTGCTGTGCATGCATGCATAGAAGGGAGGTGGAACAAGCAATTAAGTTGTGGATGGAGAAATTATCTCCAGTTAATCTTGAGTTTCTAACACTCCCCCTTAATTTCTACCACTAAAAACTTTAGCATTTACAATGTCTAAATTTTGTCTTAAATAATCAAATGTCTCCTTTGCTAATGCATTTGTGAATATATCTGCCAATTAATCTTCAGATCTGTAAGATTTCAGATGGATTTCTCCATTGTTCACTAACTCTCTGATAAAGTGAAATCTTGTATCAATGTGCTTGCTCCTCTTGTGAAAAACATGATTTTTTGCTAATGCGATCGCTGATTTGTTGTCACAAAAGATTGGTGTTGACTCCTTCTATGCTTGTAATAAATCTTTCAATATTATTCTCATCCAAGTTGCTTAACATGCTGTTGATGTGGCTGCTACATACTCTGTTTCAGCTGATGAAAGTGTCACTATAGGTTGCTTTTTGGATGCCCATGTGACCACACATGTGCCTAAAAGAAAGGCATGTCTAGAAGTATTCTTCCTGTCATCAATGCTACCTGTAAAATCACTATTAGTAAAACCAATTAAACTAAAATCGTTAGTTGTGGAATATAAAATTCTATATTCTATAGTTCCTGCCATATATCTCAATATTTTTTTTCCAACTTGTCAATGTGAGTCTTTCGGTGACTCCATGAATCTAGAGATTAAACTGACCCCATACATAATATCTGGTCTTATAGCTATAAGATACATCAAACTGCCAACTAATCTTTTGAATGTTGTAGAATCAACATTAGACCATTGGTCTTCTTTGCTAAGTTTGGTCCCTGTAGCAACTGGTGTAGGTGCTAGTTTACAATTCAGCATCTTAAATCTCCTTAACACATCCTTTGCATATTTTGTTTGACAAATAAATTTTTTTTTATCTGATTGTACAACTTCTATGCCCAAAATATACTTCATTAATCCCAAATCTGTCATTTCAAATTCTTTCTTCATTGCTGATTTAAATGTGTCTACAGACAAATTTTCAATGAAAATCAAATCATCAACATACAAACACACAATTAAAATCTGACCTTCTTTGTTGATTTTTGTGTACAAAGTAGGCTCACTATTACTTCTATTGAATCCATTGTTTGTCATATATAAATCAATCCTGCTATACTATGCTCTTGGTGCTTGCTTGAAACTATAAAAGGCTTTCTTCAATCTATAGACTTTTTCTTCATGTCCTTGCACTTCATAACCTGTGGGTTGTTTCACATACACTTCATCTAGAAAACCATTCATAAAATCTGATTTGACATCCATTTGATATACATACCAATTATTTTGAGCAGCTATTCATAAAACCATTCTAACAGTATCCAGTCTAGCAACTGGAGTAAATGTTTCATTGTAATCAACTCCATGTTCTTGTGCAAAACCTTTTGCTACTAACCTTGTCTTGTGCTTTTCAACATTTCCATCTGCATCAAATTTAGTTTTATAAACCCATTTGACTTCTATACAATCCTTACCTTCAGGTAGATTAGTTAGATCCCATGTTTGATTTCTTTCAATAGCATTCATCTCTTTATCCATTGTTTTTATCCAATGTTCCTCATTAACTGCTTCTTCATAATACATAGGATCATGAGTGAAAAGAGCAAAATTTGAAACCAAATCTAATTTCTCTTCTTCTTGATTATAAATCTCATTCAAATTTCTCATTTTCTTACCTTTCAATCTTGATCTTAAAGTAGCAAGAGTTGGATCTGATTCATCACTTGTGAATTTGGAGTAGGGTGACATGCATGACTAGATGATTCACCTTGTTCAAACCTCCTAAGTGTTCTTATTGGAGTGCTTGTTCCTGCTTGTGGAGAGGATTGATCACCTTACAAATTTTTTTGTTCAGATACTTTTTCATTCTGTGGAATTGGTGCTCCAATTGTGATGGTGCTACCATCCCATGCTTCTGCTTCCTTAAATTCAACATCTTTGCTAATAATCACTTGCTTTGAAATAGGGTTATACAACTTATAAGCCTTTGATTCTTCACTATAGCCAATAAAAATGCATTTCTCACCTCTATCATCAAGTTTTCTTCTCAATTTAGATGGTATAAGAGAATATGCAATACAACCAGAAATTCTAAAATGATGTACACTATGTTTCTTACCACTCCATACTTCTTGTGGAATTTGATCTTTGACACTCTTTGTTGGGCTTCTATTCAGAATATATATTGCACATCTTACTGCTTCTGTCCAATAGTCATTTGACAAGTGTTTGGCCTTCAACATGCTTCTAGCCATCTCCATGATTGTTCTATTCTTCCTTTCTGCTACACCATTCTGTTGTGGTGGGTACCTTGTAGTCAATTGCCTTTTGATGCCATGATATCTGCAAAAATCTTGAAATTGATTAGACATATATTCACCTCCTCTATCTGATCTAAGTACTTTGATATAACGGCCACTCTGCTTTTCAACCATTGCCTTGAATTCTTTAAACTTTCCAAAAGCTTCAGACTTATTTTTGAGAAAATATATCCACGTCTTTCTGGTAAAGTCATCAATGAAGGTTAGAAAATAAATACTACCTCTAAATGATGTAGTTTGCATTGGTCCACATAAATCACTATGGACTAGATCCAATATTACCTTAACTCTATATGAGGCCCCTACTAGAAAGCTCTCTCTATGCTATTTTGTCAAAATACAACTGTCACATGAACTTCTTGGCTTTTCTATCGGTGGTAATCCCTTCACCATATTTTTCTTTTGTAACAAATTCAAACATCCAAAATGTAAATGTCCATACTTTAAGTGCCATAGCCATGATTGGTCTAGCTGCATGGTTTTGAAGTGGGCTTCCTCTTCTCCTTAGATGCACTAAATTCGAAGAGGGAACATCTGATTCTTGGTCATCTCCACTTTTCCTATCAACCTGCCACTTGGAAACTTGTCTAGTATTGTGCACACATTATCTATAAAAGATACTCTGTAACCTTTCTGTACTAACTATCCAATACTCATAAGATTATGCTTTAGTCTAGGTATAAAATAAACATCAGGTATAAACCTTCTTTCACCATTTTTTGCCAAAACATTTATTACACCTTTACCCATTATATCCACTTTGATATCATTTCCTAATTTCACTTCAAATTTTATAGAATCATCAAGACTAGCAAAAAATTCTTTATTTCATGTCATATGATTACTACATCCACTATCTAAGAACCAAATATCTCTAACATTTTCTTGAGTAACATGACAAGTGAGAAATAGACTAGTTTCACCTGGATTGGAACTAGATTCACCTGTGTAATTAGCATTCTACTTGTCCACATATCCTTGTTTCCTTTTGCAGTCACTTGCATAATGTCCATATTTTTTACAGTAATAACATTGAATATTAGATTTATCAAACCTCTGTGATCTTTGCTGGAAGTGATTGTTGCCACATCCTCTACTGCTATAGTTTTGATTATTGTTTTCACCTTGATCTGGATTGTTCCTTCTAGTTCTGCCTATGCCTCTTCCTCTGAAGTTTGACCTTCCTCTTCCTCTACCAAATGATACCTGTGACTTGAAAGCATTCTCAAGAGAAGTATTGTTATTCCTATTCATTCTGGATTCATGTGTTAACAAAGAACCCATTAATTCATCTACAGATAACTGTTTCAGATCATTGGTTTTCTCAATAGCTACAACTATTGCATCAAATTTGTTGGGTAAACTTCTGAGTATTTTTTCTATGATCTTCTGATTCGAGATTGTTTCTCCATTAGATCTAATTTGATTCACTATATTCAACACTTGACCCATAAACTGGTCTATTGATTCTGAATCATTCATTTGCAAATTTTCAAAACTTCCCCTAAGAGATTGCAATTTAACAATTTTTATCTTTGTATTACCTTTATAGGTAGTCTCCAAGATTTTCCATGCCTCTCTGGATCTCGTTGCTGCTACTACTCTGAAAAAAATCGATTCATCTAGCCCCTCTTAGATTATAAATAAAGCTTTTGCATCTATTTTTCTGTTCTCCTTAAGCTCGTCCTTTTGTGCTCAAGTCAATCCCAAATGCGCTGCCTTGTCCTGCAGTTCGACAAAACCACTCTCCACCAAATCCCAAACTTCTTGTGAGCAAAACAAAGTTTTCATCTTAATTGCCCAAAAATCGTAATTCTTACCAGCAAAAATGAGAATTTGTGGCTATGTAATACTGTTATTCGTGGCCATGTCTATTGCTAAAATGACTAGATATGCTATTTGGATGACTTTCTGGTTTGTTGTTTCAGAACACAGTGGCCGACGTCGGTGGGTCTGTCGAGGTCGGTCAAGAAAATGGTGCCAACGTTGGTTGGGTTGCCGATGTCGGTCGGGGTTGTCGGCCTTGGACTCCTTCTGCGACCTGTGATTAGACTGCGCGCTTCTTCTCTTCACGGCTTCTGCTAACTCTCTCAACCAGGCGCCTCTCTGCTGGCTCTTCTTTCACGCGTTGGCTAATGCTACGCGATTTTTTTTTATTTCTGCTCACTTCCAATTTGCGCTTTTTTTTTTTGAACAGTTGTGCTTTCTAGCTGTGCGATTCTGCTGCGCTTTCTTTGGCTGCGACAGCTGGTTCTTCCCACGCCAAACTGCAACGTTCTTCTTTTGGCTCAACCCTGCTCTGATACCAATTTGAAGAAATTAAGAGAGCAAAAAAACAAGAACTTAAACAAGAAAACAAGAACAGAAACTAATTGCTATTGCAATTTCTTCAAATAAGAATTTTTATTGATCTTCTTTTTTTCTTGCTTACAATGCTGCGCCCAAGGCGTCTTTATATAGAATTTGAATCCAAAAATAATTGAAACTAAACTGATTGCTTAACTGATCCTTAACTAATCTTCTAACTGCTTAACTAACTGATTGTTAACTGCTTGAACTGACTGATATCTAACTGTCAGTTAACTGCTGTGCATGCATGCGTAAAAGGGAGGTGGAACAAGCAGTTAAATTGTTGATGGAGAAATTATCTCCAGTTAATCTTGAGTTTCTAACATTAATCTGTTAAGATGCCCAAATTCTGTGATTCCATGTATGCGGCTGCCATGCCCATCTTAAAATTTGAGCACTTCCAAGCTTGAGAGATTCTGCGACTATAATGAACAATGTTAATTCATGAACCAAAGAGGGCTTCTTATCAAGCCATCAAATAAAACATATAGCCTAGTAGATTAGATATTAATTACTAATTAAAAGGAAAAACATCACAGGTGAGAGAATTTGCAAATTGTTTGTTCATCAAGAGAAGCCTTTTTCAAAGATAGACCACTTGCCTTGGGCAGATCAAAAATCATTTTCTCCTCATAACCATAGTCCAGGAAAGTCAAACGCTTCAGCTCTGATATATCAATTGGTAGATTTGGTATTCCATTTTCTGCATCAAGAAATCTCAGCCCATAAAATCGTTTGGTGCATTTTCCTTCCACAATTGTTAGCTTACCCATAGCACATACTCGTAGAGATCCACTCATTGCGTCTAACGTTTCTGCGGATACATGGAATGGACTGTTATTCTGTTTCAGCCAAACTCCTTTTGTTCGGTGAAGTACCTGTTGAATTCATATGCTGCATTAACACAATTGAAGAATATGACTGTCAAAATTGTATAGTTTCAATCTTTTGTGTTTCCTGGTTCATGTCTTTATACCTCTTCATTCTCCAAGGCTGCAGAGAAATCATCTACATTTATGAATTGGGTGTGTTTTGATTTATTACGACCGGCTGCCAGAACAAGATCATGAATACTTATCCTTTTTTTTTTTGACAACATCTCTGTCCTTGTGTTCTGCCTCTACCTCCATTCCTTTGAGCAGAGCTCCCTCTTGTAGGCATTCTAGTTCTTCCTTTCCTACAATTCATGTCACATCATCCCACTCCCAATCATAGAAGAATGAGCATATGTCCAAGAATGCCTCCTGTGCACTTGGTTGAAGCTCATCGTAAGCAAATAGGATCCTGGATTCATTGAAACTGTAATCACCACTGAATGCTTCTCCACATTGTAACCAAGCAACTACTCTTTCATAAGCTTCATCTGTGTTCTTTTGTTTATGAAGATATGCACCCACCACTTCCAGAAACAGAGGACAACAACTGCATTTCTTTGCTATCTCACTGGTCTGAGGTCTTTCACATAATATACAGTGTATGTCCCTTTCTCTGTCTATTTGCCTGCAGGAGACTTGAAGGCTGCATCAAGAGAAAGGGATTCAATGGGGTTAATCCTGCAGTGTTCAATTACACCCGAGACATTTTTTTTTCTAGCTGTTACAAGCATCCGGAATTTTTTGGGGCTAGTTATCTCAGGAAGAAGCTTCTTGAGATGCTCTGTCCTCAATATGTTGTCGATATATATGAAGACAATTTATTTTTCTATTACTTCTGCCTTCCATTCCCATTCTGGCAGTCTTTTGCAGTATGTTTTATCCCAGTCAAGTTCTGCAAAATTCGAGCCTGCAATTTCTCTATTTTGGGATCTAATTCCAGATTTTGGATGAGAGTAACATGGGAGTATTTCCAACCCTGAAGATTCAAAGATGCACACACTGCATCAGCTAGTGTGGTTTTGCCTGCTCCACCTATTCCATGCACAACCACTGCCACTGCTGGCTTATCATTTTCCCACTCAAGGAGTTCAATCACTTTAGGAATCGGCTGCTCTATACCAACTGCTAGTTATATAAACGGATCACATGTTAGAAAATGTCATATGTTTGCTATCAAAAAATAGATCGACACATTTATACAATAATATACCTGCATCATTCAGGCAGGGAACGCTCGGCGAGCTGCATGCCTTGCTACTCTGTACACCATCGAAAGTAGAGACAGTTATTTGTAAATGAAGCATCTCGCGCATCTCGTTCACTTGGACACGGAGCTCTTGTAGGTCTTGGCCATCCTTTGAAGCTTTGTACAACCTTTAGATCACATTTAACAAACATGTAATTGAGTTTTGTTAAACATGGAGTAATCACCATAAGAGTTTGCCTGAAAATAAACTATTCTGACTGAAAACAAGAGTATTCTTGATTCACAGGGATTGAGTCATACATTGCAATATCCACACAATTGTCTTCTAAATTCCAAATCTTTTTCATTAGTAAATGTTTTACAGTTTCAAAGAAACTGTAAAATGTCAAATGTGATCTTGTGATTGCAAGAATCAGCTAACTTGTTTCTATATACATTACAATGCACGCTAATCACGGTTAAATGGATGAGAGTCGTTAAGTTAGCACTTTGAAAATGTATTAGTCTATACAGATTCAGAGAAATAGAAGATTGGCGATTGTTTTAAGAGCTATACCTGAACGATAAGAACCAAAAAGTATAGCGAAAATATAGCATGGGAAGAATTTCAAATCATTACCTTTCTTGTTCTGTGAGCAACATGATATTGCTCCATTGATTCTTAACCGTATAGATTCGTTGATTTTGGTTTGAAACTCAGATTTTAGATGTGGAATACCCTTAAGCTCCCTGATTACTTTGGCCAAATCATTCATAGACTTGAGAAGCTTTAAGCGCTCCATCTTGTTATTTTTAATTGTGTCCAGCCTTTCCAAAACTGCAGCAACCAGTAAGAAACCCACTCCAACCCAATGAACATTTCCAATAGCATTCAACACGGACATAGCAGTCGCATGTTTATCCCCAAAGTAGTCCGATATCTGCCCAATATATGACAAACAAAACTGAAAACAAATAACTTTGAAACCAAAGAAATAGACATAAAGGATAATTGGACCTGAAATACTAGTGTACATGATTTAACCCTATAGATTGCAGAATTTTGTACATAAACTTTGGTTGCAACATGATTGTGATAGAAAACTGTACGTCCACCCTTAAAAACATGACAGTACAAAAAAGAAGACACAGAAGCAATAGATAGCTATATTATGTTCTGAAGATACTGTGGTATACCATGTAGAATTATTTTCCAATATTTGTACCTGATTGGCAATTATTTTGACATTTATTGCCATGCCTTCGGAGAATTTGGAGATATCAGATGCAGAGGGAAGGTCAGCTACGACAGAATACAACTTCTCATGCCTTGGATTTCTTTCCCCCTGCAACAAAAACCTTCTGTAATCTTGTATGGTGGTGTCTAATACATGGTAATTTTAATGGGCTGTTCTTTCCAATTTACCAAATTTTCAAAAAAAAAAAAAACAGAAAGAAAGATTCTCCAATAGCCAGGATCTCCAAATATATATATATATATATATATGCCAAATCATAATATGGAACCGTATTTTCTCTCCCTTCCAAACCTTACGATATAGTCCAAAAATGGTATATATCAAGTTATCAGGTTTGCCAGAATCTACATGAATTAGAAGTAAATCCTTTATTTTTCCTTAGAATTAGCATACAATAGGGAAAAAATGCCTGCCATTCAATACTCATAAAAAAAAATTCCACCCCTTTAAATTTTCCCTCGTCTAATAACAAAATAATAAGAATTTAAAAAGTAAAAAAAAACATTGATTAGCTTCGTACCATCTTACTGTTGTACTGATTGAGAAGACTGTCAATATTGTCTACTAAATGCTGTAGATCAAAGTCTGGTGCATCCTGGCTGGTGTTGAGAATTTGATCAATGAGTTGAGAAGGCGTAACAGAGGATCGAGCAAGTGATGGCGTGGATGTTTAATATTTTAAACATCCAGTAGAATTTGGAGATATATATTTTGTAGATTTATAACAAAATCTAGTATTCTTAAATTATTAGATTGGGAAGTTAAATCTGACATCCATTTGATTGTTACATGATATTTTTTCTTTTTGTTTCAAAAAGGTGATTGAAAAATTGTAATATCTTAAGCATAAAATTTTCTAAACTCATGTAATGTTCACTTAGATTGTCTTCATTTACTCCTAATCAACAAAAAAATTATTCAGAAAATAAAATTATTAACTAAAATGAATTTTTTTAATAAATAAAATTATATAATAAATTTAAAATAAATACTTAAAAAATAATATATATTAAAAAAAATTAAATTTATATATTTAAAATATTTAAACTAATAGCAATTTTGATGAAATAAAAATATATATTATTCTTTATAATTTTGAAGCTCTCCGACCACGAATAAATTTAGGGTTCAAACACAAGAGTAGGCTTTCCTCCACCATCACTGCATAATTGTTGTACTTATTTACACGAGCAAATGGCCATTTCCCCTTCAGCAATGTGGATTTTTATGGTAAAATTACCCCCCACATTCTCCATTGTGGATTCTTTTCCTTCACAAAATCAGGTCTTCACATTAAAATATTTTGATATCTTCGTCCTCGTTTTTTGTGTGTTTGAATATTTTTCTTTAATTTACGGCAGTTGAAAACTATGTTTTAATTGCATTAAATTAGTTCAGATATTTTATATATATTTAGCGAGGAAATGTTGATTTAAATATCAAATTTTAAGGTTTTTATTTTAAATTTTATGTATATTATATAATTTAATAATTTTATTTTATTTTTTGATTTTTAAATAAATTAATGAAAAATGATACCAATTTAATTATATAAATATATTATGTTCAAAATAAAAATTTAAAATTGTGGAATGAATTTTTAAAATAATATATATATATATAAAGTAACAATTAAATGAACATAAAATTTAAAATTGAAATGATTTTACAATAATAAAATAAATATAAAATAATAATTAATAATTTATATATAAAAATTACAATACCGAACTCACTCCCCATTACCATTATAAAATACCAATTAATATAACAGTTTGTTACTGAAGTTACTAAGACAAAATTTTATAATTATTTTTTTAAATAAAAAGGATTTGTTACTGAAGTTATAAAATTTTATATTTTTCAAAAGGGGATTGAAGACAAACTTTCATCTACTTTACTTTAGAGTAGCTATGATGCCGGTCATTAGACAACCGTTAAGTATTTAGATTGTATCTCCATCAACTCCTTTCTTTCATGGGTTTCTCTCACCTTTACATAACTATTTTTATTTATAGGCATTTCAACATTAATATGTTGATTTCTTTTAAGCTATTTATTATAATTTTAGTATAAATTTATAAGTAATATGTAGTTTATGTATTTTTATTTTTTCACACTTTTTATTTTTGAAAAAAATATTATAATTTTTTATTTAATTTAAATAATAATTATTTTTCATTTTTTATATTTAATTAAAAAGAGAATTGTTTTTTATTTCTTTAATATTTTAGAGTTGACAAATGTATGTGTTGTTCTCTTAATGTTTGTACATATTTGTTCATTATTAATTGATTGAAAGTTTTCACATGTTATTTTAACTTTCACATCGTTTAATGCATAGCTATAGTGGCCATTAATGCAAGTTTAATGTGAAATAAACCTAATATTAATAAAAGTTATTGACAAATAAAGTTGTTGCACTACCATCATTTAGGTTATCGATGGTTGTATAATCATATTTACATTTTTCCCCATTGAAAATTTTGAACATTATACTGTGTTTGCAACGACCGCTTCTCTTAGTACAATTGTGATAGTGACTAGTGCATTTGCATGTCTGCTCCTGTAAAAAATATATACTGCATCATTGAATATTTGACTGATGTGAATCAATGGTTTCGGGACTAGACAATTTTTAAAATACGACTAAAAAAAATCCTAGCTTTAAATCTAAATTTAAACCAAACTATATGATCCAAAAATAAAACTGACTAAATTCCCACTTTGAGGCCATCCAAACTTATCCTCTTTCTAAATTTAGGGATCTTATGACCACAACAATCATGTAGAATGCCATTCAAATTTCTAATTGACCATGAAAAATGTGCAAATGTTACCTATTTGTGGGATTCAATCCCAACTTCAATGTGAAAATTTCCTATGATCTATATATTGGCTTTTGCAATCAATAGTGATCCCTATACATCGAGTTTGATTTTGAATTTGAGACAAAAAGATCTTTGGATGATCATTTCTTAATGTTGTCACCTTGTTTAATGGTTGTTTTGATTTAACAGTGAAATACTATAAACTATTAAACCATTGAAATATCTATTTAGATTGCAGAATATTAAGAACCTAAATATAAAATACAGTTTGAAATAAGCTATAAATAGTAATAAATAATAAAATGTCCAAATCTAATTTGGATCTTATTTATATTGACTATGTAGGTAGATCCCTGATGTAAAACTGACTAGAAGGACTTGTGAACTATGTCACAATCAAAAATAAAATTTTGTACTATGTTGGGATAGGGCCACACTAGAGTGGACAGGGGTGTACTATGACCTTGTCTGTTGACTGTGGTGACATCTTGGTTGATTGTGCAACTAATTTTTCCATTTGAGCATCTACAAACATCTAAGAGGTTTCATTGATAGCCTATGAGAGCAGATGTGACATGCATAAGACCTATAATGCTAAAACTTGAGTGCTTATACATAAACCAAATAAAAGTTCAAATACAAATGAGGAAATTAAGCAAGGGAAATAGACAACCTATCTTTAGAAAACCCTAAGCAATATAATTATTTCTTACATAACCCAGAAGGGCTTCAGTTTGATGTAGTTCTCCATCCTAGAGTGAGTGTATGAATCTTGATATTTGTTGTATAGATGCAACTAGCAAATTGACTTGAATGTTTGACAATGAATGCTTTGACCTCCAATAAAATGACTCCAAACCTAGTCTTTGAATTTTACAATAAATTAAAAATTAAATTGGAAAGATTAGTGCTCTTTTGTTCAATGTACAGTGGAATTATCAAGTGATTTCTAGATGATAATTTGAGAGGCCTTAATGTGCTTATATAGAGGAATATATGGAATATTTTTTTCAACTGACCTTACCAAAAATGCATAAGAGTTAATACAAAACATATTGAATTTAAAATTTTACCATTAGAACGTAAGGATAAGACCATACTAGTGGACAATGCTAGGTTGTGACCCTGTCTGCTAAGTGTGATATTGTCCCAGAAGGATAAAGACTATTGGGATATGGTCAACAAGAACCTGTAAGCAAAATAAAGATGTTTAAATGATGTTTTCTATTAATTATCAGATAATAAATGAAATAGTTAAATTGATATATCATAGAGATTACATGCTAATATAATGACTAATAGACCAAGTATGGTAAGGATGTCAAAATTAAACATTGTCAAGTATATAATGATTAATTTTAAGTGTTTGCATTTTCCCCCCTTTATTCTAGTGATGCAATGAAATGAAATTACTAGAGTAATGGAGATGTGAATCTAAGTGTGTATACAATATATTTTTGATGTGAATCTTGATTGTGCAAGATGATTCAATGCAAAACCTACAACAATGCCACTGAAAGTAGTTATTGTTTATATTTGAAAATTGAAAATTTGAAACTTGAAATTTAAAAATTTGAAAAGAGAGCAACAAAAGAACATGCCTGAAGGAGTATGCAACCTAATTTCCATCTAATTTGAAAGTGGAAAAGTTTGTGTTCCCCTTTATTGAGGTATTTAGAGAAATGTTGAACCTATAGTGAATTGAGAGTGATCAAGTCTCAATTTGAAAACCATTGAAAGCCCTTGAGTTGGAAAGATTGTATGCTCCAACTCTCATTTGAATGTGTAGAGTACTTTGTAAAATAATTGAAGGGTGGAACCATGAAATGTGGTTCACTACGATTTCACCATAGACATTGAGTGTCATTGGACCTAAACATGGTAGAAGAAGAGGTGGAACCATCAAATGTGGCCTTTTAAAGTGCAACCATAGATGTTTAGTGTCACTAGACTTTAATGTGACCCACTTTCAAAATAAGACTAATCACATTGCTGCAAATGAATCTAGATTTTATTTGAACTTTTGAATTTTGAAAAAATAAAATTTGAAATTTACCAAGTAGAAACGTGAACATGAATGAATATTATGCGCTTTGTATTTATACTATATTGATAAAGAATACCAATTGAACTTGTAAGTATTTGAAACCTATAACTTGTAATTATTTTGCACATTTCCTTGCATATATGCATCAAGTATATGTGAATTTGTACTCATGTAACTATAGGAATGAGTGCACATACATGTGACATTTCCCCAAAATTTAAATTTTTTAACCATACTGTAAATTTAAAACTATGTACTATCATAAATCTGAAATTTTGTTGCTCATGAGGACTTGAATTCTCAAACAAAACTCATTGTGATGTCCCATTTTTTATATGAGATATGTAACCTTCAAGTCACGCATCTTAAAAGAAGACTTGTAGGATATGTGAAAGATGTAATCATGTAGTATCATATGAATATTTTAAATGTATTACGTCATAGTATTGAATAAAACATTTAATTCTATATGAAACATGTTTTAGATAGATATAACATTGAAACACTTAAACAACATGTGCATAATATGTATCATGACACAATAGTAAAAAGAGAAGTAATGCATGATATAAATCATGACACCATAGTCACAAAAAATGAACATACAAGTAATGTCACATAATTTGTATAGAGTGTCACATATAGGTCTCAAAGGCCATATACAAGGGACATGTGAATGCTACATAAATACACAAGGCTATGGGCCACACTCAAATGACATGTTAATGGCATACAAACAAGAACATGTATATGCTATATACATAAGGTCAAGGGCCACACATAATAAGAAAGGAAGACCCAACTTATCATGTAGTAAAGTAAGATTTTTTAGAAAGAAACATAGAGAAAATGAGACTAGTCTACATCAACTATATGTATAATGTCATTGTTAAAAAATACAATATCCATATAACACAATGTAGAATATGAGTGATTAGCAAAAATATTTTTATGATATATAGTTAAACATGGTAGAGAGGTTGAATATAGATACAATTTGTTAAAATGTTCATAGAGAATGAAGGGATGCCTTCAACTTAACAAGACTGTTGGATAAAAAGAGAACCTTGACAACAAAAAATCATGTAATAGTATGTCTTGTACTGTAGTCACATACCTTTTGAGAGCACACTATATTGAAAAACTATAATATGCTATCTATTTAACATGATATGAATAACATATGTAAATAAGAACGCTAACAACATTTGAAAATGCTTTTTGAGGTCCTGATTCTAAATTTTTGACATATATGATTTATTTTGAAATATTTGAAAAGAAAAATATATATCTATGTATTATAACGATGTAAATGTGCAATGTTCATGAGATTTTTGATAAGTTTTACCTCAAGTATGCCCAATTGGTAAGCTCATGTACCAATATTTTTAGTGATTATGAATAGACCCAACCAATTGGATTTGAATGTTCTTTTGTTTTGTCTATGAGCATTGGTATTCTTTTGATTTTAATTGAGTATAAAATCACCAATTTGGAATTCTCAATCACGACTTTTCTTGTTTTATGCTAGTTTGATATGTGCTTGATAAAATTTTAAATTTTTAAGAGCCTTATACATTTGTTATCAATAATTTTCAATTTATGTAAGCATTTTCCTCATATTTGTTATCTTTTATAATATCCTTTAATAAGACTCATAAAGAGGGTATTTCTATCTCTATAGAGAGTATAGCTTTTGTTCCATAAACAAAAAAGTAAGGCATAGCCTTTGCTAGTGTGTAGATGCTTGTGTGATATGCCAAAAGAGTGAAATGGTTTTATTATGCCAATCATTTCCATGTTTTGTAATAGTATTGCTTAAGATTTTATTAATTATTAGTTGTTTTAGTTTGATCATTTACTTGTAAGTAGTAAGGGGTGAAGAAAGTCTGATAGATTTTTAACTTAACACGAAATCTTTTGTTTTTTAAAATATGAACCACTATTTGTTAAAATTATAGAAGGTAAGCCAATAATATGTGTTAATTTAAAATTGAAAATATCTATAATTGTTGTATATTGTAAAGGTATAACTTCTATCCATTTTTCAAAATATTTGGTGGCTGTAATGATAAATTTGTGTCTTTTTGATGATTCTAGATTTATTTTACCAATTAAGTCAATGCTGCAAAGAGAGAAAGGCCATGGAGAAATAATAGGCTATAGCGCATATGATGGGGCATGATTAAGATTGTTATGCCCTTAAAATTGGGAACATAATTTAACACATTAATGACATTATTGTCTCATGGTTGTCCAATATTATCTTTGGTGTAAGAGTTTATAAGACATGGTATTACTAGTAACGTGGCCTCCACATTCATTATCATGTGCTTCCATTAAATCAATTTGAGCTTCAATATGATTTAGGTGTCATAATAATTGTCCATCAAAGGAACATTTGAAGAGGAATTTTCTAATGAGTACATAACTCATGGCTAGACATCATATAATTTATTTTTATCCTCTCACTTAACATTTTTGGTAAAAGTATATATATATATATATATATATATATATATATATATATATATATGTATATATATATATATATATATATATATATATATATATATATATATATATATATATATATATATATACATATATATATATATATATATATATATATATATATATATATAATCTTTGGTGTAAAAGTTTATAAGACATGGTATTACTAGTAAAGTGGCTTCCACATTCATTATCATGCGCTTCCATTAAATCAATTTGAGCTTCAATGTGATCTAGGTGTCATACTAATTGTCCATAAAAGGAACATTTGAAGAGGAATTTTCTAATGAGTACATAACACATGGCTAGACATCATATAATTTATTTTTATCCTCTCACTTAACATTTTTGTTATATATATATATATATATATATATATATATATATATTGGTATACCATTCAAGATTGTTTGCACTTCGAGTGGCTATGAGAATTTTAATGCATTGATAATGTCACTATAGATTGAAGGATTTTGTAATTATTGGATGGTAAATATAAAATAATCATCATTAATATCAATTGGGATTAAATATGCAACACTAGCCATGGCATCAACATGTCGATAATATTTACAAGGAATGCTCTCAATGGAGAAAGAAGAGAAGTTGTGTTATGATATTTTGAACTATGTCTTTATAGGGGATGAACTTGTCTTCCTTAGTTTGATAGAAATTTATAAATTGATTGATGACAAGTTATGAATCACCATATACACGTAATGATTTGGTGTGCAAATTTTGTGTTTTTCATAAGCCTAGTATTAGCGATTCATATTATGTTATGTTATTTGTGCATGAAAATCCCAAAATAAATGCAAAAGGCATGTGCTCACCTTGGGGAGTAATAAAGAAAATTCCAAACCTAATGCCTATATCACATTTAGATCTATCAAAATTCATGGTTAATATGTCATTATCGACATTATAATATGTAAATTTGTCTCAAAACTCATAAGTAATGGTAATGAATCATGTAATGGGGCAACAACTAATTGATTTGCAATAGATTTACATTTAATAGACTTTTGTGCGATAAAATTTAAATCAAACTCAGTAAGAAACATTACTCACTTTTCTATACATCCTTAAAAATGGGGCTTTGGCATAAGATATTTGATTGCAACAACTTTAGTGATGACATGAATCTCATAAAGAAGCGAATAATATCATACTTTTTGCAAGGCAAAAATAAGAGTTAAGCATAAATTTTCAATGATAGTATAATTTTTCTCATAATCAAGAAGTGTGGCTAATGTAATAAATAGTATGTTCATGAGGATTGTCATTGTGTTGTGTAATAAAAACACCCAAATCATGATCAGTGGTGAATATGTATAATAAAAGGGGTTGATTAGGAATGTGAGGCATAAACATAGGTGGATCGAGAATATATCCTTTAATCACATCAATTTTTTTTGAAAAAATTCATCCCATTCAAATTTGGTATCTTTCCTAAGTAACCATGTGAAAAAATGTGTATTGGGTCACAAAACACAAGATAAATTAAATTAGTTGGTGGTGGCATATTGAAATTAGTTTTTAATTTCTTGGGGTCAACTTCAATTGTTCTTTGAGAAATGATAAAACCCAACAATTTGCTTGAGGATACTCCAAAAATACATTTTTTCAAATTAAAACATACATTATATTGTCTCATTCTTTCAGATATTTGTCATAAATAGATATCATGGTCTTATCAATGAGTTTATTTGGCTAATAATTCATCAACGCAATCTTCAATTTTTTTATGTATGTAATCATAAAAAATATGTGTCATAGTTTGTTTATAAGATCACTCATACATTTTTTAATTCAAAAGGCATGATTGCATAACAAAACTTCCCCCATGGTATAATAAATGATGTATTTTCCTAATCCTCAAGATTAATTTAATTTGGTTGTATCCAAAAATCCATCCATGAATGATAATATTTCATATCCTATGGTGGAATCCATAGTCATATCTATGTTAGTTAATAAAAAATCATCTTTAGGATAAGCCTTATTAAAATTGTGCTAATTTGTGCAATATTGAATATTTCCATTAAGCTTTGTCATGGACATGATATTAGATACCCATTCAGAATAATCAATAGCTCAAATGAAGTCAGCATCCAAAAGTCTCTGGATTTCATCTTTGACTAACAAAACTACTTTTGGATGCATTTTTTTAATTTTTTGCATAACTAATTTGACATCTGGGTATAATACAATATTATGCATTACCACTACTGGGTCAATCCTAGGCATGTCTTTATATTCCCATCCAAATAATTTTAGATAAACATGTAAAGTTTGTTAAATGGATTTGTCTTCATCATCTCTTAACATGGTTGTTAAGAGAACTGACCAAGGGTCTTTATTAGTTCCAAAATGAAATTCAGCATTTTTCTCATTAAACAATGTTGATTGATCTTCCACATATGGTGTTTTGAGAATAATATTGGGGCCATATAATTGCATTTGATCAATAAGATTATAATCTTCACCAAAATATGCATGTGCATTTGTTTCATGATGAAATATTTTTTTATGGTGATAGGAAGGAAAATCCTCTTAAGCAACTGAATATTCTAAGAGAGACTCATCATTTGAAAATTCATCCAATGTTAAAATTTTAGTTGAAATTGTGTTTTCAATGAGCTCAAGGTATACCGATGAACATATTGACTTGATTATTATGATCAAAGTGCATATTTGTAACATACATGAACTTGTGAGGCTGTTTGTCTTGATTAAGTCCATGAGAGGTGGAATTATCATTATACCCAAGACCTGATTGGACCTCATTAGAAAAAGTAGTAATATTATGGATAATAACTTGAGCATGTTTTCCCAATCCCTATTCAATAGTGTATTAATAAGTTTGTAATTATTTATATCCAAAACCATATTGATTGAAACTTATTAATGGGTCAATTGGATTTAGTTCTAATGAGGGTAAATCAATGGGTGAAGTTTATGGTGGTAATTAAATGGATTAGTGGTGCATATATGGAGCATAAATGTCTGTATGATTTATCATTGTGCAATATTTGAAAGGATCTTGGTCCAAATCACACACACACACACACACACACACACACACACACACACACAACCTTGATGACTAAACTTAATGCATGCATGTAATGTAGAAGGAATGACATTCACGTCATGAATCCAAGGTTAGCCTAATAAAATATTATAATTAAAATCACTAGGCATAACTTGACAAACAATGGTAAGAGTACATGGACCCAAGGTGATATTAAATGTAATTTTCCCAAGTACTTGGTGTGGAATATTGTCAAATATATGAATGTTCATGTCTGAAAGAGTGAAATTATTTGTCATTATGCTAAGTAAATTTAGGAAGAGATGTTACAAATGCTTAATCATGATCCATTATTGACAAGTTCTCTTTTAAACACTTTATTTTTGACATAGACTTGAATATTCAAGGGTAAATATTGATTGATGATATGATTTGGGGGAAGAGATAGTATTTTTCAAAATAAATACTTTCTTCTATCCATCTAATAGTATTAGTAATAAAATTATTTAAGGATTTTAACATTGTTAGGTAAAAGTGTATTACGTAAGGCCTCATAAAAGATATATTTGTATATCGGTGATATTTACAAGGGCTCAAGTAATGAAAATTTTGAATTAGTATTATTTAATTGATTTGGGATGTCAAATCCCTTAAATTGAGTATTTTGTCCTTGTGGAAGGGTGAGGGAAGAGGGTTGGGTGGACAGGAGCTAGAGGTCCATTTGGGGGCGGGGTGGGGGGGGGGGGGGGGGTTTGTGGGGGAAGGTTGCATCGAGTATTTACAACATGAACATTTTAAGGTTGATTAATAAGAAAAATTTGCATACCTGCATTTTGGTCTTTATTAGTTATGGGGAGCAATGGAGATTGAATGTTATAAAAATATGAAGTACAATGTAATTGTGATTTCTCTAAAGTAACTTTTTGAACATCTTTGAATCTTAACCATGTACATATATAATGAATAACATATTAGAAATTAAATAATATTTTAGAATAAATTGCATAATAATATGTAACATATGAAATAAACATTCATGTGTTGATCTCATTATGAATATAATACAAACAAAAAACAAGGTATAAAGGGTGATCTAGGCAAGAGTTTAAATGATTGTGTGGGCTCTCCATTATACTTACTCATTTTTAGATTATGTTGGCCCAATATTTAAGAGCAATAATCATAAAGGATAAATCATACTTGTATCCCACTACCTCGTCTCTAAGGGCATACATAGAGTAAATTTCTTGGGTGATATGTTTCTCTTAGATGCACCACAAATCAAACAGTTAAAGAAGCTTCATATGGTATAAACAAGGGATTCTATGTGTTTCTAATATATTGTGAGGTAATATGAAATTAACATCCATGTTTAGTGTTATGCAATGACTTGAATATTGAGATAATACCCATCAAACATTAGTGTCTATAAAATAATCACCGCTTGGCCCATAATGATGGTCACTAAGTAGTTTTAAAATTGCTAGAACACAGTTGCTAAAAACAAATAACAAATAAATAGAAAATAAAAGTTGAAAGATTTTCTGTATAAAGATCAACAAATTTCAACCTGAGGTCAAAATAAAATGATTTAGTGTCACATTTTATCCAAGGTGATGACATAATTTCTTTAATATTGGATTAAACCTAAGGTCCAAGAAGATTGACTCGTGGTGTTAGATTTATATCCAAGGTCAAAGTTTTTTTCTTTCTGTACCATAAATTTATTTAAAAAATATATGAAATCTTAGGACAAAGATCAATCAAACAACAAGCAATGTTCAAATGAACAAGTTCACTAGAATGTAATGTTTTTTTGGTTTAATAGTGAAATGTTATAAATCAGTAAATCATTGAAGTATTGATTTATATTATAGAATGTTCAAAACCTAAATGTAAAATACATAATTTGAAATGAGTTATAAATATTAATAAATAATGAAGATATATGTTGACCGTGCATACAAATATTCAAGATATAAAATTTATTGGAAGGACTCGTGAACTATGTCATAATTGAAAATAGTTTTTTTTTTTTTTTTTTTTTAATGTATATGGATAGATCCATAATAAGGTGGATAGGGGTGAATTATGGTCTTATATGTTGGTTTCAATCATGACTACGTTGGTTGTATGAATGATTTTTTGGTTTGAGTGCATAAGGTTGTCTGAGAAGGTTTATTGCAACCTGTAAGAGCTAATGTGAGGTAATGAAGATTTAAAATATAAAAATCATAGTTCTTAAACATAAACCAAATATAATATTAAATAAAAAATGTGGAATTAGGAAAGGGGAATAGATGATCTGTCCTCATAAATCACCATGTAATAGGCCAATGTCATTCTCCCTCATAGAGTGAGTGTGTGAATCTTGATATTTTCTATATGGGTGCAACTAAAAAATTGATTTGAATGCTTTACAATGAAATATATTGATCTAAAATAAAATGATATTAGACTTGGTCAATGACTATTAGAATTAAAAAACTTCAATTAAAAATATTAGTGTTATTTTGCTCAATGTGCAGTGGAATTACCAAGTGATTTCTAGATGATGCTCCAAGAGGCCTTGATGTGATTATATATAAGAATATTTGAAATATTTACATTAATAAACCTTGATAAAAATGTGAGAAAGTTAATATGAAACATCTCAAATTTCAAAAGTTACTATTGGAGCGTAGGGATAAGGAAACACTAGTGGACAAGGTTAGGCTACACTTGCCTGCCTATTATGGTATTATCCCAAAAGGATAGAAATTGTTGTGATTTGACTGACAGGAACCTATAATTAGAATAGGGATACATGAATGACATTTTCTAATAATTTCAAGATAATAAATGGAATAGTGAAGGATCTCATAGAGATTGCAAGTTAATGGAATGGCGAATAGACCAAGTAAGGTAAGGATATTAATATTAAACATTATCAAGTACTTAATGATTATATTTGAGTATTTATAGACCCTTATTAAATTTATGACAAAGTGATGGTTGATGAGTGTCAAATTTAGTTTAACATTCACAAATCACAATAACCATCCATGTGGCATAATCATGTGGTATGACAACACAAGGTCACTTTTTAATTGCTATGGATGATGGTTTGACATATATGGCAACATCATGGGGTATAAAAGTCATGGGGTGATCTATTGGAGTGATGTGTGATAGGTTATGATTTGATTGGAGTCATGAGACATAGAGTTTCAAGCCTATCATCTCCTTTGTATTTTGAATGTGTTTGTACTCTTTCGATGTGGTATGTGGTGATCTCCCATTGGCTCTAACTCATAGAGGTTTCCTTATTTTTTGTGTCTTTATATGGACTAGTTAAAAATGAAGATCTTGTAGTTAATAATGGGACACATGAAAAAATACCAAGTTCATAGAGAATGAATGGGTCATGTGAATCAAATACTACCAAAAGACACATGAAAATCACCAAATGGACATGATTCATGGGTGATGATATTTGTTGTACGTTAAGTGAGACTGCATAAATCAATTAGGTTTATAAAATACATTTCATAAGTGATCGAGTATGTGTCTTAGGCTTTGGATTAGGGTTGTAAATATTATAACATAGGGTCTCATTTGTAATTTGTGTGTCCATATGTGTGAGCACCAAATAACTCAATATAAATTACAATTTGAATGTGGATGTGGTTACAAATTTATTTTTATATGTGAACCTTAAACTTATGTTAGACTAAGGTGGTTGTAAGATTTATAGAAATAAAAAATTAAATTAAAAGGATAGCATGTGTTCAAGAGACCCTAAATTTATTAAAGTGGATGTAAATATAAAATGTGAACACTTAGATATGACTTGTGACCAATTTAATTCTAACTTAGACCCTAGACAATTATTTAAGTGTGGCTTGAACCTCATATGTATTATGAAACTAAAATTTTGGGGCACTTGTTTTTAGTTTTTACATTAATGACCATAAAACTTTAGGATATATTTAGCCACATCTCATTTTATTTGTTTTCCATGTACACATGGATAATAGTCCACATTATAACATATTGTTCACTATCTATTTCTATCATCAAGGCATAAAATGTCAAGTATTCATGTGGCCAATATGGCACATAAATTACCTATATATATATATATATATATATATATATATATATATATATATATATATATATATATATATATATATATATATATATATATATATATATATTATTATTATTATTATCAAGTCACTATCAATTGTGCTTAGCTTGTGAACCCATTTATAAAACATTCAAAAAGTGTTGTGCCTTATGAACCATTCATTATGGAGCTCCATAGTTGTTTTAATTTATATAGGTGGTAGTTTTCTAAAGTGCATTAAATTATGTTATGATTTTTGGATTCAACTCCATAGTTTTGAGTCAACCTAAATTGACCCATATTTCATGAGTAATATTTCAAAATAACCCATCTCTCATGATAATGAGTGGCCCTCCCAACACTCACCATATCTATGTGATGCTCAAAGTGGTGAAACACTGATATTTACTAGGAGGTCACCCATCTTAGTCCTTTTATGATTCAAGTGTAATTTCCGATATATTTTCCCTTACAATCAATCCCACTTAGTTTGTGACTTCATTTGCAAAACCTTCAAGACTGCTTTTGCCTTATGGAGCTCCCCAACTCTTTGAATTTATATAGGTGGTGGTTTTCCACAATGCATGATTTTTTCCATATGATTGGTGGTTCAAAATAACCCATCTCTCATAAGTTTGAATGGTCCATTCAACACTCATTTAATTTAGGTGATGCTCATATGGGTTAATCAACAAGACTTATCAAGAGGTTTTCCATCTCAGTATGTCTGCAACTCCAACACACTAATTATGGTGTTTCTTTCATATTCAATATCATTTAGATTGCAACCCATTTTTAAAAATCCTTCATCAATTATTGTGCATTATGAATCTATAATTATGGATCTCTTGAATTCTTTAAATTATATGGGATTAAAAATGATCAATGGATAAGTATGTGCACCCCTTGGTTTATAAATTTCACTTAATTTTTTCCCACACATATATCTTTATGATCCATTGTAGCATGACACCAAGATAAATGAAAAGTGTCATCACCATGCACTAACACATAGCTTATGGGCCACATAGTATCCACTTTTGATTATTGGTGACCTCTTTGCTTATCAAATTCAATGAGAATTTGATTTTGAAAGGTCCACTATGTGATAATTTGTTCATCTCTTAATGTTATGAATTAATGACATGGTGACTATATGCATGGAAAATGGTGGGCTAAACTTGTGTATCAAAATTCCTAGGGTCAAGTTAAGATAGATGAATCAAATATGGTTTGATAAAAACTAGTGATCTAGTTTATTTGGTTGTGCTCATTGAACATGATGAGTTGGTCGATTTGGTTGAGCTACCTTAATTCAAATATCACTTTGAGTTGGTCAATTTGTTTAAATATCATGGATTATTCATTTCAATGGGTGAGCTTATATGTATCAATATTTTTATAATGCTTCAAAGTGTTTATTTAAGGCATAAAATTACGAGGGCCCTAGAATAGCCTGATTTTAAGAGAACTAAGTATCGTAATTATTGATCAATACTATTCTATTTGAATGGGCAGAAATCAGGTTGAATAACCCATGATATTTTAAACAACTTGAGTAGGTTTTTCTCACCCAAACAATCTCATTTGTAAAGTGAATAAAATTTGATGAGGTCAGACCCAAGGATGAAAAATACATAAAATATGGAGGTTTCATTGTTAGTGAGCTAATAAGTGGCTTTACTTGGCTAATTATTATTTAGATAGTATTATTTGTTTATCTAAATCCTCAATATAACTAATTATCAGGTTTGGAAGTGGGGTTGAACAAAATACTCATAGTCGGAGCTCAGAGTCTATGTCTCTTTAATTTTTTTCACTAGAACGAGAGTGGTTATGCATGGGAATGTTCCTATCATGTATGGATGAAATTGTTTTGTGAGATTCATCCAAGGATGTAAAAATGATTGGCCAAGTTGATTTGGTTTTAATTTTCTAAAATTTTATGTGGATGTATTTGTTAACTAATGTTTTGTGAGCTTACATTTTTTGAAATGATGTTTTTTAAACTAAAAGATACTAATGGAAATCTAAAATATTTTTCTATAGATATAAATGAATCTTTGGTAAGTGATAAAAACAAAAGCTAAACTAATATCCACTAACACACATAAAATAAATTAAATGTTGGGATAGATGAATCAATTTATTTTTCTTTCCTTTTCAATGTTTTTATGGATACAAATGTAAACTAACTGCATGCTGAAATTTGACTAGTTAAATGTTGTAAATGTAGTTCTAAATTTATTTTCTATGATTTCTTAAATGACATGAAAAGTGTAGATACTAAAATATGGTATTAGAAACTTCAATATTAGCTTTGATCTAACTTCACACTACATGACTTGTGCATACATATTTGACTTTAATTCTTCATTCTCTCACATCCTCATGTTATCTATGTGTTTCAATCCTTCTAAGTTGGCATCAGACAGTTACAAGAATTCCTCAAATTTATGTCAAAATAGTATCATATCATACTTAAATTTTTTCAAATCATTAAATCATTATTCCTATCTCCTAGATAAAAATATCAAACTTAGTTGGTACCATCTAGATAGTATTGTCCAAATATGATAGTTTCATCCATCACCTAGAAACAATCATGTTCCAAAATAAAATCACTCCCATGAGTTGGCCCATCCACCTAAATTATTGGTAGCATGATAAATTACCCAAAGGGTCTCATATAAATACAAAATGAGTCTAGGCTTATTGATCATCTATAAAGCATCTGAAAGCATACTCAAACACTTGCACATTGAAAGGAACTACCCTATTATTCCTAATTTGAAAATCAGTCACAAGGATTAGGTATTAGCCACATTTTAATCATCTCAAATCCAAGACAAAATATCCATTTTACAAGTGTTTAAGGATAGATCATAGGGTGCATAGATTTAAGGAGCATTAATAGCACACATATGCCTAATGAGGAGATATACATGCAATTTGACTTCACTTTTTGGAATAATGGATATGTGGGCAACACTAAACCATTCAATGGGGAGAGGTTGGGGTCAACTCAACCCATATTTATTCCCATTACCAATATGGTTTTTGTCAACTTGGCATGGCTAAGTAAAATTTTATAAGCATGACTACTGCTTGAGGAATAACAGTGATAGGAATTGGCTTAAAACACTCTAGGCATCAACGACAAGGCCCAACACATAAATGTATTCCAAGATGATGAAGATTTGGAAACATAAATAAGTTCCCATCAATATCATTTTAATTCTAATCTCTCAACATTTCATGGATAAGTTTTGGCTGAGCTCGGGGCACTCAAGGATGCTCACAAAATCATAACCACTCAACTTGAGACTTCGACAACTAAAGTAGATACTTGTTTGGAGCAGCCCAAGGAGATGAAAAGTGGAATTTATTACTTCCAATCTTTAGGAATCCCTCAACCAATGGGAAGAGCTCAAGTGCCAAGTATATCAGGAGGATCCCACATTTTTCTCAGAAACTACCACATAGTCCAAGATGAATAATCAGTTTAGTTTAGGGTGATGTTAGACCAAATTTTGTAATATATTTTAAGTATTTTTTTAATCCATAAGCATATAAGATCAAGGGTGTAGGTAGATCATGAAATACCATGATGCGAAAGAGAATGGTGTGGAAGAGAAAAACATGAGGGATGAGCGCAGAAGACCTTGGCATAGATGGGTGTTGTGAAATACAAGGAAATGGAGAATAAGGATCACGAAATGTAGGACTTAGAGAAGCACAAGAATATAAAAAGGGAACATGAAGAAGAGGTAGTTATAAATCAGTTCATATAATTATCAAAGATTAATGGGAGTATAAATCTAGCACCAACTTACAGAAGAGGAGGAACATGAGCGTTAATATCTAACATAGAGAAAGTATATAGGAGTTGTTGGGCCTAGTTTAAGAAGAAATTAACTGTAATGGTTTTCCAAGACTCATTTATTTGATCAATCATCGACTTGTAATCTTTAGTTTATTAGTGTTATAACCTAAAAAGGGGTTTGATTATGTATAAATACCCCTTTGGATTTGTTAAAAGGGGTTGTTATGGTTATTTTTATTGAATATAGATGTGTTATTTATGTTAAGATAGATATCCAAAGATTGTGTAATAAATGAAGTACCTTTGTAATCTATCAAATGAGATCAATGCAGCTATTATTTTGTGAACCTTGATGTGGTGAATCTATTTGGTGTTAACTTTGTTTTATGATACTAGAGTACTTGTACTATGTGAATGCATTAAATGTCTAACTAAAAAATTATGATTGGATTAATTGTGTCAAATCAAGTGCTTAAATTTCATTTATCTACCATCGTGCATCATAAATAATGGGAATTGGTCTAGGCTACATGTATTGAGTGAGCATGTGAGGTCACTCGCATGATATTTGAGCACACTAGCATGTCGGATTTTCCCTTCCTCTAGGCATGCAACTAATACTTAGTCATGTGGAACTAAGGCTATAAATAAGCCCAATAATGCTTCCTTGTTTAAAACATTTGAGAAAGGTGTTCTCCATTTAATCACCTAGAGATTAGTTTATTTTGGTGAACCATAGAGAAATTGAGGTGAACAAATCCATTTTTTTTGTAACTATACAAGCCCTTGGATTGGGAAGACAACATTTTCCAACCCTCATAAATTTGTCAAGAATTAATTGATGTACTAACCCAAATAACTCCTTAGATTAAATGAATATGGGAACCATACTATGGGTTTGATAGAATTAATTCCATGGCCTTTGAGTGTCTCTAAACCTCAACGTACATCACCTATAATAACATGAATTAACCACTATAAATGGATTTATATATTCAAGGTTGCGCACTAATTGATCCAGATTAAAAAGTGATTTCCAAATAAACAATTGTAATAGTGTTCACTGTAAAATATGTAAATGTGCATGAATCAATATCATGCCCATTTGTAACTGTACCAACTATAAACTATCATATTGTGTATGTTCGTGAACTAGTATCATGCCCTGTGAATATGTACCAACTTTAATATAGAACTCTATGCATTTATATATTTAACTCGAGAACCTAAAATTTTAATGTATGTGTGTGGAAAATTGTAATTATTGTTCATGTAAACTATGTACATATATGCCCATGTATATGAACCCAAGTGTTTATAAATTCATACTCAAGTCTCTATAAAGTGATTGCATATGCATAATATATGCCCCTATAATATATATTGATGTGCCAATATATATCATGTAACTAAATACATATGATATCTAAATCATTCTTAAATCTATACTCTAATTCAAAAAAAAAAAATTATTCATGTAGGTTTATGACTATGAAATTCCCCTATTTTGAGATTAGGGATGTGTCTTATAAGTTATTCATCTTAGAATAAAAGTTAATTATAACATGTCATGTATAAATATAACATTATGTATAATAACATGAACATATGGAGAGTATGTCATAATAATAATGTGTATGTAAGTCATCGCATGTATGTAACATATGTAATGCATGGCCCACAATTATCATCTCTAGATACATGTATCAATGAAGCATGTATTAGTAACCATCATTAAAAATATAACTAAATATTACTATGAAATAATAGTGAAATATTTTGATCATGACACCACTCAAGCTCAACAAGATCAAGAATTAGTGTCACATATAAGGCCAAACGCTGCATACAAGGGACATGAATATGTCATAAGCAACAAGACGAAGGGCAACATGTAAAGTACGTAAATATGTTTCAAGTAAGGGACATAAATATATCACATCAAAAAAGGCCAATAGCCACATGCAAGGGACATAAAGATGTCCAATATAAGGTCAAGGAATCACGCACCATAGGCAAGCACAAACTAGCCTATCATGCAAGAGAGTAACAACATCAATGAAGCATAGAATAAGTAAATAATAGTCCATACCATCCATATGTATCGATATCACATCATAGTATAATAAAACATCCTTGTAGAACTATCTAAGATATAAATAACTAACGAGATGTGTAAACAATCTAGATAGCTCAACATGGTAAAGAGGTCATAGAAAAATATAACATATGATAGTGAAACTTATGGAATAAGATGCCCTCAGTATTGGCATGGACACTAGGTAGAGGAATGTTTAGCATCTATATGTTCATTGTTGGGAATATGACCAACCCGGAAGCACACAATTGATTACCAAATTCAAGCAACTTAATATGCGGAAATAACCAGAATCAACAAGTAACTAGAATTCAAAATAACACAGAATATGAGAGACAATACACAACTTGTATTAATAACTCTTACAGAAAAGAATACAATAAAGAAGATGCCACTTCTTCTCCACCACCTCTTCAGAGGTTTCCCACACCTCAAGTGAACAGTAATTCTCTCTACAAAGCTCTCTCTACTAGGTCCCAAAACCCAATTCAAACACAGAGTTGGTGTTCACCTTACACCTGTGCTCCACGCACTCCACAAGTGCTCCACGCACTCCAAAAGTACTCAAAGTACTTCAAGTAGATCTCCCATGAACTTGCAACAACCTGCAATTCAACAGACCATACTTATGGAAGGAACTACCTTGCCTTCCTCTTAGCTCTCCATGTACTCCACGTACATACCAATGAGTACACACCGTACTCCAAGTAGATCCTGCCTGATTCTGCTCCCTATTGTGTTGCTGTCCTATCTGATCTCCAACCTACAGATCAATAATGGTTTTGCACACCTGTGAATCTTGACCTTGCACACACACACACCTACAGCTCAATGATCTTACTTACCATGTAGATCTCCTATAAGGGCCATGCTCACCTGATGACCAAGATCATACATACCTGAAGAATCTAGCTGACTCTCCAATCCAGCACCCACCTTGGTATTGCTGTGGAACTAGGAGGAACACCCTTGCTCACCTTACACACAGAAGGAGCTAGCTTTGCTCAACTCAAAACTAGAACACTTTTACAATACAACCATGAGTCTAGTATATAGAACTCATCCAAACAATAATTAGACTCCTAGTACAATAATTAGATCCGTAGCTCTTAGTCTATAATTAGCACTAAGCATGCAAACACTTGGTTCGTCAACCAACTGCCCGTAATAAACTCGCAGTTGAACCACACATGTGATCGACGCCGGTCCCTGTCTGCCTGGGGGTCGCCGACGCTGGCCGATATCTGACCGACGTTGGTTGCTTCCTGTCTCCTTCCTGCCGATGTTGGTTGGCCAGACCAACGCCAAAGACTTCTGACACTCAGCAACTCATCCTGCAACCTCCTCCATGTCTGCATCAGTGAAGCTTTTAGCTCCACAACCTAACAATCTCCCACTTGGAGATAAACAACTGCACTGTACCTATACCTGTACCCCATCTAATCTGTTTCCTAGTTTGTATCCCTCTTCAAGCTCAATCCTGAAGACAACCCGCCACACGTACTGTGATGTACCTCCTATCATCCGAGTACCCTGCCACATCCAAATCCTACAAACACATGTAGTGAAGTCCTGACCCTGCATAGCATGAATCCCTGCTGCTGGTCCCTCTCAAATACCTGAGAACCCACTTCCCCGAATTGGCTCCTAACTCTCTGATAGCTCCCACTGCATGGGGATACTCAGGTCTATACTAGATCTCATGTGATTTTGGACACTGTACCTGTCCAGCCCTTAGTGTGCTCCAGCTCTGCATCCTGAACCTTGCCAACACCTGATTCACATCAGCTCCCACTCGAGACAAAATCAACCTGTGATCTCCATGCCTCCCATGTCAAAGAATTCCGTTGCTCCAAACTCCTCATGACATGCCACTGAACTAATCTTACCCTTAGCTCAGCAAAACCCTGTATGTACAAACCTGCTAGCTAGCATACTATCCACATGCAGCAACAAAATGATGTTGCAATCACCATCCCCCTGGTAAGTCAAACCATAGTAGTTACCCTGACATTGACTGAAGCCATGTTTCGTCCTCCACCTGTCAAAACCTGTACCACTGTCCTGCAGCTACCTCAAGAACAGATGCCTGGTCTTCCGTCTCACGTATCCGTTCTCTCTATTCTTCAACTAAGGAATCCATTCATCTCTGTGCTTTCGCACCGGCTGACAACCCTACCAAAACTCCCGTTTGGTTCTGCATCATATCCCTGCCATGCTCCCACTTGTTTCTTGGATCCTCCCTGCTCTATAATCAGCAATGAGTATAAAGAAGAGGAATAATGAATTTGAGGGCCTACTTACATCTTCAGTCCTCCGTATGGGTGTTTGAGGCTCCTTGACAGCATGCTATCAACCCAAAATTCATTACAGTGACCGACCTCGGTCACTCCACAGTCTGCATCCGACTGACGTCGGTTTCCATGCATCTGTTCCTGACTACCAACCTACCGATGTCGATGTCCTCCTGTTGCTGACGTCGGTCCTCATGACCGACATCGGTCTTCCATACTGCTGACGTCAATTTTCCTGTCAATGCCGGTACCTGTGTTTCCTGTGAGTGATGACTTTTTACTCGCGAGCTCCTTTGAATCAAAACCCATGTCCAAACTGCTCTGCTCAGAAGTATCTAGCACCATCCATTGATTTTTGTCCGCCATCTCCTCCAAGAACACTAAGGCTTTCCAGTTCTTAAGCTTGTCAAATACATCTGTCTTCCGCTTAAGAACATGCATCTCCTTCCTGCTCATGTGACCAAGCCTATGAAGCCACGTCTCTGCAACAGAAGAAGAATCAGTAATATAAACAAGTAGATAAAGAATACCTATTTTCTTACCACCAGCTAATTCAAGTGCACCCACTGTGAGAGTTCTTGTGCATCTCTCATCACCCAATCTTTCTGAAGAAATTAGCCATATCTCCAAACCTGGGACCTGCATGACCTTCATCAACACCTGTGTGTTGGCTGCCTGCAATTTCAGCTTCACTTCCCCTTTGCCAATTCTTTGGCAAGGCTCACCAGCTCCTCTATCTGGGGCTGCATGGAAAGAGGCAACCGAATCTTTTATCCAAGATTCAACTTTATCCAAGAAACTTGCAAACACATCCTGTGCAACAACACCTGCTACATCTGTATCTTCAGTTTCTTCATGCTGATCTGCTACCAACCAACAATCTTCTTTTACCTGCTCTTTCTTTCCATGGGACCTTAAGTAACCATCTGTGCTTTTCAACTCCTCCATTCTTAGCTTACTTTCATCTGCCATTGCTCTACTCCCACTCAATCAGAAACCCCTGAGAGTGCCCTGTAACCAAAACACAAAACCTGCTTCCTGCAACCTTAGCTCTGATACCACTTGTTGGGAATATGACCAACCCGAAAGCACACAACTGATTACCAAATTCAAGCAACTTAATATGTGGAAATAACCAGAATCAACAAGTAACTAGAATTCAGAATAACACAGAATATGAGAGACAATACACAACTTGTATTAATAACTCTTATAGAAAAGAATACAATAAAGAAGATGCCACTTCTTCTCCACCACCTCTTCAGAGGTTTCCCACACCTCAAGTGAACAGTAATTCTCTCTACAAAGCTCTCTCTACTAGGTCCCAACACCCAACTCAAACACAGAGTTGGTGTTCACCTTACACCTGTGCTCCACGCACTCCACAAGTGCTCCACGCACTCCACAAGTACTCAAAGTACTTCAAGTAGATCTCCCATGAACCTGCAACAACTTGTAATTCAACAGACCATACTTATGGAAGGAACTGCCTTGCCTTCCTCTTAGCTCTCCATGTACTCCACGTACATACCAATGAGTACACACCGTACTCCAAGTAGATCCTACCTGATTCTGCTCCCTGTTGTGTTGCTGTCCTATCTGATCTCCAACCTACAGATCAATAATGGTTCTACACACCTGTGAACCTTGACCTTGCACACACACACACCTGCAGATCAATGATCTTACTTACCATGTAGATCTCCTATAAGGGCCATGCTCACCTGATGACCAAGATCATACATACTTGAAGAATCCAGCTGACTCTCCAATCCAGCACCCACCTTGGTACTGTTATGGAACTAGGAGGAACACCCTTGCTCACCTCACACACAGAAGGAGATAGCTTTGCTCAACTCAAAACTAGAACACTTTTACAATACAACCATGAGTCTATTATATAGAACTCATCCAAACAATAATTAGACTCCTAGTACAATAATTAGATCCATAGCTCTTAGTCTATAATTAGCACTAAGCATGCAAACACTTGGTTTGTCAACCAATTGCCCATAATAAACTCGCAGTTGAACCACACAGGTGACCGACACCGGTCCCTGTCCGCATGGGGGTCGCTGATGCCAGCCGATATCTGACCAACGTCGGTTGCTTCTTGTCTCCTTCCTGCCGACATCGGTTGGCCAGACCAACGCCAAAGACTTCTGACACTCAGCAACTCATCCTGCAACCTCCTCCATGTCTGCATCAGTGAAGCTCTTAGCTCCACAACCTAACATTCATGTGTAACCTATATGTCTTTCATTGCACTCATATACTATGAAATGTATGTGTGTATGAAAAGAATAAGCTATTTACAAAACACATGATAAATAACAATGTAAATAGTTTAATCTATTAATTACACCACACTTAGGCCACTATTTTTTATTTTTTTAGTATTTTGAACATTTTTTATTTTTATTTTTATTTTAAATATTTGATAATTTCAAGAAAGGTCAAGTGGTAATGGTTTTAAAAATAGAAAAAAGGGAAAGCAAGCAATATGTCCCCACTATATATGTGTATTGAAATGATGTATTTCAATAGAGTATGTGGACACAAGGATCTGTATGCCCCCATTGGTAAAAAATCATTATGTGTGCATACATAAATACATACATACATACATATATGATCATGTAAACTCAATAGAAGCCGAAAAACATGTATAAGTATTCAATATGTAACAGCGATAAGGTATAATGCCATTAAGGATGTGCATTAGAATAATTGTAGGCTAAGTGTCATGGATATCTAGATTAAGATAAAAATCAAGAATCAAGGGCCAAATTAAAATAAATTTGAGGGATAAAATAATGGTCAATTCAAGGCCATACACACATGTATGTGAAAACATAAGAATATATTAGAGAAGCAATCATGCCAACATCAAGAGGCTATGTACAAGAGGTAATGTTGCTACCAACTAAATAATTCATCAAGGGTGTGTGTGTGTGTGTGTGTGTGTGTGTGTGTGTGCGTGCGTGCGTGCGCGTGCGCGCACGTGTGTGTGTGCATGTGCACATGTGTGTGTGTACACGTGCGCGTGCATGCATGCGTTCATGTGTGTGTGTGTGTGTGTGTGTGTGTGTGTGTGTGTGTGTGTGTGTGTGTGTGTGTGTGTGTGTGTGTGTGTGTGTGTGTGTGTGTGTGTGTGTGTGTGTGTGTGTGTGTGTGTGTGTGTGTGTCTTTGTCTTTGTTTAATTTTTCATTATTATACTAATCCTCTTGATTATCATAATCATAATCATTAATGTAGTCATTGTATTAAGAGACAACTAATTTATTTGGATTTTCTTGTTCTTCACTATGTCCCTTATTATCAATATCTTGAACTAAAAGCTCTAGATATGAGGTATGCTTTATAGTTTTCCCCTTGGAAATCATGATTGTGTCATTAGTCTTGTTAGGTACATCTTTATTTTGATCTTTATTCTTTATAAAATCTGATTTATTTGTATCCTCTTTCATAAGTACACTTTCTTGTTTACCATACACTTCATTTTTGAATTTTTTCTTTGTTATTGTTTTTTTTGTACTTTTTCCAATTGTTCCTTGTGTAACTTTTATTTTTTCAATTGTCTCTTTTATACTTGTTCTTGTTATTTTTTTAATTGTGCCATTTGTGACCTTTCTTGTTCCATTTATTCTTTTTGTAACTTTTATTGATCCATTTGTACCTTAGAAGATGTATTTGAAAATGTAGTAGATCAATTAATCATGGAAGGTATACTTGAATTGGTTGGTGCTATAGTGGATGTGTCCAATGAAGGATTAACACTGCCAGTAATATTTTTTTATTTTATTGTTTAAATCCTAATAATCATCTAAATGATGTCCATGCATTCTATGATAAACACAATAGTATTGAAATTTATGTGGAGGATGCATAGGAGGTAATGTGATCATATTATTCTAAAGCATATCCCTTGGAGTGTCACTTGGTTTCTTAGAAACCTTATTCAAATTGTTTGAACTATTAACCATATATGTATTTTATTTTGGAACCCATTTTTGAGATGAAATATTTTGAAGCAATAATTTATTGAACGGAGAATCATAGATACAATTGACATTAGCATATTCAGGATTGTTGACATGTGTGATATTATTCTCAAGTGATGTAATATTTAGATACATTTTATTTTATAATTCCTCCATTGGATACCTCATAACAACTATTTGATCTAAAATAGCCTCATTAGACACATTAATGTAATATGTTGAGAACATTTTATGTTCATACAGTATTCACTAGGAGGATGCATCCTACCTCTTAGGGGTAGTGATAACATGAACCTCAATAATACATGGATGGTAGCTATAACATATTTATTTTTAAAAATAGGAAGTAAAATTCAAATTCAAACCTCACTATCAAATAAATATGAATCCCTAGAAGGATAAAAATCTAAGGGAGACCTAGGGTTTGACATGGTTTGAATAATATATGGGTTCACCAATATATTTTACCCTAATTTTGAATAATAATAATAATAATAATTATTATTATTAATAATTAAATAAAAATTAGTATGTGAACTCAGATTGTAAAGTATGAAAATTAAGCACAAATTTGAATGTAAAATTTTGAAACAAATTACAATGATTTGACAAGTGGCATATGCCCTATAAAGTAAGTAAAAAAAGGGATAAATAATTATATTTTTTGATTGAATATCTGACTATGGCTGACTTATGAATATATAAAATAGACTAAAGTAGGCTTGTGATTCATCCAAATTTGAAACTGTGTTTTTTTTTTAACATGGTTAATTTTGTTAGCTTTGGGTCAGTATGAATGTCGATATTAACCTATAGTGGTCGATAGTAACTTCTAAAAAAAAAAATCTTTGTGACCATATAGTCATGTTTACTTGTCTCTATAATCTCTATATGTGTGATGTTGAACCCTAATGATATGCACAAATTTAAAAAATAATTTCATTTACCTTGAAACCCTAGGTGTGCTTGTGAGGGATAAAAACCCATATTAACTAGGAAAGTGTATTGGGTTGAGATGACCCAAACAACTCCCATTGGTGATTGATCATTACCTATGTATTTGATACTCCAAAGAGGGAAATCAAGCCACAAGTAGTTATTCCACTAGTGTGATTTTGCAATTGTGTTCCTTTACTATATGAATGTAACTAATGATTTGGAATTTATACTTAAAAATACTTATTTTAAATTGGTTTTGGTATGCTTCAAACTTGGTTGTGGGATATTCTTAATTATTGATTTACAAATTTGGAGGAATATGAGAGCTTTTATCAATGTGCAATAGTGTATAGATGAATACCATATAAGTGCCAAGTTCCCTATCAAGTGAGGCCTTGATTTGTATATATATGAGTCTAATTGGGTAATTTTTAAATCCACCAACATGCTAGGAAGATGGACTAACCCTGTTGAAATATTTAATTTTAAAAAGTACCCATTGTTGGGAGAGGCTCACTATTGTTAGGTGTAGGTTAGTATTGCCTAACAAAATTGACCCAATTTTTATGGTAATGGCCCATGCATAAGAGGATTAAATTAAGTATTTAGGTATGTCTGTGAAATATGGTATGCAAGTTTTAAATAGATATTGATCTTCATGTATGTGTATGATATTATAATGGAAGGGTTAGACCCTTAAAAATCAATAAGATATGGTGAGATGGTGAGTTAGGGCCATATTTGTGCACATAAGTAATGTTTGGTAAATATATGTCAAGATTGTCATTATCAATTGCTTAATACTATATTTTAGTATATAAAGGTATGTATAATGAGCCACACCATATTTTGGAATTATATTATTATATTTTATTTGTATATTAAATATATTCATCACTATCAATATTATATTCATGGTTAGACAGTTACATAATGTAATCATATATTTTGTGGGATGGCCTTCTTCATCTATTTTATGAATGAAATGGAAATTTTGGTTTCCACCTTGAAGACCGCATTTGTAACATTAGTATACGTAGGTATGTATTCTTATGAACCTCTTTCTTAATAAAATTTTCTATAGGTAACTCTTACTTTGGTAACTTGACCTTGGGATATGGAATCATAATTGTAATTAATTTCTCAATATTAAAAGGTGTGATTGTGTCTTGTGATGTCTTAATATATGTTTCCAATGTGAGGTCATCACTATCAACAAGATCATTTATTTTATGTTACGAAGCATTATACTTATCCTTGGGACACCATGAAATACATGATAAGAACAATAGTACTTAGACATTTACATATGATGAGGAGGACGAAGTATAATAAATTTATTTTTAATCATGATTCTGAGAGTTTCACTGGGAGAGGTTTTAAGCTCATGCCCACTTCATGATTCACTAATCATAGATTATTTTTGTTTCTTAACCCTTGTTGGAGATGAAATATTTTAAGATATAGATTTGATTTGGGGAGTTAGAGATGCAATTAATAGTAATATGTTCAATTTTTTTGGGGCATGTGCAAGTTTATCTTCAATTAAATTGGCCTCTATAGATAGGGCTTGGACTTTTTTTAAAACTTTGTATGGATTATAGAATAGTAAGAATGTAGTGTGTATGAATGGTAACACTATGAATAGACACATTTAAGGGTTGAGTATTATCATTTATAGTATCACTAACTATAATATTTATCATGGGTTGGGAAGATGTGGCTTTATAATCACAAAATACAAACATTTCATATTCAACATTGATATAGTATGTGTTACTAAGGAGAGCTAAGAATTCATCATGTATAATATCATCCCTAGTTTTATTTCATTTTGATTCATCACATTTTATTCCATGAGATATAAATTCATTATATACTTTATGAAATAAGCATGCACCTATCATTGCCTTAGTTTTGTGTGCGAAATAAAAAATAATAATACTCATTATAATCATGTTAGGGTTTCACTTATATAAATAAGGGGAAATCATGAACAAGATATATAAATTTAAAACTAATAGCATATAAATCTAAAAAATTAAGAAAATATGAAACCCTAAGGTAGATGAGACATAGGGTTCATCGTGCTCAATTCAATGATCGATTTCACCATAATTTCTACTTATTTTGGATTAAGATGATCTCAATAAATTAAAACTAGGGTAGGTTTTGATTATATAAAATATAGAAATAATAAACTAGTAACTCTAAATTTGAAAATGATAAATAAATATTACACTTTGATGATTTTAAATGTAAAAATAAAGAGGGGAGAGATGTACTTATCTTTTCATGATACTTTATTGCTCATAGGAGTCATCACTAATTTTGAAAATGCTTTATTGGTCATCTTATGTGCACACTTGAATTTGTTTACATGCATTAATATATATTTTAATTATCCTCCTATCCAACCCCTCATTGTGTTTTAACCATAAGATGCCCCTTGAAAAATGGGTTAGTATTTTGAGTTGGACAATTCCAATCAATCCTTGCTAAATGACTAAGTGTTGCCTATGTTCCAATACTCTGAAGAAGGATTAACCACATGTAATTATCCCAATTATGTGTATTTATACTTGGATCTAGGGTTGACCTTGTGATGTGTTTTGAGATTGTATGCCTTTGAAATAATGTTTCAAAAGAGTGTCAATAAACTCCTCAAGTTTGTTAGGAATTGAAAAAATGAGTATAATATTAGGATTGATTTGTATTTAAAGTTTACTCTTTGTTATTTACCACTATGATTGACCCATGAAACATGTAAAGGTTGACCCAATGGAAACTTCCTAATTTATGAAATATTTATTGAGTATTCCTAGACATTGTTGACAAAGGTGAACTAGTAGTAACCATAATTATCTAATCATTACCGATATTATCCTAGGAATATAAATCAATGATTTGAGATATGGAGAAATTTAGGATTTAAAAAAGTTATTGTACATACTATGATAATATTAAATAAGTGTATTAAAAAATTAGAGTTGGAAAATATAAATGGATGGGTAAACAAATATGGGAAACTATGCACAAGAGTCAAATGTGTACATAATGTTCAAGTATGTCAAAGTGTCAAACTTAATGTTCAAGTATGTCAAAGTGTCTAATACCAAATTTAGGTGTCTACACTAGTTATTCCTCAATAATAATTTATTTGTGTATCAAATTTCATGTATTAATGTAATCTGATGTAGGAAAGATAATATTATATAAGGTCCAATGCAGGAGGGTATGATGATCCCTATGGAAAATCAAGATGAGAACAACTAGTACACCCCAAATGTCATAAAATATGCTCCTTATTGGGATAGATATATAAATATGAAAACACATAAGAGGTATTACCACATAGATGCATGTTAAGTACCATGTAAATGTAGATAATGATATTAATCATGAAACCAATCATAATATAGTAATATGAATGATGGACATCATAGATGCAATCATAGTATAGTAATATTCAATCATACCAATTAAATTATAGTATAGTAATATACAATCATAGTATAGTAATATTCAATCATAGTATATGTAAATCATAGCAAGGTTGAATATGGCCATATTGGGACTGACAAGACTGACCAAGGACTTGTTCATATTGATAAGTAATGGGCAAAGATGGATATGTCTCACCAACTTATGTTAAGACAAAGTCAACATCAAAACAATCCATGAATCATTCATGAGAATACCATATAACAAAAAACAACCTCAAATAGAGTACATAAACTACTTGACCAATAGATTTATGCTTGGAGTCACCATTGGTGCTTAGTGGAATTGCCTCCTAAGGCTGAAATCTTGAGGAGAACACCAAAACTCCTCAAGGAATGGACTTTTGAGTCCCATCAGGTGTGCCAAAAAAAAATGTTACTTAAACTTGTACCCTTTGAGGAGATGACAAGTCTCTCCTCATTCAAGTGGCACAATGAAAACACCTTACTGTTGTGGGTGACCCAAATTTGAGGTGAGTCTCTTTATTAAGGCTAGTTCCCTTGATGTACCACTTCCACACACCATAACCAAAATTTTATTTATGAGGAAAAGGGTTAAGCAACCTAAAATAAACCTAGATAAGAAGGTGATGCACCAAATAGATGGTCTACTTGCACCACTTGCAATGCACTTAGAACTAAAAGGAAAACTACACATACACTTCATCCATAAAACTGAAATCTCTTCTTATACATCAATATTTCAAGCATGGGGTATTGAAGAGAGTCTAGATTAGGAGAACTTAGAAAATAGGTCTTCTAGAGACACTAATGAATAGACTACTCATTATACCTACAATCTACATTACACACTTCTTTTTGACCTATAAAAGAGAGATTTCAAATTGCACAAGGCACTAGGAAGGATAACATGTCAAGGTAATCAAAATACACTTACACAAGACCACTAACCATAATATTCACTTGATGAAGTCATGAATGAGGTAGAAAATCATTTTTTATTAGTTCAAGGCAAAAATTGAATAGGGCTTCACCATACTCAGGTGGAGAGATCCTTACAATAGCCAAAAAGGCTAGTATATATAGCAAATGTGAGAGAAGAGAGAGAAGGTGAAGCTCAAGAGTCACTAAGACACTTTTCAAGAAAGGAGAATGAATTAAAATAGAATATAATCAATAATGAGATAGGTCTTATAAGGAAAACAAGGACAAATGTCTCTCAAACTCATCTAACTCCTTTATATGTGGCATATATGCTCTTTTTCTTGCTTGTGAAACTACCCTCCTAATTTGCCTTCATTAGACTACCTCACTAATTAATAGGGGGAGGGGTTACTAAAAAGCCTCTACATGAATTAGAATGATCTCAAACCATTCATATCCTTCTGGCCATGAAAAATCATCTCTAACAGTTACAAATAACTCCCTCTCATGCACCTCTCACACTTGGCACACCAAATGCTTCCAATCCTTCAATCTAATCCATGCAAAAGGAGGAATGACACTTTTCAAGAGTGTCCATGTCATCAGGTTCATGAATCAAGCCTCAAAAGGCTTCCCAATTAGAGTTTTCATCATTTTTACTAAGTGTTCACTGTCTGCTCATTAGACTGGCTGAGATAAAGAAGATAGAAGACACACTTAGGAGATTATATGCCTCAATATGTAGACATGGGAACCTTAAATAATCTTAATCTTTTTCCTAAAGGTGATAACATCTTTTGAAACTTCTCCATACCTACAAAACACATAAATCTATTAAAGAAAGATCTATTGTACACCATCTATACAAGTGTAGTAAAACTCAATTACATGGGAAGGAGCCTTGAAGAGTTATCTATCACCTCCAATTAGTTTCATGGACAAATTATGTCATTTTGATGCTCTATTTGAAATATCTTCCCAGTTAGGTCCTTAGAGAGGGTTTTGTGAGGGTTTAGAGTCATTTTAGGTCTTATCCTTTATTCATAAATACTACACATTAGATTTATAAACCAATGCCACTAAGGGATTATTAGGAACCTTCTCTAACATCACCAAACACCTTGAGTCTCCATGAAAAGTATCATGGGAGATACAAGCATCCTAAGTTGGCCACTCAGGTCATTTCTAAGCATTCTACAGGGTCTAAAGGATTTTAGGCCATGAAATGGATCCTTGATTAATTATTTTATAAAAAAGGCTCAAACACCTCCATCACATCTGAAAGACATGATTCAATCATCAAAATAGCTCATCAAGAGCTAGAAATTAAATTGACCCCCATTTTGATACTAGGCCTATACCTTGTTCCATAAGTTTGCCTGCAACCTAAGGCTCAAATTAACTTATTCATGTTTTCCATACATCCTAAAACCTCAAACATATCTAAAACTATATCATTTACATGTTACAACTTGTTATATATCCTATCTAAGGCTATAAATGTGAAAGGCTCTCAAGTTAGCTATTAGGCCTTAATTCTGTCTATTAGGTTGACTGTAACCCTTGTAGCTTAGAGCACCTTGCTTAGTTTATCTCTCTTATGAGGTGTTTATAATGTTTTTATAGGTGTATTATAATTCCATAAACCCTCTTAAAAGGTTTCCTTGGATTCTAGTTAAACTTTCCATCTCCTTTTTCAAAGTGCAGGGTTTATGCATGAGGGAAAAGTACCCCTTGTCTGAGAAAAAATAGGGGGTACTTCCCCTATTTTCCTAGAAAAAATGAGAGTTATAAAATATTATTAAAGTTATAATTATGTTCCATGAAAAAAATTGAGCTCTTAAGTTATTCATTTGACACTCTAAAGACCTCAAAACCAATACTGGGTTTTCCAAGGCGGACTGTATGTAAGCAAGGCATAAAGATTGTGTTTGCTTACTTTGTCTATCCTTTCATTGGTGATTTTAAAATAGTGAGAGTGAATTTATGGTGAAATAATCATGGTTTATATGTTTATAGATAATTCATCACTTTACCTCACTATGAATCTTCTCCCATGCACCCTTAGCTACAACTGAGCACATTTATCTTGATTGTGTTTTCACCTGTTTGGCATACTTCTAGGTGCACTTTCCATGAAATAGGTAATTGGGATTATTTTAAATTCTCCTTTAAGTTATTAATATCTTTTGTGATGATTTATATTCATGTGCTCTATGTTCAGGTCTTATTTACACTAAAGACACCTCCTTTTTGCTTACTATTTATTGCCTGATATAACACAGTCAACTATGTTCTATCTTGAAGGGGTGATTGTATAATTTGGGCCTTAAATACAAAGTATAGAAGTCTTGGATACTTTATAATATCATTGGATTATGATTTATACCCAATTGTTTCATTATATTCTATTTCCATACCAAAAAACCTCAACCTCTCACTCACTACCTGTTGACAATCCACATAGTGGCTATAGGTGCACCTTCTGTACCAAAGACAACTGTAGGTTTTATATGACTTGACATACAATATGCCTTCTTATTTTGGATGGTATCTATGCTAATTAGTCATACTTAACCTAGAAATTTAATTCAAAACATGAAATAAGATTTATTTTTTCCATTAGTGCTAAGGTCATTTTGCAATACCAATCATGTAGGACACTACTATATGTTTTTAGTGTTTTTAGGGCCATTTTGATGCTTGCAAACTTCCCTTTGCACTGAATTTACAGCCTTAAAACCTTACATATGTCTTATCCTATATAATTAATACATCATCTAATCTTCATGATGTATTGGAAACCTTAGGAGGCATGTCATGAGCACTTTTTAACAACCCCCTGGTCCTCTATTTGCACTTTTCAAGGATAAGACCAAAACATAGTCTTTCTATTCTTAAATATAATGTGCACCTTCTCTTACCCAATTAATTCTTCAAAGAGGTTTTTTTTGAAGTTCCCATATTCAAAGGTTTGAAGGATAACTTATCATGTTTCACTATTATATACAAGTACCTTCAACGCTCTGCAAAGTCACCTGTAGGTGCACATTTTTTAGTGTGAGACATATTTGTTATCACCTTGAGCAAGTTTTAGACCATTATGATATTAGGATTCTTTCCACCATTTTGTATAATTATTTTCACTTGTTCAACTTCAATATCCCTCTAAAAATTTTCAATGGTAACCTTCATATGGTTACAAAAGCATCAGGATTTTCCATAAAGAGAGAAGTGAGTCTGCATCCATAAACAAGCCTATAAGAGGTTTTATTATGAATTTTAGAACACTCATGATAGGATTATGATGGATAAACCTATGGAGAGGCTCTGAGAAACACCTAAAAATAACCAACCTATTAAATCAAAGCAAAACATTTTGAAACAAGCTCGACCAGGGACCCCTCATGAATGTAGAAGCATAAAAAGTTGTCTATCTTCTTAAAAATGGTTCATAAAGGAGGATCCATGAAACTCAAACTTCTTTCCATGGATTTGAATCAAACTAATATCCCTTTCAAATCCCAACATAACTCTCTCCAACTCCATTTATATGGATTGTACCAAGTATTTGAAGTTGACCCTTCTTGGCTTGTGAAGGCAAGAAAGAAGGAGAAGAAGGAAAATTGATCTATAACTTTATTTATACACACTAGGCATAGGAAAGACCTTAGGGAGCCTAAGAGACACTTTTCCCATGTTTTCACCTGAAAGTGAGCTCACCAAATATGTGTAAGTGCCATTAAGAACTTATTTTTAAGGGAAACTCCCTATTTTTGTGCATGAAACTGCTTCTTGACTACCTGTGACTAATTCCTAACATATTCTGACCCCATACACATTATAAAATTTCTTGGTGACAAATATGATTGTTTGACAAATCTGTACAAGTCATTTAATGAGCCAAAAATGTGACCAAAAGGCATTTTTGCATATGAAGCATGGAAAAAGAAAAATTTATGACCTAAGAATACCTTAAAACACTTAAATGACCATATTAGGACATTTATATAATAATTTCATCCTTTGACCATGTTTGACCAAAGTTGACCATAGTTGACTTGGGTTGACTAGGCAAGTACACGGAGGATAGGCTTACACCAAGATTAGAGCAAGGATAGGTGAGATGTTTAGACACACATGAGACCCTATTAGACATATGGAAAACTTTGAAAAGTTTAAATATGTTTGGATTGACCCAATTTGACTAAAAGTCAAATTTTGTCAACATTTTTAGTAATTCCTAGGGGTAACATACTTGCCTATGTTAAGGATTAGTAGCCTTATCCTATTCATTGGGTAAAGGAAGTAAAATGCACTCTGAAAATAAAAATATCAGACCTTGACTCGACCAACAAGACAACTGATTGACCTCAAAACACATAAAGGAAATACAACACACACTAAGACCAAGCAAACACACAAAGCAAAGGCACACTTATGCTACTAAGCACTCAAGGAACACAAGACATAACAAAAAGAAAAATAATTATGTATATTTAACCAAAAATACCTCCCTTCCTAGATAAAAAGGAAAGTATCTTGAATCTCCTTCTTCATGAGATGAATGAGGGTGGTAAGCATGCTTCCTTTTGGTTGTAGTACTATATGACTCATGCTTCTTTCTTGTTCCTTGGCTTGGCATGTCCTTTGATGGAGTCATCTCAAACAAGTTTCCAAGGTAGATGAACTCTTCTTAACCTTGTAAAGACACCTCATACTTCTATTCCTTCATCTCATCATGGCAGATTTGCATTTCCATGAATGAAATAGCTTCTTGAATGTCTTTGTCCTCTTTAAAGGTTTCATTGCTCTTTTATTTTATTGTAACCTATTCAAAGCCTTCAAGAATTCTTTTATCATGGAATTCTATGAGTGTTTCTTGTTTAAACTCCTTGATGTTTGTAGGATCAACTTCACATGTGGTTCTAGAATGAATTTTCAAACCATTTTCAAAAGATTCATGGTCATCATGGATTACTCCATCATGATTTAGATTCTCTTGATGGTGATACCTCTCAAAACCTACTTGCTCCTCAACATCTTGGGCTTATTTTCTTAGAAGTCTTGTCTTCTCATTATCTTCATATTCTTTAAACATTTTCATATAAGTATGCCACATGTATTCTTCTTGAAACATGTCATCTTGCTTACCATTTCTTGTAGTCAACTCCAAAGGAATTGTAGGCCCCTTGATGATTTTAAATTCATTTCAAATGTTTTCAAATTTATACCATAAGTCATCATCCTCTTTTTGATCAACATCATGAAGGGGCACAAGAGGAAAAGTTCCTTCCTCTTCTTCTTTGGATTCTAAAATAACCTTTTTCAAGACTTCTTCTTCACCACAAGGAAGGTCCTCTTCCTCATCATCACAATCTGATATTTCCTCAAAAAAAATTAGTTCTTCCTCATCATCAACCCAATCTAAAATATCCATTTCCTTTTCCCTCTTAGTGGTGCCAATACTAGGCATCTCAAAACCAAGAATTTTATCCCAAGAAGGCTTCCAAGGAGCAATGCAATCCTCATCATTAGAATCTAATTTCCTCTCAATCAAATGATCCACATTAAGTTCAATGACTTCATTGGCTTCAATATTCCCTTAAATATATGATATATTCTACATTTTGAGTTCTAACTCCTCAATTCTTTGGCAAGGTTTTCTTGAAATAGCTTCTCTTGGGGGGAAATAAGATCTTCATTAGGAAAGGAAGTAAAATTAAGTTGAGATGAAGGGAAAAAGGATTATTGAGGAGGGATGGGAGGGAATTGAGTAGGTTTATCCTTCTCTCAACTTCTAACTTCTCCACTTAGACATTCCTTTTTATTCTTTCCATGAGTTGCCACTACTTCTTTCCATCTTGGGAAACTAGACTTAGAGAGTTCTTCATGAGGTTGAGATGAAAATGGAGGAATGTCACACTTATAAACTTTATTTTCTATTTCCATGATGGATTGTGTCAAATGTTGGTTTTCTAACTCAATCTCCTTGTCAAGATGAGTCTCCAATATCAACATTCTTCTCTCAAAATCTTCTTCAATAGTGGTGTCCCTCATTCTTTGGCTGATCTCTTAGATGGACTTCTAAGAAGGGAAACTTTGGGGAATGTATGAAGGACTTGGGGCATTTTGAAGCATGACTAGATTAGTATTTTGAATAGGTATAGTTAAAACATTTTAAGGATGATGTGGGGTGTATTTTAGCTTCCAAGAATGAGCCGGTTCATGATCTTTCAACCTCTCTTCTATGTGGAAAATCAGACAACAAACATCAAACATTTCACCCATAAGACCTTGGCAATTATCTTTCTCAATGGGCATCCATTAGCTCTTGACTAGATCTAAATCATCCTTCACACTCTTGATACAAATACTAGGGATGACTTGACCACAACCATTTCTAGTATCAAAGTCAAACATATAGTCTTTATAGCTAATAAGAGTCTTCTTAAAACTTACAATGGACTAATTTGGAGAGGAACTAGGTAAACTAGGTGAAACATAAGCTTGGGAAGGTTGATTATAGGACTGATGCAAATAAATTCAATGCTGAATATGGTTACATTCGGACTAACAAGACTGACCAAGGACTTATTCATATTGATAGGTAATGGGCAAAGATGGATATATCTCACCAACCAGTGTTAACATAAAGTCAACATCAAAATAATACATGAATCATTCATGAGAATACCATAAAACAAAAAAAACCTCAAATAGAGTACTTGGACTAATTTACCAGTAGATTTATGCTTTGCTTCACCATTGGTGTGTAGGGGAATTGCCTCCCAAGGTTGATATCTTGAGGAGAACATCAAAACTCCTTAAGGAATGGACTTTTGAGTCCCACCAGGTGTGAAAAAAAATATTATCACTTGAAATTTCACCACTTGATGAGATCACAACTCTCTCCTCTTTTAAGTGGCATAATGGAAACACCTTAAGGTTATGGGTACCCAAATTTGAGGTGAGGATTCTCTAGATTAAGGCTAGTTCCCTTGATGTACCACTTCCACACAACATAACCACACTTTTATTTATAAGGAAAAGAGTTAAGAAACTTAAAATAAACATAGATAAGGAGGTGATACACAAAATATATGGTCTACTCACACCACTTGCAATGCACTTGGAACCAAAAGGAAAACTACACATACACTTCATCCATCAAATTGAAATCTCTTCTTCTACATCAATGTTTCAAGCATGGGGTCTTGAAGAGAGTCTAGGTTAGGAAGAATTAGACATTAGGTATTCTAGATAAACTAATGAATACACCACTCACTATACCTTTAATCCACATTAGACACTTCTTGTTGACCTACAAAAGAGAGCTTTCAAACTGTGCAAGGCACTAGGAAGGATAACATGTCAAGGTAAGTAAAATACACTTGCACAAGACTAAAAAACATAATATGTACTTGATGAATTCATGAATGAGGTAAATATAACATTATTTATTAGTTCAAGGAAATAATTGAGTAGAGATTCTCCATACTCAGGTGGAGAGATCCTTACAATAGCCAAAATGGCTAGTATATATAACAAATGTGAGAGAAGAGAGAAGAGAGAAGAGAAAAGGTGAAGCTCAAGCATCACTTAGACACTTTTCAAGTAAAGAGAATGAATGAAAATATCATATAATCAATCATGAGATAATTTTTATAAGGAAAACAAGGACAAATGTCTCTCAAATTCATCTAACTCCTCTATATGTGGTGTAGATGCTCTTTTGCTTGCTTATGAAATTACCTCCTAATTTGCCTTCATTAGAATACCTCACCATAAAATATGGATAGGCCTAGTGGTTTATCTAAGGGGGAGTGGTTATTGACAATCCTCTACATGCATTGGAATGATATCAAACCATTCATATCCTTCTAACCATGAGCAATCATCTCTATCAGTTACAAATAAATCCTTCTCATGCACTTCTCACACTTGGCACACCAAATGCTTCCAATCCTTAAATACAATCCATGTAAAAGGAGTAATGAAACTTTTCAAGAGTGCTCATTTCATCAAGTTCATGAATCAATCCTTAAAAGGATTCTCAATTAGAGTTTTCATCATTTTTACTAAGCTTTCACTGTCTGCTCATTAGACTAGTTGAGATGAAGAAAATAACAAACACACATATGATATTAGATACCTCAGTATTTAGACATGAAAACCTTTAACAAGTCCAAATATTTCTCCTAAAGGTGATAACATCTTTTGAAACCTCTCCATACCTACAAAACACACAAATATATCGAAGAAATATTTGTTTTACACCATTCATACAAGTGTAGTATAACTCAATTGCATGGGGAGGATCCATAAATATTTATCTATCATCTCTAATCAATTCCATGGCCAAATTGTGTCATTTGTATGCTCCATTTGAAATATCTTCCTATTTGGGTAATTAGAGAGGGTTTAGAGTCATTTTAGGTCTTAGCCTTTGTTCATAAAGACTACACATTGGATTTCTAAACCAATTCCACTGAGGGTTTCTTAGGAACCTTATCTAATATCCCCAAACACCTTGAGTCTCCATGCAAAGTATCATAAGAAATACAAGCATCCTAAGTTGGACACTCGGCTCATTTCTAAGAATTCTAGGGGTTATAAAAGCTTTAGGTCAATAAATGGCTCCTTGATGAACTCATGTAAAAAAAAAGGCTCAAAAACCTCCATACACATCCCAAAGACATGCTTTAATCATCTGAATAACTCATTAGGATATAGAAATGAAACTGACCCCGCTTTTGATATTAGGCCTAGACCTTGCTCCATAAGTCTACCTACTACTAAAGGCTCAAATTAACTTCTTCATGTTTTACATACATCCAAAAATCTCAAACATATCTAAAACTATAAAATAGACATGTTCCAACTTGTTAAATAGCCTATCTAAGGCTAGAAATGTGAAAGGCTCTCAAATTGGCTACTAGGCCTTAATTGTGCCCATTAAGTTGACTACTACCCCTATAGATTAGAGAACCCTACTTAGTTTATATCTACTATGAGGTATATATCATGTTTTTCTAGGTTTTTTATAACTCCAAAATCCATCTTCCAAGATTTCCTTGGCTTTTGGTTAAACTTTCCATTCTCTTTTGTCAAAGTGCAGGGTGTATGCATGAGGGAAAAGTACCCCCTGTCTGAGACAAAAAATGGGGTACTTCCCCTATTTTACTATACCAAATGAGAGTTTTAAAATATTACTTAATTTATAAGGATTTTCCTTGCAAAAATTGAGCTCTTGATTCAGTCATTTGACCCTCTAAAGACCTTAAAACCAAGACTAGGTTTTCCAAGGTAGATTGTATGCAGGTAGGGCATAAGGATTGTGTTTGCTTGATTTATCTATCTTTTCATTGGTGAATTTTAAATAGTGAGAGTTCCTTTAGGGTTAAATAATAATCATGTATATTTTTATAGATAATTCATCAATTTACCTCACTATGAATCTTCTCCCATGCACCCTTAGCTACAACTGAACACATTTGTCTTGACTATGTTTTCACCTATTTGGTATACTTCTAGGTGTAATTTACATGAAATAGGTAATTGGGATGATTTTAAAGTCTCATTTAAGTTCTTAATATCTTTGGTGATTATTTATATTCATGTGATCCATGCTCAGGTCTTATATACACTAAAGACACCTTATTTTCGCTTACTATTTGTTGCCTAAGATAACAGAGTCAACTATGTTCTATCTTGAAGGGGTGTTTGAATAATTTAGGCCTTCAATAAAAATTATATAAGTATTGGATACTTTATAATATCATTTTATTATGATTTAGACCCAATTTTTTCATTCTATGCTACTTCCACACCAAAAAAACTCAACCTCTCACTCATTGCCTATTGACAGTCCACAAAGTGGTTGTAGGTGCACCTTCCATACCAGAGACAAATATAGGTTTTATATGACTTTAAATATAGTATTAATTATTATTTTGGATGGTATCTATGCTCATTAGTGGTCCTTCTACTAGCATGGTCATTCACAACATGAAACAAGCTTTGTTTTCTCCATTAATGCTAAGGTCATTTTGCAATACCAATCCTGTAGGATACTACTATATGCTTTTAGTATTTTTAGGGTCATTTGATGCTTGAAACCTTCACTTTGCACTGAATTCCCATCCTTAAAACATTGCATATGTTTTATCCTATATAATTAATACATTATCCAATCCTCATGATGTATTGGAAACCTTAGGAGGCATGCCATGAGAGATTTATAACAACCCCCTGATCCTCTATTTGTACTTTTCAGGGACAAGAGACCAAAACATAGTCTTCCTATGATTAAAGATAATTTGCACCTTCTATTGGCCAATTGATGCTTTAAAGATGTTTGTTTTGAACTTTCCCACATGTAAAGGTTTGAAATTAAACTTATCATGTTTCACTATTCTGTACAAGCACCTTTAAGGCTATGTAGAGTCACCTACAGTTGCACATTTCTAAGTGTGAGACAAATTTCTTATCGCCTTAAGTAATTTTTAGGCCATTAGGAGATTAGGTTTCTTGACACCATTATTTATTATTATTTTCACTTATTCAAATTAAATAACCCTATATAAACTTGCAATGGTAACCTTTAGATCGTTATAAAAGCATCAGAATGTTCCATAAAGAAGGAAGCGAGCCTACAACCATTAAAAAGATTATAAGAGGATTTATTATGCATTTGAGAACACTTATGATAGTATTATGATGGATAAACCTATGGAGAGGCCCTGAGAAAAACCTAAAAATAACTAATATGTCAAATCAAAGCAAAAAATTCTGAAACAAGCTCAAAAAAGGACCCTTCATGAATGTAGAAGCATAAAAAGCTGCCTAGATTCTTAATAATGGTTCATAAAGGAGGAGAAATGAAACTCAAACATATTTACATGGATTTAAATTAGACTAAGACCCCTTTCAACTCCCAAGATCACTCCCTCCAACTTCATTTGTATGGACTGTACCAAGCATTTGAAGTTGACCCTTCTTGGCTTTTGAAGGCAAGAAAGAAGGATAAGAAGGAAAAATTGATCTCTCTAAGTTTATTTCTACACACCAGGTGTAGGGAAGACCTTAAAGAGCCCAAGAGACACTTTTCCCATGTTTTCACCTGAAAGTGAGCTCACCAAATCTATTTAAGTGCCATTAAGAGATTATTTTTAAGGGAAACTCCCTATTTTTATGCATAAAACTACTTCTTGACTACCTATAACTACTTCCTAACATATTATGACCCCATCCACATTATAAACTTTCTTGGTGACAAATACTCTTATTTGATAAATCTGTACAAGTCATTTAAAGAGCCAAAAATGTGACCAAAAGGCATTTTTTCATATGAAGCATGGAAAAGGACAAATTTATGACCTAGGAACACCTTAAAACACTTCAATGACCATATTAGGACATTTAGAGAATAATTTTAGCCTTTTACCATGTTTGACTAGAGTTGACTTGGGTTGACTAGGCAAGTATCAGGAGGATGGGTTTACACCAAGATTCGAGCAAGGATAGGTGAGATGTTTAAACACACATGAGACCTTATTAGACATATGGGAAACTTTAAAAAGTTTAAATATGTAGGGTTTAACCCAATTTGACTAAAATGCAAATATGGTAAATATTAACATGTGTATGATAACCTAATATATTCATGGTAGATGAGAAAGGTTTCTAGCTCAAATTTTCTAATATTGGTTTCTAGATTAAGGGCCTAAGCTTTATGAATGATCGTTAAGATTATAAGATGGTCTTAACCCTCTCTAAAACCCTAATAGTGACCTGATATGGAAGATATTATTGTAAATGGATTAGAATGGATTGGATTACCTAGTGTGATGATTGGATCATGTAGTGGACTCTCTTAGGTATCTCTAAGTGGCATTAGTTTGTCATGTGAGTGAGTGGACCCTACAGGAAAAGCCTTGTTTCTCAAAAAAATTGTATAGTAGTTAGGGTTGACTGAGTCAAAGTCTCTAAATGGATGGAGGTTGAATATTGATAATTATATATTATGTCTATGGTAGTTTTTTAGTAGGTTCCAAACCTTAGATGTGCTAAATTGGTCATGAAATTTGACCTATCATTAAAAGGCCTTGTGATGTAGATAGTGAGAAAAACTAGGCAAAAGTGAGAATGAGATTAGGGACATGTTGTTATGGATTAAGGTCAAATACCTATAATACATGTTCATGTTGGTTAGATATTTTTAAGGTCAATGAAAATATTGAAAATGTTGCTCATAATTTGACCTGTCTAGTGCACATGAGACAATGAAGGTGTAAGGTTGTGAGATTAGTTTTAAATACCAATATTGTCACTTAAACATGGTATATTTATAACTAATATTTACCTAGTTATGTGATAGGATCATCCACATGCATCAGGAGTCTCAAAAATTATTTACACAAGATTTGAAAGTCATTCTCATCATGACTATGTTTGAAGGTAAAGTGACAAATCTGAGTAAGCATTGGGAGTGATGAGTTGGAGGATCTCTACCCTTAGATAAATCATCCAATGCATATACTTTTGTTTTTTAAGAGATAAATTTCCTATCCATGCTTTGAATAATCTTTTAAATTTTTTAAAGTGATTGAAATGGTAAAGCCAAAATGGGTTGACTGGTTTAGATTTGACTATGTATATTGAAGACAAAATATTGGTCTACAAGACCAATATTTGGCATTTAAACTTTTAATATTTATACTTGAGAGTATTTTATAAGTGTCAAATAATCTCTTGAATATGTCATAGGTAATATTAATTATTCTTTAGAGATTAAATTTCAAGTCTTCATCACTTTGTTTTGAGAGTAGTTGGCAATTTTGAGTGGGCTACTTGTAGAAAAGGGTTTGAGTCTTTCTACCCTGAGTTATGAAGTCTAGTGTACATGGTGATGACCTTAAGGTAATATATATATATATATATTCAATAGTTGGTTGTAAAATTTGTTTTTTTGGTTCAATTATTCAAAATAGACTTTCTAGGTATGCACAAGCCTAATATGAACAATTACTAATGATGTGCTCTAACTAGTCATTTGAAATAAATTTTTTTTGGATTCTATATGAAGTTGTAAGATGTATATTGGGATGGCATATGATTTGTATCTACTATGTAAAGTTTTTGAATGTTCTCCAATAAGATCAAAGGGTAATGTGTGCTAACAAGGCATAATGGGATTAGGTCTCCATGAGACCTAAAGTAGAGATAAGACCTATTTGAGAAAGGTCAGATGTAAAGGGACTAAAATAAAATAATAAGATAATAAGATTGGTTGGCTGACTAATAAGGATATAAACAAGAAAAGTCTTGTATATATACTAGGCATTTTTAGATCTAAGAAAATAAGCAGAGTGAGTAGATGTGAAAAAAAAAAGAGGATTGTGTGAGATTACATAGGTGGTAAAACATATAAAATAAATGATATGAATTAGTCATATACTTCTATAGGGTTTCATAAATGCTTTCATGACATTTTCAAGCCATAGAAGGGCTGATTGAGTGAAGAAGGTAAGGATAGTTTTTGCTTATGTGAGAGGCATATTTGAGTGTGATAGAGAAAATAATACCATCATCAATTGTGAGAGGGAAACAAGATCAAGGTGGATAGTTTTTGAGTGTTGATTGACTGGGTTATTTATTATCAAGGGGGTTTTATCCTCCTAGCAAGTTGGTGCTTTCTAAAGTCAAGTTGGTGCTTGATAAATTAAGGGGTTGGTGCTTCTTGTTGGGTTAGTGTTCAACTAAATTTAATTTATGGTATTAAAGGACAAGTTTTCTAAGATGTGTTTTAGTAGGTTTTATTCCCCTTGAGGGTTTCCCATATATTTATTGTGTACATGTGTTTCATGCTCTTATGGATTGGTGCTTATGCTTGCTAAGATGTACATGCTTGTCTAAATGATCTATGATTGATTAATTAAGATTATTTAAAGTATTAAAGACTAATTCACCCTTAGTCATTTGTCTTATAACATCCCTCACCTTCCTCAACCACCTTATGGTTTATCTTAGAACATTTCAACCTCCTTGATGACTCAACCTACATGACCCATTCTTGTTGAGTCACTCAACCACCTCCCCCTTTTCCTCAACACATGAAATTAGTCATCATATTCATGGATGAGGACTTAAATACAAATTTAATATATTTAAATAATTTGAAATTTTCAAATAATCCTCAACTGTTCATCTCGTATCCCTTAATCCTATAAATTGATATTCAATACTCCACTCAAATCATCCACCTTCAAACTAACAAAGTGATATCAAATTGGTATTATGAATCAAAGTGAATCAAATACATATAAATCATTTTTCACTCTAAAATACTACCCAATTATATTTTCATTGGAAAAGTGTTAAGCACCCACATTTAACATTCAAGAGCTAATCTTTATTTGATCACAATGGAGAAGGTGACGAATACTTCATGGTTGTAAGTATTATTTTGTTTATGTTTTCTTCATTTTTTGATCTATTAGACTTTGAGTTGATTTTAGAATAGGATCATTGTGTTTATTTCCTTATCTTATTTTGTATTATAGATTTTATTCTTGTACATTTTGGCACAACTAGTGGAACATTCCCTCATCTTAAAAATCATAGACATTATAAGTGCATTTAGGAGCATAGTTAAATTATTTTTATTGATTTATTTTTACACATATAATTAATATTGATTTTAAAAGTGTGTTTTTACAGTTTTATATTTGTTGTCTGAGTTTTTGAGCTTGTTATGCGTATGTGTCAAATAGCGAATTAATAAAAATTTAATGAAATTATCATAGAAAATAAAAAAATTGTTCCCAAGTCTCTTTTATATGTATTTTTACAATTTTATTTTTTATAATAATCTTTAGTTTTTCTCTCTTTCATTTTATACTTCCAGTTTTGGGTTTAAAATTTTTTGTGCAGAGTATTGAAATTATATCTAACTTCAATGAATTCGATGTAGGTAGTAGAGAAATTATTTTTGTGCACTTTTAGGTCTCTTTTCACATTTTTTCCACTTTATCAAGGTCTCTTTGTCTATTTTTATCTATTATCAATCTTTTGTTTTGATCTTTTCTTATTTTGACTTATATTTTTCTCTATTTTTTACATTTTGAATGAATAAGGAAAATGATTTCACTATAGAGAAATCATGAATAACTCAATTAAATTATCATATGTAGTATAAAAATAAAATTTTAAACTTCTATTTTTTATTTTATCTTTATTTCTAGGTTTTATAACTGCTAACAAATTTGTTGTTTAATCTTACTATGTAATACTGAAATCATTCCAAAATGTTAATAATTTTTTTTGTCATTTTTGATATTTTATCACATTTTAAGCTAAATTTTACAAGTTGACTTGATCCTTTAGCCATACCAATATTTTAAAAGTTTTCTTGTAGGCTATTAGCCAAAGACAAACCAAAGAAAGCTAGCCAAATCAACTTTTATTTTTGTTTTTAGTTCTCCTTCATATTTTATTTTTAGGCTAACCATTTCCTTTTATTTCAAGTTTTATAGTATTTTGCATTTCAAAATTATTATTTTTAGTAGTAACTTAGATCATTTTTAAAAATATTTGAAGTTAATTAAATTTACTTTCCAAGCATTTATTTGTGTGGATATTGTTGTGTATGCTCTTTTTTGTGGTGTTATATTGGTGGCAATCCTTAGAAAATAAAAAACAACATTTACAAAATTTTTGTTACCCAATTTGTGGTTATGTGTATGCTCTTCCCTTACCATAGCATTGGTAACGATACCTATAAATCAAAAACAAACATTAAATTCTTTATTTTCTTTTTCTAAGGGATCTATCAATCGTGGATTTCATCACCATGTGATAAGCCGAACTCCAATGTACTAATAGGATATACAAATTGAGTGGCAACTATTTCAAAGGACTAAGTAGTTTTGTGTTTTAATCACACCATGATGTGAGGAGATTTAATGCTCCAATACCTAGGTTTTCAATACTTGCCTTGAAGTTTGATTTTTTCAACACCAACTTACTGAAATCTTATAGTTAGGTTGGGCACATTAGGACTAGACCCATTTATTGCATCTATTAAATCAATTTATTCCATAGTTTTAGTCCTCACATATTGATATGTATTTATAAGACTCCCCTTAGATAACCTTGTGAAAACATTAAGCCTAGGTGATCCTTTTTGCTATTCAATTTTGGTGAATAAATTAACAATTAATGCTAAGAATTTACTTTCCAATTACCCTTAAAACCAAATCTATTTGGATAAGGGAATGACACTTCCTCCATATTTAATTCTCTAATTTATTTTGTCGAGACTATTTAATGGGTAATAAATTAGTAAGGAAAGCCTAAAAGTTAGCCCTATTATTCATCCTAGTTTTATCCTTTTTTGTGAATTACATGTGTGTTTAAAGTAGGAACTTTTTTATTTTACTTCTTTGTGAAATACCATATGCTAAAAAACTTTTTGTTTGAAAATAATATTTGAGTTCTAAAATTCAAACAAAAATCATATTCAAAACCTATATATCAATAAAATTCTAAAGTCAAAAACTCAAAAACTTATTTTCAATCATATTAATTTCTAGTATTGGTCTTTGATCTTTTATTTTTGAGTCAAGTCATTAATCAAATGTCTCCCATAACAAGAAAATTAGCCTTATTGAACAATATTAGGTTGAGAGAGGAGCCTTTTGGAAATTCCCATTTTGACTTTAAAAATAAAGAAAACCATATTGAGATAAAGGACAATGTAGATAAGGAAAATAGCCCTAGATCTATTTCCCCCCTTCTCAAATCATAAAGTATATTCTAGACAACAAGAATGAGCTCTTACTACAAGCCTTAAGTTTAATGGATAAACTTCCTCTTGATTTTGAAACCCAAACCATTCCACATCAACATCAACCTGACATTAGTAACCCTACTACCCAAAATCAACCAAGTATCCCATCCACAAGTCATAGCCTTGATTCTAACCTCCCTCATCATACTAGTAAGGGGAATCCAATTCTAATACCCCTATCATCTAGTATTAGTCCACCCCCAAAGCCACAACAAATCCAAAGCACCCAACCTATTAAAACTATTACCTCACCTAGTGGTCAACTTGGAAAAAAAATAAAAAATACAAATTCACTCCTTTGAGAGGACCTTATGATTTTTTTTAAAAATTTGGTCACTACAAACATGGTCATATTTCCCAACACCAAACAATTTGATGAAAACATCCCAAAACTCAAGTGATATAGAGCTAACTAATATTATGATTATCACAAAATAAAAGTTCACTCCACCAACTTTTATATGAGACTCAAGTATTATTTCCAATATTTCATTAGTCATGCGGACATTAAGGTAGAGACAAGTGTATCCACATATGAAAATCCTAGATTGGGGGTATGCCAAAATATCCTTCCTAAGTATCATCAAGTTATTCTAAATCCAAGTCAAGGTCATAAATTTAAATTCATTTCTCATGAACCTCTTTTTTACACATCCATTTTCAACCAACCCATAGTTTATCCATCCATATTTGACAACCATGGTCTACCTTCCATTTTTTATGAGCCTACTTTTGACCATCTAGCCATATTTGATAAGCCCCTCATTAAAAATACTATTTTTGACCAAGAGTTTATATTTGACCAAGATCTCATATTTGACCAAGAGCCCATTATTTACCAAGATCCCATTTTCAACAAAGATCCCATCTTGGACCAATACTCCTCCAATCAACACAACCTATCACCCAGCGGCCAATCACCCAACCTCTTATCACACACTTAATCTCCCATCACTTGATAATATGTACCCTAGTGATAAAGGTACTTGTAGATAAAAAATCCATGAGTAAGGAATTTTAGAACCCATCCATTTTGAATTAATTAATATACCTCATGACATTGGCTAAAAACCATTTGAAAATCAATGTAAATATGTTAATGATACTTGTATGTTTTTTGAGGAAACTTCATCTACAATCAAAACATGATCTGTTCATAGCTCCTTACCAGGATCATGATGCCATTACTCCTTTCATCAAAACTATAAATCCTTTAGTATATATTGTAATAAAATATCCCACACTCATCGATCAAGACCAACAATCTTACTTATCATTAGTTTCCTCCCATGATGATCAAATAATCACATAATTCCTATCTAGCCTTTATTCATAAGAGCATAAAGAAACATATACATATTTTAAGGAAGACATGTTCCTCAATCAAGAATAATACTAAAATATAAATATAACATCATTATACCATAGTGAAAACCTCTTTTAGGCACTATTGGATGATCAAAATTCAAATTGCAATCCCAATACAAATCAAAATCTAATAACTCAAAAATACAAGTCCCTTAGTGAAAACCTCTTTGAGGCACTATTAGACAATCCAAATCTAAATAAAAGTAAAAATAATAAAGAAGCATACATTGGTGAAAACCTTTATAAATAACTAATGTATGAACATACTAATCTACTCATTATATAAATATAGTTACATGGTGGATCCCCAACATATATTGAAGATACCATTAAAAAAACATTGAATTCCCAAATCATCCAACTTGTAGCCACTCCCAGTCTTACTACATGTAATATTATTGTTCCCAATCACCCTTTACATCATGCCACATATAATTATCCCAATTATAATTTCATCCCTCCATATCCTTCATACACTCAACACACATATTTCATTAACACACCTTCTGCTTCACCCTGTTTGGCAACACACTCTATCATAGGGGCTATGATGATATCCTTATAAATTTGGAATAAGACAAATTAGAAATCAATTAAGTTGTTGAAGTAATTGGTGACCAATTAGATTAATTTATATTATAAGGAAGATATATCTTTCCATAAGTTCATCCTAAGGAGCACAAGAGTCCCACACCTTAGGGGATGATCCCATTGTCTCATTAAACCATATTCATATTCAATGGGTGCATAGTTAGAGTGATAACAATCATATATGGAGAACATACTTAAATTATCAATATGGGTCAGCATAATTCATTTCACATACTTCCATAATTTATATGCCAAAACTAAAATAATTAACAAATATAAAAATAAATGAAAAAAGAAAAACAAATTCATCCATGGTGAAAACCCTTCTTATGGTACTTTGGATAAGTATCATGATGAAAACTTGTTTCTAGCATCATTCATAAAATAATAATTTTTATAAATTTACCTTACACTTTGGGTCAAACCCATTCCATCCTATGCATTCTAAATCATCCCTCCATCCTTACCTTTCCTACACCTATTGAAACCCATCCTTATCCATTTAATCCAAAACCTTTCCAAACCCATCCTTACCCATTTAATCCTAAACCCATCAAAACCCATCCTTATTAATTAAATATTTCCCATCATAGAACCATCCTTCTTCCCAATTTTAATGTTGATAAAGAATTGGAAACATATAGAGACTTATTCTTAGAAACATCTTGGTGTATCCTTGTAATGCTAATTTGACGACTAGACACTTAGTTATTATGTCATGTGTTCCTTCAATGTTATCATCTTAATTCCCATTCATTCATATTCATCCATAATGTATCCATTCCATCTACTATTTCTCTTTTCCATAATACTAGAAGAGGTTTTACCTTTACTAGTAGCCCTTGTATATAAATTTATTAATCCAATAAAATCCAAAAACATTAAAAATACATCTAAAAATACATAAAAATAAAAATAAAAATCTCTTATCCTTTATTATGTACCTTCTCATTATCCATTCTATGGATTTCCTTGTCATACATTCAACATTTCTATAGATCTCGAATGACAAAGGGTTATAGTCTAGGCAAGGACATCCAAAAAGTCATTTTCTTACTTGTTTTTATAGTCATTTACTTATTTGTTTTCTATTTAATTTATTTTACATATTACATATTTATTTAATTTCTTATATAGTTTATTGTTCACTACCTTATTTATTTTACTTCCATGGTTTTCATTGATGCAAAACATCTCTTTTAACTTTTATTATTGCTTCTTGTGTCTAGATAATTATGTACATTACAAACAATATTATTATGATCTTATATATCATGATGCACTAAATCTTACACTTTTGAATCTATTAGTCCTTACTCATTTAACATAATAGACATCATGGTTTTTCCATACCATTAGTGCATATTATCATGCAAAATATCAAAATAAAGGCTGATCAACTCTTAATTGGCTATTAATGTTATTAATGTTAGACATCATGTTGGAACCCTAAACAAAGCATATAAAAAGTAGATATCAAACCATATCACATCCTCAAATGGAGCATCTGTGTGTCATTTTGGGAAAATTTGTGGTTTATCCATGTAATCAGAAATGCATCATGTCTATAAATCAATCCTAACTTGGAGAAGATATATCATACTTTCACTTTTGATTAGGGATACATTAAATAATTAGGAACATGATAGATATGGGGATCTATTAGACCCAATTAGGGGATCTCTTATCATAATAAATAATACTAGGGAGGGTTCCAAATCCTACAGTCAATCATAATCATGCAATAACCCTAACTAAGTCCTATGTTTTCATATTCACTAAACTAATAACAAGTAAAGTAAAGTCTAATCTAGTGCTCACCAAATATTATGGCATAAAGTGGGGGTAAGAAATAACAAAAGTAAACATGCAATAGAGACATACACTCATGTCAATGTATACATAATCTTAATGCATGGAAGAGAAATATAAATGTATATCTATCTACTCTTACAAAGGAGGAACAAAGTTAGGAATACTTACCTTTGAAGATGAACCCACTGAGCCTTAATCTATCCCTTGGGTAAGGTGATTCACAAGAAATTATTATGGTATGTAAGGATGACAAGGATAAATAATCTTTAAGCTACATAACCTATTAGTGCATCCAAAATACTTCTCAGCAAGACAAGATTTGTATCTCCAAATAAAGTATGAAATCCTAAGCTTTCTCCTCAAGTAGAATGGTGGATAAGCAAATGCACAATAGCTCCTACCTCTTATTCTCTTCTATAAATAATGGTGAAATGATATTATATATATAGGAAAATTTAATCTTAATCGCTTCTAAAAGTTTTGGCCAATAGGGTCAACCTAGTTGACCTCATACTATTATGGATAAAAATACACTAAGTCATGGGCTAGGTCGACCAAGAACTGACCTAGACCCTAAATGAATTTCACCCATAAGAGTATAGGGTCAACCCAATAAACCTAGTACTATAAATAGTTGAAAGGGCGTTTAGGTTAGGAAAAGGGGGAAAAAGGTGAGAAATGACTTAGGAGTGTACAACAGAGAATAACAAGCTTAGGGAATGGTTTTTAGGAGACAAGTGTGTAAATAACAAGTGAGAAAAGGGATAATAATCATGCAAAGCACCAATGGTCTACCCATCCCTTTCCTAGTGTACCCTTTAGGGCATGCACTCAGAGAGATTGAGCCTTGATAGATTCCATTAAGATAAAGAGCATCATTAATTTCTAAAAGTTTGAAAATATTATGTGTATACACATGCCCCACTCAAAGCTCATCATGTGTCACATAAGTGCAAAACAAGATTATGTTTCAGGAATATAACAAGATGACACATAACATTGTTGATAATTAAAATGCAATAAAGAGAAAATAATATAAATGAAAGGACAAAAATGAAAAAGACATACCTTTACTTACCTTAGTTTTGTAGATAAAGAAGGAGACTGCAAGAAAAGTGAAGGCATCTAATGTGAATAATATTAAGAGAACATGTAGAGATTAGTGCAAAAAGAGAGAACTTTTTTTTTTTTGGAATATAGGTATATAGTAGTAGAAAATATTATATATGATGTCATAATTTCAAAAAAAATTACAATTTGAAAAATGAGTGAGTAAAAACAAAGATATGAGCAAAACAAGGAATCTGTTGGTAAATATTTAAAAGGTAAAGCATTGTGAATAATAAATTTAAATAGGGTGAAAAGGAAGTCATTTGCTTATTATTTGACTTATTTAGAGATTAAAATAGAGATTGGAGAGACCAAATTAAAAAAAAAATGGCTAAGATGGTGAGGAAATGACAACCAATACAAGAGGGATGCTTAGTGGTTGTAGTGGGTGTAGCACAGGTAGGCAACTAAGAATTTCAAACTTGGTTTGAATATTTTATTTAAAAATAATTATTTTACAGAAATTTATAAATTTAGACCAATTATAGAAACCAAAATGAACCCCAAAAATTTTCCAAGGTTACTAAAGGCCAAAAATGGAAATGAGTTGAAAGGAATCAGAGTAATAAATGTTGAATATTACAAGCAAGGAAAAGAGTTATCAATATGAACCAACTAGGTCAACCTAGTCAACCTAATAGGTTGAAGTTCTTGATTTTAACACTGATGACTTAGTAGGTGTGTGTCAACTTAGTTTTTTTAGGTAAATTATTGACTTAGTACCTCAATATCAACTTAGTTATTTGAACCAAATTGTCAAATTAATACTAAGGGGGAAAAATGAAAGGGTCAACTTAGTTTTTTAAGTCAACATGGTCAACTAAAGATTATTTAGTCAACTTAGTGTTTGACTCAGTGGTTATAATAGTATGAAAATATGAAAAAGGCCAAAATAGTACTTGAAAGGCTCAGAATGCTCTACTGAGTATTGAAATGGCCAAGTAGGCTAAAAATAGGTCAAACTGATCAAAAATGGATAGATTAAGGCAAATTAGGTTTGTTTTTGTTAAAATTTAAAAATAATGTATCTGACTATAAGTGACATAGAGGTTTAATACATCTTTTTTATTTGATGGTTATAGGAGAGTCTTATATTTTGGTGATTAGTGGACACAATGTGGCCACCAAATCTATTAGAGCAATTGACAGTGGATGAATGAGCTAGGTTAGTCACACAAGGTCTAGGAGATATCATGGATATGTGACAAGTATCATTGATCACAGATCTAGTAGTCATGTTTATAGGAGCCTAAGAATGTTTTACTAATACTTCTGGTTGGGTGATGGATGGGGATACCATCAAGGATGGTATCACCCTAGAGAATGTCCATGTTATTCTTGGGATTTTTAATAAGAGGGATGTCAGTGATCATGGGGGTACTAGACAGATAGGAGGAGAGATGATTTTTAGCCCTATGGGTGATGGCATCAAACAAGATATATCTTGGGCTGAGATTGAGCTTATTTGATGTGTATATATCTCATATTTGTGATATCTAGAAGGTAGTGATATGAATTATGACAATACATGTGTTGTGTCATAAGTCAACTGGCAAGGTACCGCTATATGCAATAACCTTAAGCCAATTCATTTTGGAGCATAAGGAACTATATGATGTAGGTTTTATCATTTGGGTTTAGCTCATGTATGATATGTATGGTATGTTTTCCAGAGGGTAGAAGACCATGCGATTGATGATTTTATTAAGTATTTGGATATATGAGAGGTTCCTAATGTATAGACCAATTGGGTTGCCCTATGTGTTCAATGATCAAATACATCAAGTGTAGAGATGGAGGCAAGATCATGTGGAATGGGTCATACCCCATATATCAGTTTTATAGATAGTCACATGAGTAGATATCATGTGGTAGCTATATGGGCACATCATGATAGTATGGTTGAGTTGGAGGATAGTGGCACCATTATTGACATGAGCATAGATTATAGGTCACTACACATGGTGGATAGAGTTGCATCTAATGGCACATATATTAGGCTAGTTGGGACTTACTCACCTAATAGTTTTGATAGGGGTGCCTACATTTTGTGATAAAACAAGAGAGAGAGATAAGGGGGAAAAGAGGAGCATGACCACTAGTTGATAGACCAAAGATCAGACCATAGTGTGAGAGACCATGATCAAGTTGAGCATGATGACTAGTAGCTAGAAAGGAGATGGATGTGGATGTAGGAGTGCCATAGGTAATATAACCAACACCATAGTAAGAGGAGAAACAACCATATTGATTACACCATTGACAAATATGCCAATGACAAGACTGAGCATAGAGGGTGGTCATCCTAGATGACCCATCAATTAGCCCAAGATAGAGCTGGTTTATAGAGGGACCACTGAGGTCAGGCTTGAGATGGGAATGGGTGGTGAACCTAAGGTTTGCATTGATTGAGTTTCATCTTAAAGATGAGGTACTTAGAGGATAAAATTATGGAGAGACTGTGCTCAATAGTCATGCATATAGGGAGATGGTGATAGATGACATTCAGATAGGTAATAAATGGTTGAAATTTGCTTAAGTTTTTTTGAGATAGATAATAGATAGATAAAATTGTAACATATATCTATGATCTAATATATATCTAGTTTGAATTTTGTAGATCCTACAGAGGAGGAGACTAGATGGGGATACATGGTGAGGGAAACACTCCATGAGATCCTAGATGAGGCACTGATGCTATACAACCCTACCACACTAGATGATCCCATGGTACTATCTACCCCAACTCAAGCAAGTTAGTTCAGACTAGTCAGAGAGGCCATAAGGTAATTACAATCATGTGGAGATCAGAAAAATATACTAGCATGGGTGGGAGTGGGAGAGGCGTAATCATGGTAGGCTTTGGCTTAGGAGAGAGCCACACATATGGCTACCATGACTTATTTGGCATAGGTACAGGCTGAGGTAACCAACCTATAGGGATATGTGAGAGGTTTGAGATCTTAGACAACCTGTTTATAGCATACCATTCAAATGGGACTATCTAAATCATCTATGGGTAGCATGGCTAGGCCACAAAATAGAAAGGATAGAGCCCATCCTTAGAGCTGGAGTAATGTATTTTTATACTTTGTAAAAAAAATGATATATATAGAGATATGATTTTGGTAGTTATATGTTGATCTTATGTGTTTGTATTATGGTTTTGGTTATGTATGCATGGACATATTTATTTTTAACACATGTATTTAGATTTTATTTTATATTATATAGGAAATATATGTGTTGTGGTTTCTTTTCTAGCATTATGTAGGACACATGCATGGTTAAAAATAAACTGGCAAAAAAAAGACTTGGTAAAATATAATCGATCAAAAAAAAAGTACTACATAATATTTCATTTTGGGAAATGTGTAATAACAATAAATGACTAAGTATAAGAAACCAAATAAAGGTAAACAAGAGGGCAAAAATTTTGTATTTAAACCATGAAAAAGATTGGCACCAAATTAAAACAAGTAAGATCACACCAAATCATGTTGGGAAGTATGAAAATAATGTAATAAAATGGAAAACATGTGAAAGACTAATGGTATAATGTAATAAAATGGAAAACATGTGAAAGACTAAATCACATTGGGAAGTATAAAAGAGAAACAAAATTGGCAAAATTGGTCTTAAATTAATCACACTAATTCAAGTTGGGAAGTATGAAAAGCTCAAGAAATGGTTGGATTATTACATGCAATCGAACAACAAGAAGATAAAAGTGAAAGAGTAATTAATTAAACATAAAACATGCTAAATCAAGATAGGAAGCATGTCAATGATGTGTAACTTCATAATCAATCAAATCTTAGCTCATATTTGACACATGTAATTTTCTGTTGTGACTTAGATTATTGGAAAATTTTGTGAGGAAGGCCAAGTACTATCAGTGGTATTATACTACAAATCATGAAGGGAACACCAATGAGGTAGAATTAATGTGAAAATATGGTAAAAGGGGATGTTATTAATATAAATGTGAAATTTTAGTAATCTATGAGGAAGGTTAGGTCCTATCCATGGTCTTACAATGCAACTCATAAAATGGAATCCTTAGGAGAGTGATCAGTGAACAAAACAATATTTCTCAAGGGGAAATATGAGGATTATAGGGAGTGAAAAAGGGAATGTAAAAGGAATAACTTAGGCATCTTATGAGGAGACCTTAGGAGATATGAGGCATATTAAGGACATGAGAAGACACTAAGTGACTAGTGACCATCAATGTAGAAAGGATACTTGTTTTCTATAGACACAAAGATGTGTAGTTAAATAAGTATCTTACTAAGACCAAATAATGAAGGTATATTGGTACAAGAAAATTAAAATGGACCTAACTTTCCACAATGTGTTCCCCATTCCTCAGAACCCCTTATAGATCCATTGGTCTACTACAAAGATTGGGTACTTACATGAGAAAGTAGGTAGCATTAAAAGATGTTTTTATTCTCTTTTTCTAATCTAATGGCTTACCACACCCTAATAGACCTCATCTCTATTGTGAGGCCAACTATGGAGGTTTATATTTGAATATAATAAGGAGATGTGTTTGAAATCATGTATTTTAGTATGATTTAACTTTTGAGAATTTTAAATGTAGTCTTTTGAATAATTGTCTTTTGTTAAATGATTTGGATTTTGTATATTTTTATGGATTTTAAGATTCCTCCTCCATATGGAATTGAAATGACCAATCATGAGAGATAGTTATACATTAATGAGCTTTAGGCTGAGGATAAATGAAGTTAAGTATCCAAAGACAAGACTGAGTAGAACACTTAGGCTTAACCATGAACTAGCATGTTATCTCAAGTCTCAACCATGTATATGCTTAGTTTTCAAAAGGTAATAAAGGGGAAGAAAGGAGATACAAAGTGGAATAGTACTAGGAGATCATAATAAGATTAATTTTTTACTAATTAATCACTTGGTAAAGAAGGAATGACAAAAGGGAACAAGGTTTGTATAACCAAGTCACAATTATAATTATATGTGTTTATAAAGATTAGATAGTAGATAATCATGAAAAGAGAGCAAGGGAGTCATAAGAAATAAAATCAAGAATAAAAATAAGGAAATGATAAATAATAAATCTATAATCAAACATACTAACATCATAAGCAATATAAAGTGTGAAACATATGTCACCATGTAAGATAGATAAGAATTTGACACAATGTCAAATGATATAACAAATAGATAAAGATAAATTTGGAGCACATGTCCAATCAAAATGAAAATATAAGAAAACCATGCATGTGTTCATAATTACTAATATATTTGGCCACACACATTATTTAAAACATCTGATAAGAGTCTATGAAGTTGATTATGAACTATAGCTAATGTCTCATATATCTTCAGTGAAAACTAGAAAAATACTTCACATCTAATCTCCTCAATAGAAAAGGTAGGAATGTTTGATGGATCATGATGAGGAGGTTTATCATGAAAGGGATGCTTAGGAGAATGCATGAGAATGAAATATACAGTGATGAAGGGGTCACTAATGGGGAAGGATCCATAGGTGAGAGACTCATAGGTGGAGAAGGATCCATAGGTGAGGGACTCATAGGTGGAAAAGGATCCATAGGTGAGGGAATCATAGATGGAGAAGGATACATAGGTGAGGAAAGGTCCACAAGTGAGGGATTTATGTGTGGAGGAATAGGAGGTGAATAAGGGACCACAGGAGGAGATGGAACCATAGGACATAGAACTATGGGGGAAGAGTGGGAGCCTTCTTATGGGAACAACTTGTGGTATGAATGGTAGAAGGTGAAATAATGGTTAAAAGATGATCTTTAAGATGTTACTAAAGGATGTAGAAATGATCAGTATGATGTGTGCCACATTAGTTCTATAGATAATATACCTATCCATACTTAGGAATATACTCAAGTAGTACCTTCAAGGGACATATAGCCTTGTTTGAGGATTGATGGGTAGTAGGACACAAAGTAGTAATATATTATTGTAACTTATGACAATGTATGGATGAATGATTATCTATGCTATGGAAGCAATATATATTCCTATGACTACTCTTGGTAGGTGTACTCAAAGGAGGAGGTGTAACAAAAGTAGAAGGAAATTGGTAAGGCTGATTGGCCCATTTGGTGGAAAAAAGAGTCAGTTGTGGTAAAGGAAGTAAACCATCACCAAGAAAAGGTGGTGTTGGTAGAGAGATAGGGAAAGGATTGACTAGAAGAGTAATAGGATTAGAATCAAGAATATATTTAAATAAATCAATTGTAGTAATGGGATATGAACTGGGCTCTACTAAGGGAGGGGTGGGGTCTACAAAAGGTTGAAGGAGAGTTACATGCATCTCAGGGATAAATAGGCTATAGGGGTCATGATACCTAATAAAGTGATAGGGACCAGTCATAACATGAACCATAAGCATAATCCTATGAGATTATTCAAAAAATGGAGGTGTTTGTACCATCTCTACCCTTTGTAGGTTGGAAAATGTAGAGGAAAGTTAGATTACTGTTGAAGTACCTTGATTTTTACTTGTAAATTATACCAATTGTGTCAAATGGGTTGACCTAGTTCTATAGTTCCATAATTGATAAAGCCTATGAATAATACTATACTAACAGTGTTGACCTATTATATTTTTAATAAATCTAGAAGATGACTATATTGGCCCTATTGACCTAGTATGTTTTTTAAAATTTGGAAGTATATTGTGTTAACTTGGTTGATCTAGTAGCCTATCTAGAAGTGAAAAATTGTACTATGTCAACTTGTTTGACCCAATACCTTATGTTTGATGAATACCTGCACAAATAGAACATAGTCATTTTGATGTGATTATGTGTTAAATCTATGCATAGAAGTTAGAAATTATAACATCCTTATCAACCTAGTTTTTTAAATATAGAAAAATAATAAATAAAATAATAGAATAATGAAAATTGTGAAATAAAATCTACAAGGGTTAGATTCACATTGGGTTCACCATAATATATGAAATTAGAAATACATCATGTCTATAAATCAATCCTAACTCAAAGAAGATAGATCATACTTACACTTCTGATTGGGGATACATTAGATAATCAGGAACATGACCAATATAGGGATATACTAGACCCAATTAGGGGATCTCTTATCACACTAAATAATATTATGAAGGGTTCAAAAACCTTCAGTCAAGCATAATCATCCAATAAACCTAACTAAGCCTTATGTTTTCATTTTCACTAATCTAATAACAAGTAAAGTAAAGCCTAATATAGTGCTCACAAAAGCTTGTGGCACAAAGTGGAGGTAATAAACAACAAAATTAAACATGCATTAGAGACATATACTCATACAAAATATATATGAAATCCTAATGCATGGAAGAGAAGTAAAAATGTATATATATCTACTCTTATAAAAGAGGAATAAAGTTAAGAATACATACTTTGAAAATGAACTCATCAAGCCTCAATCTCTCCCTTGGAAAAGGCGATTCAAAAGAGGTTATTTTGGTATGTAAATATGATAATTATAAATGAGATCTAGGATACACAATATATCAATGCATCTAAAAGACTTCTCTAAAAGACAATATATGTATCTCCAAAGAAAGTATGAGACCCTAAGCTTGCTCCTCAAGCAAAATGGTGGATAAGTAGATGTACAATAGTAATTACTTATTCTTATCTTCTCTAAATAATGGTGAAATGATCTCGTATATATAGTTATATTTAACCCTAAGCCCTTCTGAAATTTTTGGCCAATAGGGTCAACCCAATCGACCTGGTACTATTATGGACAAAATTCACTAGGTTATGGGCTAGGTCATCCAAGAGCTGACCTAGACCCTGAATGAATTTCACCCATAAGAGTATAGGGTCAATCCAATCAAACTAGTACTATAAATAGTTGAAAGGGGATTTAGGTTAGGAAAAGGGCGGCAAAAGGTGAGAAATGACTAAGGAATGTACAATAGAGAAAAACAATATTAGGGGAATGATTTCTAGGAGATAAGTGTGTAGATAATAAGTGGCAAATGAGATAACAATCTTAAAAAGCACCAATGGTCTTCAACCCATTTTTTGATGTACCCCTTAGGGTCTTCACTCATATAGATTGAGAATCAATGGATTCTTTCAAGATAAAGAGTGTCAGTAATTGTTAAAAGTTTGAAAATATTACGTGTATATAGTTTACTCTTAGGAGGACCCATAGCGTGTTGAGAAGACCAAATCATAGAGTACCTTAAGGATTTCATCAATATTATCTCTCCTAACACATTTAAAAAAAACACTATGATAATCATTCCATGCTTATTATCCATCTCAAATACACTCATTAAATTTCACAATCCCATAACAAGTCACATCAATTTATCTGGTCTCATCACTTCTATCTAACTAGTCTTTTGACATGAATATGCCACACACATAGATTAATTCATCACTCAAATTAAAAAATTCACATCACTTATTTAAAATTTCAAAATTTCAACATATCAACAAAATAATTATAAATTAGCTAATCTAAATGTAATCAATAGTGAAGGAACATAATTTTATAAAGGATTTATTTAATGTATTATAATTAATTTTTGACACCATTTTAATAAATTGAAGAATACTATAATGTGTCTTCAAATATCTCACATCAATTACAATACTGGAGTGTGTCTTCCAAACATTGAAGGAAATCCATAAAATAAACACAATATTGTTTGAAATTACATTGAAAAACATTAAATAATCATCTTGGAACCATATAATCACTATTCATCAATTATACTACCACATTTTACTATTTAAACACACATAAAACTAAATAATAAATAACAACCCACACTATAGTTTAATTAATATAAAAATAAAATAGTGTTCAAAGAATTTAAGAGGTGTCATATTTTATTTAATGGCTGGAATTCAATCATTAAATATCATTTGTTAAAGTAAATTATTTTCATAAAAACCCATAATATATGCTAATGAGATGTGGGTGAGTTCATTAAGTGTCTTGGTTGTTTCAAGTCCCACCCAGGTTCAAATCTAGGGAACGGCATATGGTGCAAGCTGTAGCCATTAGTTGTATTCTTAGGGTCATTAATGGCCATTAGTTATTCTTGAGGTTGGTGTGGTCATTTTTGGTAATAGTTGGTATGTATTTGGTAATATATGGTATACAAGTGGTATTCAAGTGGTTAATAAATCACATAGGGATCTAGGCCCCTAACTGTATCTTAGACCAATCCACACTCTGGTCAAAAGTTGTTACCTAGCATAAAAACCCCATTATATATATATATATATATATATATAACCATTTTCAAGACAATCTAGGAGAATCAATCTCTCACCATACTACTTTGCACTTCAAATTTTGTTTTCAGTACAGTGTAGATAAACAATAACCCATGAAATGTTTGACTATGTTTGTCTCTATAGTTAAAATGTTACAATGGTGGAAATCTTGTAGAGAATGACCTTACACTTATAGTGAATAACCTTATTTATTAATTTTATAAACTTTTGTAAACTTAAAAGAGTTCATCATGAGGTGGTTGTTCAATGGAAAACACTTACATATAATAACCTTATGTTTGTAGAGAATAACCTTATTTATTTCATAAATGTTTAAAAATTCCATAATGAGGTGGCCAATTGGATATGACCATTTTAGAAAATTAAATTATTTCATTAGATCCACCTGACACATCATTTTCATGGCCCAAAAAGGTTGACACTAGTAACAAAACATCAAACTCACGCTTTCCATTATGTGCCTTTGTGGAAAGGGTCATCTTATTTCATGGAGTTTAAATATAAACTAGAAGTCACATTCTAAAAATATAAAATAGAAGGAAGAACAAAAGTTATTACATTCAAGACAATAGTAACTAGTTCAGGTAATGTACTTTTTCCCTTTTATAAAATTTCATTCCTATAGTATGCATATGGTAGGGATCATTTTGATACCTTAATAGTGAACTCCATTAATTTGTTCTATCAATTTAGTACATGGTTTATATATAATATCATTGACATCTTCTTGACTTTTGAGTATTCGTATACCTTCTTGAATGCCTTGGTTGAAGAGAGAGTAAATGAAGTGTTATAATAGTAAATGAAATTATAAGAGGGGCATGGTTCCCATGTAACTTGTAAGATATATTATTATTTCTAATAGATATTCATTTATGAGGAATATTAGAGGAAATTATTAATAAATTAGAGGTACAAATGAATGTTTCAATTGGGTAAAGTTTTTGGAATATTTTCTATAATTATGAGAGCCATTCATTTGTGAGGAACTTATTATTTCTTATTTTCTTCCACCCTTAGTTGGTTAGCTTTGGCTCTTCTTTCATTGGAATAACCTAAATTCAATGATTTGTTTGATTTGATATTGGGGTTTGAGGGGAGAAGCTTAAATCAATGATAGTTTCATTCTTTCAGCTGGTGGACATAAGGTATGATCTTTAAAAATGGAATACTTTCATGTTTGGCTGAAATTAAAATGATTTATTCCCATGTATTCTTAATTTATTGGAAATATTGTTATATTTATTATGATTCCATTTTGGGGCTTGTGGCCTTCTTGATTATTGAAAAAATAGGATTTTTTATCACACATTCTATTAACCCTTTTAGGGAGTTTTGTGAGTGTGTTAAAATCCTTTTGTGTTTACCTCTTGATGTATTTTGTTGAGAGTCATAAGGTATTACTTACACTTACACCCAAATTGTGTATATGTGAATTGATCATCTCCTTGAACTTTTTTTCTTAAATTTAAGGCTTCACTAAATTAAATGTCCCTAAATGGCAATGAAATTATAATGATTTATTGTTTATAAGAAATTAAAGTTAGTTATTGGTTATATGATCTGGGGCCTAGGAGGAGACCCTATAGATAACCTACTTAACAAATTTAATATGGTTATGAATGGAAGTGAATATATGGATGATATATAATACAAAGCTATAATGCATTCAAACAACAAGGAAGTCAAAAAGAGATGACAACCAATGTGTAAAAGTAATAACAATATTTTATTATGAAGGTTTTTGTATAATTTCTAAGAGATCATATGTTTCTTGTCTATGTACTTCATATCTTCATTATTTTCTACATCTCTATGATCCACACCATGGGGCCCAAGACCATGCGTGTGAAGGAAAAATGATTTTTGTTGTGCACAATGAATTCATAGAGTTAATTCAAATAGAAAAAAATTAAGCATATTTGATGGAGCAAAATTCTTTACTTGCATGAAATGTAACTTCTATTCAATATAAAAATATAGGGAAATGATACAATGTATTATAGTACATTAATTATAGAGTAGATACATAGAGAATGCTATCTATGTTATGAATTTTTATGGAATTAACCTTTGGTTAGATGTGTATGTTACATATTTATATAAAAAGAACACAATATTATTTAAAACTATGATCAATTACAAAGACTATGGTTAATTCATTTCATCTTCCTTGTTGGATGATGGTTGAACTTCTAGGTTGGTGGATACTAACAATTCAACTAAAAAAGATTCCAAATTAGAAAATGTTTCCTCATAATCCACAAAATTAAATTAGGCTAAAATGAGGATGTGTTTGAGTAAATACAAGTTTGGACACATAAGTTTGTGAGTACTAGTGAGGTGTATAGGGCTACAAACTAAGCAGTGTGTAGTGAAGTGCATCGACTCTAATCAGGTATGATCTAAGTTTAAAAGTTTGTGAAAACATGTAGAACTTATGCACAAGTGTGTAATCAAGCCTCATGATAAGGAGTGTGATATATGTCTAGTGAAACAAGTGAGGATCTTGTTCTACTACACACATATCATTCAACCTTTCTTTAAGAGTAATGGTCTCCATTACATTAGTTTTTAGCTAAGGAAACTATGAGAAGTGCACCACTTGGATTGATAATCATATTTTCCAACCTTAACCACTCAAAAAAATTTGTGTGTGCCATGGTGGGTGCATGTGTCTATTACTTTGATGATCTAGTCCTTATCTACTGGGCACAAGTGTTCATGATCTAAATCATAAGGATGTTGTGTCACTTTTGGCTCGATAAGTGGCATGGTATAAGGCTTGAGAAGTTAAATGTTGATGACTAAGTAAAATACCAAGTATGGATGGATATTAAGAATAAAGGTGTTATCACAAACTATACACAAAATGGTGTAAGGGCCATGGTTTAAAGACTTGATCTTCTAGTGTAGACCTTTGAAGTATTCCTTTAAAGGTACAACCAAACTTTATCACCAACTTAGAATGCATGAGGTGTGTGATGTGTGTCATGGCATTCCTTTTAATTTACTTATGTTTGAGATAGGATACATTGAACCTAATGATGAAAAAACTAGATGTGTCACAAAACTTCTCAGTTTTATCCACTTCCCATTCATGTGTGCATGACTTAGGGCTAGCTAGCGCATAATAGGATATGTCTAGAAGTATCAAAGGTTGAAACCCATGACATGTCTAGAATGGACTATGAATCATATAACTATGAAGGGTTTTGTTTTTTTCATGTTGAATGTCTAAGAGATTACCATCCTAAGTGTGATCATGTGCATAGTTGTATATTTGTAGAAGATGAACAAGTATGCAATTGACCACTTCAATTTTCATATCTATCTATGGATGAAAATTCATTAACTAATCCATATAAATACCCATTAATTCCCACAATTCTTATTAAAAATGATTTATAAAGCACATATCGTAATAAGAGATGATGGATGTTGGAATCCCAAAATGAACCTAAATATGGTTAAAGAAAGCTTGTGTAGTTCCATCTATGTCATTGTCTTTCTTGAAAGTGACCATGATATCCATCTTGGAAAACCTATCTATTATAATGAACACAATGTCATGTTGGTATCTCATTACAGTGAACCTAATCATGAAATCCATGCTAATAAATTCCAATGGTTTAGATGTAATCAATAGCGGTGTGTAAGGTTCCATCTTCTTGTTCATGAGGTTGGTGATGCAACAAGAATTGTAAGACTTGATGTGACATTCCACATCTATGCACATGTGGCTAGTATAAGTGCAACTATAATGAAACTAAATTCTTTATCATGCTTAAGTGTCCTAAGTTCTTGGCATAGTGTGCCTCCTATATGAATCATTGATGAGGTGCACCATGAGGAGTATAGAGATGGCCAGGATTTTAGAGAATATGGTTAGCTAAGTATAAATCTTAAAATTATTTACATTACACTAGACTGGTTTAATTTGTTACGAAGTCTTGGTTAGCTAATTAGAGGTATAACAGTCTATGAATTCATGGCCATGCATGTCCAACACCATGATGAGCACATGAACTAGAATTTGGCTAAGGAAATCTATTACCTTATTGTCCTTCCCTTTCTTTTGTTTAATCATGATATGGAATTGTTATAGGTAAGTCATCCATTTCATGTCTCATGCATTATAAAACTTATTCTGCATCTATAAGAACTAAAATGGATTGTGATCTGAATGAACAACTATCCCTTTCCCTATAATGTAGTGTCATTATTGATTTATTGCTTTCACAATAACATATAGTTCTTTATCATAGGTGGATTACCTTTTCAATGTTTCACTAAATGTTTTTAAATAGCATACAACTAGATGTCCATGTTTCATAAGCATTGCATCAAGTGCATAGTTAGACACATTAGTGTAAATTTCAAGGGAATGTGCAATGGTAGGCATTGCAATAAAATGTGATAAACATAGGCATTTATTGAGTGACTCAAAATCATGCTATTATGCATGAGTCCAATTGAACTTGGTTTTAACATGTGTTATCTAGATACAAGCCTAAGATGTGTGATAAACTAAGGACAACCCTATGGTAGAAGTTAGTAAATCTAAAAAAACTCCTCAATTATATGATAGTATGTAGATTAGACCAATATTGGATCACTTTGATCTTCTTTAGAGCTACATAAATGCCTATATTATTAATGATGTATCGCAAGTAATGAATCTATTGTAGAAACCCTTGTTTCCCTTGAATTCTAGAACTGAATATTTTTTTGACTATTTTTTGTGTATTCTAATTTTTTTTGGTGTTTTTGCATGAAATAAAGAAGAATGCGATTTTTGCAAAATAATTTCAAATAAATAATAAATAGCAGTATAAACTTATAACTGGCTAATCTAAGATCTTATTGTTTATTTCAAATGATTATAATAGTGAATCTCGGTCATGCAACAAAATAATATAAATATTGTCTCCAAAAAAACCTAATTTTTTTGTAAACCCTAAATCTGGTACAGCTTCCTAGTTGTTGTTCCAAACACACAGTCATCGTCATCAGTTATTCTACCACAATCAGTCAAATAATACTATGGACTCTATCGATGTCAATCTCTATCGGTGGTTTACTCTGCTGATGTCGGTATACTCTACCAACGTCGGTATGTGAGTCGGCTGATGTCAGTCCCTGAGCTGTCGATGTCAGTCTCTGTGCTCCCTATGGCCTATGACTGCTGAAACATGCATTTTTTTGAAACTATATAGCCTGGTACAAAACTTGTACAAATTCTATACATCAGTAGTAAAAACTATATGCCTGTATATTGGATGCCTGATCTCAAGAAATATTATGCTAATACTAAAGATCTATATCTAGATGATTTTTGGACAAAAACCTGATAAAATAAAAACCTATGAATCTCTGTGATAACCTTTGTGTGAAGTTATCTCTCAAACTGGAAATAGATCATCTGATATCTCACAACCTCTAAATTGCACACACTAAAGATTGCACATTCTCCAATGTAGATAGAATATTGGAAACCCTTGGCTCAGTGTTCTCAAAAAATACCTAGCAAAAATTGTCTTCAACATAAATAATTATGGCACTCCCTCCAATAAGAAACCCTTATATCTTGTAAAAGGTGCACTTTCCCTAATTAGGGTTTCATAATTAAGAATTAGGGTTTCATAATTAAAAATAATTCAAATAATTAATATTTAATTAAATCAATCAAATATTAATATCTCCCTCAATACATATCTAATTTTCAAAATGTCAAAAGCTGGTGAACTAGGGAGTGATTCCACACATGACCATACCAAAATAGGGGCGCTTTGTTGCATGTCAAATATCCCTAAAAAATAGGGCCTCAGGCAAATGTGTCTAAAAGAGCTTGAATGAAAGCCAACTAGAAAAATTTTGCTAGTCGAAGCCAAGCCAAGCTCCATTAAGACCCTCTATCCATCTTATCAGCCTATGAGGGTCGCATAATAGGCTAACCATCAACTCTAAAAGATGTCAACTAGAAAGGGGACATGACAATCTGCCCCTCCTAAAATTGCTTGTCCCTAAGCAATCACTGAACAACAAACCAATCAATCCACCTGGGTCCCAAATGTAGTCATGATCTCTATTTCTATCAATCAATGCAAGCTCCTACAATATCCTTTGAAATATAATCAAGGGGAATCCATAATCAAACTGGCAAATACAACTCACCCAAACTCCAAAATCACAACTCTCATCCCATGGCATCAAATCATCCCAAGTACCAAGATAAGGATCCCAACATCCAATCCATGAATGGAAATCAACTGGTAACTCAAGTAAACTCCTCACCTGAGTAATGTGAACAATACCAACTAACTTCATGCACCTGTCTCTTGTACCCACTATAATCTCTGAATCTGGAGTGTGAATGCTAGACATACTCATATCATCATTAACATGTGACTTGACTATAAAAGAAAGCTGAGTCCTTGCCACATGTGCTAACTCCTAAACTAAACTCACCTCAAGACAAAGCTCAACCATATGTCTCTCCTATATTGGTGCCAATGTGCACTTGGCAGCCCACTCTACCAAGTTGTGTCGTATGAGCCTCTCCATCCGATGAAAAAAATAGCTTTGATGTTGCTGTCCCGTATTGCCTTAAGAATGTGTGTCTTCCCATCAACATCAAAATACATCTCCATGTCCTTGAGATGAAGAGTGACTTCCTCAAATGAATGAAGCCACTTCATGCCCAAGACTAAGTCTATATCCCCCATGTTCACCACATAATAATCATCCTTGAACTCATAGTTGTTTAAGCACAATGGGAGGTCTCTAATCATCCTCTCACACCTAAGAGTGTAACCATTGGCTACCTTAACTCTAATGCCCTTGAAATCCTTAGTAGAGAGTCCACGCTTCTCCATAAATCTAGCATCAATAAAATTATGTGTGGCTCCTGTATCAAGAAGGGTTATGATCCTTCGTCCTGCTAAAACTCCATGGAGTCTGAATGAACCATCTTACTGAATGCTAGTTAGGCTTGCCTCCTGAATATGAAGCTCTAACTCTACCACTACCTTAGGCTCTGAAGCCTCTAACTCTAACTCCTTAGAACTCTCCTACTATTCAGAATCTTTTGATTCTGAATCCTCATAAAAATCCCACATCACACAATTTGCCTTGCCCTTAAGCCTCAAAGGACAATCGTGATTGGCATCATAGGGACCTTTGCAGTAGAAGCAAAGCTTCTTCCTGCGTAGATCATTAAGAGCCTCTCGATCCAAAGGTGGTGCTGTTGGATTGGCCTTTGAATCATTCTTAACCCCTGATTTATCTTTGTTGAAATTTGACTTCTCTCTATCTCCATTAAAGTCCTTATTGTCCCTGTATGAAGAAGTACCTCTGGAGTTAAATTTATTGGATGGGGCTGCCATCTCCATACTATGCACCTTCTTCATAGATACCTACAATGAAGGAGGATCAAAGGATTTGATCCAACCTCTCAATGGTTTGGATAGGCCCTTTATGAAGAGAACTACCAATCTACACTCTGAAATGTTTGGCACCATGACTGCCAATCTCTGAAAATCACCAATGGACTCCAAGTTGCTTGTTTGTTTCAACTGTGCCAGATCTCAAAAGTAAACCTCAAGATCTTTCTTGTCCAACTGCTCAACCAACATATCCATGAAGTCCTATTACTCTGTCACCTAGTTATGCTGAATTATTACCATACCATGGTACCACTAATCATGTGTTACTCCCTCCAAGTGCAAATTGGCATATTTGATGGCTTCTATCTCAGTCATTGGCCTCAATGCCAAAAATGTGTCAAGCTTATGAATCTAAGCTTGAGCTATCATCTTTCCACTCCCATCAAAAGTAGTCAAAGAAAGCTTCCTTGTAGACTTCTTTAGCTCACTAAACTGACCTCTAGGCCTCCTATCCTGTCTAATTGATCTATAGTGCTCTCTCCTTTGATTAACAAAATGATCAAAGTACATCCTCTCCCAAACTTGAGGAGCTAATAAATCCCACTCATCATTTGCAGCCATGAGTATATCTACAAATAGGGGGTCTCCTACTGCCTCCTCTGCTGGAGCTTCTGGTTCCTCTTGAACAAACGTAGGATGTGTAGGTCTATTAGCTATCCTAGAATGAGTCAGCTATGGTCTCTGATTAATTGTGGCACTCCTATTATCTCCTTATTCCCCATTCTATCTAATAAGTGGGTTCATCCTCTCTACCATAGTAGTAAGTGCCTGAAGTGCTTGTGCCATCTGCTACTAGCCTGTAACCATAGCGCAGAAGAAGTCTCTGGTGTCCTGATCCTCATTATTTCTGTGGCCCCTGGGTGGGCTACCCTCATGCCTATCACTCATGATGATTGGCTCCTATTCTAAACCCTGGTTGCCTATAAGCAATGCTCTACTGTGTGTGTTGTACCTATGTGGCCTTAACTCTTAGGGTTGCATAATATTGCTAAACCCTCAGGATGGTAGGATTTAGCTCTGATGAATTCTAGAACTAAATATTTTTTTGACTATTTTTTGTGTATTCTAATTTTTTTGTTGTTGTTTCAAACACATAGTTGCCATCATCAGTTATTCTACCATGGTTGATTGGATAATATTGTGGACTCTACTAACATCAGTCTCTATCAGTGGTTTACTCTGCCGATGTCGATATACTCTATCGATGTCAGTATGTGAGTCAGCCGATGTCAGTCCCTGACCTGCCGATGTCGGTCTCTGAGCTCCCTACGGCCTGTGACTATTAAAACATGCCTTTTTTCAAAACTATATGGCCTGGTACAAAACTCGTATGGATTTTGTACAGTAGTAGTAAAAATTGTATGCCTGTATGTTGGATTCCTGATCTCAATAAATATTACGCTAATACTGAAGATCTATATCTAGACGATTTCAGGATAAAAACTTGATAAAATAAATACCTATGAATCTATGTGATAACCTCTATGTGAATTTATCTCTCAAACTGGCAATAGATCAGTTGATATCTCACAACCTCTGAATTGCACACACTGAAGATTGCACATTCTCTAATGTAGATAGAATACTAGAAACCCTTGGCTCAGTGTTCTCAAAAAATCCCTAGCAAAAATTGTCTTCAACATAAATAATTATGGCACTCCCTCCAATAAGAAACCCTTATATCCTCTAAAAGGTGCACTTTCCCTAATTAGGGTTTCATAATTAAGAATTAGGGTTTCATAATTAAAAATACTTCAAATAATTAATATTTAATTAAATCAATCAAATATTAATATCTCCCTCAATACATATCCGATTCTCAAACCGTCAGAAGCTGGTGAACTAGGGAGTGATTCCGAACATGACCATACCAAAATAGGGGCGCTCTGTTGCTGTCAAATATCCCTAAAAAATAGGGGCTCAGGAAAATGTGTCTGAAAGAGCCCGAACGAAAGCCAACTAGAAAAATTTTGCTAGTTAAAGCCAAGCCAAGCTCCATCAAGACCCTCTATCCATCCTATCAGCCTATGAGGGTCGCATAATAGGCTAACCATCAACTCTAAAAGATGTCAACTAGAAAGGGGACATGACATCTATGTAGTGCCAAATGTACACTTTGCTAAGTTGTCCTAAAATTTATGTTGATGATAGGTGTCTAGGACATGAAAGATGTGCTCCATATGCTCCTCCCAAGTCTTGATAAAGATGAGTATGTCATGCAAGTATATGATGATGAAGGAGTTCAACAAAATCTTGAGTAGATCATCCATCAAGTGCATGAAAATGGCTAGCACATTAGTTAGGCTAAAAGTCATGACCAACCATTCATGAAATCTTTCCCATGTCTTGAAGGCTATTTTTTAGGCATTTTTAGGATAAACTAGAAATTGATGGTAACATAACTATAAGTAAATCATGGTGAAGTATTTCACACCTCATAATTGGTCCAAAAGGTCATCAATGCATGGCAATGGGTACCAATTCTTCAACATTAATTTTTAAAGTACATGATATTCTATGTAGAGTCTCCAAGACCCATCCTTATTGGGTGTGAGGACTATCAGACTCCCACAAGGTGAATAGCTAGGCTTGATCTTGCCTTGATCAATGAGCTCTTATATTTGGTGCTAGATTTCATCATTCTACCAAATTGATCTATGATAAAGAGGGATATTTAGAAGAGGGGATCCAAGTACCAAATCAATGTGGTGTTTTAATATGTAATGTGTTGGAAGGCCTTCAAGATCTATGAATACTTTACCATGTTGATCTAGTAAATTGTCAAGTTACTATTGATGTGACATTATGCAAGTTTTACACACTGCCAAAGTGTATTTTCTCTTCTACATAGGTGTATCAATATGAGCCATGAGTAAAACTAACTTCTAGGCATGTGATTATAACACTTATTGGTAGAGAAAAAAGTGACTTTGCTCATGGGTGCTAACTCAAAAATGTTGTAGAATAAATTATACAGATGAATAGTCAAATTTTTTGACTTAGCTTTATATGTAGCTTCACATTCAAATAGATACAATATTCATAGCAATATTTCATAGACCTATAAAGGTATGATGTCATAAGTGATGTTCTCCTCCATAGGCTTGATTTTATATTGAAAAGTGCATTATCTCAAGACCTATATATCTTTCCCATGTTACAACCACCCTAGATAATATGGATTGGGATGTGAAACAATGGAAATACCAATGTGTTAAGTTGTATATTGTTTAATGATGTTATTTTGTCTGGCATTATCTATGATGCCATAGATAGGTTGACCCTTCACCCAAAACTTGGTGTGGAAGAGACATTTGTAATCCTTAGATATTGAAATAATAATGATGTTGGTGATTATACAAGAGGAATTTGGTTCATTTTTGTACATCAGTGTGGGTCCTGATGCAAATTAAGTGAGCAAAGACTATTGTGCATGACATTCAAAATCATCATGAGTGGATGAGAGATGGTGGTGTCACCACTTATCACCAAAATTCTTACATTTTTCTAAAGTAGAAGGCATAAGAGCCTTTAAGTTGTGTAGTCTTATAAGGCTATTTACCTTTGTGAGAAGTGTTCTACTTTTACGGAGAAGGCTATGATGTGGTGTTTTGTAAGGGCTAGCCATTGCACACTATATTGGATGAAGAGGTAGAACATTGCTTCATTTTTTCCTTGGATTCAATCTTGATGGCATTATGATATTATTTACCCAATGTTTTAGAAGACAATAACTCCATATTATCATGGATATAAGGTGAAAGTCTAGTGATTTACTTCAACACCTTATGTTTTTCACTCAATTTCTCTCATGAATATGTAGAGTAGTCATGGAATATGTGGGAATAGTCCTCCACTGACTTATCATTGTGATGACATAGTTTTTATAACTTGATATATTCATCTTAAAAGTGTTGGAGATGGTGGTACTCCTCCTTCAACACATCAAAAAATATATTCCATGATTTGATTGGAACACACTCTTGTACATGCTATGTATTGAGTTTTTCCTAGTAGTAAACAACCAATATGGACATATTCAATACTAATAAGGTTATCTTTTCATGCTTAGTGAAGAAATTAATTGAGAAGTACACCTCAAGTTTTTGAATCAAAGCATCTAATACTTTGTCAATGATCTTTCCTTTGAATAGGTGGATATCTATATTGACTTGTACTTTGAAGGGAGTTTTTTTATAAAATTGTTATTGAGCATATTATGGAGGTGTAGTATAAATCATTGGGTTGAGATGTATCATCAACTCATGGAAGTGAAAAAAAGTTAGCGTGGTATACCTCTATTACATCATTAATGATATTGATTGTATTTACATTACCATGTTGCATAATGGTTTACACTTTTTTTAATGTGTTAAATGTGTTTAATGAATTGAACAACTTTTTCAAATTCCTTTTTATCTAAACAAGTTGCTAATATTTATGGAAAAATATGATAAGTTATGTAGATGGGTGCCAAAGGTTGGAAACCTAAGAAGACCTGAAAAGGGTTGTGTGTGATAGAGGTGTGCATATATCTATTTTAGTTGTGTTGATTAAATTTAAGATTTCATCCCAAGTTTTTTTATATAATTGTAAACTTTTATAAGGTTCAGTATCATTTTATTTACTAATTTTTTTTTGTCCATTAGTTTGTGTATGAAATAAAGTATATTTATTCAACTTTGTGTCTAGCATAGACCAAAGTACTTTACAAAAATTTATCAAAAATATTATATCTATACTATATAATATAGTTTTTATGATTCAAAATTGAATCTAGACATGTTGAAAGTACAATTGATTTATTTTTATAGTTGATATCATTTTCTTACAAGGTATGAGAATTGCCATCTTTGAGAATCTGTCAATTAATACATAAACATAATCATTACCATGATTGGTAGTTTGTTACCTTGAGATAAAATAAATGTAAATGTATTCCCATTGTCTCATTATAACCAGAAGAGGTGTACAAACCTTGATTTTTGTTGACTGGTTTGGTAATTGGGCATACAGTACAATAATTGATATGTTTGGATACATCAGACCTGAGATGTGGCTAGAAGTACTTTTCAAACATTGGAAGAGTATTTTAAAATATAAAATGTCTTGAAACCTTGATAAAATGAGCCTCCCATATAAATTTTTTCTCTCTACCCAATGAGAAACACACAAGTGTCCAAGGTGATATAGAATACTTCCATCCTGCAAGTATATATATGGAACTAAATTACCATAAAGTAAATTACAATAGATATATGAAAAATACATGTCATATGGATACAATTATGACCATGCACTAAATTTGTGTCCACATGCATCAAGTATATAAATGATATATTAATTGGTGGATGACTCATATAATCTATAACTAGATAAGTGCTTCCCTTATCATTCTTGATTTTTAGATGGAATGACTAAAAATAAGAATACCATTTGTGATTTCATTATTTATAAAACTTGTTATGGGTTTGAAATAAATAAATTAGCTTATGATTTATGTGGATCACATTCTCCTTGCCCAAGATATAATTATTTTAATGCTTGATGCTTGAATAATAGCATAAATCTCATGATCATAGGTTAGGTAGTTTCTTACCTGTGTGCTGAATATTTCATTTTGGTAAGAAAATAGATGCCATATTGATTGATAACTGTTCCAAGTGTGAATTCAAAAGCATTTTTATCAATCTAAAATGGATGATAGAGGTCTATTAAATCAAGTACTAGTACAAAACAAAGTTTGTATTTCAATTATTTGAATGATTTATATTATGTAGCTTCTAAAATAGACTTTTATTTAGCACCACCTTTGGTGATTTGGTTTAGATGCCAAGTCACATGATAAAAACCAAGCATAAATATCCTATATAAAATTTCCAATCCCAAAAAAATTGAAGCTCTATGATTTTATTTTGTTGTGGCCATTCTTGCATGATGTGAATCTTAGTTGGGTCCACATGTACTCCTTGTGAGTCTACTATATATCTTAGATATTGTATATCATACATACAAAATGAACACTTTTTTTATTAAATATGGGTAAAACAAGGTTTTATAGGGATCTCCCAACTAATTTCAAAATACAAATCCAAATAGAGTCATAGAAAATAAATAGAATAAGATATGGGCTCATTATAGGAAAGGCTTAAGAAAAACCAAAAGATTAGCAAACCTTCAAAAAAACACACCAAAATGGTAGTAATAGAGATAATAATAATTTAAATTTTAGCCATGCCTTCAAAACATATAGTACCTTCCATGTCTTATTGAGTATCTCATATATTGATGTCAATAATGGTATCTTATTTTTTTAGGTAGGGTTTCCTCCTGCATTTTATGATTACCTTGAGTTATTTTGCATGGTCCATCAATAGTTTCCTCAACTATGCATTTATATAAGAGTTTTTCTTATTGTATTTACATTTTCCCTCAGTCACCTTGGGGGTGCTCAAACCCTTAGCCTCTTCAACTCTAGTATGTTTCCACATTTCTTTAATTTCCACCATATTCATATACACAAGTTACTGAAATTAGAGGAGGTCTTGGTTGTTGTTATAAATGGCCTACTAAAAATCCTCATCCTAGCCTTCGATCTTGAGTTGAATATCAAAAATAGCTTTCTTGGATTTATTAAATTCATTCACTATGTCCTTAATGACATTAATTTGAGTGAGGAGATAATTTTCAATCTTTGAAACCTTGTCAACATGGGTATCAAACACAACTTTTCTTATTCTCATCCAATTTTATGGGAGCATTTTGGAGTTGTTGGGCTCTTTGGATTTATTCCCTAAAGTAGCTTTACCTTTCTTAGTGCCTTTCTTAGGATAATGTTTTATTTGAATAGGTAAAATATTTGGTTTTAAAAGGACCAAGAACCATATAAAAGTGTTATACAATAGAGTAGCAAGCCCCAAGGGCTGAGACAAAAAAAATACTAGCTAATTAACCCCTCGAGAATCAAAAATAATCCATAGTAAAATAAGTAGATCAAGAGGGGGGACCCTTAAATGGTTCCTTATATTCTTTAATTATCTTCTTGGGTACACCCCACTTGTTTTTTAAAACTTTGGCCCTCATCCTATTATCGATTCCTTTAGTGTCATCTCTAGAGAGGATCATTTGCAACCTTTTTTATCCTTATTCTTGCAAAGGAGTTTTCTTGATTAGAGTCATGTTGGGGATCTTAGGTGGGAGGTATATATCACCTTTAAGAGCTATTTAATGAGATCCTTATTCACCATTTCATAATGGATTAATATTGATAGTCATGTCTATTTATCTATTCAAGGCATTCCACTCTTGAATGAGACCCACCCTGGCTTCATGTAACTTTTTCTTGAATATGTCCAACTATTCTTTATTATTTTTCATTTATTTATATAGGAAAAGTTTACCTTTCTTGATGAGCTCCCTGAAGGTGCCCTCATCCAATATGATCAATTTGGGTTTAGAGACAAATAACTTCAGTGGGAGGTCATCAATGGAGGCTTTAGAAATGCTAGTTTGGGGGGTATTGCAAGAAGGGTGGTAGGATCCTAAGGTAGAGTATTCCTCATGGGAGTCCTCCTTAGCTAAGGACCCCCTAGAAGAACCTCCATACCTAAAAAGGTTTGGCCATGCTTTACCAATAATAGGATGAGACCTTATTGCATTATAGGGTTAGATTCATTAACTTGATGGGAAAGAGTGGTGCTCTCTAGAGACTTTAAGAGATATAATGGGAGACTAATTTTATATCCTTGTAAATGGTTTAACAATAAAAAGTGGTGTGAGAAAATTAAATTATACTTATCTTTGAGTGTCAAGTATTTCATCACTTAGAGGAACACATTAGGCCATTGTTGTAGGAGGTTAACATGAGGTAACCCATTCTTATCCATTTTGATAAATTCATTAGAGTGGAAGAACCTCTAGAGTAATTCTTGTTTTCTAGCTAGTCCTTATATGCCTTTGCCTTATCACACAACATGCCCTTGGATTCTCTTATAAATTCCTCCATGATTATGATATTAATTCCTCTCATCTCCACCACTCACTTATTCCATACAACAATAAAATCCCTTGTAACATCAACATCATTCTCCATAATCCTCAACATTAATTCTATGAGTTCACCTCATCGTAACTTCTCTCATAATTTCTTTAAGTCCTACACTTTGGAATAGGAGGTTGGTTCCAACCACTCCTTTTCGCCCCCCATTTCCTCTGTGTCAGTGGACCTAAGGAAGAATTTTATTAGGTTCTAGAAAATCTTGGTTTGAACAACTCAAAATAAACTTAAAAAGCACATTGCCTCACTCCTTAATAAATAAATCCATCTCACATTTTCATAATGATGATTCATGATATTTTAAACCCATCTCTTGAATAGAAATGTTCACACATGTGTCAAATTGATTGCCATCCTATCCCACTATACTTTCATTACATATAGTCAATTAGATGCTTTCAGGTATGTGGCCTACTTTCTTTGGATAATTAGTTTTAATGTTATTAGTGAAATAGTCCAAGGTCTCATCTTCCTCCCATTCATCAATTTTAGGGATTTCATTAAAACTAAAAATGTGTTTGACCCCATCAACCAAACCATCATCACCATCATTAGAACTAATGATGGCTCAACCATGGGGAGAGTAAATTTAAATAGAAGAAAAATAAGGGCTTGATGGCACAAGACATTATTTTTTCCCTCTTAGTAGTCTATAATATTACTTTCCAGCATGAAGAGGAAAAAGGGAAGGATAATACGGGTATTGTTCTTGAAATGATTCAACAGAATAAAATAATGAGATTAGATGATGTGGTAGTTACCTTCTATAATAAGGTAATTCATGAGGTAGAGTAAAATCTCATCCCTAGGGTAAGTGAAGGTAATTCTTAGGAACCCAGCATTAGAATGGTGGATACACTCCTCAGCTTTGATAAAAATCTTGAACCATCTCCTTTTTTATACTTTTTTTCTTAAAGACCTAAGCCCCCTCAATCATCATATCGGTGGCTAACACAATTATATTTTTCAAAACCTCCAACATGAGCCCATGCATTTTCATAGAAAATGAATATTTATCCATGTTTGTAGATAATATATTTTCTATAAAGTGTTATACACTTAATTTATATGGCAAAGATGTTTATCCCATGTTTTTATAAAGATTAAGATTTTGTCAAGGTATACTACAAAAAATGAAATACTAAAATTCGTAATAATTTCATTCATCATTCACATGAATGTAGTTGGTGCATTGGTTAAACCAAAGGGCATGACTAATCATTAAAACAAAGCTTATTTTTCCTTGAAAGTTGTCTTCTATACATTTGTAGGTTCAATAAGAATTTGATGATACCCAAAATTAAGATTGATTTTTTTGAATTATTTTACACCATAGAGATATTATAACAAGTCCTTAATCCTTGGAAGAGTATATTAAATATTCATTGTGATCTTTTTGAGATCTTTATAAAAATTGTAAAAAACTCCATGTGTCATATTTACTTAGAATAAGCACAATGGGTTTGTTAGAATACGATGAGTTGGGATTGATATAACCTTTATCCATGAGTTCATGGATATGTCACTTTATTTATTCATTATTTATAAATTATCTATAGTATAATTAATCATTAGGTATAGGTATTCCAATGATTAAATCAAAAATGTGCTTCACCACATTGTGTAGAGACACTTCCTTTGGTATCTAGAAGATATCCTTGTATTCTTCCAACTTGTGGTTTAAATTTTATGTTTATAATTATATTATTATAGGAACTATGGTAAGTATTGGTGAGGTAAGGATGTTCCTAAATTCAAATATTACCATCAATATTTAAAAACTTATTACTATATGTGTCTAGCTTCTACGCTTCTTGGTGTTAATGAGTGATAACTTAGGGAATACTTCTAGTTTGTTGTATCTCTTGTCACCAACATCTATGAAAACATTAATGGGATTTACTTCATATGATACATGCGAATGGTAAATATGTAGTTGACCAAGTAAAACATCACAGACCTCTAATAGAGAGATGTATCAAAGTATTGTATTTTTAAAAGTCTTAATGTTGTACATCAATTGACACTACTGAGTGATGTGTTTATTAGATCCTCTAATCCATCAAATAAAGTATAATTATGGGTGAGGTCTCAATTTCAATTTAAATCTATGAAATATGTTGGGATATATTTGGTTTTTGTTACTTCCATTACCAATAATGAAGTATATCGGTTGAGCATTGATACACATTTGAGAATCAAACAATCTTTCTTATTCCTCTATTTCTAATAGGGTAGTAAAGATGTTTATGGTACCCACCATGTTTATAGTTTTAGAATCCATTATATACATAAATTTATCCAATGATGTTATGTTTGTACCTAATACTTAAATTGTGAAAGTATATTTTTCCTAGTGTGACATTCTTCATTTGAATGAATATGATAGTTATGAACTAAAAACCATTTGCCACTCTTAGAATATTTATTTTGATCATTTGATGATTGTTTCTTATTATATAGAGGTTGTTTATATTTATTCCCTAATTTATAATTCATTTTGGAATATTTATACTATTGTTTGGTCTGAAACTTAGAATCTTTCTCTTAGTCTTGGCCTTGGCATTTGCTTCAAAGTTTCAAATAAATTGGGATGCTTATCTGATTGAAGATATCTATAAAAATCCATATTTAACTAGATGTATGTATCAATCCTAAACCTATATTTGAAAAAACTATTTTTCTCTAAATCCTAAATCTCAAGTTTGGATACCAAATTATAAAAACTATCTATATATTGTTGATAGATTGTTTTATGTCTTCAAGAAACTAAGATAACTTTATGCACTAGTCATTATAGTTTCCAACAAGGTATTTTGGTTACTTGAGTGCTCCTATGAAACCATCACATGTGTCTAAAAAATTGTATAAATTTACTTCATATTCACTAATTTCATGTGAAGTGCATTAATTTTCCCACCATTACTTTATAGATAAATAAAATTTCAAAAGATAAAAGGTAATGTTTTCTCTATCATAGAATTGATTAATAATGTAATATATATAAATAAATTTAATATATTTATCTAGTGCATCTGCATCTATTTTTACTTCAAATATATGGATGTCTAGGTTTAATTATACCTTGTATGGTGTTTGACCACCAAATGGTCAATGAAAATGAGAGGTGTTGGAAGGAATTTATTTCTTGAGAAGTAGTGAGAAGTGATCAATGATACTTTCTCATTCACGTGCATGATATTATTTCAAATATTCTAATTTTATTTGTAATACATCCTCTATCATATTTTGTAATAATTTAAAGTTGACATCATCAAATATTTATCTCCCATTTAAGTATGTGAAGGGAGGTATGATGAATATTGATGGGTATTTACTACCTACACCCCTACCCACTCAACCCACTGTTACATCCTGATTCTTTCACTAAATTGATTTACCTAATTATCCATGGATTAATAAGGTTGATTAAATTTATTATTATTTTTTAACTAAATCTTAAGTCATATGTTATTATGGGATAGATGTATGTTGCTTAGATTTCATGAGTTTACTATTTTGAGATGATAAATTATGGATTAAGTACATACTAATTATGTTACATTATTGTTAAAGCCTAGTTGTATATGTATCATGATATACTTGACTAACTAACTTATTGTCATGAGATAGATGTATGAGAATTTATCCCTCTAAGCATGATGGAGGGAGAGCATCATTAGAGAGGGTGGTGTAGATGGAGATAATGAAGGATGACAGAGGAATTTCTAAGACCCTTGCACACACCATAGTAGATTAAAAAAATGTTATATGCATTGTGTGTTTGGATTATTAGATATTAGATTTTATGTGTTTTAAATGTTAGTATGTTCTTATGGAATAATATTTTATGTGATTTCATTTTTATGTAGATTCAGTACTTGATGTTGTAGTAAGATTACATGAGGTTACTTTACTTAAATTTGTCTATGATTTTAGTGAGTAACATAATAAATATCTAATTGCTATTATATGTATAGACTAATATAGTGTCTTTAAAAATTTCATTGAACATTTAGCTTACTATTATTGATACTTGAGAATATAAATATAAGATAAACAATTAAATTAAAATAAGACATATATAGTCTATATATACACTAGTAATTGATTACAATAGTTATCTTGTTATTGGAACCAATTATAAATTTATCTATCTTTTGATGGAGAGATAATTACCTTTGCTTTATTTTATTTCAAGGAGATTACACTATCCAAAAAGTACTAACCTAGAGTTAAGTCTAGTCTAAACCTAGTTTTTGATTATCATACATGAGACTACATTAAAATTAGAAGTATGGATATCATTATATTAATGATTAACATAGGCTTCAGTAGTGGATATACTCGGGGACTTATAACGAAGTGATCATGAACATTTTGGAAAACAAATTAAATGTTTTATATTATTTATAAAGTTTAAAGAGAAAGAAATTAAGGTTTTTAGTTAAGATTAATGGAGAAGATAACTACAGATTAGTAGAGTTTAAAGTAATATTGGGATATTATGCATGGACTATGTATAAGTATGGATAGTAGCATGCAAATTTAGATTGGAAGGAGCTTGGAGAGGAAAAATAATAAGTAAGAGTTTTATAAGAGAAATGAGATATGTGATGCAAAAGAGAAAAGAGGAAAAACACATGACAACAAAGTAAAGGGATTGCGAGTTCTTGGAGTTTTAGAATAGTAGCATTTAAAAGGTCAGTTTTGTTTTTACATTCAAATGAAAAAGGAAATTTTGTGTATGAAACTCAAGGACTATAAAAAAGGAATGTGTTTTCAAATGGATACATGCTTAGCCTAATGGATGGCCCAGCCATCCATAGAGCTAACCCATTATCCTCAAATCCTAATTATTTTGTGTTAGAATTAAAAAAATGTTAGACTGTAGGGTTAAATGATGTTTTTAAAATCAATAACATACTACCCTAGTTTAGGAAAATGGTATCTTGAGGGATTAGTTTTATGCAAATAAATAATAAGTTTTAGTAAAGCATATTATACCTGTATACTCAGTTATAAAATGGAATAGAGTGAATCATCTTTATTTTTAAAGAGATTTTGATTGAGTCATTAAATGTTATACGGATTTATATTTGGGTCATAGGGTACTATTGTTTTATTTCAAATATATTTTAAGTGATAATCAATGTATAGGTGAAATAAAATTTTATTTGCACATGTTAAAGTTTTAAGAAATAGGACATTGGTATTCATGCCTGTACAGGGGATATACTCCATATCAAAATTTAGAAAATACTGAATAGGTTTCCAAAAGGGGTTAGTTCTATGTACCATATATGAAAAATATGTGACTTATGAATCTAATTATCATATGGGACACACACACACCCACATTTATTGTAGCATTTTGTTAAAGTGGAGATTATAAAAAATATATAAATTATCTAAAAAATAGTTGTAAGAGTTTAGATCATCATGGAATGGTTGAAGGAACCTTTGGAATGCCTTGGAAACATGTTTTAGATGAGTCCTTAGCATGATATGGAAGTCTATAGGTTGACTATCAAAATCCATAGCTTAGCTTTCAAAAAATTTATCTCAACTATCAAAATATGTAGTTCAACTATGAAAGTCCATTGCTATCTGTTAAGGTCCATAGAATGCCTAGCAAAGTTTAGAGCTTCACTAGAATGATAGGTTTGTGATGAAATCCTTTCCTTGTCTTCATGGGATCATATCAAGACTCTTCTTTAGATGATAAAATACATATACATATCAAAAATGGAAGACTAAACATACAAATAGTTAGAACATTATGTAAAGAATATCATCTCAGACTCACATAAGCTTAAAGAGATAAAAGAATTCATATTATACCTTAGAATAGTTATAATCCCAAAGACACATGCAATGGTCAATCTAAATGACATATTAATGGTTTTTAAGGATGATATATTATTGTTATAATGAGCCATAGTGTGGACTCATCAAACTATGTGTTTTTGATATAAACCAGTCATAAACTATGAATTGACTTGTAACCTATGAATATAGAGAATTGAACATGTTATGATTGGAAATAGAAGCATTGAAATTTATATTTAATTGGAAAACATATTCACTGTGTTAAGAAAATTATTGACTATTTCTCCATAGTATTTGATAAATTAAATTATTGATTGAATGACTTAAGTTTGGGAATAGAAGAAATATGAAATTAGAAATAAAATAGAGCATTATTGGATTTGGTATTTCTAATGTTAAATATTGAGAACAAGGGTCTTGGAATTATGAAATCCCTATTTGTTTTCAAGCCTTTTCTTGGAAGTTTATCTCTTTTAATCTTTAAAAAGAATATCAAAAAATATTGTTAGTAGATCAAAATGTTAATTATGGATCAAATTATATATATATATATATATATATATATATATATATATATATATATATATATGATCACATAAATATATGAAATACACATATAAGATAACATAAGTCCTCATATATGCATATATTGTATATTTATAGAATAGGTAGAGTGCTTATAATTATAGTAGTGACTAATAAAGTTAAGTCATGAAATCCTAAAGGATAGAGGACTATGACTAGATGAATGTAACCTAAGTTCCAAAATGGATGAATAAGTGAACATTTATAAATCTTTATGAAAATTGTGAATATTGGTTATTTTGAGTGGTATGAACTTTGTGTTATTAGAATGTTAAGTTTGTGCTTAACATTTACTAATGGAGAATAAACTCTTAGAATGACTTGTATTATACTTGTATGGTAAATAAACTTACTTTTCATATATATTGTTAATGAGATAAATAATATAAAGAGGTTCATTCATATATTTAATGGACTAAATATATGTATAGTAATTATTTTTGTAATTAGCATGTGTTCATACTTGCTAGTAGAAAAAATTACATGAACCTGTTAGTTATAACTATATGTTAACCAAATCTAGCATTGATGAATCTAACCAAGTAATGAGACAGACTTCACTAGCTAGTTAACATCACCAATGCTAGATGAAGGTAATTAGATCAAGTAGTGTGTATGAATTTGAATAATTATTGAGATCATATGTTATTTGAAAACTTCAATCAAATTAAGGTTTAGATAGACATTTTCATTTCATATGTATGATTTACATGCTTGTATGATATCATGTTAAAATGTATTTCTTTATGATACACATCATGTAGTATAAATCTTATATCACATGGGGTAATACCATGTCTCTCTAAATTCCCACACTATCACCATATACCCATCCATGAAGAGAGGGCCATTCCTTATTTAGGGGATTGTGTAGGAGATCGATGGTTCATGGTTGGTGTGTAAAAGTGCTCAAATGATGCTCTCCCTCCCAAAAACAATACTTACTTGGAGACTACACTTGAGATTATCAGAGATACAAGAGTTAGTATGACTTGAGCTCTGTGAAGCATTGTATCTATTATTATACTTATATATTGAAGGAATCATGCCTGATGGAAATGTAATTAACATTATTATACATTTATAGCAAAGGTTTTATTATTGTACCATCCATGGCTGGAATTTATTATGATTACTTACCTTATGCATTTATGATTGTTTACATAAGTTGCTAGTGATTAGTAAATAGAGTTGCTCATGTTTACTTAAGTTTGTTATGCTTAGTTAATTATTTTGAAAATCACTAATTATATTCTCATGGTGTAACCCAATGAAAGGATAAGTGTTGAGGAAAAAATTAAATAAAAATTAATACATTATTCTAGTAAATCCAAGTGAAGACGTTATATTATCGTATCAGAGTTGTATCTCAAACTCTAGGACTTAATGAGTCTACTAATGTTTTTATATTATTCTATTAAAAAAAAGAAGAATGGTACAAGAAAGAGAATCAAGTGAGGTTCCTTTAAATGTTAATAACAACAACCCTCCATTTAATCTTAATGAAATTGATGTTGAACAAGCAAAAAAGTTAGATTATATTTTTATGACCATGAATGAGATTAGGGATAGAGTCGTAGCCCTGGAGCAAAAAATTAATGGATAAGAGGAAGAGTCCCAATAGTATGTTCCTAAATAGAATCTTACTAAGTAAAAAATCCCTCAAGAGGAGAGATATGAGGAAGTAGATCAAGATGCAAGAACACATGTAGATGCAAAATTGGCAAGGGATATGAAAAAGGTAAATCCACCTAAGTTTGAGGGAACCATTATGGGAGATGAAGCTAAATCATGGTTGAATAAAATGGAGAAGTATTTTGAGATTCAAAACTACTCTAAGGTTACCAAATCTATTTGGAGAACTTATTAGTTGGCTAGAGAAGTAACTATGTGGTGGGCCAAAAAGAAGCTGGAAATAAATATGAACTTGACCACCACTACTTAGGAGTAGTTTGTGACATTATTCAGATCATAGAGGCTTATAGAATTATATTTTAACCAAAATTTGATATATTTTAAAAATATAAAGCAAGGAGACTTGTCATTAAATGAGTATTGAGAAAAATTCACCAAACTTTTAAAATATGTACTTTAATATTAGGAAGATGAGAGGTTGAGTATTAGGAAGTTTATCATGGGATTAAAACTCTAGATTGGTGGCGAGCTGGACGTTCATGGACAATCTACAATGGACCAAGTCTTTGAGAAAGCAATAAGGGAGCAAAAGAAAAAATCTCTTGCTCGGGTCAGGGATAAGTTTAAGAAAAAGATTGAAATTTCAAAGCCAACTTTCAATAAGAATAAACAAAAGTAGAGGAGTGGAGACTCCAAGAGTCATTTTAGTAATAAGAATATGAGATTCAACAATGGTTTAGGTAGTAATAAATGGGTAATAGTTTCAAGGGAAACCAACAATCTGATCGGAAGGGACCACTAGGAGGTTGCTTCATCTATGGAGGTGACCATTTTGTGAATGAATGTACCCAAGATAAGTTGAGGAAAATAGGTTTTTCCCCTCATTAAGGAACCTTTCAACAACATATTCATGTAGTGGTTGATAATTGACAAGATGAATTTCAAGCTTCACCCATAGAATTATCAAGTATTTTGTTTGAACATCCAATTTCCATTTTGATAGATACAATGGCTACAAAATGTTTTATAGCACCTATAATTATAAATAAATTGATTAGGAAAGCTGGTGTAATGGCAAATGCATGGTCGGTAAAATATAGGAATGACTCTAAATTTTGGGTTAATAAGTGTTTAGTTGAATAAAAAAAATTAGGTTTATAGAATTAAAAATGGTTATGGATCTTTATGTAGCACCACTAGGGTCATATGATATGATCTTAGGAGTCAATTGGCTTGCGAAGCATAAAGCTAGGGTTGAATATTATCTAAATAGAGTAGAGTGTTTTGATGATTCTATAGATTAGATAATAATTTAGGGTGAGAAAAGTGTGTTAAGGCTTAGGTATATTAATGCAATGTAACTCAGGAAGGCCAAAGGTAAGGGATGTCAATAATTTATCATCAAGATAAATGAAATGGAGGACTCTAAGGAACCATCAATTAAATATTATCATTTCCTTAGGGTTTTTCATGATCTAAAATAATTGCTAGGATTGCTTCCTAAACAAGAATTTGACTTCTCTATTGATATCAAACCAGGATTAGAACCTCAATTTAAGGCTTTATATCTAATGATAACCACTGAATTAGTAGAACTAAAGGAACAAATTTAGGAATTATTGTTCAAAATATTGATAAGACCAAGTGTGTCACTATGGGGTACATCAGTTATTTTCATTAAGAAGAAGGATGGTACTCCTAGACGTTGCATTGAATATAGAATGTTGAATAAAGTGACCATCAAGAATAGGTATCCACTACCTCTAATAGATGATCTTTTAGATCAAATGCAAGGATTGATGGTCTTTTCTAAGATTAATCTTAGAGCTAGATATCATCAGTTAAGGATAAAATATTAATATATTCCAAAGATGGCATTTAAAACTTTCTATAGGCATTACCAATTCATAGTATTACCATTTGGTTTGACTAATGCACCAACAGTATTCATGAATCTCATAAATAGTGTGTTTAATTATTATCTATATCATTTTGTTTTGGTCATTTTATATGACATTATAATTTATGCCAAGGATGAAGAAGAGAATCTTTAACATCTATATCTAGTTTTGAAATGTCTAAAAAAATAGAAACTGCATGTCAAATTGTCCAAGTGCATTTTTTTCCAAAATAAATTGCAATATCTAGGATAAATTATCTCAATGGATGGAATTTATATTGATCTAGATAAGATAAGAGCCATTATGGAGTGGCTAGCACCAAGGAATGTTCATGAGGTTAGGAGTTTTATGGGATTAATAGGCTATTACAAGAAATTTGTTTCAAAATTTTCCAAGATGATAATTCAATTACCTCTTTACAGTGTAAGAATCAAAGTTTTATCTAGTAAGATAAAGGTGAAGTGGCTTTTCAAGAATTTAAAATAAGGCTTTCTTTAGCACTAGTGTTAAGAGTTCCTGATCCCAATGGTCAATTTTTAGTGATCACAGATGCATCTAGGGATAGACTAGGAAGAGTACTTATGGAGGATGGTTTAGTAGTAGCTTTTGAGTCAAGGAATATGAAGCCTTGTGAGGTGAATTACACCCCTCATGATCTTGAAATTTCAACAATTATCCATGCTTTTCAAGTTTGGAGACATTATTTGTTGGAAAAACCATTTGAGCTCAAGATTGATAACTTGGGGATAAAATACATTTTCACCTAACTAAATTTGAATGCTCATTAGAGGCACTAGTTATATTTTTTGTCTAACTATGACTTTGATATCAATTACATCAAAGGTAAAGAGAATAAGGTTGTTGATGCTTTGAGTTATAGAAGGTACATAGCAGTCATGGCTACTATCAAGATTACTTTCAAGGATCATGTGATTGAGTTCTCATCAAGAGATGAATTTTATGATGAAGTCAAGAAAACTTTGTTTGAGAATGTTCATAATCATAGGTATAAAGGATACATCTTTGTGAGTGATGGTATTCTACATTATAATGGAAGGATGTATGTGTTAGATTAAGATAATTTGAGGAGTATAGTGCTAAAAGAACTACATAATGCCCCATATTTAGGACATATAGGAGTAACAAATCTTATGGCAAAGTTTAGACCATTTTATTTTTTGAAGGAAATCAAGAAAGATGTAGAAGAATTTGTGTCATGTTGTTTGGAATGTCAGCAAGTGAAAGTTGAACATGTGCATCCAGCTTGATTGTTATATCCACATGACATACTAGAGTGGAAATGGTAGGTGATTAGTATGAAATTTGTCTAAGGATTACCATTATCATGGAATATGTATGACATGATCTAGGTTGTTATTGATAAATTAACTAAGGTATCACATTTTATCTCAGGTAATTTGATAGATAATGTACCAAATCTTGCGAAGAGGTTTGTAAAAGAAGTGTAATGATAGAATAGATTTCTAGAGATGATCATATCAGATCATGATCCAAGAATGACTTATATATTTTGGTTAAATCTAAATTCATCTTTGGGTACGTAACTAAATTTTATCACTGCATATCACTGATAGATTGATGGTCAAATTGAGCAAGTTAATCTAGAGTTAGAGGATATTATTCATATGTATTACATGGATCAACAATAAAAATGTGAAGAATAACTTATTTTGGTTTATTTTTCATACAAGAACTCATACCAATCTGCTTTGAAGATGGTACCATTTGAATCACTTTATGGGATAAGGTGAAAGACATCAATCAATTGGGATAGGTTGGAAGACAAGGTAGTCTTTGGACCTGAAGTGCTTTCAAAATTGAGGAATAGGATAAAATAATTAGGTAGAGATTGGCTGAGGCAAATGATATGCAGAAGATCTATGTTGATTTGAAGATAACAAATAGGTAGTTTTTAGTAGGTGATAAATTAATTTTTTACATGTTAAGCCATAAAAGAGCTCAATTAAATTTGGGAAGTCATCAAAACATTCACTGAGATATGTGAGATCCTTAGAGGTTTTAGAAGTGGTCAATCTTATAGAGTATATGCTTGCATTGACATCATCCCTAGCTCTATTACATAATGTCTTTTATGTATCTTATCTTAAGAAGTATATAGTTGATTCTTTAGATTTGTTAAATTGGAATACTTTGCAGGTTCTAGACCTTGGGGTGGTCATAGTAGAACCAATTAGAGTAATTAACACTTGCAAACTTCATTTAAAAAATAAAGAAGTATCACAATGTAAGATCTTATATCACTAATACTCTTAAGATAGTGCTACTTGGGAGGAATATGATGAATTCTATAGGCTATTTCCATATTTGTTTGTTTAATTTGATACCAAATACTATGTTTTTTATTTTTCTAAACTCTTTTTATTACTCAAAACTATTCTTAAAATAAGTGTTATCGAGACGATGACCATTTTTAGGGGAAAAGATGTTACATTTTGATTCTCTCACTAAATGGATTTACCTAATTATCTATGGATTAATAAGGTTGATGAAATTGATTGTTACTTTTTAACTAAGTCATAAGTCATATGTTGTTATGACATATATTTATTTTACTTAGATTTCATTATTTCATTATTTTGAGATGATAAATTATAGATTTTATACATAATGATTATGTTACATTATTGTTATAGCATAATTTTATATGTATCATGATATACTTGACTAAATACCTTCTTGTCATAAGATGGATGCAAGATAATTTATCGCTCAGAGTATGATAGAGGGAGAACATCATTAGAAAGGGTGGCATAAATGGAAATAGTGAAAGATGACAGAGGAATTGCTAAGACCCCTACACACATCATATTAGATTAAAAAAATGTTATATGCATTGTTTGCTTGGATTATTATATATTATAGTTTGCATGTTTTAAATGTTAGTATGTAGTTGTGGAATAATCTTGTATGTCATTTCATTTGTACGTAGATTCATTACTTGATGTTATAGTAAGATTACAAAGGTTAATTTTCTTATGTTTGTCTATGATTTTCATTAAAATCATAAATATCTATTTGTTATTATATATAGAATAGATAATGTCTTTTAAAATGTCATTAAGCATTTATCATACTATTATTTATATTTTATAATATCAATATAAGATAGGCTATTAAATTAAAATAAGACACACACACACACACACACACACACACACACACACACACACACACACACACACACACACACACACACACACACTAGTAATTGATTATTAAAGGTATCTTGTTATTGGAATCAATTATAGATTTATCTATCTTTTGATGAAGAGATAATTAGCATTATTTTATTTTAAATTTAAGGAGATTAAACTATCCTAAAAATACTAACCTAGAGCTAAATCTAGCCCAAACCTAGTCTTTGATTATCATCCATGAGACTACGTTAAAATTATATGTATGGATATATTTATATTAACAATTAACATAGACTTGAGTAGTGGATATACTTGGGGATTTATAGTGAAGTGATCATGAAAAAAAAACAAATTATTTTTTTTATATTATTGAGAAAGTTTGAAGAGAGATAAATTAGGGATTATAGTTAAGTTTAATGGAGAAGATAACATGGATTAAAATATAACTATACAAATTTAACCGGATTTCCAAAATGGATGACTAAGTGAATGCTTATAAATCTTTATGAAGATTGTGAATATTAGTTATTTTGAGTGATATGAACTTTGTGTTATTAAAATGTTAAGCTTGTGCTTAACATTTACTAATGGAGAATAAACTCTTATAATGATTTGTATTATATCCATATGATAAATAAACTTACTTGTCATAGATATTGTTTATGAGATAAATAATATAAAGAGGTTCATTCATATGTTTAATGGACTAAATGTATGTATAGTAATTGTTTTCATAATTATCATATGTTTTTACTTGTTAGAAGAAATAATTGCATGAACTTGTTTGTTATAACTTTATGTTAACCAAATATATCATTGATGCCTCTAACTAAGTAGTAAGATAGATTTCACCAGTTAGTTAGCATCACCAATGCTAGATGAAGGTAATCTAATCAAGTGGTGTGTATGAATTTGACTAATCTTAGAGATCATATGTTATTTAAAAAATTTGGTCAAATTAATGTTTAGATAGACATTGTCATTTCATATTTATGATTTACATGCTTGTGTGATATCATGTTATAACATATTTTTTATGGTACACATCATGTAGTAGAAGTTTACAACACATGGGGTAATACCATGTCTCTTTGGATTCACACACCATCACCATCTACTCATCCATGAAGAGAGGGCCATTTCCTATTTAATAGATTATGTAAGGGATCGATGGTCCATGGTTGGTGTATAAAATCACTCGGATGATGCTCTCCCTCCCAATTGAAGTACTTACTTGGAGATTACACTTGAGATTATCAGAGATATATGAGTTAGTGTGACTCAAGATTTGTAGAGCATTGTATCTATTATTATACTTATATATTAAAGGTATCAGATCTAATGGAAATATAATTGATTATTATTATACATTTTTAGCAGAGGTTGTATTATTGTACCATCTTTGGTTATATTTTATTAGGATTACTTACCTTATTCATTTATGATTGTTTACATAATATACTAGTGATTAATAAATAGAGTTACTCATGTTTAATTAAGTTTGATATGCTTACTTAAGTATGTTAAAAATCACTAAAAATATTCTCATGGTGTAATCTAATGAAAGAATAAGTGGAGTAAAAATTTAAAAAAAATACTACATTATTTTAGAAAATCTCTATGGGGACATTACATGATGATATCAAAGTTGTGGCTCAAACTCTAGGACATAATAAATCTAATAACATTTTTGTATTATTCTATTACCATAAATAATAATGGTGTAAACAAGTTCATTGAGTGAGAGTCATTCAAATTTCAATGACAATAACCCTCCATTTGAACCTAACCAATTTTTTATTAAAAAGCAACAAATTTAGATCAAATTATTGTGACCATGAATGAGACTAGGGATAGAGTTGTATCCCTGGAGAAAAAAATCATGGATAAGAGGAAAAAACCCAATAAGATGTGCCTAAAAATAATCTTTCTAAGTAAGAAATCCCTCAAGAGTAGAGAAATAGGAAGTGCCTCAAGATGCAAGAGCACATGTAGCTACAAAATTGGAAAGGGATATGAAAAATGTGAATCCACCTAAGTTTGATGGAACTATTATGGGAGATCGAGTTGAAGCATGGTTGGATAAAATGGATAAGTATTTTGAGATTTGAAACTAATCTAAGGTCACCAAGGCTATTTGGGGTGATTATCAGTTGGCTAGAGAAGTAGCTACATGGAGGGAAAACAAGAAGTTGGAGATGAATTTAAACTCGATCACCACTACTTGGCAGTAGTTTGTGACACTATTTGGATCATGGTGGCTTCCATAGTTATATTTTTAAAATATGAAGTAAGGATTATTATTAATGAATGAGTTTTGGGAATAGTTCACCAAAATTTTGAAACATGTACCTTAGTATCAGAAAAATGAGAGGTTAAGGATTAGGAAGTTTATTATGGGATTAAAACCTAATATTGGTGGAGAGTGGGACATTTATGGACTATCTACCATGGACAAAGTATTTGACAAAGCAGCCAAGCAGGAGTAAAATTTGAAATCTCTTGCTCAAGTTAGGGACAAGATTAAGAAAATGTTTGAAATTTAAAATCCTAATTTCAAGAAGAAAAACTAGACGTAGAGGATTGGAGAATCCAAGAGTCATTTCAAGACTTAGAATACCAGATTCTATAGTGGTTCAATTAGAAAAAAATTAGGTAGTGGTTTTAAGGGTGGTTTCATTAAAAACCAAAAATATGATAGGAAGGGACACCAAGATGTTGCTTCATCTTTAGAGGTGACCATTTTGCACATGAATGTATCCATGATAAGTTAAGGAACAAAGGTTTTAATCCTTAGTAAGGAAGTTTTTAGCAATGTAATCATGCAATTGTTGATAATCACCAAGCCAAATTTCAAGCTTCACCCATAGAACTATCAAGTATTTTGTTTGAATAATTAGTTTCCACTTTAATAGATATAGGATCTATATAATATTTTATAGAACCTAGAATTCTAAATAAATTGACTAGGAAAGTTGGTGTAATGGAAAATGTATGGTCAATACAATATGGGAATGACTCTAAAGTCTAGGTTGGCAAGTGTTTAGTTGAAGTAGAAATTAGGTTACCAAAATTAACACTAGTTATTGATATTTATGTAACACCACTAGGTTCATATGATGTGATCTTAGGATTCAATTGGCTTGTGAAGCACAAAGCTAAGGTTGACTATTATCTAAAAAAAGTAGAGTGTCTTCATGATTTTGGAAATCATATACTAATTCAGGGTGAGAAAAGGGAGTTAAGGCTTAGGCAAATTACTAGAATGCAACTTAGGAAGGCCCAAGGTAAGGGATGTCAAGCATTTATCATCAAGATAAATGAAATGGAGGAAATTAAAGAACCATTAATTGAAGATTATCATTTCCTTAGGGATTTTCATGATGTGTTTTTGGAATAATTGCTAAGATTGCCTCCTAAATAGGAATTTGACTTCTCTATTAATATCAAACTAGGATTGAAACCGTAGTCTAAGGATCCATATTGAATGATAACCATTGAGTTAGTATAATTAAATGCACAACTTCAAGAATTGTTATCAAAAGGATTGATCAGACCAAGTGTGTCACCACAGGGTGCACTAGTTGTTTTTGTTAAAAAGGATGGTACTCTTTGACTTTGTATTGATTATGAAATCTTAAATTAAGCAACCATCAAGAACAAGTTCCACTACCTTGAATAGATGGTATTTTTTATCAAATATGAGGAGTGATGGTATTTTATAAGATTGATCTTAGAGTTGGATATCATTATTTAAGGATAAAAGATGAAGATATTCCAAATATGACATTTAAAACTCACTATGGGTATTATGAGTTCATAGTATTATCATTTAGGTTGATGAATGCACCAACAACATTCATGAATCTCATGAACAATGTGATTAGAGATTACCTAGATCATTTTGTTTTTATCTTTTTAGATGACATTATGATTTATTCCAAGGATGAAGAAGAGCATCTTCGACATCTAGAGGTAGTTTTGCAATGTTTATGAAAGTACATTTTTTATGGTAAATTATCCAAGTGTTTTTTTTCTAAAAGAAAGTGTAATATCTGGGACACATTATCTTAATTGATGGTATTTTGTTGATGTAGATAAGATAAGAGCCATTATGGAGTGGCTAACACCAAATAATGTGCACAAGGTTAGGATTTTCATGGGATTAATGGGCTATTACAGAAAATTCATCTTGAAATTTTCCAAGATAGCTAATTTGATTACCTCTTAGCAGTGTAAAAATCAAAGTTTTATTTGGTAAAATAAATATGAAGTGGATTTTTAGGAATTTAAAAGAAGGCTTACTTCAACGTCAATGTTAAGAGTTCTTGATCTCAATTATCATTTTTTAATGATTATAGATGCATCTGGGGATAGACTAAGAGGATTATTTATGCAATATGGTATAGTAGTAGAAAATGATTTAAAGAAGTTGAAGCCTTATGAGGTGAATTACGCCCCTCATGATATTGAACTTGAAACAATTACCCATGCTTTACCAATTTGAAGACATTATTTCTTAGGAAAATTGTTTGAGCCCAAGACTAATAAAGAGGATTCCAAACACATTTTAACCCAACCAAATTTGAATGCTTATCAGAGGTGATAGTTAGATTTTTTGTTTGACTATGACTTTGATATCAATTACATCAAAGGTAAATAAAATAACATTACTGATGCTTTGAATCATAAAAGGTACATATTAGTCATGGATAGTATTAAGAGTACTTTTAGGGATCATGTGATTGATTTATCACTAATAGATTAATTTTATGATCAAGTTAAGAAATATTTGTTTGGGAATGCTCAAAATCCTAGGTATAAATGATAAAGCTTTGAGAGTGATTATTTTTTGCATTATAACAGAAGGATGTATGTGCCAAATCGGTAAAATGTGTGGAGTATGGTGCTAAATAAACTAAAAAATACCCTACATTTAGGACATGTAAGAGTAATACATCTTATGATAGAGCTTAGAATATTTCATTTCTAAAAGGTAATCAAGAAAGCTACAGTGGACTTCATGTCACGTTGTCTAGAATGTCAGTGAGTGAAAGTTGAACATGTGCATCCAACTAGATTATTATACCCATATGACATACCAGAGTGGAATTGACAAGTGATCATTAAGGACTTTTTCCAAGGATTACCATTATCATGGAAAAGGCATGACATGATCTTGGTTGTTGTTGATAAATTAACCAAGGTAGCACATTTTATCCCAAGTAATTTGATAGATGACACACCAACTCTTACAAAGAGGTTTGTAAAGGAAGTGTATTGATTACATGGATTTATAGATAATATCATAACAAATCATGATTTGAGAATGACTTCTAAATTTTGGCTAACTCTAAATTTAACTTTGGATATGTAACTAAATTTTAGCACTACATATCACCCACAGACTGATAGTCAAGTTGAGTGAGTTAATCAGGTGTTAGAGGATATTATTCATATGTATTTCATGGATCAATAATACAAATGGGAATAATACCTTACTTTGGTTGAGTTTTAATATAATAACTCATACCAATATTCTTTGAAGATGGTTCCATTTGAGTCACTTTATGGGAGAAGGTGTAGGACACCAATCAATTGGGATTAGTTAGAAGACACAGTAGTATTTAGAGCTAAAATGATTTTAGAAATGGAGGAATAGATTAAAATAATTAGGTAAAGATTATATGAGGCCGATGATAGGCAGAAGAGCTATGCTAATATGAAGAGAACATCTAGGTAATTTGTAGTAGGTAATAAAGTATTTTTTGTGTGTTAAGCCACAAAAGAGTTTGATAAAATTTGGAAAGTTAGTAAAAATTTCATCGAGATATGTGGGACACCTTGAGGTTTTAGAAGTGGTAAATCTTGTAGTGTATAGGTTTGCATTACCAACAGCCCTAACTCTATTACATAATGATTTCTTGTATCTTATCTTAAGAAGTATATAGTTGATCCTTTGCATGTGTTGGATTGGAATGTTTTACAAGTTCTAGATATTAGGGTGGTCATAATAGAACTAATTAGATTAATTGACACTTGAAAACTTCATTTGTAAAATAGAGAAGTTTCATAGTGCAAGGTCTTATAGGACCAATAATCTCAAGATAGTGCTACTTGGGAATACTATAATGAGTTGTACAGGTTATGTCCACATTTTTTTGCTTGATTTGATGTTAAATAATATGTTTTCATTCTGCTAAACTTTATTTGTTATTTAGAGCTATTGTTTGAATAAGTGTCAACAATAATGACCAGTTTTAGGGGGGAAGGATGTTACATCTTGATTTTCTCACTAAACTAATTTACCTAATTATCCATGGATTAATAACGTTGATTAAATTGATTGTTATTTTTTAACAAAATAATAAGGCATATGATGCTATGGTATAGATGTATGTTACTTATATTTCATGAGTTCATTATTTTTAGATTTCATTATCACATGCTGAAGGTTTCGATGCTATTATAAATTTTGCACTTAATGATTATGTTATATTGTTGTTATAGTAGAGTTTTATATGCATCATGATATACTTGACTAACTACCTTATTGTGATGAGATGGATGTAGAAGAATTTATCCATCAGAGCATGATGGAGGGAAAGCATCATCAGAGAGGGTGCCGTAGTTAGAGATAGTGAAGGATGATAAAAGAATTGCTAAGACCCCTACACACACCATAGTAGATTTAAAAAATGTTATATGCCTTGTATTTTTGAATTATTAGATATTATAGTTTATGTGTTTTAAATGTTATTATGAAGTTGTGGAATAATCTTGTATGTGATTGCATTTGTATGTAGATTCAGTACTTGATGTTGTAGTAAGATTACATGAGGTTACTTTACATATGTTTATCTATGATTTTCATGAGTAAAATAATAAATATATAACTATTATTATATACATAGAATAGTATAATGTATTTTAAAATGTCATTGAAAATTTAGCTTACTATTATTGATATTCGAGAATATCAATATAAGATAAGCTATTAAATTAAAATAAGACATATATAGTCTATATATACACTATTAATTGATTATAATAGTTATCTTGTTATTGAAATTAATTATAAATTTATCTATCTTTTTATGAAGATATAATTACATTTATTTTAATTTATATTCAAGGAGATTAAACTATCCTAAAAATACTAACCTAGAGCTAAGTCTAATCTAAACCTAGTCTTTGATTATCATGCATGAGATTACGTTAAAATTAGAAATATAGATATCATTATATTAATTATTAACATAGAATTGAGTAGTGGATATGCTTAGGGACTTATATAAAAGTGATCATGCAAAAATTGGAAAACAAATTAAATGTTTTATATTATTGAGAAAGTTTAAGGAGAGAAAAATTAGGGCTTCTAGTTAAATTTAATGGAGAGGATAACTATGGATTAGTAGAATTTAGAGGAAGATTGAGATATTATGCATAGACTATACATAAGCATGAGTAGTAACATGAAAAGTTAGATTAGAAGGAGGTAAGCAAGGAAAAGGAATAAGTAGGAGTTGTAGAAGAAAAATTAGATACACAATGCAAAAGAGAAAAGAGGAAAAACATAAAACAACGAAGCAAAGGAATTATGAGTTATTGGAGTTTTAGAATAGTAGAATTAAAAAGTTTGGCTTTGCTTTTACCTTAAAATGAAAAAGAAAATTTTGTGTATGAAAATTAGGGTATGGGAAAAAGGAATGTGTTTTCAAATGAATACATGCTTGGCCCAGGGTAGATGGCTTGGCCATTCATAGAGATAACCCATTATCCTTAAATCCTAAGTGTTTTGTGTTAGAATTGAAATAATGTTAGACCATAGGGTTAAATGAAGTTTTTAAAATCAATAACATACTACTCTAGTTTAGGAAAATAGTAACCTAAGGGAATAGTTTTATGCAAATAAAGAATGAGTTTTATTAAAGTGTGTTATAACTACATACTCAGTCATAAAATGGAATATAGTGAATGATCCTTGTTTTTAAAGAGATGTAGAGTGAGTCATTAAATTTTATATGGATTTATTTTTGGGTCATAAGGTACTATTGTTGTATTTCAAAAAAAAATTAAGCTACAATTAATACATAGGTGAAATATAGTTCCGTTTGCATGGGTTAAATTTTTAGGAAAAAAGACATTGGTATTTATCCCTATACAAGGGATATACTCCATAACAAAATTTATAAAATATTGAATGGGTTTTTAAAAGGGTTTAGTTATTTTTTCCATATTTGATCAATATGTGACTTATGAATCTAAGTATCATATGAGACATACATACATACATACATATTGACTGTAGCATTTTGTTAAAGTGTAGATTATCAAAAAAATATAGAAAGTATATAAAAAGATAGTTGGAGGAGTTTGAATCATCATGGAATGGTTGAAGGAACCTTTGGAATGGCTTGTAAACATGTTTTATATGAGTCTATAACATGTTGTGGAAGTCTATAGATGGAGTGTCAAAATACGTAGCTCAATTATCAAAATCTGTAGCTCAACTATGAAAGTCTATAGCTATCTATCGAGTTTTGTAGAATTCTTGGAAAAGTCTAGAGCTTTGCTAGAATGATAGGTTTGTGATTAAGGCCCTTCCTTGTTTTAATGAGATCATATCAAGACTCTTATTTAGATGCTATAATACCTATACATATAAAAACATGGAGGACTAAATATGCAAACAATTAGAACATTATATAATGAATGCTAATTCAAACTTGCATAAGCTTAAAGAGATAAAAGTATTCATCTTCTACCTTAGATTAGTTATAAGCCCTAAGACTACATGTAATGCTCAACCTAAATGGCATATTAATGGTTGTGAAGGATGATATATTATGGTTATAATGAGTCATAGTATGGACTCATCAAACTATGTGTTTTGGTTATAAGCCAGTGTTAAATTGTGAATCAACTTGTAACCTATGAACATAGGGAGTCGAACACATTTTGGTTAGAAGTACAAATAGTGAACTTTATATTTAATTATAAAACATATTCACTATGTTAAGAAAAATATTGACTATTTCTCCATAATATTTGATAAATTAGATTATTGAATAAATGACTTAAGTTTGGAAATAGTAGAAATATGATATTAGAAATAAAATATAGCACTGTTGGATTCAGTATTTCTGATGTTAAATATTGAGAATAGGGGTATTGAAATTATGAAATCCCTATTTTTTTCAAGCCTTTTCTTCAAAATTTTATATCTTTTAATCTTTAAATATAATATTGGAAAGTTTTGTTAGTAGATCATAATGTTAATTATGGATCAAATTATATATAGACCTATGTTATTTTATGTGTATTATGTATATTTATGTGATCATATTATATGTATCTCATTATATATATATATATATATATATATATATATATATATATATATATATATATATATATATATATATATATATATATATATATATATATATATATATATATATATATATATATATATATGGGATATATATAATATGATCACATAAATATACATAATACACATATAAAAAAACATAGGTCCTCCCATATGCGTATAACATATATTTATAGAATAGGTAACATGCTTATAGTTAAAGTAGTGACTAATAAATTTAAAGTTATGAAATCCTAAAGGATAAGGGGCTATAACTATATGAATGTAACCTATGTTCTAAACTAGATGAATAAGTGAATGTTTATAAATATTTATGAAAATTGTGAATATTGGTTATTTTGAGTGGTATGAACTTTGTGTTATTGAAATGTTAAGTTTGTGTTTAAAATTTACTAATGGAGAGTAGAATCTTATAATTACTTGTATTATAGCCATATGGTATATAAAATTACTTATAAAAGATATTGTTTATTAGATAAATAATATAAAGAGGTTCATTCATATGTCTGATAGACTAAATGTGTGTATAATAATTATTTTCATAATTAGCTTGTGTTTCTACTTGCTAGTAGAAATAATTACATGAACCTGTTGGTTATAACTATATGATAACCAAATCTAGCATTGATGAATTTAACCAAGCAGTGAGATAGAATTAACCGATTATTTAGCATCACCAATGCCAAGTGAAGTTAATCTAATCAAGCGGTGTGTATGAATTTGATTAATCCTAGAGATCATATGTTATTTGAAAACTTTGGCCAAAGTAATGTTTAGATAGACATTATCATTTCATATGTATGATTTACTACTTGTGTGATATCATGTTAGAATGTATTTCTTTATGGTACACATCATGTATTAGAAATCTTACATCACATGGGGTACTAGTGTAGACACTAGAAAACTACACACAATAGCTCTATATGATAACATGATTTGGGACCCCCTAGGGACCACCTAACCCTTCTAGACCCACTAACTAACCCATCAGACCCTGAGTCAAGTTAGTTACTTATCTAACTAAACTCACTAAAATACTAACTCTCAACCCAACCCTTTTAACCTACATTGACCCCTTTACCTATAGACCCTTGACCGTCGATGGTTAGCATGACTACCAATGATTAGGCTGGCCATTGATGATTAGGTCTTCCTCATTCTAACAAAAACACCAACTATATACAAGATAACATGGAACAATTTAATATGAACACCTTAGCTAGTGCTAATGAATTTTGAACCATCAAAATCAGTAGCCTGACCTTCTAGGGAACCTTATATCCTCCATCTCTCTTTGCCAATAAAATAAGGGGAGTAAGAGGTGAATATGGATCCATAATCAAGCATTCTTACACATAAGTATTCAAATTTTCTATCCAATATTACTTCTAATAATTCATCAATTACAATATAGATTTGAACCTCTACCAAAATTGCTCATGAGGTAGAGTATCTTTACTTTTCCAAAATTACTCCAGTAATCAACCATTAACCATTTAGCAAACAACATGTATATTTGTACTTCAACTTTTTTTGTTGAATTTCTGACCTCCCTACCCTAATTAGAACTTTATACATCTTACTTTCTAACTCTCAAATCCTTAATTAGACCCCTACTTGATCATTGACCCATTTTGCAACTCTTTTTTTGATCACCTTCAAAACCCACATGAACTATTGACAGTCACTCTGACTGCTATGGTTATCCCCAACCATTGATAGTTACTAAACTACTAATGATTAGCTTAACCACCAATGCTCATCCCAACCATCAATATTCACTGTAGCAAGAAATAACATCAAGCATCTCCTACCACCTTACCCCCAACTAAATCTAACTTTTTATGTCCCTACCTGTTCATAAAGACCTCACCTATTTTTTGAATGTGACCTGACCTATTTTAGCACTAATATTGACCTTCTATTTCTATATTTAGTTAATTTTCATTATCAAGCATCTTTATCTTCTTCTATTTCATTTCAATTCTTTCTATTATTTAATGTAAGTATTTCCTTTTTATTTCTTTCAACTTAATCATTATCAAAGAGTGGATTGACAGCCTCCAAACAAGCTCACACTAGGCAGTCCACCTTACTATCTTTCTAAAAACCTCTTTGCATGAATGATTTCTTATCTATAGGATATTATCTCCAAGACAGAGAGGATCTCTCCACACTCATCTTGATCATGCATGCATAATAACTAGGTTCTTCTACCACACCCGTATTACTAGTTTTTTACCTTCTTCTTTAATTAAGAAATGAACAAAAATTGAGAGAAACATTTTCGCACTCTTGGTGGGACCTAGTAACATCTAGGTTACCTTTTCTTCCTTTATTCTATGCTCATATAGTAAAATTGAAATTTTCTTTTGGGCATAAAATAAACCTTGCATATATTGATTACATGCATATTTTTAGTTAATCTAGTTAACTTAAAAGAAAATTAATCATTCATAGTTTCACTCTTGTTATCACACACTATATCAAACCACATAATCAATAAACACATAAAAATAATTGACATAAGGCCCAACTAGGATTTCATTACCTAGTGGTAAACCTTACCCTTTGGCTATCTTACTTTGAGGTCATTACCAAGAAGAGAAAACAAAACTCAGCTCTTTGGTTGAGTTTAAATTCTAAAATTCAGTATATCTTAGCTAAGCATCCAACACCCTTATCTCTATAGTGTGAAGTGAGGGGGTAGGCCCCAATATCAAACCATGTACTAACTTTCAATATAGATTTTTGAGAGCCTTTAACACCTAAAACCAACCTTAGACTTCCCTTTTAGTACTTGATCTACAAACCAAAGTTCTTCTTCACACTTTCTAAGGCATAAGCCAAAAATGATCTAAAAATAATCCTAAGTTTTTTAAACACACTCTAGTGTATGTTTTTGATTGCCTTGATATATTTTTATTTTTGGTTTTTTGATTTGTGAGCTTTTCATCATTTTATGTTTATTCCTCACATGGTCTTTACTAGACAATAGTTGAGGAATCAAACCAACCAAGAACCACCTTCCTCTTCTTCCTCCTCTATGGAGTATACTTCATATGTTTAGGGTTCTCCTCATCTTTATCCCACTCATACCATGCCTTGGATAGTTGTTTAAAGTGATGCAAATTTCTCCACCTTCCTTGATAACAACCCCGTGACCCTCAAACACTACCTCAACACCCTATCTTACTGTACCCCTACTTCGGTTCCTCCTACAGATCCACCTTATGGGACGCCTCCCCATATTATTATTAGCACTACTTCAACCGAACCTATGATCACCCAAGAATATTCTTCCACCAATATCCCATCCACTACCTCCACCCAAACTCAATCAAACATCCCAACCAATAACCAAACAACCCCTATGCCAACCAACACCTCCAACATAGGGGCAACCTCACATGTTGTTACCCATACTTCATCTACTATGGGGATATATTATAACCCTATTTTCACTATTCCCCTTTTCACTACCAACCCACCAATTTCTACCCCACTTAAAAATTTGGTGCTTTCCATACCCCTTACCCTTCCACCTATCAATACTAGAGTTACCACTCAACCCCAACCAATTAATCCTTCTATACCTCCTAATTTACCCATATATATATCTCCAAAAATACCCATAACATCCTACCAATATGTTACTAATCCACAAGGATACATAACACCTTTTACCCAACCTTTTGTGTCCATTAGCCCTTATGTGGAATTATCCCAACCTTCAATAACCACATACCAATATGTGTCATCTTCTCAACCTTCCATCAATTATCTATATATTGCATTCACCCAACCTCAACAAAACTTACCACATAATTATGGAGCTTCCCAACCCCAAATAGATTTGGTCAAAATGTTAATGGACAAAACTACTAACCTAGAATCATTTATCTCTAGGGCTCATAACCTCTTGTCTTATGATCAAATCTACAATGAACCTATTCACCCATCCATTCCTATCCAACCTTATCCTACTCAATTGTAACTACTCAAGTTTTCTAAGTTCTAAATTAAGGACCCCTAACAACACTTAAGAGCATTTCACCATTCTTGCTATTTAATTACATATGATGATGTTCTTCTCCTTCATACTTTTCCCATGTCTTTATCTAGACCAACCTTAGATTGGTATAGTGCTCTCACCAAGCACTCCATATTTTATTTTTCCCAACTTACCCAGACCTTTTTAGATCACTTCTCAGATAATATATCTAAGAAGGTCTCTATTACCCACCTCTACTCCATTAGGCAATTTGATGATGAATCAATTGCCAATTTTGTAACTAGATGGAGAGGTCTTATCAACCGGCTCTCTTTCTCTTTACCCCAACCCAATTTGATTTAAATATTCTCTTATGGTTATGCCAAACACGTTACTCTTACTCTATAGATTCAAACTTTGAGAACCTTTGATGAAGATTTCACCATGGCATGCAAAATATAAATAAAAGCTATAGATGAGGGGAAACTGAAACTAAGAAATAAAAATTCTAGCTTCAAATCCAATGATCCTTCCTCATCCAAAACCACTAACCACTATAATCATCCTAACACCAAACCAAAGGCATCTGTAAACATGGTGGTCCTTAAAACTACTCCACCTTCAGTTGTCAACAAACATAACCAAATCAATTCCTCTAACTCTTCTAATTAATGAACCTAAAATCAAAATTGGGCTCCCCCAAAATAATATACTCCACTAGGGGAGTATTATGCTTCAATTTTAGACAAGTTTCTCAAATACAAAATCATACAACTTCCCCTATCAAACCTCCCTAATAATTTGATGCTTCTCACCCTACACTTGGTTAGTACAATGAGAATGATCTATGTTCTTTGCATCATGTCATTAGACATGAATTTAGTAGGTGTCACACCTTAAAAACCATTGTCTAAAACTTGATTGATAAGGGAGAACTTGTATTTGATAATCCCAATGCACCCCCAAATCAATCCCTTGACATATTTTGACAACCTTTTCCTAATCATTCCTTTTCTACCAACCATGATAGTACAAACTAGAATCATCTCATGCTTGTGAGGTCCATATGGTCAATGTTATTATTAGTGAACTTATCATTGAAAAAACCATTGCCTCAACTACCTCTTCATCCATTCCACCCATTAAAGTGGTAGAATCACCCTTTATTCCTTTGGACACCTAAATGAAGGAAGTAACCACCTCTATTCCTTCACTGGATGCCATCACACCTTCTTCGCCCATCCTGGAGACACCTACTCTCTCTTTTGAAACTATTACAAAAGAAGATGTCACCTTATCTACTCCTTCCATGGAGGAAACATCTTCTCAAATATTGTAACCTTCCATCAAGGACAAAGTTGAAGAAACCATTCCCTCACCTCAACCTATGGGCCTAATCTTAGAAATCAATGACCAATGAATCAAACCAAATTACAAACCCTTCTCTAGATTGGTCCAAAGCCTAGAATTCTCTTCCCTACCCAATCTTGATAGAGCCACATTTTGGCACCATCTTAAGCTTCCCTATCAAAAAAAACATGAACCTTAAACCTCACTTTCATCCACCATCAAACCTATCATCACCTTAATCCCTTTATCAAATACTTGTCCCTCCAAAACCATGGGAAAACAATACAAATCACCTCCATCAAAAAATTTCAAATCACCTTACGCCTCTCTAACCAAAATTATCAAGAACCTATGAATACTTCCTACTCCTATCCTTGCTCACCCATATTTGAATTTGGACTTAACCCCATCTAGTCCACCAAATAAAACCATAACTAAACCAACTAATAAGGTGGAGCCACCCAAACTACCACCTTGAACTAGATCCATACCACATCCTTCCCCCTTACCTTCTATCTTAGGACCCCATCCTTCAACCATCCTAGGAACTCATCCTTATACCAAGAAGGTGAACCTTCTCACAACTACCCAAATTAAACCTTTTCCTTTCATTCTACCTTTACCTACCCCCACAAAATCATCAAACTCCCCATCATTTTTAACTAACCTATCTACCTCTACCTTCCCACCTATCTCCAAACCTTCATCATCCAAATCATCCACCTCAAAACTAACCAACACCAAGCAAACCCAACCAAAACCACCTACCAAAACCATTCCACCACCTATACCTTTCGTAGTGAAGCCTACTTTTAAGAAGGCTCCCACCACAAAAACCAAAATTCCATCACCTTCAACACATTCACTCAAATATTATTCAACCATTTTATAAAGGTCATTTCAAACATATTCCTTAAACCTACCAATTATCAAACCCTTCAACCCTTCAAGTCCCAGCCCATCTTGGTTCAATGATAGTTTGATCTATTCATACCATAGGACACACGGACATGACATGGAGAACTATAAATCTCTCTAAAGACTTATCCATAACTTATTAGATGAGAATGATCTATTATCAGATGAAATTCTCTTAATCCCATTACCAACCCAACCACTAGATGAACCCATCTAACATCCACCTACTCCCCCACTCTCACCCTAGAGTGAGGAGGAACCAAAGTATCTATCGAGCCCAAAACTTCCCCTCATACACACTATCCATATGGTTACCTAATCTTGAGCATAGAAAAATGATAATGGAAAGGCCAAAGTATCCATTCTATGGACATATCCTTCTACCCCTTGACCTTTTGACCTAACTCAAACACCTTCACCTTTACCTTCACTAAAACCTAAAATATCCATTTTGGGTGCCCTTACATCCCACCCTTCTGAATCTATCCAACAAGTAGTTCTAAAGTAGCTTCATTGGAAAATGATGAAGATGAGTTTGTACAAATTAATCAACACATCACCCCCTCACCATCAAAAATTGATAGAGAACCTATAATCTATAGAGGTTCAAACTAAAGATCCTCAACCTCTTACAGCCTTTGTCAAATCCCTTCATATTTCCACCCTTGTCACTTTTAAGGTTTTAAAAATACCTACTATTCATCCTAAATATCTTGATCCTCCCCTCTTCATAACTACATACATCAATCAAACCAACAAAAAGAGGGTGATGATTGATGGAAGAGCTAGTATTAACATTATCTCCTGTTATGCTTATGACCAACTTGAGTTTCCAAAGAATATCATGTTATAAACTATAGTGGTCCTCTACTCCTTCAATGATTCTATGGCCATGACCTTGGGGATAGTCATCCTCCATATCCACTTGGAACCTCACACAATTCCTAAACTCTTGTATGTTGTAGAAGGCAAGTTTCAATATAATGTATTACTTGGACACCCTTGGATCCATACCCTGAGTTGTGTCCTATCCACCTTGTATCATTATGTTAATTTTGAACATGAGGGTCATGTCATCACCATACCAATTGAACCTAGTCCCTTTGCATCTTGTAACATGACATATCAACCTAATGATGTTCTTATTCTTCATCATCTACCTCACCATCAACCACCAACAACACCACCTCACCATCAACTAATAATAACTCCACCCCTACTATTAATGAAGCTTTAACTACCTCATCTATCCTTTCTTCTCAGATCCCAATAGAGGACCTCTTATAAACTATGTTCCAACATCTCTCATTGGGAGAGTATCTCCATTTGGCCTTGGATGCCTTCCCTACTCCTCAAGAGTATGTGAACCTTGACCATGATCCTACCTATGATCCTAGTATTAAAACCATCATTCCTTTCTAGCCTCCTAACCACCAAACATATTTCATTTATGGGGGACTTGATCAATTGATTCTCACTTTTGCCACAATCTCTTCTATCTGACCATTTACCTCTAATTTCTCTTATTTAGACAAACTGACATTTTCCAAATTGTACTTTCATAGGTGTGCCTAAAAAAGATTTGGCCTTGGCCATTATGAACATGGACCTCGTGAACTATTTGGCCTCTAGTTCATCCCACCAAAATAACCCACTGATTCACCCAAACATATCACCACCATTGAGGAAACCATCCCATCCTCACCAAACCAATCTCCTTTGAAATTTGAGGATTTTAAAACCATCCCTCCTAACTTTTTTTATTCAATACCATTATTTTGGGCCCCCTGACCTATCAAAAGGACCAACAAATTAAAACCTTTCCTCTAATTCATCTTGAAATGGTATAATATGATTCTCCTACCATCAACACCGTCTAACATCAAAACAATGATTCCATTCTCACCTATCTTAGAGAAAGCAATTATTCTATCCATAAATCCCTTCCTATTGAGAACTAAACCATATTAAATGAATATAATATTAATGTCAACTTGGGTACTCGAGATAACGCCCACATTGCAAATATTTATCAATCCTTAAATTATAAGGAGTAATATGACTACCCTTCCTTCCTTCTTGACCATAGCATAACATTTTCTTGGCCTTATTAGGATATGCCCAGGATCAACCCTTCTATATCTCTTCATAACATTGTCATTGTCTTGATGCTAAGCCCATTAGGGAAAAGCATCATAGGATGCATACTCGTATCACCCTTCTAATACAAGAATATATTCATCATCTCTTGTCCATTGACTTCATTCAACCCATTGACTATCCATAATAGGTTTCTAATATCATCTCCATTTCCAAACCCATAGGGTCTATAATAAATTTTATAACCTCAACCTTTCTTTTCCAAAGGATGACTTCCTTTTGTCTACCATCAACCAACTTGTTGATATTATAGCTAGCCATGAGATGTTATCTCTCATGGACAATTTCTTAAGATATAATCAGATCTTAATTTCCCTTAAGGATCAACATAAGACTTCTTTCATCACCCCTTAGGGAACCTTTTGCTATAGGGTCATGCTATTTGCTCTGAATAATGTTGGATTAACCTACCAATGTGTGATGACCTACATATTCAATGATATCATCCATAAAATTGTAGAGGACTATGTGGTTGATCTCCTTGAGAAATCAAAATATTACAAGGATCATCTTGACATCCTCAAAATTATCTTTGAGTGCCTGATCCATTTATATGTCTGACTCAAGCCCAAAATGTGTATTTTTGGGGTCCTATCTAGAAAGATTCTTGGCTTTATCATTTTTCTTCAAGGAATCAAAATGAACCCTACTAAAGTTAGAGTGATCTTTGAAATGCAACCTCTATCCAATCTAAAGAAACTTTGTATCCTACAAGGGAAGCTCCAATCCATCTATCATTTCATCTCTCAATTATCAAACAGATGCCAACCTTTTCACCATCTTCTCAAGAAAGATACATCTTTTAAGTGGACTAAGGATTGCCAAAAAGCCTTTGATTCACTTAAGTAATACCTCTTTTTTCCACCCATTCTTACCCCTTCTAAAGAAGACCAACCCTTCTATCTCTATATATCTTCCACTAATCATTCCTTAGGGGAAATGCTTGCTCACCATGAAGAATAAAATAAAGATAAAGTTGTCTATTATATAAATCAAACACTTACAGAGTATGAAACTTGGTACACCCATACTAAAAAACTTTTTCTCACCTTAACCTTTGTGGCTAATAAACTTCATCATTACATCTTCAATCACAAAACCTTGATCATCACTAACACTGATCCACTCAAGTGCATGCACTCTAAACCATGCCAAACTAGTGTATGGTTAAGTGGCTCATGCTCCTAGCTGAGTTTGAACTTGAGTTGCTCTAGCAAAAGTTGATTAAATGGAAAGTCATTATTGATCAATTGGCCAAAGATCCTTTTCCAAATAACTAACCACTTCCTCTTGTGTTTCCAGATGAGTCCATCATGACTCTTTCTCAAGAGGACATCACCTACGAAATGACCATGTTTTTTGATGGCTTAAAATATCAACAAGGTGGAGGTGTTAGAGTTATTATTGTTCCCCTCGATGGTGAACCTCTTATTTTTTCCTTCAAACTTGATTGAGTGTACCAATAACATCACTGAATATGAAGCCCTAGTGATAGGTCTCCAAACCATTTTAGCCTTGGTAGTCAAAATGATCAGTGTTTTTGGTGATTCCTAAATCATGGTCAACTAGGTCAATGGATCCTACCAATGTAGTAATGACATCTTGAAAAAGTAAAAATAACTAGTCTATGTACTTTTAGCATCATTTGATCATTAATTTATCCAATATATTCCATGATCCACCAACAAGTTTGTAGATATAATGGCTTCCCTTGCTTCCTAGATATCATCTCAGCCTACCACTTCTAAGATCTTTATCACCATTCATCACTTTATGTCCCCCTCTTATATCCAATCTGACCTTCCTACCATTTGTAGTGTGGAGGAATATCCATTAGACATATGGTACCAATAAACTTTTGACTACCTCAACCTCATAATCATTCTTCCCAATCTCTCTAGAAATTCTCAAAGAGCCTTTATTAAAAGTACCTCTTGTTATACCATACTAAGGGGAATCCTTTAAAAAAGAGGTTTTGGCAGCATCCTTCTTCATTGTCTACACAACCATGAAGTTACCAATGCTATCAAAGAAATGCATGATGGAATCTATGGGGGATATTTTAGTGGTCTACTTATTTCTAAACCTATCATTTACCTTGGCTACTATTGGCCCACCCTTAATCAGGATTATTATGATTATGTGAATAAGTGTGTTAAATGTCAACAACATGCTAATTTACATCACATATTGGCCCATGGCCTTCAAGTATAAAAATATTTTTGGCCATTATCATAATGGGGACTGGATCTCATTAGGGAAATCAATCCTCATTATTCATAGTGACACCACTCTATCATCACCACCACCGAATATTTCACCAAGTGGGTAGAGGCTATTCCTCTCATTTCAACCAAAGTTGAGAAGATTATTGACTTAATCAATCATCATATCATCTATCATTTTGGTATTCCCCATAATATCATCACCAATAATGGAAAATATTTCAAAATTAAACAAGTCTAAGGTCTTTATGATGAATTTGGCATCCAGTTAAGATTTTCCTAGCCTTATCATCCATAAGCAAATGGATAGGTGGAAGCCTTAAACAAAACCATCAATAAAATGTTAACCAAAGTGGTCAGTGCTTCTATTTGGTATTGGCACTTTCACATCCCTTTCACTTTATGATCATATTGCACTAGAATTCAAACCTCTATGGGTGTACCCCTTTCTCTCTGGCATTCAGAATAGAAGTAGTCTTGCCTCTCAAAATCTAGATTACATCTCTTTACATATCCTTGCAAGGTATCATTTTTGAGAGTGACTATCATAAATAACATCTAACATAACTTGAGATACTTGATGAAAACCACCTAACATTGCTTAATCACCTTCATGTCTACCAAGAGATCTAATGACTCTCTATTTAATTTGGGAGTGAGGGGAGGGTGTAGAAAATCAATGTAGGTGGTATGGCCTTTCTTTTCCCATAGATAGATAGGGATTCCCTCCTCCACTTGAAGCAAAGATAAGTGCCTAGGGCCATGAATATAGGGATACCATATGGAATCCAAATAAAGTCACTCACTCCAATCATATTTATAACCTAACCATCCCTGAATCAAACATGTTTATAACAAAAACCTAAAAGAACAAGAATTCAACATCGAAGACCTCATCTTTAATGAAAATCAACATGTGACCAATATGGAGAAAATTAATCAAGGAATGTTTTCTTTTAATTGCCTTAGACCATACATCATAACCCACAAGTATGGACCAAGAGCTTACCAATTTTCCTTTCTTAAAGGCAAACCATAACCTGAGACTCTCAATGTTTTGCATTTGCCTCCTTTCTTTTGATAAATAAGGATCAAAACTCACCTTTTGTCTAACTTAAGTTCGTCCCTTGATTTATGATATTTTCACCATCATCATACCCTCATCCAATCCCCTTAAGGACAATAGATTATAACATAGAACCATGTGATTAACCATCAAAATCATAGCCAAATACTAATATGCATACCATGGCTCTACCTATGGCATGGTTCACATGGATACTTTTCATCCCTAATTGAATAGAATCCCATGGTCATTTTTTCTCAAAACCACCCCTTTCACCTATCATTAACCTCTTATGCTCTAAGTTTACCCTCATAAAGGTAAACCTCTAAGCCTAAATAGACTTGTCCATGTCTAACCTATCATCAAAGTAATTTGGGATACCAAAATATTACTTGGGTTAAATATCTCTATCACACAGATTGCTCCCTAGAAGCACAACTACCCAAAATCTAAAAATTGCTAAAAAGATAGATTGTTTCCTTGAAGTATAGCTACCAAATAAATAAAACCAAACTTAGACCACTCCCTTGAAGGATAGATAAGTCAAATTTATAAAAAAAAATCATTTGAAGCTTCTTACATCGATCAATTTCATAAACCTAACAAAACGAAACAAGAACTGACTCTATATCAAGATCAAAATAAACTATCCCAAAAAAGCTATAATCAACTTTCACATATAGAATTAGTAGACTTCCTACATCAAATAGTCTACACCTTGCATAAGACATGGACTTGTCTATTATGGTTCTTAGGTCACGTATAAAAGGGGAAAACTAACCCACATAAGGTTACATTACCTATCACCGATTTTCATTTCATATCACTTACCACCCACCTCCCTTTTTCACCATCTAAAATTCAAGGGATTCAGTGCTTACTTGATATGATGTGATCAAGACACCTTTTTATCAACCAATGCATGATAGTGCAAAGCATTTGAAAGGCTTATGTTATTTAAGTCAATGAAACTTCAAGTTTTTTTTATCTTTTCCAACAAAGAAGCATTGTGCCTTTTTCATCATCCTCTCATAATTGGTTCATGTATTCATCTAGACATTGGTCTTATGATTCTCATCTACTTTTTTCCCACATATATTTTTTTATCTAACTTAATTTATGTGTAACCACACCATCAACAACTATAATCTTAAACCAAATCAATAACCATGATCACACCATCTATAATCATAAAATATCATGAACTACGTCACAAATATAATCATAAACCATACCCATGTCACATATCCATGATCATAACCATTTATCAAAAACATCATAACAATAATCAAAACATCATAATCATAATAAAAATAACCATTTATCTTAAAAATCACAACAATTCATCATAAATAACATCATCACCATGCAATAATCATCCTAACCATAATCATGAACATCATATCCATGAATAAAATAAAACACCATAATAATCAGATATAACCACTCACCATAAGCATCACATGCCTAAGCTAATGAGTCCACATCTCATAAAGCATAAAACATCAAAACATTTAAACCATGAACCATGAACCATAAATCACATATATCTCATCATCATAAGATCATATACATCATGTCATCAAAATAAATATTACATATAATCATGTGCATCTCTCTTTCTCAAAAATATACATCTCACTACATTGGTACATAGGATGGTAGCAAAATCATGTACATCTATATATATATATATATATCATATAATATCCCCTAGGGGCACCACAACCATTTGCCCCTCCTAAGGCACAACTATTGTCTGGTACCTACCCCCCTAAGGTGCCTACCCACCCACTCACTGAAGTGGCCCACTAACCCAAAGTCACTACCCCTACACCACCTACCAAACTAGCTCTATACTCACCCCATTAGGGATCCTATGGATATTGTGTTAAAACTATGGCCTCGTAATATCATAACTCCTTAATAGTGGCCAAGTATTGTGTTATTAGGATGCTACCTTGTGGTCCTATAGGTGCTACAACTACTCCTCCTTTTTGTCATAAGGTGTTCCTCTCCTAGGTCACCAAGCATAATAAAGTCATAACCTCATTCCTCTCCCCTATAATAGTCACAACTTGACCCTATAATGTCACAATTTGGCCTTGTAATATGGCCACCTATCCTTGTAATAGTATGATTTGCACCAGTGCAATGACTAGTGCCACTCTTGCCTATCTATTAGGGCCACCTCCCTATACTTGTACCCTAGTTAGGTCTACATCCATGGCCTACCAACCACCATCATCCCACCAAAAATTATATTCTACATATGAGGCCTAATACCATGCTTCATACCCATCAACAAAACTATCATCATTTGATTGCTACTCTAATTTGTAGCTCTTCGTGATCAAGAACCACCTCTTCAAGATATGGTGCAAGAAGCAAAAACTTAGCATCCTCCCTTATATACCTCAAGGATGGACCTAGGATCCCTTGTACTAGGCTAAACTACCTATGAACACTATCAAATGGGATGATCTCAATCTCACCCTCTCTCCTCCCATAAATCCATCTCCAGCTTTGTAATGACAAAATATGCTGAGTGTAGTGGGCCCACCTCAAAAATACCACATATGGCCTCTAAACCACATCCCCAACCACCAATTATTTTAATGTATCTTTTAACTAATCTCCTATGAGTGCATAGTTACCCTTCCATTACATGAAGCCCACCCTGAAGTCCATCTAGGCATACCCCTCCCATAGTAGACACATCAAACTTATAAAACTAATATGTTTTTAAGTCTAGTAATGAAACACAAACCCCATAGTGATGCCATACTTTTTACACACTCATAACACCCATAAATCTTTGTATATTTGAACCAACAAAATTGGTGCTTAACCAAAAATTATTCAACCAAGCTACATCTCCACTAAAACACCTAGCAACATGTATGGAACCTACCCACTACTTAAATTTGGTAATGTAAAATAGGAAATTAGAATCATCATCATCAACTACCTCTCATCTCTGGCCCTCTAATATAATGGCCTTTAACTAAAGCCATTGGCATGCCATCTAGCTAAGATCTGATCATCACCATATAAGAGCTCTATATTATCATCTCTTTCCTTGCTTTCAATATGATATATCAGGTCCCCCTAGATGGGTATCCATGTAATATTATGTACATCCTTTAGTAGGATGTTCATCTCACCCATTAGTAATAGAAATGTGTTCATGGCTAGATCCCATCTCTTGATGAGGGCCATGATTATCACCTCATCTCATGACATGTACGAAAGTACCTCATCATACTAAGGCTAACCTCCTCCATGTGTGTTGAGTCATCCTCAGTCATTCCCTAATAGATCTCTATAAAAATTTGAAGGATCCAATCGTACATCTAGATTAGATCTCATGCCTACAATAGTTGTTAAAAACACACTTAGTTTTCTATTCTCTACTCTACTCATACACATCAACCCTTTTAAACTCACCTACCTAACTAATCCCACCTATTTTCCTCATATAAACAACATTAACCCATTCTTAAAACCCTACCTTCCCACCAACACTACCCTCATCCTTCTAAAAACATTTCAAACTAACTTCTTTCCCTAACCTTTTTATCAAAATCATTCAACCCTTAACCCATTACCTTCAACCTTTTATTTTAATAGACTAACACTTTTATCAATTATTGATGGTCACTACAATCAACAACGATCAGCTCACCATTGGGTACCCAATCCTCCACCATCTATGGTTGAATACGGCCACTAATGATTAGGTAGGACTATTGAGGGTCATTATGTGTGACTATCTATGATAAAAGACCTAACCCTACCTACCTAAATCACCCTTCTCTCACATATAATTACCATAATAATTTTCCATACCCTACCCTCAACCTATATACACTTCTAGTTTCCATTTTTACCCACTAATTTTTAACAAATCACACCAAAACCTAAAAACTAGGGTAAACCCTAAAACCCTTCCCCAATCACAAACAAACAAACTGAATTAAACAAAAATTTCTATCATTAAAACTACCAAATGAACCTAACTTATCAAATTTAATGTAGTACCTACCTCATTTCTTGATCATCATTGAGGAGGAAGCTTGGCTCTTACCACTTGGATACATCTTCATCTACCTTACATCCTCTAGTCTACCTCACCAGTAATCAACTAATCACTTAATCACCTAGTCAACCAATCACCTAATCACTTAGTCAGTAATCAACCCCACATTATCAAGATCTCTTATGTAAAATACCAATCACTCACAAGTAAATAAGAGTTAAAAAGTCAAAAGAGATAAAGATAAAATGACTTGTCATTTTCACTTTTTTATTTTCTATAGTTTTAGGGTTTCCCCCTGACTACCAATAGTTAGGGTGATTACCGATGATTGAGCTTAGAACCCCTAACCATCGATGGTCAAGGAACCCACTTTTCAACATTTTTGGCACCAATGCCTTAGTGCCCCCTTTTGGAGAGTACCCTTCTCCACCAAACCACAAACTAACCATGAATCATTTGAGGACACCCTTTGCCAACCAACCAACCATGTCCACCTTGATGTTGTTTATTTTAGCCTGAACCGTAACATATTTTGTGAAGACCTTACTTTGGTCCTTTTGGTCACATCAGACAACCTTACCATTTTGAACATTTGAATTTTGTACTACCTGGTACACAACTAGACCATTTATGTTTTTTATGAGAGAACTTCCTACCTTAGATACCTATAAGAACACTAAACATATCTAGGAGACATGCATTTACTAGTGTTCCTAGTTGCCATCCCTAAATGCAGTCATGTAATCCTTTTATCACTTGTCCTTCTAGATCTATCCTTATTTTTACCAACAATGGGAACTTAATCTATGTGTGATCTTGACTATTACACTTAGTCACATTTTGTGTGCATGTTTGCACTTCAAATTCCCAACCATTTTTTATCACCAACCTCATGACTCACCACAAACTACTTATAAAACCCTGACTTGATTTTGGTTTCACCTCATTAACTTCTAGTTTGAGGAGGGAATGCCTCTTCTCATGTTGAGGGAAACTAGACCTTCGACTAACAAAATTGTTTTTGTTTTCTATCTTATTAATTCAAAAATACATAACAAAAAGGGGCAAAATGTAGACACTAGAAAACTGCACACAATAGTTCTAGATGATGACATACTTTGAGACCCCCTAGGGACAACCTATCCCTTCTAAACCCACTAACCAACCCATCAAATGCTAAATAAAATTAGCTACTTAGCTAAATAAAATCACTAAAAAACTAATTGACTCTTAACCCAACCCTTTTATCCTACCTTGACCCCTTTATCTCTAGACCCTTTATCGTTGACAATCATCATCATCATCAACAGTAGGCTAACCATCGACGGTCAGGTCTTCTTCATTTTAACACAAATACTAGTTGTATACAAGCTAGCATGGTATAATTTAATATGGCCACCTTAATCAGTGTTAATGAATTCCAAATCATCAAAATCAGTAGCCTAACCTTCTAGGGAACCTTTTATTCTCCATCTCTCTTTGTCTATAAAAGAAGGGGAGTAGGAGGTGAATAAGGATCCATGATCAAGCATTTTTGCTTATAGGTATTGAAGCTTTCTACTTAGTATTCATTCCAACAATTTTAAAACTAAAACATAGATCCAAACCTCTACCAAAATTAATCTTGAGGCAAAGTATTGTTACTCTACCAAAACTACTCCAATAATTAGCCATCAACCATTTAGCAAACAACATGCATATTTGTAATTCAACTTTTTTTGCTGAGTTTCTAACCTCCCTATGATAATAAGACCTTTCTAAATCTTACTTTATAACTCCCAAAACCTTAATCAAACCCCTACTTGATCATTGACCCATTCTAAAACTCTTTTTTTAGCACCTTCAAAACCACAAGAATCATCGATGGTCACTCTAGTTATCAGCGGTTACCCCCAACCATCGACAATTACCTAATCACGGACGATAAACTTAACTGCTAATGATCATCCCTACCATCGATGGTCACTATGGAAATAAATAATATCAATTTATTTTCAACACCTTACCCCTAACCAAATATAAATTTTTATGTCCCTACCTATTCATAAAGACCTCACCTATTTTCTGAACCTGACCTACCCTACTTTAGCACTAGTATTGACCCACTATTTCTATATTTAGTTTATTTTCATTATCAAGCATCTCTTTATTTTTTATTTCATTTTAGTTCTTTCTATTATTTTATGTAAGTACTTCCCTTTTATCTCTTTCAACTTAACCATTGTTAAAGAATGGATTGATAGCCTCCTAGCAAGCTCATGTTTCTTGGATCTATCTCACATTAGGCAGTCCACCTTACTATCTTTCTAATAACCCTTTTTCATGAGCATTTTATTATATATAGGTTATTCTTCCCAAGATAAAGAGGGTCTCTCCACACTCATATAGATCATGCACACATAATAACTAGGTTCTTCTGCCACACCCTTATTAAGAGTTTCTTACGTTCTTAATTAAGAAATGAGCAAAAATTGAGAGAAACAACTAGCATGTCTCTTTGGATTCTTTCACTATTATCATCTACCCATTTGTGAAGGGAGGGCCATTCATAATTTGAGGGATTATACAAGGGATTTATTGTCTATGGTTGGTGTGTAAAAGTGCTCAGATGATACTCTCCCTCCCTATTATAGTACTTACTTGGAGACTACACTTGAGATAATCAAAGATATAAGAGTTAGTGAGATTAGATATCTATGGAGAATTGTATCTATTATTATACTTATATATTCAAGGCATCATTCACGATGGAAATATAATTGATTATTATTATACATTGATATCATACATTGTATTATTGTACCATATATGGCAGGATTTTATTATGACTACTTTCATTATGCATTGATGATTTTTTACATAAGTTGCTAGTGATTAGTAAATAGAGTTGCTCATGTTTACTTAAGTTTTATATGCTTAGTTAAGTATATTTAAAATAAATAATTAGATTATCATGGTGTAATCTATTGAAAAAATAAGTGTTGAGAAATTTTTTTAAAAATGTATTATTCTCATACATCCTTGTGGGGACATTACACCCACTCTCATGTCTCTTCCATTCATACCCGATCGATCAACACCTCATGTTGTTTCCAAAAAAGAGATGTGAAATATTAAATGCATAATAAAAAGATTTAGCAATAAGTTGTAATCTCTCAATGGTAAAAATCATAGCAAGAGGTACCCTATTAGACATATCAACCATATAGGCAAATCTACCAAGGCAACATGCAAGTTCAAGTATAACTCTCATTCATGCATCCATCTAATGAGCACAGTACCAATGTCGATGGCACCTCAAGATCTATTGAACCCCCATAAAATAACCTAGTCTAAAGTACATCACTTCCATATAATAAATCATGTGGGACAACTTCATAAGAGAGGGTGTGGGAGATATCATAGGATCAATTTGAGCCTCTTATTTTAAATTAGTAGGAGAGAAACTTTGGGGCCATGAGATTAAATGAAAGAGAAACTTTGTAGTCCTATTACATTCATGAAGAGAGTTATTTCATATCAAAATTATTCAAACTAGGGGAAACAACCATAGATATGTGTTATAAATTAAATTAGCTAGTTGAGGAGTTTAAAACCTAGGTCAAACTGGTGTCTCCCAAAACATAGGGTAACTCATGATCGAGTTCATACTCGAATCAATGAATTTAGTGATCCACTTAGTGTCAAGGATATGCATAATAAGTTAAGTGTGCATCTAGATGTAGGTATAGATGAAGCTACAATGGTAAGGGAATAACACTTAGATGAGTTGAGACACATGATGAATCAATAGGAGCACCCTCTCATTCTTTAAAAGGCTTATCATGAGCTAAAAGGATAATTAGGCATATAAGAATCTAGAAGGGATTATATAAAATTTTAAGACCTTACCACATGATTGATAAGCTTATGCATAGTTTTATGGAGTCAAATTCATCAAAGGGGAGCTTAAGAAAACCATCTTCCCTGATCACATCTAAAAAATAATTAGAGAACACCTCTTTTAGAGCAGACCAGTGCCCACCTACCTCTGTTCATCACATGATAACATGATCATTCATAATAGAAGAGGCTCACAAGATTTATATTTTGATCTAGGTCATTTGAGGCCTTTATTTTTAGTTTGTACATAGTTTTTTAGCAAATTTTTATTTCCTCTAAGTGTTGTTGCACATTAGTTTAGTTATTCTATTTTCCTCTTGTGCCTTTGGCATGGTTCATTTTTTTTTCTATTATCTATTTTGTTGGAGGTGTTTTCAATTAATTTAGAGGTGGTACAAGTATGAGATATTGAATCTTCATAGAGTTGGTAAAATTCCTTCTTAGTTGTCCATCATTCAGGTTGAGCTATTGTAATAGGGTTATATTTTCATATGTGAATAATTTATCAGGCTTCTATGACTCCATTCCTAATGAGTGCATAAGGATACTAGTCTAGAGTATTTAGCAAGAAATCACCCTATAAAGGTCACAATAATGCTAACCATTTTGGTCATCATTAGAGGAACACCTTTAAGTTCCAAAGCTTGGGTGTAGACATGAAGGTTCTTCAATTACATCTATAGTTCAAGAAAAAAGGCTAAGTCTTTGGAATCTTCATATTCTAAAAGAGTTTAGTCTTTAGATAAAATTTTGTAGAGAATATTCAAAATGCAAAGTATGAAGCATAAATGCCAAATATCAATCCTTCAAAAAGATTATTGGGTCTTTTATCTAAGTAGAAAAGTTGATTAAGAATAAGTTATGGAAGAAGCACTTTAACACTTAGTCAATTTTGGGACCTTTTTTGGTGATAGTCTTAGGGGTACTATGTTAAAGTTGATGGGCCCCAAGCAATGTCTTGATGGGTTCCCAAGTTGTCAGTGTAATAGGGCTCTGATCTAAACCTCCTAACACCACACAGTAATAATTCACAAGTTATAGGGAGTCCAGCCCCTTTTTAAAAACATCTTAAGCCTTTAAAGTATTTTCCAACACTTAGTCAATTATTCAACCTTACCTAAAGCCACATGTTAGTATTTTGTAGCCCCAAACCTATTCAAAATTCCTTCAAGACTTAGATATTTCAATAATGTTCTAAGCAAGTGGGTACATGGGATAATGCCACATGGAAAAATCATAGTGACTTGGGGACCCAAAACCATATGTGTAGTTGAGTGAATCTATTAGAGTATTAGGTTAGAGGTATTATTCCATGTGGATAAATCCCACTTCATCATTGAAGGATGGCCTACTAGTATATTATTTTCTTTCTTTAACACTTAGTCAATTTTTTAAGTATTACCCAGAGCCATGTGCCACTCTCTAAGCATCCCTAGGCTTATGAAAAAAGTATTATAAGATTTAGTGTTTTATTTAAGATTTTCTTGGTTATTTCCTCATTAGCAAAGTTATAATCTAATAGGATAGAGAGACGATTCCACATGTCATGAATTTGGTGATCTACATCATAGAGATATCTGCATAGTTTTGAATCCCCTAGGTAAGTAGGTTAGTGACATGGTGTCACATAGAATAATATTGTAGCTATGTATCCCCATAGTGGCTAGTACAAGTACAGTATGGAATTAGTGTAGTGAAAGATAAATAAGAGGACATGTAGTTAGGGAATAGAAAATTAGGTATTATAGAATCAAAGCTCATTATGCAATAAAGGTCAAGACAAAAATGAGCCCAAAGAAGACATGTGGATTGAGCCTACCATGAAAGGGTTTATTTACATATTTATTGGCACTATTTGAAGCAAATTTAATATCACATTTTACCTATTTAGTCATCAAAAGCTGAGAATGGACTATGTAACTAAATTGATTCTAAGAATCAAGGTGGCCTAATCTTTAAAATCATGACATAACTTGAATCAAACTAGAAATGTGAGAGAGGGTGATGGAATATAGTCTAATTCATCATGAAAATAAATGCATCCATAATCAGATAGAAGATAAGTTACAAGTTGAGGAGATGTGGAAGGTATTTATGTAGGTGTGGCTATGGCAATCTTGAAAAAATATTCTCACTTCCTCAAGTACCTTCTCCAGTCATGATTCAATCTATAACAACCCTATTAGTGGGAAAGGTTGAATCAAACCAAGAGATATAGATAGTTTACCTATTTAAATGGGAAAATATATCATTGTAATCATCCTCAACCTAGATATGGTAAAGCTCTTCTCAAGTAACACTTGTTCTTTCCTTTTGGAATGAATAAAAAGCTAGTTTTAGCCTTATTTAAGCTTTATTTTAGTGTATACTTGTGGTTGTGCATGATTGATAGTGGTAGTGTCTTGACTCACTATCTTTTTACCTCTCACCCTTACCTTCTAGAAAGTAGATTAGATCTTTACAAGTCACATAAAGTGTTATATTTAGTTATGCAAGGAATTAGGTGTCAAAATATACCATTAGTGTTGATTCATTTTACCTCTTGGTTATCCCTCCTAGTTCATATATCTCCAAAAACCTTCACATTTAAATAATGATGAAAAGAGATCCCTAGGTCATATTTGTGTAGTCTAATCAATCTTGTTTCATTTCACTAGTGCATAGGCAAATAGAGGTCATAAGTTTGGTGCATCACTGTTTTATTTTGTTTAATTTATTTCTCTCTCCCTTTTCCTTGAAATTAGTAAGTTATATAGTTTTAGGTGATATAATAAAGGGATTTATCCCTATCTATATATTCACCTCAACAATTAGGCCACCCATAGTCTATAGGTGTCTCCATTGTATCACCTAAGTGAGGAAGGCATGAACAACCTCCTCAAGGGGTACAACTCTGAGTGATAATAAAACCCTTTCTTTAATACAAGGTTATAATATTTTCTCCTCAAACCTTAGAAAAGGCTCTTGAAAAATCTAAAAGATAAGATATCCTTATGAACCAATTTAAACCATCTCATAATTCAATCAAGGAATATTTCCAAACTCCAGCTAACATAATCGCTAGCATAAATTATCAATCCAAATCCATTCCAACTAAAATAGGAGAAATCAAATGAGGCACACAAAATTCCTCCCACCCACCCTTGAGGGTGTCATAAATTAATTTCTTTTATCTCCATATAAACCTTTCATCTATAACAATACTACTCCCCCATCATTGTATGATTCAAATGAAAAAAAATGGTTCCATGCTGACATTGGTCATTCTCATGAAACATGTCATGGGATTATAAAATTTATGGTATCTTTCATGTTAGGTGAGGCATTTTATTATGACTCTATTATTATACTATAATATCCTAATTGTCTTAAAGCTTTTGAGGATAATTTTTTTTTTAAGTCCACAAATTCAAAAATCTCAAAATCCTCCTTCCTTAGATCCCACTACACAACACTCTAATAGAGATGTCTATGCCATTAATGTTAATTATGATCAATATTATACTGATTATGAATGTGTGAATGTAGCTAAAGTCAATTATCTCCAAAAACCTACTCATAAATATAATGTTACCAAACCTAAGAGTCATCTACTGATGATCAACTACTTAAAAACAATACCACTTCTCAACCTACATCTTCTGAATCTTCCAATATTTATGATCCACCTATACCAATGGACCCTCAAATACTTCCAAATAAAACCATGCCTAATCAACCTATGCCTCATTATCATTCTTCTTCTAAACCTCACTATAATTTCTTAGATGAACTTAATGTTGTGCCTTATGAAATTCCTTTCATGGAATTACTAAGAACTCATCCCTATCATTGTAAGTTCCTTATGTGACAACTACAAGACATAGAATAACCCTCATCTAATGAATATGATTTACCTATTGATACACATCAACATGTTGAAGTGCATGCTATCAAAAGAATTTCATCTACCAAACCCTTCATATAATCTCCATAAAAAGATATGATAAATGACAAAATTCTCTTTTGAGTAGATGACCAACCTTTCTTTATAAAAATTGGCATCAATAACACTTTAATTAGGAAAGTCTTAGTTGATGAAGAGTTAGTTATCAATGTTACCTCCCTTTTATTAATTCAAAAAATTGAATATTCTAAATAAATTCTCAAAAAAACATGAATCACGTGTCATGGACTTGAAAAAATTAACCAAAAACCACTTGGTTTAATTTGGCTTGATCTTACCATTGGACCCAAGATAATATGCAGCAAACTTATCATCCTTTGTTATTCACTTATCTGAAAACATGATTTTGGGTCATCTTTGTACTCATTGCATGTGAGCTATCACATCTTCTAGTATCCATCATATCAAATTCATATATTATGGGAAATGTTAAAAACATGAGGCTAATCCTAATCCCTAGAGTGTCCGATTTCCAAATCCTAAATCTCAAAATTGTATTCCTACTATAGGCCACATCAATAGTCCTCCTCTTACTAAATTTTCTAATATGCATTCAAATCTACATGTAACTCTAGAAGGTTCATATAATGATGAAAACAATGAACTACAAAACATGTATGCACCACTACATTACATCCCTATAATGTATAATGTTTCCCCCATTCTCTTCTTCCAAAAGATAGAACCAATCCCTTTATTGATGACACCATCGATAGTCCTCCCCTATGTAATGCAAGTGATTCATCTTATACATAAGATGATTTTTATTATAATGATTATGGGGTGGGAAAACTATTTAAAGGTCCCTTAGTCATGTGGCCTCACATTTTCAATAATATGGGCCTCTCCACTATAGTTATTCCCACTAAAATAGATGCATGTGCTATATATCCATCTTATGATGATACCTACATTATGGCACAAGCTCATTCATGAGATTTAAATATACTACATTATCAAAAGTCATTAAAAAAATATATGCCTTCAATTTTAATGTTCATGCCATTCACACATCTTCTAAAAGTGAATCATAACTAGAAGGATATGTACCACCCATTAATACACCTTTGATAGACACTCCATGGGTCATATAAGGAATTGACCAATCTGGTATAACTCAATCTACAATCCCAAATTACACTAATTTAATAAATATACTAATACAATATCCATTACCTCACATAAATCCTCTTACACAAGCTAATTATATTCATATTATACATAATCCAGTGGCCACTAATGATAGTACTTTTGCCACTATCTCAATACCAACTATTATTAAAAATCTCAAAACCTTGTTCCTAAAATTACCTTAGATGTATAATCTAAAATCATCTAAAAAATTCATTTTCAATTTGATAAACATGGAAACTAAATTATGGATCTTGAAGTAGATGTTGAGTATTATGGACCTTTACCCATGCTCCCTATTGAGGAATCCATATTATACTACTCCATTCTCGTGAGCCTCAACTCCCACACCAACATCATAAGATAGGTCATTTTGAGAAAAAGGTTCCTTATTTTAATAACTTCATTGCTAGTATCAACCCTAACACACATCATGTTTCTTACCTCCCTCCTTTTCCCTATAATTTCTTAGATATAAATGATATGCGTATTAAAGAAACTATGGTAATTAACTATGAAACCACTACAGTCCCTTAACCTATTCCTATTTCTAAATAAATTCATCCTATAGAACATGGTAATTTTAGTTAATTTTTAGATAAATATCATGAAGCTTTTACATGTTCAAATGAATATATTATGGCATTGATCCTAATAATTTGGTCCCTAATATCACTAATTATTCGTATGCAAAACTTGTGCATCAAAAACAATGTAAATTCCATCCATAACCTTATACATTATGTCATAAATATATCATCAAGATATTTGACATTTAAATCATCAAAAATTTAGATTACTTAGGATGGGTGTCCAACATTGTTCTTGTACACAAGAAATTTAGCATGGTTATTCACATTTTATATATTTTTGTAATCTTAATTTAGATTTTCCTAATGATAACTTTACTTTACCATCAATTAATGTCATTGTAGATTCCACCACTGGCTATGAAATTTTATCTCTCATGGATTTTTTTAGGATACAATCAAATTCACATTTCTCTTGAATATCCACATAAAACCATGTTTACAATAAAACTGGGTAGCTATTACTGTGTCAAAATGCCTTTTGGTCTCAAAAATGTTGGTGCCACTTATCAACATGCAATGACCCATATATTTCATAATATCATACATAAAATATTTGAACCTTATGTCGATGATCTTATTTACAAATAAAAGCATCTTTAAAATCATCTTCATGATCTTGATATCATTTTTTATCATCTCATTAAATATAAAGTTTGATTTAATCCCTTAAAATGTGTTTTTGGTGTCACATCTAGAAAAATCTTTGGTTTTATAGTTTCTCTTTAAGTAATTGATGTTTATCTAGATAAAATAAAATTTATCACCAACATGTCCATTCCTCATTCTATTACATACATATAAACATACCTTGGTAATATCGAGGTAATCTAATGTTTTTTTCCTAAGATGGTTTATTGTATTTATTCAATTAACTCCCTCCTTATAAAGGAATAGCTCTACAATGGACTCTTCCATATAAAAAATACTTTGATATCATGAAATATTAAGCTATGCATCCTCCTACTTTTTGACCTCCTTATAATGATCATCCTCTCATATTTTACACTTCCTCTACCCCATATTAGTTGGGGCAATGCTTTCCCAACAAGATGAAACATGTCATGAATATGCCATACATTAGATCAAACACACTCTAATATACTATGAGACGTGAAATAACAAATTTGAGCATGAGTATCTTTCCATTTATTTCATAGCTAAAAAAATTCCACTACATGCTTTATCAAACTTACATCATCATCCATTTTGATTCTCTTCATCATTTATTCTCAAAAGATTTCTTACCTAGAGATAGAATTGGCAAATGGATCATTATTTTGATGGAATTTGACTTGAGAATCATTACACATAAATCAATTAAATTTAATATAATTACTAATCAAATTAATAATACTATTTTTTTTATTTTATAAGGTAAACACTTTTGAAACCGAAGCTATGAATCAGACAAGTGAAGGTTTTGATAATTGGACCCACATCCAGGTAGAGGGTTTTACAAAATGGACCTACAACCAAAATGGAACCATGTACAACAAAGAGGTTTATAAGGATCCCTCTAATAAAAAATTAAAACAAAGTAGGTTTGGAGGCTCCCCCAACCTTTAACAAACACATCAAGTGGATTAAAGGTTCCCATAACCTTGGTGAAACATGAGGGTTTTAAGGATCCCATAACCTAACAAAGCACAATAAGAAACAACTAGAGGGTTTGGAGTCTTCCATATCCTTGTGAATAAAGAGGGTTTTAAGTTTCCAAAAATCAAGGGTTTTAAATGGTCCCACAACCTATAACACATGAAGATGTTACAAAATAGTGAATCTCAAATGGTTAACACCCTTCATCATGTCTTCCTTGAGGACACAACAAAATAAAATTCCATCTAAAGAAGGAGGTCTTCTACCACTTAGGTTTTTCACACAACCTCCACATATTTGATTCATAGAAAGTGGGATTTTCCTCTCACTGAGATCCATAAAGTGGATTCCTCTATCATATACTCTAATAAAACAAGATCTAGCTGGGATTCTTATATCTACCCCAAACCATAACACCTTAAATTGAGTATGGACCTCTACATATAATATATTTACCATAGTTATTTCCCATCCTCTACATTATTTGATTACATCAAAAATGAAAACCTATTTAAATAAAACCACAATCCCCAAAGAGGCCTCATCCATGTCAGATCTGATTCCATTGAATGTTGAGAGGAAACCAAGGAATCTCAAAACTTGTAGTAAGATTGGACTCTTCTATCATCCATTATGATACATCAACGAGTGACTTTATCAAAGTATATCCCTCTTAGGCCCAAAAAGTTGAAGATGTTACAAAATAGTGAATCTCAAATGGATGAAACCCTTCATCATGACTTCCTTGAAGACACCATAGAATATAATTCCATTTGAAGAAGGAGGTCTTCTACCACTTGGTTCTTCTGCATGGCCTCTACCCAACTAAATCAAAACAAGTGGGCTTTTCCTCCCACTAATATTTGAAAAGTAGATTCCTCTGTCATACACTCTAATAAAAAAATATTTGGTTGGGATTCCTATATCTATGCCAAACCAAAACACCTTAAACTAAGTGTGGACCTTTTCATATAAGATCTTCAACATAGTTTTCTCCCATCTTCTGCATTCCTTGATTATGTCAAGAATGAAAGCCTATCTAAATGAAACCATAACCCCCAAAGAGACCTTATCCATGTCAGATCTAATTATAGTGAATCTTGAGAGGAAACCAAGGAATCCTAAAACTTGTAGTAAGCAAGAGTGGACTCCTCTATCATTCGCTCTGATATATCAAAGAGTGGATTCAACAAAGCAAAGCCCTCTTGGGCCCAAAAGCCAACTTCCCTCAAAAATCACCTCAAAATCAGACCATGTGCTTATTGTGTATAGGTGAAACATATGGATCTCTCCATTATCTAAGTAAATGAAAGGAACTACGACAAGGAATCCTCTAATATCCATACCATTTGGAGTACCAATGAGGTGGGTTCTTTTAATGCCCATATTATCCTAATAATATTACAAAGGGTGAGATCTACCATCATCCACCCCATAAAATGTATATATAAGGTAAATCATGTTGTGAAAGGCAAAGACACCAAGGGAAGGCCAATAATATCCCTTTCATTATTTTCTGCCCTACCCACCCAAGATGGAAGTCATTTTCCAACTATGGGTATTGTCACCCATGCCCCACCACCAGATAAATCTTATATCTGAGTAGAAGAGCAGGTCCTTACTATCCTTAAAAACCCAAGGACTACATAAAACATTCATCACACTAGACTTTATCCAAAAAACACACTCTATTCTATGTAGATCATAAAATCCATAGTCCATAGATGGTGACTGTATGTCCAAGGTGTCATAACTACCAGGCTCACCCAACAACTATTAGAGTCTCTTAATCCTTTCCATGAGCCATGAGTGAGGGAGATTTTCCTACCAAGGGGTAAAACTTGCATTTTTTTTCTTTGTATCTATTATTCTTCTTCTCTATAAACTTGTTTATCCCATTTCCTCTTCATCATCCCTATTCTAGTCTCATTTATCCCTGGTGTTCATCCTCCTTATCATATCTACCTCCTTTCTCCTTACCTATAGCTTTTTGTTCACTCCCAATTTCAATAATTCCTATCACTGCCATCGATAATCTCCTAGAGTAGGTTACCAATGAAAAACAATATGTGATCCCTCTATTTCAGAAATCCCCTAATGTCACTCTCTTTTAAGGTAAGTGAATCTAGCCAAGCAAGTAATGGCTAGAGTAGAAAAGAAGTCTTGGGCCTTGATTCCCCAATTAAAAAAATAGGTAAAGGACATATTTTTTTAGTAAAGTTCTATGTTTCTTCTTGACGTAAGATTTCTTTGATCCACACTTGTAAGAAGAACCAAGTGGAACAAGGTAGACAACATCCTAGAAGATAAAAACACATCTTAGTAGAGACCTTCTTCTAAACTCCAAATAACTAGTAAATCATGTAACTAGTCGAGAAAGCCATTTTATGGACATTTTCCATCTCTTGTTTCATCTACCTCATCTTCATCTTCTACATTACTCTCCTCACTAGATACTTCCCTTTGACCTGTTATTTTGAAAATTTTACCATTCATTCCTTTACTCCTCCACTCCATAATCATATTATTTTTAACTCATCAAACTTACTACTACTCTTATGCCATACATTTATCATCTTAAATATACTCTTCTTGATGAAAAAAACTTATATATTGAAGGTATTAATCAAGTTATTTTACCCAAATATTATTTTCACAATTTTACATCCAATCTCAAAATAAATAATCATGAAGAACCAGACACTTCCATTTTTAAAACAAACCCCAAAGTCATCATTGAATAATTACCTGAAGTTATAATTTAACTACATGAATATTCTTGGACACTTCATTTTGATGGTGCTAAATGTCTTAAATGAACTAGGTAGGATGTATTTTAGTTAATCATCATGGTAAGATCATACCTCTTGATTTATAATTAACCTTTGATGTTACTAACAACATGGATGAGTATGAATCTCTCATCTTAGGCATATAAACCACCGTTGACTTATATATCTATTACCTACATGCTTTAGGTGATTTACAACTCATATGCCATCAAGTCAATGGTGACTATCAATGCAAGAATGAAAATATCATTGATTATCATAAAATTTCCACTAGTCTTGATAAAGAATTCAAATCCTTCACTATAGACCTAATTCTATGAAAACAAAATGGCATAACTAACTTGCTTTTTTCATTTGCCTCTCAATTTCATCCTCATAAAGCTCTTTATGATTCCTAATTTCTCATCCACGTATGCAAATCACCATCTTCATTACCAACCATGAATGATTCCCTTATCTACCATATTGAGGTTGTCACTATCTGACAAATCCTATGGTACAAAACCATCATCTAATTTATCAAGATTCACACCTACCCAAGTGACATTGATTCTCATGAAAAACCAGAAATTCATAAAAAATCTTACAAATATGTCTTACAACATGATTCCTATATTATCATGATTCAAAAGGTATCTTGCTCCATTTTGTCACTCAAGATGAAGTTCCTTCCTTTATCAAATAAACACATTGGGGTATTTATGGTGGTCACTATAGTAGACACACTACCACCTAGAAATGCCTATGCATGGGATACTTATGTCCCAAACTTGAATATATGTTATCTCATTCACTAAAAAATGTAATCCTTGTCAATTACATGATGATCATATCCAATCTCCTTTCACTGAGCTTCAAACATTATAATCTCCTTGGCTTTTCTCCATGTGGGTGTTATATCTCATTGGTAAATTACCTCACTCTCAAGATGGTCATGTCTTCATTATCATAGTCATGGATTATTTTGCTAAGTGGGATGAAGTTATGCCCCTTGTTAATTTAATGGGTATCACTATATCCAAATTTATACTTAATCAAATCATTTGTCACTTTGGAATTACAAACACCAATATTTTCAATAATGGTGGGAATTTTAAAAATAAGGATATGAAACAATTATGTTAAATTCAAAATAATGCATAAGTTTTCCATGCCTTATCATCCTTAATGCAATGGCCAAGAAAAGGCCACTATAAAAATTTGTAATTTTTTTTTACAAAAACCAATTTGAGCTTCTTGTTCTGACTAGCCTCTAAAACTTTATTCTACACTTTAATCTTATCATGTTATCATCTATATTACTACTAGGGCAACACCATTTTATTTAGTATACAACTTTGAATCTATCTTACATATATAAGCTAATCTACCATCCTTATGTATTTCTCTTCATAGTATTATTCCAAATGAATAACTTCACAAATCTCATCTCATATTTTATAACTTCTTGATGAGTGTCGTATCGGTGCTTTACAATATAACTGACAATATAAAGCCTAAATTACCAATCAACATAATAAAATGGTCAAAGTTTGTACCATCATTATAGAAATAGTCCTTAAATTATATTATACTGAATATAAATAAGGTAAGTATGCAGAAAAATGGTGGGTCCCTTACCTATTCAAAGACATTCTTGGTCCTAATACTTATAAATTACAAACTAATGAATGACATATTTTCAAAGAACCCACTAATGTTCAATTTTTATATAAATTTTTACTTAAATTTCTTACTATTATCTTACATATGTTTCATATATTTCTATATAATATGGTCCTAACACTTCTTGTAGGATTTTCAAAAATTCCCAAAAGTATAGCATTACATCAATTTTAGTAGCCTTAGTTCTTATCATTGGTCTTTTGGTCTATCCACATTCCTTCATATATATTAATTCATGAGTTTCATCATAATTTTATTGATAGAACCCACTAATCCTAATATAGATTTTTGTTTCTCTTTTAGTTAACCTTCAAGTCTCTTTCAACTTATCGATTTTAAGTTTTATAAATTTAATTACTTTCTACACCTCCTTGGTTTTCTTTTTGTGAGTTAAAGTGTAAGACCTTGAATAGTACCAAGCCTTCATCAAAAAATACCATTAATTACTATACACATGCTTTATTTTTACACCTCTTTGGTTTTTCTTTCATGGGTTTCACTGTAAGATCTCGGATAAGACTAGGCCTTCCTCACAATTCTTCATTTTTTAAATTAATTTTGTCTGCAATCATCTTTGCCAAAAAATAAGGAAATGGTTGAGAGTTTTGACTTAATACTCTTAAAGTAAGTCATATTATTTTGTATTAATAAATTTTAGAAAACCATTCTCATGTCTCAATTCACGTACATTATTCCTTATGATGATGATTCATACTTAACTATCATTGCACCATTTTTAAACTACACACTTTTTTATTTTTTTTAATGATTAGAGGCAACTTAATAGTTACATGTTAACTTTCATCCTTTATCTTATTCCATCTCACTAAGGTCCCACCAAGGTTAATTTTAATATAACACTCTTATCTAACATGAAATTACAAAATTATTAGACACCATGATTTCTAAGTTCATTTTTATAGCCACCAAGTATAATTTATCTAGTGAAAGCCATTTCTAACACCCTTGTTGGTTTTTTGAATCTATACGAAAGAGGAATATATAAATCCATAAAATTCAAAATTCAAATTATTAAAATAAAAGGCAATGATCAAAAGGAAAAAATAAACTTTCAAAAGTTGAAATCAAACCAAAAGACATGATTATTAGGCACATCTCTTATCCTAGTTGAAGCTCAAACTCCATAGTTGACTTCATGAAAGATTTAAGGTCTGCTGGGGTGTGGTAGGCTAGAAGATTAGGGTATGAGGTATCATACTTGTCAAAATATACTTACAGTGCCAAACTAATTTCTCATGTAAATACCCAATCTTTGTAGTAGACCAAAAGATCTGTAAGATGTCATGAGGAATGGGGAACATGTTCTAGGAAGGTAGGTCCATTTTATATTTTCTTACATAAATAGCCTTTATGGGATGATATTTATACTTAACTAGTTAACCCAAATTCATGTGGATAATTTGAGTTCTCTAGAGTACTTGATGTAAAAATGTATTTTTGTCTTGCCAATTTGATTTGAGTGTCTAATTTCCAATGAAGATTATTCACCTTGGTACCACTTTCACTTCCCCCACCACCCATTTATTAGCCCCCCTTATCAAGCAAGTTTGTTTCCAAAAATTTTCCAAACTTCTAAAATCCCTATTCTTCATCTCTTTCAGACATGTTCAAAATACAATTATTTTATTTCATCTATCATTAGAATATAAGCTACATGTTTGAGTGATTATGATATAGTTTCTTAGTCATTGCCTTTTACCTTATCGTATTTCCCTTGGTTATGATTAAGGCTCTAAGGTTGTTTTTCACCCTTTTTTTAGACCATTTTTTTTTCTTTTACATCTCTATTCATTTTTTCCATTGTTGATTGAGTATGGATTATTACTTCTATTTCATCAATGTTATTTGCATTTCTTTTTCTTTTTCTTTTTCTTTGTTTTAGTATGGGTTATCACTTATATTACATTGATGTTAGTTCAATTATTTTGGTTTCATGCGTCTTTGGTTTAATTTGGTTGGTAAATTTTATTGTGTAGGGTCCATTTGTTGGGTATGTCGATCATTTAGTAGCCTTAAATTTTAAATTACCTAAATTACTCTCATTTCATCTATTTTCCTTGGTGTTTTGGTTGTAACATAACATTTGTCATCTCAGCTTACCAATTTTCCAAGTGACTTATTCAGTTATGTAAGTGTTAATTTGTTTCTATTTTCCTACATTTGTTTATTTCTACTCTTTAGCCTTATATCCTTAGGGTTTATCCAAAGCATTTAAATGCACCCTCCATGATAAAAACTAAAAATACAATAGACAAACATTCAATGAGGTATGTATATGGAAATTTAAATTATTTATAACAAATTTATTTTTTCATTTATTTTCCTCTTTCTAATTTAATTTATTATTTCATTATTATTTCTTGCTATGTTCTTTCTCAAAGCACCATCCCATGTTAAAACTACATTAAATGTGATGAACTTCAAGTGGGGAAATATTGTTAAACTTTATAATTCAATAACACTTTCTATATTTTAGGAACATTTTGAGTTTGATCTCTCTGAGTGCATGTCTTAAAGGGTGCACTAGGAAAGGGGTGGGTATGCCATTGGTGCTTTGAAATATTATTGGTCAACTCTATCATTACCTAAACCTAGTACAAATCCTATTTATCTAAATCCCTAAGCAATCCAAACCCCATTTACAAATTTACCTAATAATTTCTACTTCAAAATAGATTGTAACTAAGTAAACACCTTCTTTTCATACTAAGTCAACTAAATCAATCCTGCTATAAAAGTTAAGCACAAGTTACGAAACTAAATCATTCTGACTGACTTAGTTTGAGGCCTAATGGTAAAATTTTCTAACTAACTAGATTGATTTCACCAATCTTATTTGTTTAAATTCTATAAGGGCTCAAAACTTATCCATTTCTATAAATACAAGGCTCATTTCAATCCAATAGAGAGAAACATTCATATTCATATCATTGTAGTTCATAGTTCTTCTAAATCTACATTTGAAGGATCTATTACTTAGGGTTTGCCTTAAAGAGAAGATTACTTGTATTATGAGAATTATTTTAAGAAAAGTAGGATTAATTTAATCTATATTTTATTTATATATTTTGATTCTTGTAAATCCATAATAATATTTTTCAAAGGACCATTACCCAAGGGAGAGATTAGGACTTGACAGGTTAGCCCAAGGTAAGTATTCCAAAATCTTGTTATTTCATTTGATAAATAGATATTGTATAATTAATATGTGTTTAATGTATAAATCCTTACTTAGATTAACTTTATTATTAAATTTAGTATAGATATAGGTTTTTCTTTGATTTCAAACTTCCACTTTAGGTGATATATGCCCCCATTTGCCTACAATGATCCCTTTATTGTTTGTTTGTGTTTAATCATCCTCATTTGTGACACAAGATTTGGTGAGCACCAGATAAGTTTTATTTCATGTACTTAGACCTAGCTAAGGTTATTTCATAGTATCAATTTCCTAGAGGATTTTGAGCCCTCTCCTTTGGTGTTGTGTGTTAAGATATCCCTTTGTTATGTTTTATGGATCGAATTTGGTCATGCCCCAAATAGTATTTCTTGAGGACTAAAACATGCCAAGTCATAGTTATACCATTGTGTGTCTAGTTTAGTAATTGCATAAATGTTTAGACACTCAGTGAGAAAGCTTATAAGGGACACCAATATGAATATTCTAATTATAGGTCCTTCATAGGACACCAATATGAATATTCTAATTTTAGGTCCTTCATAGAATCTAAACATTCAAAATATTTGAAGTAATGATTCACAAATCTTTTGAAACATTTTATAATTGAAAGGACATAAAGCATTGATTGTTCACAAGGAAACTAAAAATAACATACAAAGAATTAAATTAGCAAATTCATAATCTAAATAACACATTCATTCTAAAAAATAAGAATAAAATCACTCCTCTAACATAGGCATTCATTCAAGATAGGAAACATTTGACATCATTCATGAGATATAGGATAAACTCAAGCAAGTAGAATTTCTATTACAATTTTGATAGTGTGTCATTACACAAAGTGTCAATATTTTTTACATCATATATTAGTATTTAAATAAAAAATTAAGACCCATGGGTCATAAATTCTCCAAACATAAATTGGTTGAAAAAATAAAATGACCACAATCTAATTGAACATAAGTTCATTGAAGATATTGCTCAACCATAAAACTATTAATACATGACCATGTTTGATTTATTTTAAAATTTAATTATTGGGGTAGTATGTTGTTATAATTACCTTGGGACTACCATTTATCATGTATTTTTCAATAACTAGAATGCCTCAAAAAGATAATCTTTTGTCTCATATGCTTTTGGACCATTTCAAATACATATTCCACACTCATGATCAATGCCATAGTTCAATATACCTTGAATTCTCTTCTTTTCTATCAATTATGGGGATAATTTTGTGCATCATGATCAATTATGCTGGTGAGAAACCAACTACAACTTGACTACATTTTTAGACTAGACACATAATCTTTTTTTGGTTTTGATGAATTTCATAGCTAGACAAGCTAACAAATTTAAGCCCATGGCTTTTTTGACATCATTACTACCACATGGATCCTCCTTAGCTTCTCATTATATCCCCTATGATAGGCTTTGTAATTTTTTTGGTAGGTCCCATTTTTCCACTTAGTAGTCTATCGACATCCCTAAGATCATTTATTTAGGCTTGATGACCATTCCCCATTATCTATTTTTACACTATGTGTCCTCCCATTAGTAGTTAGGATCCCTCACTAGTATAAGATTTTGGATAGTCACCACCCATCTAGGGATTCAAGCCTATGGGGACTATATTAATGCCCCACTAACTGTTGATCCACCCTAGGATTCCAAGTTCCCAGATGGTTACAATGTGGTAATCATCTAGAGATTGGGGTCATAGGGGATATATTCATGCCCCACTAACTCCCCATTAGTCTAAGTCATTGGGATCATGCCACATGGCATGATCTCAAGTATTTGGGATTCATGACTTCAAACTTTGATATTTTATCACTAAGATACCATAGGATGAGATTAAGACATGTGTCATCATATAGTGGCCTGTAGAAACTCTTTGACCTTGTAAAATACAAAAAAATAACTAAGTTAAAGAAAATTTTGAAAAGGCATAAACTTTAGTAAAATATTCAAAATACAATATTATACCAAGCCAAAATAAAGTGGGAAATTTACTATTAAAGAATGAGATTTAATGAAATCAATCATATTCAAAGGGGCTAAAGGAACTTCTATTTAAAATATTTTAGTTAGTGACATCCTCATTTTCATAAATTGAGTCATTATCTAGATTTATACAAAGGTATGGTCATAACAATAAATGTGAGAAATATTTAATGATTTAGCCAATTAAAATAGACCTTCACATAAAAAAACACTTTAAGACTATAATGGCTTGGTGATAGGCAAACACCCATCTAATTCAAGCTAGGAAAAATTAGGTAGGTGTCTTTTCACATCATCATGCCACATGGTAAAATCATGAAGATATATTTTGTCACTATAGTATGTACTATGAGATCCTGCCATGTGGCACGATCTTTAACATTTGATCCTTAGAGAAATATTGTGCTTTGCCTTGGCTGTAGATGGATTTAATGTGATCCATAAATTAATTATTATATGCCTAGTAAGAAGTTTGGGGTCTTATGGATAATGCTAAGGGATTTAAGCTACAAAATAAGTTTGATCCATTGATCTAAAATATCAATTATTAGAGGGATTTGAAAATATCTAAAGGGATAAAATACTTGGTTGAATAGAATAGTCCAAGTCGTTCATCATGAGATTTATGGATAAAGGGATCTTAGGAAGCCTTTAAGAACTGGTAAAGTGATTTGGATGGCCCCAGGGCCCTACAAAAAATCCTAAAGGTATTTTTTAAATGAAACAAGTCATTGCAAAAAATAAATACTTAAGCCCACACATCTATAAGATAAATCCTAAAATAATTAAAAGCAAGGAGAAATATACTTCATCAACATATAACCAAAGAGAATCATGATTATTAAAGACTTATCTAAGCTCTAAAGTGAATCACTACATACATTAATATAATTTACTATGAAATACAATTATCATGAGTCATATTTTCAAAATAGAAGCCACTGAAAAGTCACCAAAAGTCAAATAAAATTGCCAAAAGTCTAGGTTTAGCAATCAAATGAGGTAACTTTGAATCCTTTATCATGGAATAATACCTCATAGACTTAAATTAAATCTACAAGCATATACCTATTACCAAATAAAATTCCAACCAAGAAATGGGATGTCAAGTAAACACATCAAAACAACAAAAAATGTCCTTCAGACTAGGTAAAGCAAAATTTAGGTCAAAAGAAATAGATTCCTTTTTTTTAGCCTAAAATGGGGCATGTTGGTGAAGGAAACAAAAATGGTGACTTCTTATTGGGAGATACTCCTAAGTATCTAAATAATTTATAATTTTTGGTGCATGCATTTAAACATCAACATTAACTATGATTAATTGATTCAAACAAAATTTAGAAAAGTGAGCACCAAAGTCTACTACAACACATGACATAATAAGTTAATTTCATGTCAAAGACCATTCTTGTGTGTGTTCTAAGTGATTAATCCATTTATAGTTTTTCATTCACACATAATCACTCATATATACTTAAATTATTAGAACTTTTGAGAGAGAAATATTCAATTTGGCTCATGGGAAATGTCATGGGAATTGCTTTAATTGTATTTATATGTCTATAACCCTAACATAGATGCCTAATCTCCCTTAAGACCTTACTCTACTAATAACTAGGATATAAATCCCATGGTGGAGGTTGTATTAAACACCAGTTCAAGGTTCTTGGGATTTCACATGTTATTTTCATTCTCTTTTCTTTTCTTCCCTTTTTTAAATTGAATTTATGTTTATTCCATTAAGATTTGGGGAACAAGCCATGGGTTTAGGAAAGTTTATAAATTTCATTGATCATTTGAGCAAAAATTATAAATGGTAGTAGTTTATGTTTGATTTATATTTTATGTTGAGCGAATTTGATATATTTAAACAAATAAATTAATGTTTTTAAATCCATGTGCTCTATTAAGAATCATAAGCCAAAATAACTCTAAAAATGAAAAAGAGTTATAAGCATTTCACAAAGAATATTCAAGAAAGATTTTTAGTTAGGCTCTAGAATGTTAATTTGATGCCATATTAATGCAAATGGAATTTTTATTTCATTAATAATTAATAGATCAAGGGAACCATCAAGGAAAAAAGAGATAGTTCAACCCAAAAGAAACATCACAAGGCTAAACCCAATGAAAATCAAAACAAAATAAGGAAAATAAGTAGAAAGCAAACTAAGCTAATTAATAAGGGATGAGAAAAAAATAGAAAAATAAAGTAAAAGCAAAAAGAATAAAGTTTTTGTAGGAATTTTTTAGACAAATACATGCCTTAGAATTAGTTATACATATGTGAGTAGGATTTTGAGAAGGCTAAGGGGAAATAAATAATCATCTACACTTACCTCAAGCTATAAGAAATCATCCCATTGAGATTTTCTAATGTTATTTTAGATATTTTTAAAGTAAAGTCAGATTGCCTAATTTAATCATGTATTTATGGATACTTAAAAAATATCAATGGGGATTGTTTAAATAGGTAACTCATCTCCATAACTTGAATTGTGATGAGGAGAATGGCTAAGCATTGACACATACCATAATGAGTTGATTACTCATCTTGGGTGAAACTTTTCCTTCATTACAACCTAAGATGAATATATTATTGGTTCCTACTTAGTTAGGATAGATTTTTAGGAAATAATCCTAGTGGTTACCTTATAATTTTTTACTTCATCATTTATCATTAGGTTGGATGACTCAACTATAAATCTACCTAGAAGTGGTAACTCTTCAATTTTTTATTGATATCTCTTCAAATAGATAACTTAACTTAGCATAAGCTTTGTATTTTTTGAACCATACGTCAATTATTTAGCTAGGAGAGACCAAGACAAACTATAGACATGGAAAAAGGTTATGCACAAGACACACCAATAGGACAAAAAAAATAACCAAGAGATAAAAAATCTAACATAACTAAATTGAAACTACTCTAATGCTAAATTAGAAAATAGAAAAAATAATCTAAGAAAGTAAAAGAAAAAAGTAGGAGATTAAACTATTATGTACATTGTACATTACTAGACCAATATAATAAACTTATTTTGAATATGCAGTGAAAGGGATAGCCAAGAAGTAGTTCTTCAATAACTTCCCATTCACCAGTAATGGAAGATCATCCACTTCTAGATACTTAAGTTTAAAATCATTATACCCCAGTAGTTCGAATATTTAGTATGGGATAATCCAAGGTGGATCAAACATGGAAATTTAACCCTTCTTCTCATGGATTTATCCCATAGTAGCATTAGATCCAAAATTATAAATGACTTCACCTTGGCCTTCTTGTCAAACCTTTGCTTGCCAGTGCTTTGAGTCTTAATGAAATTTAGTAAGGCTTCATCTCAAGCTTCTTCTAATTGTGTAATGTCTAAAATCCTATAATTTACCTTTTTATTACATTCCATGTATTGTTGCATAAACTTATAGGTGGATAGCTTGAGGTTGATTGGTAGAACTAGCTATAGTCTATAGATTAATAGAAATGGAGAGCCCTTAAGTTCTTATTTATACTTAGTGTGGTCAGCATAAAGGTAAAACTACAAAAATTAATTATACTCTCAAGTCTTATTCTCTGCAAAAAATTTGATGGCCTCAATTAAGTTCTTATTAGTTGATACTACCAATCCATTCCCTTATAGGTAGTGATTGGATTAAAATATCAAGGTGATCCCATTGTGATTGGATTAAACTTTATTCTCTTTGCTTTTACTTTATTTTTCTATTTTTTCTCATCCCTTATTGATTAGCTTAGTTTGCTTTTTGCTTATTTTCCTTATTTTGTTTTGATTTTCATTGGGTTTAGCCTTGTGGTATTTCTTTTGGGTTGAACTATATCTTTTTTCCTTGATGGTTCCCTTGATATATTAATTATTAAGGAAATAAAAATTCCATTTGCATGAATATGGCATCAAAATAGCATTATAGAGCCTAACTAAAAATCTTTCTTGAATATTCTTTGTGAAATGCTTATAACTCTTTTTCATTTTTAGAGTTGTTTTGGCTTATGATTCTTAATAGAGAACATGGATTTAAAAAAATTAATTTATTTGTTTAAATCTATCAAATTCACTCAACATAAAATATAAATCAAACATAAACTACTACCATTTCTAAATTTTGCTCAAATGATCAATGAAATTTATAAACTTTCCTAAACCCATGGCTTGTTCCCCAAATCTTAATGGAATAAACACAAATCCAATTTCAAAAAGGGAAGAAAAGAAAAGAGAATGAAAATAACATGTGAAATCCCAAGAACCTTGAACAGGTGTTTAATACAACCTCCACCATGGGATTTATATCCTAGTTATTAGTAGATTAAGGTCTTAAGGGAGATTAGGCATCTATGTTAGGGTTACAGACATCTGGATACAAGTAGAGCAATTCCCATGCCATTTCCCCTGAGCCAAATTGAATATTTCTCCCTCAAAAGTTCTAATAATTTAAGTATATCTGAGTGATTATGTGTGAATGAAAAACTATAAATGGATTAATCACTTAGAGCACACACAAGAATGTTCTTTGACATGAAAGTAACTTATTATGTCATGTGTTGGAGTAGACTTTGGTGCTCACTTTTCTAAATTTTGTTTCAATCAATTACTCATAGTTAATGTTGATGTTTAAATGCATGAACCAAAAATTATAAATTATTTAGATACTTAGGAGTAGCTCCCAATAAGAAGTCACCATTTTTGTTTCCTTCACCAACATGCCCCCTTTTAGGCTTAAAAAAAGGAATCTATTTCTTTTGACCTAAATTTTGCTTTACCTAGTCTGAAGGACACATCCCATTTCTTGGTTGGCATTTTCTTTGGTAATAGGTATATGCTTGTAGATTTAATTTAAGTCTATGAGGTATTATTACATGATAAAGGATTCGATTTTACCTCATTTGAATGTTAAACCTAGACTTTTGGCAATTTTATTTGACTTTTGGTGACTTTTTAGTGGCTTCTATTTTGAAAATATGACTCATGATAATTGTATTTCATAGTAAATTAGATTAACATATGTAGTGATTCACTTTAGATCTTAGATAAGTCTTTAATAATCATGATTCTCTTTGGTTATATGTTGATGAAGTATATTTCTCCTTGCTTTTAATTATCTTAGGATTTATCTTATAGATGTGTGGGCTTAAGTATTTACTTTTTGCAATGACTTGTTTCATTTTAAAAATACCTTTAGGATTTTTTGTAGGGCCCGAGGGCCATCCTAAATCACTTTACCAATTCTTAAAGGCTTCCTAAGATCCCTTTATCCATAAATCTCATGATTAATGACTTGGACTATTCTATTCAACCAAGTATTTTATCCCTTTAGATATCCTCAATCCCTCTGATCATTGATATTTTAGATCAATGGATCAAACTTATTTTTTAGCTTAAATCCCTTAGCATTATCCATAAGACCCCAAACTTCTTACTAGGCATATAATAATTAATTTATGGATCACATTAAATCCATCTACAGCCAAGGCAAAGCACAATATTTCTCTAAGGATCGAATGCTAAATATCGTGCCACATGGCATGATCTCATAATATATACTATAGTGACAAAATATATCTTCATGATTTTACCATGTGGCATGATGATGTTAAAACACACCTACCTAATTTTTCCTAGCTTGAATTAGATGGGTGTTTGCCTATCACCAAGCCATTATAGTCTTAAAGTGTTTTTTTATGTGAAGGTCTATTTTAATTGGCTAAACCATTAAATATTTCTCACATTTATTGTTATGACCATACCTTTGTATAAATCTAGATAATGACTCAATCTATGAAAATGATAATGTCATTAACTAAAATATTTTAAATAGAAGTTTCTTTAGCCCCTTTGAATATGATTGATTTCATTAAATCTCATTCTTTAATAGTAAATTTCCCACTTTATTTTGGCTTGGTATAATATCGTATTTTGAATATTTTACTAAATTCTATGCCTTTTCAAAATTTTCTTTAACTTAGTCATTTTTTTGTATTTTACAAGGTCAAAGAGTTTCTACAGGCCACTATATGATGACACGTGTCTTAATCTCATCCTATGGTATCTCAGTGATAAAATATCAAAGTTTAAAGGCATGAATCCCCAATCCTTGAGATCATGCCATGTGGCATGATCCCAATGACTTAGACTAATGGGGAGTTAGTGGGGCATGAATATATCCCCTATGGCCCCAATCTCTAGATGATTACCACATGGTAACCATCTGGGAACTTGGAATCCTAGGGTGGATAAAAAGTTAGTGGGGCATTAATATAGTCCCCACAGGCTTGAATCCCTAGATGGGTGGTGACTATCCAAAATCTTAGACTAGTGAGGGATCCTAACTACTAAAGGGAGGACACATAGTGTAAAAATAGATAATGGCGAATGGTCAGCAAGCCTTAATAAATGAGCTTAGGGATGTCGATAGACTACTAAGTGGAAAAATGGGACCTACCAAAACAATTATAAAGCCTATTATAGGGGATATAATGAGAAGCTAAGGAGGATCCATGTGGTAGTGATGATGTCAAAAAAGCCATGGGCTTAAATTTGTTAGCTTGTCTAGCTATGAAATTCATCAAAACCAAAAAAAGATTATGTATCCAGTCTAAAAATGCGGTTAGGTTGTAGTTGGTTTCTCACTAGCATAATTGATCATGATGCACAAAATTATCCCCATAATTGATATAAAAAAGAGAATTCAAGGCAGATTGGACTATGACATTGATCATGAGTGTGGAATATGTATTTGAAATGGTCCAAAAGCATATGAGACAAAAGATTATCTTTTTGAGGCATTCTAGTTATTGAACAATACATGAGAAATGGTAGTCCCAAGGTAATTATAACAACATACAACCCCAGTAATTAAATTATAAAATAAATCAAACATGGTCATGTATTAATAGTTTTATGGTTGAGCAATATCTTCAATGAACTTATGTTCAATTAGATTGTGGTCATTTTATTTTTTCAACCAATTTATTTTTGGATAATTTATGACCCATGGGTCTTAAATTTTTATTTAAATACTAATATATGATGTAGAAAATATTGACACTTTGTGTAATGACACACTATCAAAATTGTAATAGAAATTCTACTTACTTGAGTTTATCCTATATCTCAAGAATGATGTCTAATGTTTCCTATCTTGAATGAATGCCTATGTTAGAGGAGTGATTTTATTCTTATTTTTTAGAATGAATATGGTATTTAGATTATGAATTTGCTAATTTAATTCTTTGTATGTTATTTTTAGTTTCCTTGTGAACAATCAATGCTTTATGTCCTTTCAATTATAAAATGTTTCAAAAGATTTGTGAATCATTACTTCAGATATTTTGAGTGTTTACATTTTATGAAGGACCTAAAATTAGAATATTCATATTGGTGTCCTCTAAAGGACCTATAATTAGAATATTCATATTGGTGTCCCTTATAAGCTTTCTCACTAAGTGTCTATACATTTATGCAATCACTAAACCTGACACACAATGGTATAACTATGACTTGGCATGCTTCAGTCCTCAAGAAATAATGTTTGGGTCATGACCTAATTTGATCCATAAAACATAACAAAGGGATATCTTAACACACAACACCAAAGGAGAGGGCTCAAAATCCTCTAGGAAAATGATACTATGAAATAACCTTAGCTAGGTCTAAGTACATGAAATAAAACTAAACTAGTGCTTACCAAATCTTGTGTCACAAATGAGGATGATTAAACACAAACAAACAATAAAGGGATCATTGTAGGCAAATGGGGGCATATATCACCTAAAGTGGAAGTTTGAAATCAAAGAAAAACCTATATCTATACGAAATTTAATCATAAAGTTAATCTAATCTCCAAACAAACATGCCCAATACAAAAGAATTCTTTCTATGGTTTGGAATGCATACCCATTATCACAAACTAATGAGATAGGGTTCCCAAACCATGTGGTCACATTATTTTCCATAACCTTGATTAATTCATTTGAAATGTTATTTTTTGTCACCACTACCTTTGTCCATCTCATGTAATAGTATGTGGTAGTAAGGAAAAACTTATGGTTTGTCAAGGATTTGTGATTAATGACTCCTATGAAATTAAGTCCCCATTGGGTAAATGGTGTCCCTTCTACAATTGGTTGTAGAAAAATTACAATGTGGATTTCTCTTTTGGCAAAGGTTTGGCACTAATGGCACACTCAGAAATGTGCATGGGCATCCTTAAATATTATTGGACAATAGTATCTAACTATCATAATTTTGTGTGCCATTGCATTTTCTGTAGGATGACTAGTTCCTAACTTCTCATGGAAATTTGCCATCACTTCTTTGGTTTCTTCTTCTAAAAAACACTTCAAGTAGAAACCTTCATGTTTTTTCTTGGAGAGAACTCCTTTCTTCATCATATATTATGTTTCCTTCAATATGAGATATATTGTTTTCATTTGATTCATTCTAAGAGGTGGGATCCCATAAATAATGTAATGGACAATTAGGGTGTACCAATTATATTATAGTACTTGTTCTTAGTCTACTTGATGCATAGTGATCCTTAGATCAATCTCAATTATCAACTAAGTTAAACCTTATCCTTTGACCAACTTGTAAAGTCTTATCTCCAAGTCATACTCTTTTAGTTTATTCATCCATCTACCTATGCATTCCCATAACTCATTTTACCCCAACATTTGCTTTATAGTTGGGTCTGGCATAATTGAGTGCACTTTTTTCCTAAGAATATAGTGCCTATTTTATTTCATAAATTTTATTAAAGTGTAAGTGTGTTATCCAACATAGAGTATCTCAATTCTACATCTTTTATATTGGTGCTCATAAAAGCAATGGGGTATTCTTCTCCATCCAATCTCTATGTGAGTAAAGTGTCAATGGTATGTTTAGGGACAAAAGGATAAATGTATAAATATTTAGCATAATCCAGACTAATTAACACTAGTTCATTCATTATGGAATCCTTTATGTCTTGAAATGATTTCTTTGACTCAACATGCCATCCCACATAATCATTTTATTTCAAAATAACATTTAAAGGCTTCACAATTTTAACAAATCCAAAAATGAACTTGCAAACAAAATCAATTTTTCCAAAGAAATATTTTAGCTCTATTTACTATTAGGATGAGGTAATTTAGAAATTAATTAGCTTGTTTTGAGTCAATATAAAAACTTTATTTTGTGAAGATATGATTGATGAGCTTACCTTTAGTGACATTGAACATGCTCTTTTTGTGTCTAAGGAAACACCATACTTTCTATGTCTTTCTAACACTTTCTACAAATGGTGGATGTGATTGGATTTGCATTTCAAAAAAATAGTTAAATCACACATGTAAATTACTTTGCACTTACCAATTATACCTTCAAATGTGAAATACATTGCTCTTTGAAATGTCTCTCTAGCATTGATCAATCCAATTGGAGTTTGTTTATAGGCAAATGTGCTCCATTTCATTGTAAATAGAGTCTTAGTTTGGTCCCCTAAATTTACTAAAACTTTATTATGCCCCAAGAATTCATCCAATAAATGCATCATCTAGGATCTAATCACCATTTATATAACTTTGTCAAGGGAATGCAATAGATAGTTATGTTTAACTAAAGCTATGTTTAGATTTTGAAATTATATGCATAAATGGATTTCTCCATTTTTCTTTTACATGGCCACTAGTTTTTATACCCAAGTATAATGGTGAAATGGAAATATTATTCCAATAGAGAGGCACTCGTGCACTTTTTTGTGTATTTATGGATATAAAATTGGATTTATAAGTATTTTCCTTTATCTAAATGGTTTTTTATTTGACTTAAGTGGAATGGTTTGAGTAATTACCTTTGGGTCATAGACTCTGAGGTCTCCATAAGCCTAGGTAATGACATCTTGATAATCAGGTAGAAACCTCTAAAGCCATTCTCTTTCTATGTCTATATAATTTGAACCTACATTCAAAGTTTGGGGCTTTTGTATAGAACCCAAGTTAATAGTTTGATATTTCTAATCTACAAGTTTTAGTTTCTTAATTGGGGTTGGAGGGATAAATATGTCAAATGAATTTTCAAGGTATATTATCCCCCTTTAGATTTGATTCCCTTGTATTTTCATAACTCCATCTTGGTCGATTTCAACTCTAATATTATCTCTTTCTTCTTCATCAATTATTTGGGTTTTGAATACCCTAACATTATTAATGAATTCAATGATCTGTTGGTCATATTCAAAGACTTGGAAAATTTTCACATTATTTGGGATAGATGGAGAAGGACCTATCTCAATGCAAAACTCTTGCAATTTAGTGCCATCAATGGGGGGTTAAGTTTACAATTGAGGATGCTAACCAATCATCAACTTGATTTTCTTCCCTATGGATAAGGATGACATTGAATTCATTAAAAAAATATATTAAATCACATTATTTATGATTATACTTTATATGGTAAGATATTTTGCAATGTAATTTATTTCTAAATTGTTTTACAATAATCTCAAAATTATTGAATACCTTCAATTATTTAGCTTTATGCTTCAATGCAAATTGCAATCCTAGAATTAATGCCTCATATTCTGCTAGATTATTAGTGCATGGAATTTTTAGCTTATAAGAAACCAAATTTTTCTTACCTTGGGGATATTTAATCAAGAATCCTACTCCAAAACCTTGTTTAAAGAAAGCTTCATCCACATATAATGACCAAAGCCCAAGCAACTCAATGTCATCATCAATATTTTTTTTAGTAGGCTTTATTTCCAAAGTATAAATCCCTGAATTGGAATTCACAATGTTGATAATCATAATGGATTCATTATGTTTGTGATCATGTGATTCATCATCTGCTCTCTATCCACACTTATTTTATTAGAAACACCCCTCCAAGGTAACCACATGTGAGAGAATTTAGTGCCATGTAACCATTCAAATATTTATACTAATCATGGTTGAGTAACATTCCATATGCTTCAGGGATTTCAACTACTTGTATATCTATGAATTATTGGACACTAGGCCCTAACTCTAACTGCATATGCACATTTAGAAATTCACACACCAGTCTAAACTCAAACTTTTCTAGCTGCACCATAATGTTATCTAACTCAATGGAGACTAAACCTAATTTTTCACAAATGCCTATAGGAATTACATTTGCCAAAGCCCCTAGATATACCAAGAAATTATGTAAGTTCTTCTTGAATAATCTAGTAGTTAGAAGAAAGGGATGCATTTTATTATTATTTTTATGGATAAACGCATTGGTATGAGTTGTTTTCTACTTGTGCTAGGCTATTTTTTTAGTAGCTGATTTGAGAAAAAGATCACATTGATTAGTGATTTGAGAAATCTCATGCAATGTGATTTTGGCTTTGATATTTTTCATATCTTTCATGATATTATATCTGGATTGTCTTTGAGGTGGTTAAATCTCCACATGGTATTTGGACTTATTAGACTTTGGATGTGGAGGGTGATTCATATCTTTATGGTTAGGGGGAGTTACACCATTATTTGGAGGATTAGAGGTAGTAATGGGTTATTATTTTTAGTTCTTAAGGGCATAATTGCTTACTTGAAATTATTTAAAATCATGCACTTCACTAGTTCTTTCTTTTATTTCATTCTTTTCTTAGCTAGGTGACTCCATGGTTTTGAATACCATGGTTGTGCTAGGTGGCCTACCAAGATTAGATGATTTAGGATGGTTTGGTAATACCTTATACTCTTCCATTTCCCTTTGACTAATTATTTGAGCAAGGTCATGTAATGCTATTTTGTCTTTGATATTTTTCATATCTTTCATGATAATATATCCATATTTGCCTTGAGGTGGCTGAATCTCCACATTAGATTTGGATTTATTAGACTTTGGAAGTGGAGGGCCATTCATATATTTATGATCAGGGGGAGTTGTGCCATTATTTGGAGGATTTGAGGTAGTAATGGGTTATTTTTTTCTTAGTTCCTAAGGGCATAATTTATTCTTTGAAATTATTTAAAATCATGCACTTCACTAGTTTTATCTTCTAGTTCATTCTCTTATTATCTAGGTAACTCCATGGTTTCTAACACCATGGTTGTGATCGATGGACTACAAAGATTAGATGATTCAGGTTGGTTTGACACTACCTAATACACTTCCATTTACCTTTGGAAAATGTTAAAGGAACTACACAATTCAATGTAATCAATCTCTCCAAGTTGGTATGTGTTATGTATATGGCACCAGTTAGGAAGATCTATCTCATTGATGTTGATTTTAAGTAGCTTATTGGGAGAAGGATCTAGTTGATTATTTGAATGATTATAGGATTGATTCTATCTATATTAAAATAAGTTCCTATTTTAACTATTAGAGTTTGGGCTACCCATTTTCATTTTTAAAGAAAGGAATTCATTACGTATTCTTTACACCATGCATTTGATAACATCAAACTCACTCTTAGTTTAATATTGAGGTACAGTTTGAGTCCTGTTAGTAGTGGGAAAAAAAAGTGGTTTTGTACTTTTGGAATCATTCTATTATTCACCATTTTAATAAAACCTAGGCGTTGATTTGGAGAATTTTAGCTCATTGGGAGCACATTATTAGAAATGATTGAGGTGCATGAACATTCTAATTTTCATTAGGAAGAAGGCTCAATGTTGACATGTTAGGTAATGCATTAGGTATGGGAACCATCATTTTTACTTGTGTATTAATCTACCTATCGACCTTGATAGCTTCAAAATATGCCAAAGGTAAGGTTAACACCATATGGTCTCATCTTAATAACATTACAGTTTATGGGTCTAATTCATTTTTATACATCTCTAATTCTAGTTGAACATTAGGTCTATAAAGAGTGGTGAATCAACTATACATATTATATAAAAATTCATTTAAATTATTAATGCACTCATTGGGATCTCATTTAATACATGAATATTTTTTATAATGGACACTTGGATCTATAACTTTCCTAAATTAGGCTAGGAAAGTATTACTAAATTAGTCTCGATTTGTAATGGAGTCCCCAAGAATGTTTTAAAACCCATCATATGTCATACACATAAGCATGAAATGGAATATACTACAAGACATGTCTTCATTTTCAACATTGAGAAGTCTCATAGGAGTTGTGTATGATGTTGTGTACTCTTATTTAGTCCTTCCTACACTAGAAGTAAATCTTGGAGAGTATTTCTCTGGGTTCTATTGTCACCAAATATTGCACCCTATAAGAGTTTTTTCAAGACTCTTAAAAATTTGGGCAACATGGGAATACTTATAGGTATGTGGGTTTACCTATAGGTAGAAGTAGACCTTTAGGTTTAAGGGCTAGCCCCCTAAATATATCTTGAAATGCTTATCACCTAACTACTTATTTGTGAGGAAAAGATTTAGAAATTTTCATGAAATGAAACTAATATAAGGGGGTGATACACCAAGATGATTTCCATATCCCATTATAATTATTTCACTAATAAACAAGGCATACAAACTAACTTCTAAGTCTTAAAAGGTTCTAACATAAGTGTTTCAACATAGAGGTGATATGCATGAGACAACATAAGGCAAGTGAACAAGAGGGCATATTTCACACTCTAAGGATAATTATGAACTTTAAATGAGCCTAACACACTTGACTAAACTCTATATGACCTATTATAATAGGAACTATTGCATAAACATGAGAGGATAAGGCAAGAAAGGATAGAGAATTATCACAAAATTCACCATACATCACTTTACACACTTAGATAAATGTTCATGAACTCAAACCCACACTTTTATTAATTATTCAAAGGCAAAATACAATTTCATTCTAGTAGGGACTCATCATACATGGTGTGTTATTAGTTTATAAGAGCAAAAATGCTATTACTTATATAATTAGAGAGAGAAGTGAGTAGAAAAGTCCAAGAGTCATAAGAACACTTGTATAAATAAGAAGAGTAGTTAAACATGCAAGATAATGAAGTATGAAATATAACATGCAAGGTCTCATAGGGATAATGCCCATTAAAGTCATGAAACTCTTGAAATATGGCATAGGACTCCTTTTGCTTCCTCAAAAAATTACCTTCATCCTTTGGCCCTTTTATAATGTCCTACAACTAGATATGGATATATGTCATGATTGAATTGAGTGGGAGGGGTTGTATACATGCTCCATCATGCATTGGTTACATCCCTAATCAACAATATTATTATACATATGAGTTATCACTACCTATAGTCCAAATAAATTCTCTTTCACTCACCTTACACACTTGGCACCAAGGTTTCCTTTAATTTTCCATTATAATATATAAAAGGTATTGAATTAAAATTTTTAATACCCCTCCTATCCTTAGATTCCTTAGGAAGTCCTTAAAAATCCCCACACTTGAAGTTGTCACTCTCCCACTAACTTGCTTACTATGCCATCCTAGATTAGTTAAAGTGAAGCCACTTGTATAATCACTTATGAAATCTCTTGATGTAATAAATGGATATGATATGATATATTAAATCCCACTATTTCTCCCAATGTGGTTTTCATCCTTTGATTCTCCCCAGAACCTAAAAAACACCAAACATAGTTAAGGAAAGCAATTTTCTTATCTATTTTTACAAGTATGGTCATACTCAATTTGATGGGGAGGAAACTTTGAGAGTTTCCTACAACCTCAAATCATCTCCCAATCCATTCTAGTCTATTTTGATGCATCTCCCTTCTTTTTTTTCCCAATCGGGTCATTATCGAAGATTTTAGAGGTTTTAGAGTGCGTTTGCCCTATAATTATTATTCATATAGATTTGACATAAAATTAGAAAATAAATTCCATAGAATCATTTCTCAATACCTTATTCATCATCCCCTAAATCCTCAAATTCCCATGCATAACCTCCAAGTACGTGTGAGCATCTCAAAAGGGGCTCTTAGGTTTGAGTTGGTCTTAAGCCAAAAGTTTATTTTTTATGGATTCTTATGCATAATAGAAGTTTTAAAACAACTTATAACTCCTTAAAAACATGTTTAAATTATTTATAATTCTCATATAATGCTATAAGTTATATTAACCCCCCACTAGGGATTTAGGCCTAAACCAAGCCTAATAGCTAGTCTACATTCTTGAAGGTCTAGACTATTTTGGCATGTTTTAGTAACCTTTGAATGATTTATCATGTTTTTTTAGATGTTACATATCTTTCCAGACCTATTTTAAATGTCTCACCAATCCCTATCTCATCTTATTATCCCCTTTCTTCAAAGCCTATAGGTTTGCATCATAGGGGAGTATCCTATGTCTGAAATAAAATAAAGGATACTTCCCCTATTATCCTAGGGAAAATGATTATATTAGATTTTATCTAATGTTTTTTGGATCCTCTTCACCAATTCCCAAGTTCTAACCATGCCTTTATCACCATTATATTATCAAAATCCCAAGACAGACATGTGAGGAATGTCACTGTGTGTAGGGTCCTAATTGTAGACTATGTGTTACCTTTTTTGAGCCTTTCTCTACATTGTTTATACTATGTGAGGGTATACCAAGGTCATTAAAAAAACTATTAATGTGTTTACATACCTACTTGACATACAAACCTTTCCAACATTTCTCATTGCATACCTCTCTACCTGACTAGTCTAGATTGTAGAATGTGTTTCTTATTTAAAAGAGGTGCATGTAGGTGCATTGCATAGTTTATGCCTTGAAAACAATGTCCAATACATTTTTTAGGATTTAAAAGGTCATTTTTTATATATTTTTACCTATCTACATCATGCTCATGTAATATCAACACTCATAACATCACACCTTTACTCACTATCCACCTACAATCAACTACAATTCACTGTGTTAAAACAAGTAGGGTCTTGTAGGTGTTGATAGGGTCAAAAACATAGTACCATCCTTCATTTATGATATTTAAAGCATTTGTGTGTTTATCAACACAAAATTATCACTTAAACATGAATGCATGTCTCTATTTTATATCTTAGGTGTGAAGTTCATTTGGAACTCAAATCCTATAAACATCACTACAAAACCATAGTGAATAAATTCATGATTTTGAGGTCTCCAAACACCATGTTCTTCTAGTCACAACCCCATTTATTTTTTAATACATCTTCCCTTATTTGGATCATACAAGATAAAAACATTTAGATTGATTGAAGCCTTATGTGACATCATCATATGTTAACCCCAAAAGTGTTGAGTGCTCTATTTTTGTGTTTTAGGGAAATTGTTCCTAAACATAGTCATTCAACTTTGAAGATGACCTCTTAACTATTCCTATCCATATAATTCCTCATTCATGAATTTCAAGGTATATATAACCTCTACAACCCTCAAGAAGGTTTTAAGGCATGTCAAGCCTCCTTTATATAATACCTTTTAGTCTCTGTATAAGCCACCCATAGGTGGACATTTCAAGTTGCAGGGAAGTGAGTCTGAATGTAGGTATTGTGTAGGATATGTGACCTTATAACCAAGTTTAAACCTTCTCAATGTCTCCCTAGTGCATATTAATGGACTATGACTATGTATATAGAGTTATTATCTATCATAGTCCTTCTTGTGCCAATTGGAGGCGCTTAGCTTGATTTATCCTATTGTAAGTATATTTACAATACCTCTTGGAATAGTTATCATACCTCCATGAGCATTATGAAAACTTCCATATGCCATGACTATAGTTGGAAACAAACAGAAGGTTAATTATATACTCTATATGATTGTGTTCTTTATAATGTAGATCTTGTAAGGTAATATTAGAAGTAATGAGGTTTACATGACATGAAATACATAAAGCACATCATATCACACTCATTTGAAACCCTTTTAGAGAAATAAACATTTTTCAAGTAGTGAAACTTGACTGCAACCTCACTTGGTGACACCAACCTATGACCTAAACTATTTGGCCCATGAAATAATTTCCAAACATGAAACCAAGCATGGGAAAAATGAGATGAAATATCAAAAATCATCTATAATCAAATTAAATAATTGATTTGTATAGACTTTCTCAAACAACAACAAAACTTATAAGGTGTGGGAAACAAGTAGAAAAACGTAGTCATCTTGTTAAAGATGATTCATAAATTATAAGCCACCATTAATTGAAATACAAACATGAAATTAAATATGAATAAGTGTAATATCCACCACCAAGATAATTTGACCTGGGAGTCTTCTTACTAGTCTACCGACCAAAAACTTGTTGACTAGTTCCATGTGCATAGTGGAGCGATAAAAGTGAAAAAATATATTTAGCTCAATTTTGGAACTTCCAAAGCATTTCAAAGATGGAAATGAGACTGAGGAAGTTGAATATATATCCCATAACCTTATATAACTTTTCCACTCTCTCCTATAAGTTGTACAACCTTTGAAACTCTTTTTCCACTTACTTTCTTGATTTTTAGTTATCACCTACACATTTTTAGTTAGAAACTAACATGTCTAATAGGGACTAACATATTAAACATTGAGGAGGAGTATATAACAATTTTATTTCTTGGAAAATTGTACAACTTTCATTTAATTCTCTAAAATGACCCCTAAGTGACATTAAATGACGCAAAGACTAATTAGACCATGACCAAGGCTAATATGATGTTAAATGACATAAAATGAACTATAACACACCCTATAACATTATACTAGACCCTGTATCAAGTTTTGACTATAGGAGGTTGATTTTGACTTATGGTTAAAATGGTCAAAATTATTGGTGATTTCTTAAGGGTGGTATGCTTTCTCTATCAAGACTAGTTGCCTAATCCTATCCATTGGGCCATGGATTCATATGTACATTAATTTGACACATAATTTTCCTTTGACACCACACAAAATAAAAAGGAAATGAAGACAAAATAAGATAAACCAAGGGGAAATAAATATGTGTCTAGTAAGAACACTTATGAAACATAACATAACTGAAAGAAAACACACACACTTATTTTACTATTTATAAAACCTCACTCTTAAGGTGAAACATCTAATCATAACAACACCATGGTCAAAAATAGTTCCCCTTGCATCTTTGTTACTCCATGAAGGTAGTTTAGCATGAGAAGCATATTCATCATCATTTTACACTTATATATGGGTCTGATCAAGAAGCCTATCACCTTTATGTCTTCTTAAGCTTGTAAGTGGACTATTCAAGGCCTTCATAAGTGATATTTATTACTCTCTAAGATCCTTGATTAGAGATATAATGTTCTTGATCACTATCACATCTGATTTACATTTTTCAAACTACATAATGGAATGTATGATAGATACCTCATTTTTATGTTCTTCTAGGCCAGTATGTACTTTATGTTTGGGAGCACCAAGCTTCTCTTCACCATGTTTCAACACCTTTGTAGATGATTCTATATTAGGTGGAGATTTTGACTATCCTTGAAGCACAACCAAATCTTCTTTGATCTCATGAGATTCCTCTTTGACTATAGGCTTTTGGATAGTAATAAGGTTTTCATATTCCTTCACAACATGATCCTTACTTTCATGCTTGATGAAACACTCAAGGGCTTGCTCATTAGTCTCACTATAAAACACATCAGATATACAATTTTTTGGAGGAGAAAGAACATTACTCAATTGGTCAAACTCTTGACAAATGGCATTGAAACTTTGCCATAAATCATATTCTTCTTCCCCATGAATGTCATCATTAAGGGTAGCTTCATCAATAGCAGGTAGAAATAAATAATCCCTCCCTCCATGGTGATCAATAATTTTTTTAATCCATCCTCATCATATACATGAATCAAATAGTTACTCTCAATAGCTTATGAAAAGGAATGTTTGACACTTACCTCATCTCCTTTAAATGGTTCTTCATGGATGACATAAGTACTAAGATAATTTTTCTCAAATTATACATAAGGATCATGTTCATAAGAATATAAAACATATTCATCAAGGAACAAGTTAGAGATACCCTAAATTTTAGAATAACCATCATCTAGATTAGATTCCTCCTTCTTATGGACAACACAATTCAAGTTAGAACTTGTTTCAATATAGGACTCCATGTGAAACTTTGTAAGAGGTTAAGTTCTAATGATCACCTTGGTTCCAAACCTTGTCCTAAAGGCCAAAAAATACCAATAATATTAGAGATATCCACCTATATTGGCTATAAAGTCTCTTGAAAATAAGATTGCAAAGTGAGCTAGGAGGTCAACAACAACTATGTCTTGAAGGATGAGAAAACTAAGACAATAATGCAATAAAACCATTAAATTTTTTATCAACCCTATTGTATTAGTATGTGTATCATCTAATTGGATCACTCCTTTAGTATGAGGCTCATATTATAGGACCAACTTATCAGCTACAACTTTGGGCATGACTAAAGTATAAGCACCACTATCAATTATGCAATTGTGGACTAATTTGTCACCCACTATGAGATTGAGGTAGAATGGTAGAGGATTCTTAGATTTAGTAGATGGATCAACAATAGTATTAGGGTAATTTTAAATAACAACATGACTATGACTTTGACTTGGAGGTGAAGGACTAGTAGGGATAGTGGATAGTTGATTTTGTAATAACTCCTTTTGGTCAGGCATATGGAGGGCATCCCACAAAGATATTAATGCTTTGGTACTTTTCATAGAATATAATATGTTTAAGGAAGTATTCCTCAAATTCTTTTGATTTTTTTGAGGAAAATATTTTCTTAGAACTTGAGGAATTGAGACACCTTGAGAAGACCTTACCATATTTTGACTTGAAAGAGGTATAGTTGTATTTGGAGCTGCCATTCTTGCATCCATGCTTTATTGCCTTGGAGGAGGATTAGATGAGATTGTAGGAATTATATTGTCACCTCATATATCATTCCTCTTGGACCTTTTATTATTTATAATATAGGTTCCTTGGTTGAGTGAAAAGGTATCTTCCACCAAGAAGTTGGTGAAACTCTTTCCATTGGGCTACTAATTCTCATTTTCTTGCATCATGACCTCATCTTCAACTGATGGGAGAGAATTTAATCCTCATTGATCAACTAGATATTTATCTCCACCCTTATTGGCATCCATTAATTTTCTTTATTTCCAATCTTCTCCTTGCACCAAGTTGATATGCACTGGTACCATCTTTCTTGCATTGGTAGTGGAGTTGGGATTGTAGACATTGGCAGGCCTATTGAAGTTAGGCTACCCTTGACCTCTTATTCTTCAATATTACTAACCATATTGTTTTTGATAGGGGTAATAATTTTTATAGGCACCTCTTTTCATTATCTCTTTCCTAAGCTTAGATTTTAAGGCTTTAATTCTTTCATATGGATCAGGTTCATCTACCTTCTTAGGAGTAGCTATAGGATTAGTGTTGGCATTAAGAACTTGGGACACACTTGGAGTGTTAGGATAAGTATTGGGTAGAAGAGGAATATACATATTAGGATTAAATTTTCCTAGTTTAATGAGGCCATTATCATCCCTAATAGTAAGTTCATATGCTTCAAGAAGAGTGAGACTACCCATAGATTGAAGTGTGCTAAAAACATCAATACCAATGGCTCTCAAGTAAGTGGGGAACACAAAACTAGAAGGTGGTCTCATGCGAGGAGGAAATATATACAAAGTATTTTGAAACCTCCAATTGAAGTCATGAATTTTTTCCTTAGGCCTCTTTTAATCACATGGAGCTAATATATGAGAGAGGTATGGTCACTTTCATATTCAATCCTTGAATTCAACAACACTCCAAAGTATTCTTATGATTTGATACATTCACTTGGAAAAATCCTATACAAATCAGGATCTTTCCCCCTAAGGGACATGGTAAAGAGTATAATGGAAATATTCTCCTTAGTGACATTATAGAAACTACAAAAATTTGAGATAACCCTGACGTGTTCACTATCTGTAACATTACTCTCACCATTGAATGTAGGCACACTCTTTATGGCATTAGGAGGAATGTCATCATAGGCTTGCAGGTGAATAGGATTTTTAGTATTTAAGGTAGGAAAGGCATGTTTCCTAGCCATGTTTTCTTCAAGATCTTTAATTTCCTTAACCTCTTCACTTTAATTCTAGAAAAATCTTCTTGATCTTCAAAGGGAAAATTAGGATGAGGGTATTGAACTTCAAGAGGAAGTTCAAGTTGAATAGGTGGACTGATAGGATTAAGAAATATACTAGATGATGACCTAGTAATAACCATGAATCATGAGAACAAAAATACGGAAAAATAATAGCCTTGAACCATATCATACCTTGAATGGAGTCACAAAATTATGAGTAGCACACCAATTTGTAGATGATGTTGTCAAGACCAACATTCACCTTGACAAGTTATCTTGAAGATAATGTGTCCCATCAGGGATGCCAAAATTATTATCACCAAATATTTCACGTTATAAGAGGGTGTTAAATCCTCTTATATATTTGGGTAAAATGGGAATACTTATAGGTATGTGGGTTTACCTATAGGTAAAAATAGACCTCTAGGTTTAAGGGCTATCTCCCTAGATATATCTTAAAAATCTTATCACCTAACTAACTAGTTGTTTATGAGGAAAAGAGTTATAAATTTTCATTAAATTAAAATAATCTAAGGTTTGATATAAACATATGATATCCATAGACCATTATACTTATTTTACTAAGAAATAAGGCATACAAACTAGCTTCCAAGTCTTAAAAGGTTCTAACATAAGTGTTTCAACATAGAGGTGATATGCATTATACAACACAAGGAAAGTGAACTAGAGGGTATATTTAAAACTCTAAGGAAAATTATGCACTTTAAATGAGCCAAATACACTTTATTATACTCTATATTACAAGTTATAATATGAACTATTGTATAAACATGTGAGGATAAGGCAAGTAAGAACAGAGAATTATCACTAACTGCACCATACATCACTTTACACACTTAGAAAAATGTTCATGAACTCAAAAAAACAATTTTATTAATTTTTCAAATGAAAAATGCAATGTCATTCTACTAGGCCTTCACCACACATGGTGTGGTATTAGTTTACAATAGCCAAAATGGATACTACTTATAGAATTGGATAGAGAAGTGAGAATAGAGAAGTGATAGAGTTATAAGAACACTTATAAAACTAAGAGTATTAGTCACACATGCATTATAATTAAGTATTAAATATATAATGCAAGGTCTCATAGGATAAATGTCCCTCAAAATCATGAAAATTTTGAAATGTCTTGTAGGACTCCTTTTTCTTGTTTTAAAAAATGCCTTCATCATTTGGCTCTTATATAACATACCACAACTAGATAGGGATATATATAGTGATTTAAATAATGGGGAGGAATTGTATACATGATCCACCATGTATTGGTTACATCCCTAATCATTAGGATTCTTCTTCATATGAGTTATCACTACATGTAATCCAAATAACTCTTCTTTCACTCACCTTACACACTTGGCACCAAGGTTATTTCTAGTTTTCCAATTTTATCCATAAAAGGGAGTGAATTATAATTTTAAATACCCCTCCTAACCTTATATTCCTTAGGTATTACTTAAAAATCCTCACACTTGAAGTTGTCACTCTCCCTCTAGCTTGCTCACTATGTCATCCTGGACTGGCTGAAGTGAAGGAACTTGTAGAAGCACTTAGGAAATATTATAATAAAATAAATGGATATGATAGGCTATATTAAGTTTAAATATTTATCTGAATGTGGTTTTCTCATTTTATTCTCCTTAGAACCTAAAAAACACCAAACATAGTCAAATAGATCCATTTTTTCCTATATGTCTATATAAGTAGGGAAGCACTCAAGTTGATAGAGAGGAGCCTTGGAGAGTTTTCTACAACCTCAAATAATCTACCAAGCTATTATAGTCCATTATGATGCATATCCTTCTTTATTTCCCCAATTGGGTCATTATCTTGGGTTTTGGAGGGTTTAGAGTGATTTTTCCCTCTAATGATTATTCATATAGGTTTGACCTCCAATTGGAAATAGAATTACACAAAATGATTTCTCAAGTCCTTATTCATCATCCCTCAATTCCTTATATTCCCATGCATAAGCTCCATATAGGTGTGAGCATCTCAAAAGGGCCTCTCAAGTTTTTTCTACTAGTTTACATAGGTTTTAGTTGGTCTTAATCCAAAAGTGGATTGTTGGAGAGTTATCAATGATGTCATATAAGTGTCTATGTGAGTGTATGCAGTGTCTTGATAGTCAAAGTGTCAATGATAAAGTGTGCAGTGTGCTTATCCTAGTATGCTTGAAGTAGGCTTGCTTGATCTTTAGTTTTGGCATGATTAGGGATGGGTCTGAAGTATTAATCATGTGTGAGTGGCCCTATTAGATGTCAAGGATGATTGGAGAGATTTTATAAGTGCATGGTATTCATCTAGTTCTTCATTATGTTCATCTTGGCATAGTTGGTTTTGTGTTAGGAAAATTTAAGTAGGCAATTTTCTAACATCAATATTACCACGTATGGATGAGTTAGGGGGAGTTGGTCATATGGGTGTGATCACATTAGTCTCAAGTTCTATGGTCAAATTTTTAGGTCATGAAATTAAGTAGATAAAAAGATATAACGTGTAAATTTGGCTTCCAAGATAGTTTGTAATGTTTTCCTATACTTAGCCAGACTATCATGCAGACATGAATGAACTGTAAAATTTGTGAATTTATTTTAAGCACCCAAAAATTCAAACAAGGTAAAAGGGTTTAATTTATATGTTTTCTTTAGCACCAAGAAGGTACCCTATTTTGAATCCTAAAGTGTTTTCTAGCTTGAGATATAAATCTTCAAAGTTGCACTTGCAAACTATGATGGGCCAAAGACCATCAAGTTAAACTACATTAAAGTCTAAGTTCATATAGTCAGTAGATATAATGGTGCACATTAAACTTTTAGATCTTGATCCAATGGTGTGAATAAAATTCAATATATCAAAGAATGAACATGCTAGTGACATTTGTCGCATTCACGGAGCTTGGATAGAAGATCAATGATGAGTGCTGATTGTGCAATCAGAAGATCAATAGTACACATTAAATTTAATGAGTTAAATGTGTAGAAGGTGCATAGGGATTACAAGTGGCACAATCATAGGATCTAAAATCTTAGAACAATAGTGAGTGATGTAAGATAAATACTTGGTTAATTTGTAGAGATCAACAGAGCACACTTGTTCCAAACTGTTAGGAAGCAGAGAGATGATGACAAGTGTTTGATGTTGAAACAATAAGCAAAGGTAAAGATCAAGCTACTTTTAAGGGAGATAAATGATTCATATCCATTCAAGTTATGAGAGGGAATGAGATGTTGTCAAAGTGTTTGATGTTTAATAATTGCTTAGTGACAATTGGAATTCAAATATTTGAATTTGTGAGGAAAGACCAGTGCTTAGTTTTTGAGCTATAAATTTTTATTTAGGATGAAGTTTTTGATGAAGTAAAAATTCAAAGTTTTATAGGAATTCAATGCACATATATTGAATCTATTTATAAGGTTTGAATGTTTGTACAATCAAATTTATTAAGCTCTATATTTGATTATGTGTTTGACCATGTTTTTTAAGTAACCCGAGAAAGATAATTGACTTTGTTTTGATGGTATTTGGATATTTCAAGGGGACTAAGATATTGGAGAGTGTTGTAGACTCTATGAGTATAATTTATATATCTTTTTGAGGTTTTATCAATCCATATTTAATATGAACAAATTCTTGTAAGTTGACTATGTTCTCATTCATGGTGTTTCTATATATAAGGTAAAAGTTTGATCTATATGGCTTTAGAAAAGAAGTGTTGTGATGAATGTGATAATTTGAGGATGCCTAAGGTGTCATGTGGAGTGGATCTATGCATTTATAAGTGGTCCTCTATTTTTAATTTGAATAATGAAGTGTTAAATGGGGGAATAGGTCTCCATGAGACCTATAAGGGCTACTAAGGCCTAATTGAAAGGCATAATTAATTAAATGTGACCCATAGTTGTTATGGCCAACATAAGAGGATAATATTGAGCTATGTAAAATTTATTAAGGGTTAAGACAAGTATAAAGGCTGACCAAAAAGATAATAATCATGAAGGCTCTATAAATGGTGAAATCAAAGATGATGATTTCTAGATGTGTGAGACCAGAGAGAAGAGGTGTGTGTGTGTGTGTGTGTGTGTGTGTGTGTGTGTGTGTGTGTGTGTGTGTGTGTGTGTGTGTGTGTGTGTGTGTGTGTGTGTGTGTGTGTGTGTGTGTGTGTGTGTGTGTGTGTGTGTGTGTGTGTGTGTGTGTGTGTGTGTGTGTGTGTTGTGAAGCAAAGGAAAGGATGTGTATGAAGGAAAGGATGTGTGTGAATTAAAATATGTATGAGACTATCTTCTTCTCTACCCTCTAGATACTTGGATTTTATGATTTGAGTCCATTAATTCGCTTCTTTTATCACTTTCCATCAAAATTTAGCAATAAGAGCTTGGTTCATACTTTTTATCTACCTAAGACCGAGTCCCCCATTGGATTTTGGAAGCCAATATTTCTCCCAAGTAATGAGGGGGAATCTAAATCTTTCTTCCAATCCTATCTAGAGGAAGCTACATTGAATTTGTTTAATTTTATCTATTATTTTTCTAAGGATGTAGAAGAGGGACATAAAGTATATTTGGATGATTTCTAAGGAAATTTATAGGAGTTAAAGTTTGCCTACCTAAGAAATAAGTGAACCTTTCCACCCAGCCAACTTATAATTATATCCACTAATGGGTTCCAAAAGCTAGTTTACATCCTTTCTTCAAATAATAAAATTCTAAGATAGGAAGAGGGGAGATTACTAGTGTAACATCCCAATATTACAGAAAGCCTCTTCTAAGTTATGGTCAGGGTATTCATGAAGAACATGGAACTTTTATCAAAATTGATGCACTGACTAGAAGCCTACTTGTAATCAATGATAATATTCTTAATGGCTTTAGATTCAACTACATACACCTCATTGAGGAGAAAGGTGTCATCATTTAATTGTTCATGAGTGATAAAGATGGTGTTCTAATATATCTTAAGGCCTTTTATATCACCTTTCTCTCTAATTACTTGTAGACTTATGTCTAGGGTCTTTAGAATTAAGATGAAAAAGTAAGGGGATAAGGGATTACCTTGTTTGATCCTTCTATTGGCCAAAAAATTCGTTTAGGTACTCTATTATCTAGGATCAAGAACATGGGGGTAGAGATGTTGCTACGTATTAGACCCCTAAACTCTAAGTCAAACCTAAATTTTCCTATCACCTTGTCTAAAAAGCTCCATGAGACTTTATCATAGGCTTTATTCATATCAAGTTTTAGAAACATGCCTTGTCTATTATAATTTATGATTGAGGAAAGACCTTCATAGATAATTATGATCCTATCAATAATTTATCATTTAGAATCAAGGATCCTTATTTATCAGTGATGACCCTCTCTAAGAGGGGTTGTATCCCTGTGACTGACATTTTTATTCAAAACTTATAGATGATGGAGAATAAAATGATGGATCTAAAGTCCTTTAATTGATTAGTTCCCAATTTATTGGGTATGAGAATTAAGAAACTATCGTTTAGTTTTTTTAAAATGGTTCTAATTCTGAAGAATTCACAAACTATCACTTTGACTTCCACATAGATGATGTCCCAAAATCATTGCAACAATAGCAAATGGAAATTATCAAGGCCTTGTTGCCTTCCATGGAAAATTGTGGATCTGACCTCTTTAGGATATGACAACTTGTGGAGGCATCAATTCTTATATTTTTTTAAATAATAGGGAGATTCTATAAAATCCTTTCTTCCAACTATTTTTCAAGTGTGATATATCTCTTGAGAAAATATTTGAAGTGTAGAATGATCATTTCCTTGAAATATTATTTATCGCTACATTTTATTTTATCCTCAAAGAGTAACTCATTAATTATGTTTGTATTTCTATTTCTAGAAGTTGTTTGATGAAAGAATTTTATGTTTCTATCTCATTCCACCAGCCAGAGACATCTAGATTTTTATTTCTAAAATGATTCCTCCTTGGCTTCAAGGTTATGGTAAGTACTTAGGAGTTGTTTTTTAGTGTTGGCTACTCTTTCATTAGAACCATAAATTGACATTTGTTCCTTGAACTTGTGTAGATCCTCCTACAATGAATTCTTATGGATAAAGATGTTGCTAAAAACTTATTTATTCCATACTTTAAGTTTAGAATTTATGTGATTGATTTTTTTTAACTAGAATGAAAATGTTTAACCCATAATTGGTTCCTTTCATCGGTCCTTGATAGTTTCATGGAGACTTGAGTGATGCGTCCACACGACTTAAAATATAAAATGCTTATTTTTTGGTTTGAAAATATTTTCCCCCTAAAAAATGATTGGGTTGTGATCCAACCCAATATGAAAATATGATAAGGAACTGATAAATGAAGATCCCAATTTGGAGACACCAAAAATGATCAAGCATTACCTAAATTAGGTCCTCCCTAAGCCTTATTTTAGTCCATGTAAATGGGTTACATTTTACGTCTAAATCAATGAGGCATACTTTTACAATAAAATCATATAGGTGTTCCATTATCTTAATGAAGTCTTGAATGCCTCCTTTCTTTACCATTAGATTTAATGGGGAGTTAAAGTCTCTAGCAACTAACCATTTCTAGCTTCTGCATAGATCCCTCAAAGAAAGCAAATCTTCCCAAATTTTTTTCCTACCTAATCTATAGTTAGGGTGTAAATGTTTGATAGGATCCAATCTTCATTATTCATCTTGTCCTTTAATAGAATTGCTATGTGATTATTATTTTAGATCAATAACTCACCATCTAGTGATTGGGCGCTCCATAAGCCCACTAAGCCACACAAAGCCCCAAAGGAACTAACACTGGTGTAGTTGGCCTTAAACCTTAATTTATCACTATAACTAGTGAGATAAGATTTAGACATTTTTGTTTCTTGAAGCATTAAAATGAGAAGTTTATGATTTTTCTTCCGATTTATAACTAGTCTATGTTTATTAGGGTTATTTAGCCCCCTAATGTTTCATGATATGAGTTTCATTTTTTTAAATTTGTGTAGTGATTATTGACTATTTTGACCATGAGTCAAAATAGTTCAACCCCCTATATTACAAAACTTGATATAGGGATCTTATTGGATGTAATAGGGTATACCATGGTCCTAATGATGTTATTAAATGTGTCATTAGCTTTGTCATAATCACCTTTAGTTCTTAATGTCATGTCATGTCACTAAAGGTCATGTTTATTCCATTTAATGAATTTTGTATAGTTTTAATAAAAAGAAAAGTGTTAAAAAGTGTATTTCAATGTCCTGTATGTCATATTCATGTTAGATATATTTGTCCTAATTGAAAACTTTTAGGTGCTACATTGAAATTAAGAAAATACTTATAAAATGAGGAAGTTATGGCATTTGTATAATTTTTACATGAATGTGGCATGAATGGAAGACTATTATAGTGTCCCTTAAAATCCCTTGAATTAATTTATAAATTTTATCAACTTTGAAACACCTAAAAATGTCTTAAAACTATTCTACTCCTCCATCCCTTTTTGTATGCCAAAAAGGTCAACTAGTTTTGGTTTAGTACAAACAACAGGAGATGAATCAGGTCAAATGCATTTGTTGAGAGATAGTAATCCTTATATTATTAAAATACATGATAGGATTTATAATATTGGTTGCATTTGCTTTATGAACCAATGCTAATAATTTTATCTTTTATTTCTACTTGTTCATTCTCATACCCTATAAGTTTCCTCTTTATTTGGGTTAATCCAAACAAACCAAGTGTTTCACATGTTTCTATATAGTGTGGACATCCTCATAACATGGTTATAAACTCATTTTCCATGTGTGGGATGAAATATAAAAACAAAAGTATCTCATATTGTGAGTAAAGGACACTATTACAATCTACAGACAAGTTTTCCCTAGTAGTGGAGTTCCTTTTCCTATTTTGGATTTGAAGTCAAAGATGATGTTGTTCACCTCTCAAAATATGATGGTCAGTCTCTCTCAAGGAATTTTGGTCTCTAATTCACCTCTTAAAGGAGTAAGTAGTAAATAATTATACACACAGTCAACTTTCTTCATGATTGTCACACACAATCAAGTGAAAAAGATCTATGCACAGTCATCATGGTCAAGCATGAAAGTTTCAAGGTGGTGAGAAGTCTCCTAAGGTGAGAGAAACATGTTTCATCCATATAAAATTGTTTGTGATTAGTTAAAGACAATAAATTCCCCAATATATATAGTCACATACCTTATATACTTTTGATGTGCACCTACAGGCAGCCCAAACAAAGGAGAGAACATTAAAATGTTAGGTGATTGATCTTGTTTGAATCTCCATTGAGGAATAGGAGCATTGGAAGTGACATTGAGATAGTCTAAATGTCACATGATTTTGGATAGACCCCAAACCATGCTTATAGGTGAATGAAGTGACTTAAGAGACACTTTACCTTAAATTTTTTTAAACTAGGGTTATGCCTTACATTTGTGTTGACCATATTTGAACCTAGAGGTCAAATTAGGGATCCTATAGGTAAAAAATTAATTTTTAGGTGTTTTTAGGGGTCTAATATTATGTCATAGGATGTATTATATGTCTTTTGAGGTTATTTTATATCATATCAGCCTTGGTCTTAGTCATGTTCAATATATATGTCTTTTTGAGTCATTTGGGATTCATAAATGAGAATTAAATAAGTTATGCGGCCTCCTAAAGAAGTGTGAAGGTGTAATAAGGATGATGTCACATGACATGTGTCCTATTATGCCTTAATAAACTATTCATAGCTGAAAGTGAAAGGTTATTTAGAATAAAGAGTAGTTTTATTGGGAAAAGAGAAGATTTTGGTACTTTTACAACATATGGGAGAGTTTTACACATGTGATAATGTTTTAATATGACTCTTCATCTTCCTCACATTCATGTCCACGTTTGACATGATCTAGATGTGCCATTTTTAAGGTAAAACCATTCTGCTCCTTTTTCACCCTTCTCAACACACAAAACCAGTCTTCAAATTTGAACTTGGTGTAGACACCGCAAACGTGTCTACACCTTGGTTCTCCCCCTTGGCCCTTTTTCCCACCTAGTCCTCCTTGGTCCCTAACCCACCTAGGGCTTATTAATTAGAAATTAACATCTATTTTTAATTAAATTAGGCCCCCTTTCCACCCTACCCTTGCCACCTTGGATCCTCCCTTGAATCCCTCCACCTTCCCCCTAGCATTTATTAGGCCAAATCTCACCATTATATCCCCCCTCGTCCATTTTGGCATCCTCATGACCGTTCTGCCCATGACCCCTCGCTCGGCGGCGTGCAAGAGTGGGCAGAGGCTATTTTTAGCCTCTGTGCCCATCCTGCGACCGCCGACGTCGGCGACCCTTCGGCCGACGTCGGCGAAACTGCCGGCGTCGGCAGCCTTCATTATCCCCTTCTGCATCCGTTGCACCCCCTGGACTCTTGAGCTCGAAAACAGATTCTCTTGACGCTTTGGCTTTGATCTCTCCTCTGTCTTAACCTCGTGCAATAGCAGCAACAGGTGAAAAGGCCCTGGATCAGCATCTTCTCCTTGCAGCAACTCTTCTATGGCTCCAGCAACATCTTCTTCTCTCTTCATTCAGTAAGCTAAAGGTAAGCTAGTCTGGGTTTGTTATTTCATTGTATTCATTCATCTATATTCTATTGTCTTTTGCTCCCTCTGTCCTTCCCCCTTGAGAGGCTGCAAAGCCTTCTCAGGCCCCATCCTCTGTGAATCCTCCTCTTCCTAGTCCTCTGTGTCTCTTTCAACTTCCTCACCCCTCTGCCAAAAAGACCTTGCAACAGGTACCCAACCCGAACCAGGCCACTCCCCAATCCATCCAAACTTGTCCCCGTTCAGTCTCAGACCCGTCCACAGTCCAGCAAGCAACCCAGACCCGACTACAGGCCACAACCCCGACCGACGCCGGTCACTTCCCCAACCGACGTCGGCAGGATAGCTGACGCCGGCAGATTAGATAACCGACGCCGGCGACATTTTCGACCTCGGCGACTGTCTTCAGCCCAACAGCTCTTTCAGGTAATCATTTTGTTTGCTTCTTTCCTTTCTACTTTCTTTGTCATTTTTGTATTCTGGCATTCTGTCTTTTATCAGTCACTTATCTCATTAAAACAGTGGGTTGACCTCCCTTAAGGAAGTTTTTACACTTCTGGGAACAAGCCTTTTGCTTGGCAACCCACTGCCTATCTGTCTAACGTTTTTCTTGTCCTAGTTTCCCTTTTTTTTTCTTGCAGGTGTCATTCCTCCACAGCCAAAGAGGAGTGCTCACAAACGTCTAGATTTACGGTGCGCAATCTTTAGTCCAGGTACTTCCAAGCCTTGTCCATTACTTTCTTTTAGTTTCTTTCTTTTTAGTCTGAAAAGCGAAATTTGAGGTAGAAACATCTCTGGCACGCCCGGTGGGACCCTAGGTTCCTCCTGGGTTCCTTTTTCTTTTTCATTCATTTAGGTGCATTTAGGCTCCTTCTCTCTTATCTCTTTCTTCTATTCCAAATGACACTATAAGCAAGGACTAAAACGAATCTTTCTTCTTTGCATTCTAGACTAGTCTAAATATCATACTCTCGTCCCTTTCTCCATCTTGTCTTCATAACAACATCACATTTCAACTTGGGCATTAAAACATATTGCACTTTCATTTCTGCTTGTGCTTGCATTAGTCCACATCTAGTAACTTAGGCGCATATTGAATAAATCTAGACACTTGATGTTACACTACCGAATCACATGCACTAAAACACACATAAAACATACCTGAGACAAGGCCCGACTGGGATTTCATCACCCAGCGGATACCTTACCCGTCCCAGTGACCCTACTTGGATTTCATCACTAAGGGGGAAGCCCACTCCGTTCTCTGGCGGAGGATAAACTCTAGGCGAGGTATATCTTGGCTAAGCGAGACCAGCTAACCACTGGAATCGTGAAGTGAGGGGAGCTTGCTCCTTAGCACCAAGCCACGTACCAGACCCTAACACAGATCTTTGAGCACCTAAAACAACACCCGAAACCATCTTTAGACTGCCTTCTTCTACGACCCATTTTTCAGCCAATCTCCCCGAACATTCATCTAAGGCATAAGCCACAAGTTTCTAAGGTTAATTCCTAGGATTTATCGCTTAGGCTTGTCTGTCTTTCTCTGTTTTCTTCTTCTCATCTGTTTGTTTGAGTGTGTGAGGATGCTTTCTTCTTTGTTTTTCCAAGAACCTTTTGGCTCTCTGGAAAACACAGTGACCGACATCGGTTCTGCCACCGACGTCGGCTTCCCCTGTCACCGGCATCGATTCTGCTACCGACGTCGGCTTCATCTGTTACCAGCATCGGTTATCTGACCGACGCCGGCCTCATTTCCTACCGACATCGGTTTTCCAACCGACATCGGTCTCTGTCACTGTCCTTTTTTTTCAAAACCAGCAACCTGAAGCCTGTCTTTTCTCTGTCAAAAACTCCATCCTGGTTTTCTGGAACTGAGCAACACAGTTCCTGAGACTTGAACCTTCTTTGCCTTGCATGGTTTTGACCCGAAGCCAAGCCAAAGCTCTTGTCAACCACGCTAGCCGTCAACCACTTCCGTCCACCCCGTCCGTGACCAAGCCTACAATGGAGTTCAACTCGGAGACCGAAAGAACTCCCGTTCGTCCAACCCCGCCGCAGACTCCCATTGTCCAAGAAGGGGACCAAGACTTCGAGCGATTCTTGGACCTCAACGTCAAGGCCTTGCAACATTATCTCGCGCATAGCTGAACGCGAGACTCCTTGGGCAATCCAATCTATGGAATGCCAACCTCCCTTGTCGCGACTACGGCTGTATCGACAACATCCGTGGTTCAACCTTCGGACACCCAAGCCATCGCTTTGACCACTGACCAGACTTTGACCAATCTCCCAGGTGTGGCCTCCCCCTCTATCATTGGGCCCACTTCCATCGGGGTTTCGGCCTCTTGTCAACCTCAACCCGCTCAACCACTATCCACTCCATTTCAAAACCTTGTTGTCTCTATCCCGCCTACCCTGGCCCCTATCAACACCAGGGTGGCTTCCTACCCCTTGGCCCCCGTTACCACAGTCCAACCTCTCATGGCAACAACGGGCCCAGCTATGTCTTCTAACCAACCACCTTTAGCATCCACCTCTGCCCCTGCGATTAGTCATCCGTACATTCTACAACCGACTATGTCGCTCGCCTCCTCTAACCTCTTCCAAGCGCCCTACAACTTAGGGGGCGCGCAACCCGTCAATCTGTCGGCAGACATCATCAAGATGCTGATGGACAAGATGACCAGTCTTGAGACCTCTGTTTCCGGCTCGCGCAACACTCTTTCATACGAGCAGATCTGTAACGAGCCCATTCATCCTTCCGTCCCAATCAGACCATATCCTAGCCAATGGGAGCTTCTGAAGTTTTCTCGCTTTCAAAACAAGGAAGACCCCCAACAACACTTGCGGGCATTCAGACACGCCTGCTACCTCATTGGCCATGACGATGCGTTACTCTTACGCACCTTTCCTATGTCTCTCTTGGGTGCTGCACTTGACTGGTACAGCTCCCTTCCTAGCCATTCTCTCTTCTCATTCACGCAATTGGCTCAGCTATTCCTCGATCACTTTTCTATCAACATAACCAAGAAAGTCTCAATCACGGACCTCTATTCTATTCGGCAATTCGAGGACGAGTCCATAGCCGACTTCGTTGCTCGATGGAGAGGCCTTATCAACCAACTCTCCTTTTCCTTGCCCCAGGCTGAGCTTATTGAACTCTTTTCTCAAGCCTGTGCCCGACATATCTCTTCCACCCTGAGGGTTCAAACCTTCCGCACTTTTGACGAGGCCTTCACGATGGCCCGCAAACTAGAGTTGCGTGCCATCGAGGAGAACAAAGTCAAGTTGCGGAATAAGAATCCCAGCTCTAAGGCCAATGACTCTTCCTCTGCCAAGCCATCATCATCCAATTCTAAATCCAAGGCTTCAGCTAATGCCGTGGTTGTCAGACCTTCATCTTCTTCGACCAATCAGCCTGAGCCCTCTACATCTCAGAGCGCTACTCGGCAATTCCAGCAAAGATACATGCAGCGACGATATACTCCTCTCGGAGAATCATATGCGTCTGCGCTGGAAAAGCTTCTCAAGCAGGGGGCCCTCAATCTCCCTCAAGCCCGACCTCCACCGCAATTCGATCCCTCACACGCCATCCCCGCGTGGTATAGGGAGCATGACTTCTGCAGCTTCCACCGTGTTAAGGGCCATGACACAGAGAACTGCAAAACCTTTAAGAACATAATACAAGACATGCTCGAAAAGGGGGATCTCATCTTAGACAATCCAAATGCACCCCCTAATCAGGCCATCGACATCTTCAAACAACCTTTTCCCAATCATCCGCCAACTCAGAACAGCGTCCAGACCTTAATTGATGACAATCATGAGCACAACGTTCGAACAGTCAATACGGTCTCCCCTTTCATCCCCAATCAACCTCTTGAGGTTAGTCCATCAATCAGTCCATCACATGTGGACGAACCTCTCTCCCAGGCTAGTTCTCCATTGACCTCTCTCATCTTGGAGGATGCCTCGGCCTTACCTGCACCTCCGGTCTCGCCATCCCCCGTTCTATTGCCTATGGAGGACCCGACCCTTCTTACCCCTCAGCTGCAAGTGGGGGGCCCCGTCATCCCTGCCCTTTCCCCGCTGGAGGAGCCTCGCTCCCCGGTTTCTTCTCCACCCAGGGAAGAACCTGTCCCTCCTTCGTCCTCATCTAAATCTGTCATGACTTCACCATACCCTGCACCCGTCTCGTCTTCAACCTCGCAACCATCAACATCTTCCTCTCAGCCATTTTCCCGGTTAGTGGAGAAGATTGAACTTCTCCCTCCGTGGAAAGTGACGCCTCAGGTGTTGTGGGAGCGTCTTAAAGCCCTTCAACATGCCCGCGCCCTCTCATCACATGCCGCTAATCCTCCCAAGGCAGAATCTCATCAGACTCTTGACAAAGACCAGACCCTCAAACCTCAACCAAATCCATCCAAACCAAAGCCTGCGTCTATCTCGTCCAAACCCATCAAGTCATTTGGCGTTCGTCCTGTCTCCACCCTCACTCACCCGCAAGTGAAGGTGGACCTAGGCCAGACCTCGACCAGCAGTACTCTTCCAACCAAGTCAAAAAAGACTGCTAGACCACAAAAATGAATGCCTCCTTCTCCGTCACCGTTGCCATCTATTTTGGGCCCCCATCCTTCGACCTTGGCTAACATCCTTCCCACTCTGACCTTCAACCAAAACTCGTTGCCTCCTTTGCTTCCTCTGCCTACCTCCAGTCGTCCCTCTCCTAAAAAGGTGTTCTCAATCACCAGGCCAGAGCCATCTCCATCTGTCACCGCGCCATCAACCCATAAGGTGGTACGGAAACCTCTTCTAACCTCGCCTAAGCAAAATTCACCAACCTCGCGCATATCAAATAGCACGGACCCTCTATTGGGCTCATACTCGTCAATATTACGCCAACTTCTCCAGACTTCCGACATAACCCTTCCGCCCATCAAGCCTTTCCAACCTCTCGGGTCCAAGCCCTCCTGGTTCGACGATACAAAAATTTGCTTATATCATCGTACACCAGGACACGACACCGAGACTTGCTGTGCCCTCAAGGCCGTCATCCGCCGCCATATGGAGAAGGACACTCTTCTCCTTGAGGACACTCTTGACCAGACCCCGACTCCTTCCTGTCCAACTCCTTCAAACACGTCAACATCTCACCAGCAAAACATGACCCCTTCTTCGCCTCCCATTTTCGAAATCAATGCCATCCGTATAACCACTAGGTCGCAGCAGGACAAGGCCAAAGCAAAAGCTGCCATTCCTTGGACCTATCCCTTCGTCAAGCCACCCCTTGTGCCCAAGCCTAAAATTTCTATCCTTGGCGCATCCCAACCTTCTTCATCTTCCTCTTCTGGACCAATTCACAACTCCATGCTGAAGCAGCTTCACCAAACACCAGTGAAGATGTCTCTTTACGACCTTATCCAAACTTCACCTCAGCACCATCAAGCCCTTATCCAAGCCTTGCAGGCAGCGGAGGTCCAACCCGAGGACCCCCAACCACTCGCTGCCCTCGTCCATTCTTTATCTCCTGTCAACTCCATCACATTCAGCGATTCTGAGATTCCCACATCTAACACAGAAGATCAGGACGCCGCCCTCTTCATCACTACCTACGTCGATCGGACGTGCATCAAATGCGTTATGATCGACGGCGGCGCTAGCATCAACATAATCTCTACCCACGCCTTTGATCAGCTGGCTCTTCCCAAAAATTGCGTCTCCAAAACTGACGCGATCTTACGCTCTTTTAACGACACCACCGCCACGACCATTGGCACAGTCATCCTCCACATTCGCGTAGGCCCACGCACAGTCCCGGAGCTCTTCTATATCATCGAAGGAGAGTTTCAATACAACCTTTTACTGGGCCGACCTTGGATCCGTGCCATGGCCTGTATCCCCTCCACCCTGCACCGTTGTGTGAAGTTTGAGCATGACGGGCAAGTCCACACCATTCCCGCTGACCCTTCACCCTTCAAGACTTGCAACACCACCTATCGTCCTAACGACGTCCTCATTCCCATCAAGCCGTCCACTCCGGCACCGCCTCCATCTGCAGAAGCTTCGACCAGTTCGCAATCGGCGGTTGCCCTCACCCCTCCTCTTCAAGCGCCGACCAAGGACCCCATGGAAGACATCTTCCAACGACTATCACTTGGGGAATACCGCTTGTTGACCCTTGACATGTTCCAAACTCCACAAGAGTATGGACGCCTTCACCTCAGTCCTAATTACGACCCTCGAATCGGGACGGTCTTACCTTATGGTCCTCCTCACTTCCAAACCAACTTTGTCTATGGGGGGCTTAATCAAGCCCCTACCTACGACACTTCTCTTTCTTCACCTCGACCTTTCACATCTGATTTCTCATTTCTTGGCAACCCCGCCTTTGCACACACTTACCTTCACAGGTGTGCATGGAAGGGTTTTGGTTTTGGACGTTATGAGCAGGGCTCCCATCAGCCCATCAAGCCGCTCAATGATCACGATGCCAAGAAACGGTATGGCCTGGGATATCATGACCCCACTCAGGCTCCTTCCGACCTTTGTCCCAAACCAACCATTGACCAATCTCTTACAGACTCGCCCATTTCTCCTTCGACACCTACGGAGTCGGTAGTTTCCATCCCTCCTAGTTTTTTTTTTTCATAAACACCATCCGCCTAGAACCCCTGACCTATCAGCTCAATGGGGTGCCCAGGTCTCTCCCTCTCATCTTTCCTAGCATGGTAGAGGATGAGTCGGCAACCATTCACACTGTCCACTGCGTTGACGATGACGCCATCCTTTCCTACATGGGTGCCGATGACTCTTTCGTCCAGCGTTTCATCCCTTCCGAGACCCAGGTTATGTTAAATGAATCCACCATTGACATCAACCTCCCTTCTTCTTCCGATGTTCCTCACGTCTTAAAGATTGGCCAATCTTTAGACACTCAGGAGCAGCTTGACTATGCCCAGTTCCTTTCCAACCATAGCAAGGCCTTTGCCTGGACTTACAGCGACATGCCTGGCATCGACCCTACCATTGCTACCCATAACATTGTCACCAAACCAGAGGCTAAGCCTGTTAGGCAGAAGCTTCGAAAGATGCATCCTCGCATTGCGCTTCTTGTCAAAGAGGAGCTTCAGTGCCTTCTTTCTGTCTCCTTCATCCAACCCATCGATTATCCACAGTGGGTCTCTAACATCGTCCCAGTTACTAAAGCAACTGGGGGGATTCGGATCTGCACGGACTATCGCGACCTTAACCTAGCTTGTCCCAAAGACGACTTTCCTCTTCCTAACATCGACCAGCTTGTTGATCTCACGGCCGGCCATGAGATGCTATCTCTCATGGATGGGTTTTCAGGATACAATCAAATCCTGATCGCACCGGAAGACCAGCACAAGACTACCTTTATCACCCCATGGGGGACTTTTTGCTATCGAGTCATGCCTTTCGGCCTAAAAAATGCTGGTGCCACTTATCAGCGCGCCATGACTTACATTTTCCACGATCTCCTCCACAAAATCATGGAGGACTATGTGGATGACCTTCTCGGCAAGTCCAAGCTCCGCCGCGACCACTTGACCATTCTCACAATCATCTTCTCTCGTCTCCTTCAATACAATGTCCGCCTCAACCCCAAGAAGTGTGTCTTTGGGGTCCTCTCAGGCAAACTTCTCGGCTTCATCGTTTCTTTCCGTGGTATCGAGATAGATCCCACCAAGATCCGCGCTATTCTCGAAATGCCGCCCCCGACCAATCTCAAGCAGCTTCGCAGTCTACAAGGGAAGCTCCAGTCCATTCGCCGTTTCATCTCGCAACTTTCAGACCGCTGCCAACCTTTTCATCACCTCCTTAAGAAGGACATCTCCTTTAAGTGGGATGGGAACTGTCAAGAGGCTTTTGAGGCCCTCAAAGGCTATCTGGTCTCTCCACCAGTCCTCATTCCACCTAAGGATGACCAACCCTTCTACCTTTATATCTCTGCTACCAACCATTCGTTAGGTGCCATGATCGCGCACCGAGACGAGCATCATCGCGAGCAAGCGGTTTACTACATCAGCCGAACACTGGTCGACTATGAAACTCGATATACTCATATCGAGAAACTCTGTTTGGCATTAGTCTTCTCCGCTACCAAGCTCCGCCACTATCTTCTCAACCACAAAACCTTTGTCGTCACTCACACTGACCCTCTCAAGTACATGCACTCCAAGCCATACCAGAATCAACGTATGGCTCGGTGGCTCATGCTGCTTGCTGAGTTTGACTTTGAATTCATCCAACAGAAATCTATCAAGGGGCAAACCATTGCTGACCAACTGGCAGATGCCCCTCTTCCCGACAACTGACCCTCACACTGTGAGTTCCCTGACGAGTCTATCGCCACACTTTCCACCGATGACACCGTCTACCAGATGACTATGTTCTTTGACGGTTCCAAATGTCAACTCGGTGGGGGTGCGGGGGTCATCCTCATCCCACTCGATGGGGAGCCCTTGCCTCTATCTTTCAAGCTTGACTTCGATTGTACCAATAATATGGCCGAATACGAGGCCTTAATTTTGGGACTTCAGACTGCCCTTTCTCTCCACATCAAGTCTATCAACATCTTCGGCGATTCGCAGCTCGTCGTTAATCAAGTTAACGGTTCATATCTCTGTAAAAACAAAGTTTTACAGAGGTATAAGAATCGTGCTGACACTCTTTTGGCATCTTTCGACCATTACCTCTTACAGACTGTTCCACGCTCTACGAACAAGTTTGCCGACACCATGGCTTCTCTTGCTTCGCGTATCCCGTCTTCATCATCATCATCCCGCCTTTTTGTCACAGTGCATCGCATACCCTTGCCTTCATACATCCCTCCTCACATCGACCATATCAATACTGTCAATTCTAGCCCACAAGATGACTGGTATAAGCAACTTGTGGACTACTTGTCTCTTTCTGTCACTCCTCCCAACCTCTCTAGCAATGCGCGACGAGCTTTCATCAAGTGCACAGCTCGCTATACCATGCTAGGGGGCCTTCTCTATAAGCGAGGCTTCGACGGCCTCCTTCTTCGCTGTCTAACCTCCACTGAAGCTCCTCAAGCCATAAAGCAAGTCCACGATGGGATTTGTGGTGGACACTTCAGTGGAAACTCGGTTGCCAAGCGCCTCCTTCGCCTGGGTTATTATTGGCCCACCCTTCATCAAGACTGTAGCGATTATGTTCGGCATTGCATCAAGTGTCAGCAGCACTCTAACCTGCTTCATCTCCCCAGTCACGCCTTGCAAGTCGCTCAGGATTTTTGGCCTTTTTCTCAGTGGGGCTTGGATCTCATCGGTGAGATCAACCCTCACTCGTCTCTTCGTCATCAGTCCATCATCACTGCCACTGAGTATTTCACCAAGTGGGTGGAAGCCATTCCTCTCATCTCCACAAAAGCCTACAAAATTGCCGACTTCATCAGTAGCCACATCATCTGTCGCTTTGGTGTCCCTCACAAAATCATCACCGACAACGGCAAGTCCTTCAAAAACAAGACTGTCCAAAAACTATGCGACTCATTTGGCATCAAACTCAGCTTTTCTTCGCCTTACTACCCACAAGCAAATGGGCAGGCCGAGGCTTCCAACAAAATTCTCACCAAAATTCTCATGAAGGTGGTCGACGATACAGGAAGGGATTGGCATGTTCATATCCCCTTCGCTTTGTGGGCCTACCGCACTAGCATCCGAACCTCTACGGGTGCTACCCCCTTTTCTCTCGTGTACGGAACAGAGGCTGTCTTACCTCTCGAAGTACAGATCCCGTCTCTCCGCATCTCCCTGCATGACATTCTCTCCAACGACGACTTTCGTCAGGATCGCTTAGCTCAACTTGAGTTACTCGATGAGCGTCGTCTTGCTGCCCTTAATCATCTCCATGTCTACCAAAGTCGCATAAAGCGGGCCTACGACAAAAATCTGCGAGAACGAGATTTTAACATCGGAGACCTCGTCCTCAAAGAGAATCAGCATGTGACCAATATGGAGTGAAGTAAACGAGGTAAATTCACCCCCAATTGGCTTGGACCTTTTATCATCACGCACAAGTATGGGTCAGGGACTTATCGTCTGTCTTCCCTCGACGGACGGCCAGAACCTGAGCCTCTTAATGCGTTGCATCTTCGACCTTTCTTCTGTTAGTCGCATACTCGTCTACTTGACACGTAACTTAAGCTCATCCCTTGAGCAATCCTCGTCCTCTTAATCCTCATCCCTTTCAACCCTATTCCCCTTTAACAAGTCCTCTACAACCCTTTTAGGATGCAGTGATGCTTTGTCCTAATAAAAAGGGGCGTCCTTGAGCTTCTACAGTCTTGTCCATGACTCTCATTCCTATCAGTACATCCAAATCAAGATGTCAAAACATATCCATGGTCACTAAATCAAGTCAAGTCAAATCAAAAAGACAGACTGATCCCTCGAAGGATAGCTGTACTATCATTGCTATATTACTAGACTGATCCCTTGAAGGACAGCTAGGCCAACTTTTCAAACATTATTAAGCAAAAATATAGACCACTCCCTCGAAGGATGGCTATGACTACTCTGGCAATAAACAGCACTTTTCTTAGAAGCTTCCCGCATCGATCAGCTTTGCAACATGACCATTACATCAAGTGACATCTCTATGCAGGCTTCCCGCATCGATCAGCCTGACTCAAAAAAAAAAAAAAAAAAACCGAGTCACGGACATTGGCTTGTAGTTGTCTCAGGGTCTCCTACAAAAGGGGCAAGGTTATTCCTGCTCTTAAACTGGGTTACCCTATCCCCCTTCTATCACCGGCTCAAGGGACTTCGAGCTCACTTTAATGTCAAAGTGATTCGATTACCGTTCTAACTCAACACTGGTCATCGACGCAATGCATGAACGGGGCTTTTGTTCTAATAACCCCTATCTATGCTTCCTTTCTGGTCCGTGTCAATGAAAGAGAAATTTGCCTTTCACCTTTTCTCTACACTTTGGTCACGCTTTGGCCACGTCAATTATCGACTCATCCTTAAACCCAGCCAACTTCAACATTTTTTTCAAACCAGCCTCGACATTTCCAACATGACATCAGGCATCATCCTTGTCCTTTTCGCATAGTTTCTATGGAGACCAATACCCATGGAAACTACCGACCAGACCCAATTTATGTTAAGCATAAACCAATACTTGCTGAAGCATAAATAGACCTTCTATTCATTTTTAGCATACATCCATCACGACTATGGAAACTTGCTAGGGATGAAAGCCTCTCGACCAATGTGACATCTATAGCATCATCTTGCCCTCATCATTTTGACACTTGACCACATCCAATCATCGATCAATCTTTTCCCTTCGTCTGAACTACATTGGTCTGAGGCCCTACGACCAGGGCTATGTAGGCAGCACTCAGATAACACATCTTCTGAGGTTAGCTCGACCACCCCCGTTTGTTCGTCTCTGTGATGGACAAACCTTCTCTTCTTTGACTCTTATCACACCCAACTTCGTCAACTTTGACCAAGACCAATCATTCCCTTTGATCAAGACCAATCATAGACCTCTGACCAAGACCAATCATCGACTTTGACCAAGACCTATCAATCCCTCCGACCCCCCTCCCTTTTAGGGAGAACTACATCGGCCTGAGGCCCTGTCACCAGGGCTATGTAGGCAGCACTCAGATAACATGTCTTCTGGGGTTAGCTCGGCCGCATCCTTTCGTCTATCCATCCTCTTGACCAATGACCATTGGCGATCATGCCTATCTCCTTTGACCTCGACCACTTCCAAGACAATGTTGCCTTGGTTGTTTTTGCGTGTATGCTATTCCACGGCTGGTTAGCAGAATTGTCCGCAGACTTTTTTTTGACCCTTCACAAGTATAGGATCACGAGCCAGTTGATCCCCACTACTTGTGACCTTTTCGTGTTTCTGGGAGCACTTCCTGAGCCCTGGATACCTGGGACACGACGACCATTTGGAGCTTTAGCTTAGATTGAGTAACCCGATCAGCAGACGACTAAATGCTGGGGCCCGGTTACTTCAATTTTGGCACTCCTTGACCCTTGACCATGCGACAATTTGACCCGACTATCCCGTGACGTGGTATACGCACAATCACGACTTTTGCAGTGTTTTCACTCACCTCTCTCTTTCTCATTCACCTTTTGTCAAATCAGCACCCGACATCAGGTTCCTTCTCTCGACTCCTGCTTTGAGGGGGAATACATCATCCTTCACCTGGGGCAACCACTCCCTGTTTTTGTCTTGCAGTTCATTCAGAACAACCAACAAGACAAAAAGGGGCAAATGTAGACACCGCAAACGTGTCTGCACCTTGGTTCTCCCCCTTGGCCCTTTTTCCCACCTAGTCCTCCTTGGTCCCTAACCCACCTAGGGCTTATTAATTAGAAATTAACATCTATTTTTAATTAAATTAGGCCCCCTTTCCACCCTACCCTTGCCACCTTGGATCCTCCCTTGAATCCCTCCACCTTCCCCCTAGCATTTATTAGGCCAAATCTCACCATTATATCCCCCCTCGTCCATTTTGGCATCCTCATGACCGTTCTGCCCATGACCCCTCGCTCGGCGGCGTGCAAGAGTGGGCAGAGGCTATTTTTAGCCTCTGTGCCCATCCTGCGACCACCGACGTCGGCGACCCTTCGGCCGACGTCGGCGAAACTGCCGGCGTCGGCAGCCTTCATTATCCCCTTCTGCATCCGTTGCACCCCCTGGACTCTTGAGCTCGAAAACGGATTCTCTTGACGCTTTGGCTTTGATCTCTCCTCTGTCTTGACCTCGTGCAATAGCAGCAATAGGTGAAAAGGCCCTGGATCAGCATCTTCTCCTTACAGCAACTCTTCTATGGCTCCAGCAACATCTTCTTCTCTCTTCATTCAGTAAGCTAAAGGTAAGCTAGTCTGGGTTTGTTATTTCATTGTATTCATTCATCTATATTCTATTGTCTTTTGCTCCCTCTGTCCTTCCCCCTTGAGAGGCTGCAAAGCCTTCTCAGGCCCCATCCTCTGTGAATCCTCCTCTTCCCTGTCCTCTGTGTCTCTTTCAACTTCCTCACCCCTCTGCCAAAAAGACCTTGCAATAGGTACCCAACCCGAACCAGGCCACTCCCCAATCCATCCAAACTTGTCCCCGTTCAGTCTCAGACCCGTCCACAGTCCAGCAAGCAACCCAGACCCGACTACAGGCCACAACCCCGACCGATGCCGGTCACTTCCCCAACCGACGTCGGCAGGATAGCCGACGCCGGCAGATCAGATAACCGACGCCGACGACATTTCCGACCTCGGCGACTGTCTTCAGCCCAACAGCTCTTTCAGGTAATCATTTTGTTTGCTTCTTTCCTTTCTACTTTCTTTGTCATTTCTGTATTCTGGCATTCTGTCTTTTATCAGTCACTTATCTCATTAAAACAGTGGGTTGACCTCCCTTAAGGAAGTTTTTACACTTCTGGGAACAAGCCTTTTGCTTGGCAACCCACTGCCTATCTGTCTAACATTTTTCTTGTCCTAGTTTCCCTTTTTTTTTCTTGCAGGTGTCATTCCTCCACAGCCAAAGAGGAGTGCTCACAAACGTCTGGATTTACGGTGCGCAATCTTTAGTCCAGGTACTTCCAAGCCTTGTCCATTACTTTCTTTTAGTTTCTTTCTTTTTAGTCTGAAAAGCGAAATTTGAGGTAGAAACACTTGGTATATAAAGTTAGGGAACTTCTAGGTCAAAATAATTTAGAAGGTGAAAGTAAACTTAAAGAGATTCATTTCAATAACCAGCGTTTTGAGAATGGTGGCTTATGCTTTATGAACCATCCTTATGAAGTGACTGTCTTTTTCTACTTGTTGTTTCATCACACCAAGGGATAAAATTTGATATGGAATGGAGAGGACCATACAATAATCACTTTTGTCTAGGGAAATAGGGGAGTACCATCTATTTTCTCTCAGATAGAGGGCACTCCCATTATGCCTGAAACCAGTAATCTTGGAAATAATGGTGGAATGGATGAACTAAGAGATTTTTAGACCTTTAAATATGATTTGGAAATTTGGATAACATCTAGACCAACATGAAAAACCAAGCAAGGATGATAATACCCAACATGATAATCTAAAACACTAAAATATACAAGTAGGCCTGCCAAGCATAGTTTGGGCCTAAAGCCAAATGGAGAACCACTTTCACTTATATCATGAGATAATCTCTCTAACTAGTTGGAAAATTTTTATAGGGTGAATTTAGATGTTCCTAATATTTTTTAATGTAGAGGAAGCACAACGAAGTCATATTTTGGCTCTAAGACAACTTAGGCATATTAAGCAAAGTTTAGGCCTAGTGTCCAAATTAGGAGTCATTCACACTTCTAACCTTAGATATGCATTTAAAACTATTGGAGTATGTTTTTGGGGTCATAAGAGATGTGTAAAGCTTTTGGAGTGAAAATGAAACCATGAAGAAGCCATTTTTGGGTTTTAGGACAACTAAGGCTTATGCAAATAGAAAAAATAAGCTCGAATAAGCATTTTGAGTGCTCATATCTCTATTGATGCTTTGCATGGGGGACAAATAGGTTTAGAGGAGTTATAATAGGTCCTAAAAAACCTTCTTGAGGATTTTTTTTTCAAGTTTAATGTCCCATCTTTATGAACAAATCTTAAGAGGGTAAAATAGGCATAAACCCTTGCTAAACCCTTAGAGTGACCAATTTGGAGAAATAGAGGTGGAAATCTACTCTAATGACATAGTTTGCTCAAGATGATGATTGGAAGTTTTATAAGACTTAGTCAGGTTAATCCCCATTAGGATGAGTTATATATAACTATATGGATAGGGTACAAAATAGGGTACTTTTGAAAAATAGGGTACTTTTGACTATTTTATGTATTTTATAGGTTCTAGGAGGATTATAAAGATGAAACCAACTTTGGGAGAAGGATTAGGACTTGGTATAACCCCTAATGTATAATTAGTTCTTAAAAACAAATAGCTTCATCTCATCCAGTCAAAATAGGCTTAGTGACCAAGCTAGTGAGAAGGATGGAAAACTTCAAGTGAGCTAATTTTAAGGTGTGCCTGATGAATCTAAGGATATGGAGAGTCTTTAAACATGTCATAATTTCCTTCCTATATATTTTTATATTAAAATTAATCCAATTTTTGGGCCAAGTGTGTAGGGTACATAAAAGAAGAGTTATTTAGACTACAAATGGTGATAGCTCATTTTGGGAAGATTATAGATGACCAAGCCTAGAACCAAAGCATGGAGAAGCATTCCTAAAACCCTTACCCTTCATTACAATCATAAATAATATCCATAATTAGTTGAGATTCTTAAATAGTTCAAAATTATGAATGAAATTTTATGAGCCAGAATGAGAACTTTCATACCACTTTGTAAGATTTGTATGACGTGGAGAGCCACTTGTTCCTTATAAAATTATATGGTTCATCCCAAATCTTTTTATCATGAATAATTAACTCAATTTATTAATTTAACAAGTGTCTTTGTGACCCTTGAAATTATCTCTTCTCCTCTCTCTCAAGTTTTATAAGAACTAACCATTTTGGCCTTTGTAAGTTATTGCTCCACTTGAGTATGGTGAAGTCTTGCGCATTTGCATACCATTTGATCAATAATACTTCTGATTTTTACCTCTTCATGACTATTAATAGTGTGTTTTAATTGGATGATTGATCTTGTTTAGTGATAACTATGATTTCCTTAGCATGTTGTCTCATTTTTTCATCCTATTTTTAGTTGAAAAGATTCTTCTTGTAGGGTATGTGAAGTGTTCTAAGAAGTGTCAAGGTTGAGTGAGTTAGTCTATTCACTAGTTCCATTTAAGGCCTACTATATATTCCTCATATCCTAAGCATTCATCTATAACCTCATAATGAAATATTGATATGAGAAGATGTAGATTGGAGAAGTGTATGTTTGGTTAGTCTCTTGGTTTCATGTGTAACATGCAACTGGTTGGAAGTCATCAAATTATTTGGTGTATCACCTCAATTAATATATTTTTCTTTTATTTTTATCTCTCCCTTCCCCACCCAAAGTTTAGGTGTTGTAGTGATCTAAAGAGTTACATCAAGGGAGCTAGCCCTAACTAGAGATTCACCTCACTCTTAGGCTCACCCATAGCTTAGGGGAGTTTGATCCAAAAATCAAAAGTTTTGGTTTATAAATATTTTAAGAACATAGAAATAATGCAATAATAATTAATTCTCTGAGAAGAGATGTATTATTACTCAAGATCGAAATACAACTATATGCTTATCTCTGGGAAAAGATGTTTGATTTCCCATTTCATGTTACATCTTCATTTATACCTATTTTTAAAGTAGGGGGAGGATGTGGAAGGTCACAAATCTCAAGGGAGATTAAGTGGTTTGACTTCCATGCTTAAAAATAATACATAATTTGAGGATTACTATTTTTAGAAACTTACTATTTTTAGACTGTACTACTAAAATTGAAATTTGGGGAACTTATGTTAGGTTTTATGGGATTAAATTTTATTGATGAAATATACATGCCATCTCAAGTTTTTATCCTCATTATTATCTTTTTAATGATTCAAATGGAGATTCAATTGGAGCTACGGTGTAAAAGTTATGGCTCTCAGAAGTTTCATCATCAATTGGGGTGGAACTGTCACCTAAATTGCTGCCCAGATCATTCCTCCCTCCTTGAAAATAAATGGTCCCCATTACATCAATGTCCCTCATCAGGTGTGGTAGTTGTGTTTTTATTTTATTCTCTATGATCCACTCACCTTGGTGGCTAAGGTGGACCCTTTTGACCACTCGATAAAGTGGGATAGAGCGTCCTCTTGTTGTCTTCATCCAGGTGTCCACAATCTGATCCTCCTCCACTGGAGAAAAATTATATGGATAAATCTCATCAATGTTGAGTTATTCTATGATGACTTAAGTGTTTAATAGAGGTGGATGATATGATTTGAGGAGCTCCACATTGAATATTGGATGCAGACCAAGGTAGGCTGGTAGGTTCAACTCAAAAGCATTTTCTCCAACTTTTTTCGTGATGGTGTAGGGACCATATTGCAGAGGCCAATTTTTTTTTGTGTGGGCCTACAAGTAATTACTTCTAAAGCCACAACCAAACCTTATCACCCACAACAAAATGGTGTGAAATCCTATGTTTGTCATGGCATTGACTATACTTCTGATTCATCTTCTCTAGGATGTCATGAACTTGTTGTTTGATGTGTTGCATTTGTTCAATGAACTTTGTTAATTTTTCTGCCTCAAATCTTCCATGAGGTGTGTATTCCATGGTGGATAATAGAATGACTATATTAATTAGTGCCATGGGTTGGAACCTGAAGCATACTTGGAATGGACTGTGCTTGGTCAAGCTGTGCAAGGCCCGATTGTATCCATGTTGTATGAAAAGAAGACCCTCATCCCATATTCATGGATGTTTGGAGTAATACATATGAATCATGTGAACAATCAAGTAGTTCACCACCTATATCTAACCATTAGTCTTTGGATGGAAAGCTGTGGACTTCATCAGCTTGGTATCCATCATCTTCCATATAGTAGACCAGAAGATGCTCAGGAACCTGCTATCTCAATCTAAGAAAATGGACTTGGGGAGACCAAAATGGAGCCATACATGACTAAAATATAGTTGAGTAGTTTCTTTAGTAGATATATTTTTTTACAAGAAATCATGATAGCCATTTTTGAAAAATGATCAACTACCACAAAAATACAGTCCTTACCATGTTTTGAAGTGGGCAAACTTGAGAGAAAATCCATTGAGATAGATTCCCAAGGCCTAGTTGGTTCTAGCAATGGTGTGTACAATCTTTGATTCTTATTTGTTGGCTTGGATATCTCACATGGGGTTCAAGATTTGAGATATATTTCCACATCTTTTCACATATGGGGCTAGTAGAAGTGTTTTTGAAGAACTACCAATGTCTTCTCTATACCAAAGTGTCCATCTGTTCTATGAAAATGTGCTTCCCATATCATCTTCTGTTGCTTTATAGCTGAAACATAGGATGTGGCACATATGATAGAGGACATTATCTTGAAAATATAAATTAGAAACATGTTTAACTTTTTGAAGCACCTAATATGTATTAGCAAAGGTAGGATTTGCTTCATACAGAGCACCCCAAGTGGTAGTCTCATGTTTGCACAAGTCAAGAACTATTATGATTGCAGTAATTGGTAGATGGCTCAGACAATCTACAACTATATTTGAGCTCCTCTTTTTGTTTTTGATTATTAGATGGAATTTCTAAAGATATGTGGCCCACTTTTGGTGCCTCTCATTTCATAGTTTTCTCTGTGTTTGGATGAATTCCAATGGTCTGTGGTGAATGTGGATGACCATATCTTTCCCAAGATGTAGTGTTTCCATTATTTGTAGGCTTTCACAATGGAATAGAGCTCCTTATCATATGTTGGATATTTCCTAACTTTATCAGTGAAATTTTCACTATGATATGCAATAGGATGGCCATGTTGCATGATGACAGCTCCCATGGCATATTCGGATGCATCTATCATCAACTCAAAAGGTTGAAACAAATCTGGCAAGGCAAGAACAAGAGTTGAGCAAAGTCTATTCTTCAAATTCTCAAATTCCCTTTGTTATATTTCACCCCACTAAAATCTATCTTTAGTTCCTCCTTTAGTCACTCGAGTTAGTGACCAAACAACATGTGAAAATCCAAGAGCAAACTTGTGATAGAAATTTGCAAGACCCAAGAAGCTATGAAGTTCTATGAGGGTCCTTAGTGTGGGCCATTATTAAATAACTTGAATATTTTTAGATCAACATGGGCCCCTTCCTCATTCATAATGTACTTGAGGTACTAAATTGTTGTCATCCCGAATGTGTATTTGTCAAGATTTGCATACAACTTGTGCTGCTGAAGAGTTTGAAGCACCTTACAAACATGTTGTAAATGTTCCTCCGATGTAATGCTATAGATGAGTATGTCATCTAGGTAGACAACCAAAAATGAGTTGGTGAAGGGTCATAGGCTATCATCCGTCATCCTCATGAAGGTTGTAAGTGCATTAGTTAAGCCAAAAGGCATAACCAACCATTCAAAGAACCCCTCCTTAGATTTGAATGCAATCTTTTAGACATTGATGGGATTGATGGGAATTTGGTGATAGCCAAATTTGAGATCAATTTTGGTGAAGAAATTCACACCATGGAGTTGGTCCAGTAGGTCATCAATCTTGGGGAGAGGGTAGTGATTCTTCACAGTGATTTTATTTAGGGCTCGATAGTCAATGCAAAGCCTCCATGTTCTATTTTTATTTGGTGCCAAGATAATTGGGCTACCACAGGGTGAAGAGCTTGGCCTGATGTGACCCTTTTGGATTAATTCTTAAATCTATCTCTTTATCTCATCATTCTCCAAAATTGATCTATGATACATAGGACTGTTAGGTAAAGGTGATCCTATGATCAAATTGATAAAATGTTTTACCTAGCAATGCATTAGAAATCTTGTGGGTGACTTGAATAAGTCATCATATTCTCTTATGATTTTTCCCATCTAATTTTGTTGTGTTGATTGTGTAGTCAGGTATGCAACATCAACCTTCTTGGGTTTCTATAGTTTGACCACCATGAGAACAAATTTATTTGTCTTCTCCACCAATCTCTTACATTACTTAGCACTAATCAGGGAGATAGATGTGGGAGGTAGTACCTCTGGTACCCTATAGCGTTGTGTTCCAAGATTGAGGGTGATTCTTTAGGTTCATGATTCATAGATGCCATGTCACTCATACATGAATGACTGACCAAGGATTACATCACAAACATATAGATTGACCACATCACACAAGACTTCATCTTGGAAAGGTTTTATTGCATATGAAAGAAGACACTAATGGGTGACATGGAAGTCTCTCCCTGGGCTCAACCATCCAATACTATATGGCTTTGGATGAGGCTTCATGGATAGATTTAAAATTTTCACAACTTTAGTAGAGATTAAATTATTTTGACTCCCACTATCAAGAATGAAATGCAAAGGCTTACCTTTTACCCATAATTTGGAGTGAAATAATATTTCCTTGTCATTTAGCCTTTCCTCATGGGTCTGTGATGAAGTGACAATGGTGTCGTGCTTAGCCTCTACAATTTCTTCTTCATCCTCTTTGATTATGAGTTGTGTATGAGACAAAGTAGTAGATGTCAAGTATTGTGACTCAAAAATTAGTGACTTGATGGCTCGACATTCTTCTTTGGAGTGAGTTATAGTTTTGTGGTAATCACACCATTTTATAACCTTCCCCTTCTAGGGTTTCTTATCTTGAAACTCCTTTTTCTTCCAATTTTGGCCTCATGTTTGACCTTCCTTGTCATTTTTCCATTTTGAGGGCTGACTCTTGATATTCTTCCTGCCATGCTTCTGCTCAATCTTCACTATGAATTTTTATGCCTCACCGAGGGTTTTCAAATTGAAGAGTTCCATTTCCCCCCATATGTACCATTGTAGTCCACCATGATATTTGAGAGTCTTATGTTTCTCACTTTTTTGGATGCCCAATCTTGTAGACAAAGAATGAAAAATATCTGTGTAATTTTGAATAGATTGGTCCTTACCTTGGTGAAGTTGTTGCCACTGTATGTATAGATCATCATATGCTCCAATGGGATAGTATTCTTCTTTCAATGCTTCCACAAAATCATCCCAGGTAGGCTCTGCCTCAAGGCTAATGCCATCTATAATGAACCTCTTTTTGTACACTTCCCACCAATTTTTCATGGGTAATGATGCTTTCAAAAGAGCAAAAGTGATCTTTTCTCCATCGATGAATTTGTTTACAGAGAAGTAGGAAGACAATTGATCTAACCAATTTTCCACTACATCAACATTGATTTTTCCTTAAAATTTAGGAATATCAAAATTTAGCTGAACCTTGAAGGGTGTTGGGGAACTAAAAGGGTGTTCCATAGATGAGGAGCTGAGAAGTGTAGCTGAGGAGCCATAATTTCCCATTGAGAGTTATTAAAGAATTTGGGAAAATTATTGTAGCATCTATGCTTTTTTCCATTAGAGGGATTCATTCACCATTTCCTTGAAAGGATCAAATGTCTTAGTGTCATCCTCCATTTGAAGTCATTTGAAGAGAATAGGTGGATAGTTTGGAAGCTCTATTGTTTTCCACCCAAGCTTCTTGTAGCCTGACCTCGTCATCATGATCATACACTCTCAAGACAAACCAATATGATACCACTAATCCAAAACTAAGAATTTCTAGTTGATAAATTTTTCAAGAACATAGAAATAACACAGTAACAATGAATTCTCTGAGAAGAGATGTATTATTACTCAAGATCAAAATACAACTATATGTTTATCTTTGGGAAGAGATGTATGATTTCCCATTTTAGGTTACATATTCATTTATACCTATTTTTAAAGTAGGGGGAGGATGTGGAAGGTCACCAATCTCAAGGGAGATTAAGTGGTTTGACTTCCATTCTTAAAAATAATACAAAATTTGAGGAATTACTATTTTTAGAAACTTACTATTTTTAGACTGCACTACTAAAATTGAAATTTAGGGTAATTCCATTGGGTTTTATGGGGTAAAACTTCATTTAGTAGATATCCATTCCATCTCAAGTTGTTCTCATCATTATTAGCTTTCCAATAGTTGAAACGGTGAGTCAATTGGAGCTATGGTGCGAAAGTTATGGCTCCCAAAAGTTCTATCATCAATTGGGGTGGAACTGTCACCCGAATTGTCACCTAAATTGCTACCTAGATCAGTGTTTCAATTGTGCCACTTGGATGAGGAGATTTGAGACATATCCTCAAAGGGTGAAAATATAATTGACAATAGTTTTAACATGCCTAGTGGGACTCTTATTCCAAGAGGTTGGAAGATTTTTGGTGTTGTCTTTCAACAATCAGCCTTTAGAGGCATCTATCTAAGAATCAATGGTAAATTCAAAGATACATTAGCTGGTTAAGTATCTTAGGCTTCTTTTTGAAGAGTGTTGGTAACATATTTCTTTGTTTTCTTGATTTAAATGACGTTCCATGGCTAATTTTGGTGTTGAGTATTATTTTACATAAGTTGGTGAGATATATCAAGCTTATGGCACTCCCTATTGGCCTTGGTGTGATTATTACCCATCTTATCATGATATTTTACAACCTAAACATGACATTTATAAAACTCTTTATGTTTTTTATAAATCCTATAATCATCCTCAATTTTTTTCTCCTCCTAGTCAACCTAGTCACTTCTATAATCAGTGTATTTCCACTTCTAAACAAACACTTTTGGGCTAGGAGCAGTACATGTTGGATCCTAACATAGAAATGGGATATGGTCTAGATATTCATAATAATTTAATTCATAAGGTAAGATATGCATTAGAGTTGGTAAAAATAGAGTGGGTACCTAGTAAGAGAGCAAATTGTTAAAGGCTCACAAGTGAGATGCTATGTGAGTGGCCTAGTTTCATCCTTGAAAGATAGGCTAAAAATTTGTGAGAAGTAACCTCACCAAACCTATCAGCCTTCCTATCCATTTCCCCAAGATTAATAATAGTCCTACATGATTCCCTCTCATTAATCCAATCAAGCTTATCAAAGTCATCCTTTTTTCAATCAGTTGGAAAAGAGGGGGTTGTGTTTTAGTAATTTTTTTTTGCTTTTTCAATGTGATCTAATTAGTTACTAAAAATAAAGTAAATGAAAGGTTTTAAAGATTACCTAGAGATGTAGACCAATTTCACACCATTTATCAAGCTTGTGGGAACTCTTCCTTAGCTAAGGATGAATTATTTTCAAATCACACTAACTCACAAAAAAATGATTAATAGAAAGATGAACGGGTTGCCTGGTAAGAAACTAGTCCCAAGAAGTGATATGCTTCTTTAGGTGGATGTTAGCCCATGTTTAAAACTCAATTTTATAAATAAACATGAAATTATAAATATATATAAGGATAGGATGAAAATAGATAATAATAAAGATGTCTAATCTATAATATGATTAATGCGATCAAAGTAATCATCCCAACATTCAGTAGTTATATCAATGTCCTCTTGAATTATAGCCAATTATTCATTAATGATTTCCTCATTAGATGTGAAAAATATAGTAAAAAGGCCTAATTTGAACTCAATGTTGCTTTCATCAGTGAATAAAGGTTGTGGGGCAATGGGGAGATCAAATATGCTAACAATATCATACACTAATCCAAGCGGAGTCATCTACATGTGAAAGACATATTTTCAAAAAATAATACGCAGGATTTAACAAGTTTTTAGGACTATGAATGTTATGAAAATATATTTCAAGGATATTTTAATAGTTTTTCAAGGATTAATGATGATCTTATAGGATCAATGTCAATTTAGATGGATTGACATTGATTCTAAGAAAAATTCTAAACTATGAAAATAGGTGATAATAATGACTTGTAAGATTGATAAAATTATGAAAACTAAATGGAAATGTTGACATAGAGGTGCAAAATATAGAAATATTTAAATATGAATGAATTAAATTAAATTACTAACCTTAAATTTCTTGAAAACATGCAAATAAAGAAGACTATAAAATTATGCTCAAAAACCTTCAAAATCCCTTACTAGTTACATGAATAGAGGTTCCACAAGGTGGAAAAGTGTTGAAAATGTTCATACGTAGGTTCTAGGAAAAATATAGTAGAGGTTTGAAGTCAAAAAGTGTTATACGTCTCCCTCTCGAGCTGAGGAGGGTCACTATATATCTATGGATTGATGTCATTTTGGGCTGATTGGCATTGATCATAGAGAATCGACATCGATTTACCCAAAATGGGTGGAGGTGATCTTTAGGCCATTCAAAAGGGCTGCTTATAGGGTAAAGATGGGTTTAATTGACTTCTAATTTGTTAGGTTATTTAAACCATCGGATAGGTTTGTTAGGAGGTTGGGAGGGTTTTTATTTTTTATTTGCTTTTATGAATTTATGGTTAGGGGTAGTAAAATAGGGTTAATTACCATTTTACTATAGTAATTAACTCTATTAGCTCATGTGGTAAAGGTAAATGGGTGAGGTTAATGTAATTATCTCAAATAATTATGAATGGGGCCATTATGTTAGGGATGGAAGGGTAACACAATGATTTACCATGTTAATACACAAGGGTATATAAAACTAACATCTACATTTAACCCATTTATGGAGCAATATGTAATAATGTGTCATGAGACAAAAACTATAAGGTGCCTAATGCCCTAAGTTTATTGTGAAGAGGTATCTCCCCTCAAAAATAGCACCAAGAAGTGAGATGGAATAGATGATGGGTTTAACAAAGATGAAAGGTAAAGACAAATGTTGATGAGTGGAAATGGACAAGTGGAAGATATCAATGGAAAAATATAAGTGTGGATGGCTCAAGGAAGTTTCAAGGTTGTACTTAATGGGATAAAAATTGATTCAAGCACTAATTCCCCAAAGACATATTCAAGTAACAAAATGCCAGAGCTAAAATAGATAAGCTTAAAGATAAGGCTAACAAGAGAAAAAAAGATAGGAATGGTAGACCATTACATCTGGGGTGCATATGGTCTATGCATTACCTATAGATGAATGTTCTTAGGAAAAAATATACCCTTGGGATATTAAAACGGCAAGATGATAAAAAAAAGGTTACACCTTAAGGAGACTGGGGAAGTGATAAAGGGTCAAAGTCCTTAAATATAAAGGGTAATATGACATAAAAATAGGATAACAATAATAAAATAAAAAAGATGGGGCTTGGGAGCTAGACTGGGAGCATGTGAAATAGTCCATAAGTGTAAATTTTTTTAACAAGCTAATACAATCGACATTGATCCACAAGGGATCGATGTTGATTTAGGGGATCAAAAACGATTGGAGTAAATGATGTCAATCATGGGAAAGGCTATAAATAAGCATCTGATGTGGCAAAAGGCTCATTTATCTATCAACATGACCATGTATTTGAGAGAAAAAATTGACATTTTTCCACCTTTCAAGCTTATGTGAGAGATGACAGAGGCGAGTGGGAGTGGACAACGATGACGATGACTTCACTATGAAATAAGCAAAATGCACTTTTGGTGAAATTTATTATTTTAGTTATTTTGTTATTTTTTACTTTAAAAATTTGTTTGTTTTTTTTTTTTTTTTGTGTTATTTAGGAGATTTTTTGGTTTGAAAATTTTCTGGGTGGGGAAGGTAGGTAGGTTGTGAATTTCTTTTAGTATTTTAGGAATGTACAACCTAGGGGATGATTCTTTGGGGGGAGGGAATCAACATCAATCCATATGGATTGATGTTCCCCATGTGGATCAACCATGATCTAAAAGGATCAACATCAATTGGGTAAATCAACATTGACACTTATAGGATCAATAAAAATCAATAAAGTTAGGCTCTTGATTAACCAAAAAGATGTTTTTGACAGGCATAGGAGCTATTGATGATGAGGGATAAGATCCCTCCATTGTTGATGTAGTTATAAGAGTTTATGGGTGATAAGGACCAGGCACATATGGATGTTGTTGGATTTGGAGGGATCTTCCATTATCATCATCTCCATCAAGATATTGGCATGATGGTGGCTTTGCTAGAGCATTGGGATTATACCACCAACACATTTTGGCTATCAATTAATGAGATGGCCATCACCATAAAGGACATCCATCAAATTTTATGAGTTCCAATTCATAAATCCCTTATTTATATTATAGATGAGTTTGGGTGAGTCATGGTGCTGGCATAATTGTATGGTGAGGATGCTCTAGATATTATATTCTTTTCTAGGGGGTTCTCATTCCAGCCCTTGTATGACCAAGACCCTGTGGAAAGACTAGTGTCGACTATGATGATGTTGACACTGACCTATTATGTTTTGCCTAATTATATGGGAGGATGACTAGCATGGAGCTTCACTGGTGTCATAGCAAACATGATGGAGTTTAGGATTATTTTTTCTCGGGAACCCACATTATTGGGGTAGATCTATAGGGAGTTGTGGGGCTAGTACACTAAGCATAGATCAGGACTCAACATCACTTTTGTATTACGTTAATGGGCATATGAGCACATTCCTATGATTTTTTCCATAGGGACCCAATGGATCATTTTTGGAGACATGATTTATAGTGAAATCTTCCTTCGGTAGAAGGAAGACCTAATGGTTTTATACACAAATAGGGTAGTATGTGATCTAGCATATTATAAATAGGTTTTTAGTGACTTACCAATAAGAGATGTTATCTAGAGGCCATATGTACACTTCATAGCATGGCTTGGTTCAAATATGGAGATAATGAATGTTTCCTAAGAGTTATGGGTACATGGATGATAGCTAGAGCATCTAGAGCTATTCTATTTTGATAGGGTCCATCGTTAGTTTGGGTTGCTACATGATATACCATTATCCCTATGTATGTGTATAGGTGGGATGATATAGAGCTTGACTTTCCTACTCCATATACTATAGTGGTCTTGATGGGGCTATAAGAAGAGCCCATAGCTACTAACCTAGATGATATTAGTTATATGGATGATTATGTAACATGGTTTATAGCAAAGATGGGGAAGAGATATGATAAAGCAGTGAGACCTTAGTAAGAGGTAGCTATTGAGGAGATGAGGAAGGTGAGGATAGAGGAGAGGTTGGGAAGGATACCCTGGATTCACCCATGGGAGATGTACCATTGCAATATGCCCCCACACCTGATCATATAGACATGGTTGTAGTTATTACTAAAAGTGATATACTAAGGGCTAAGTTATAAGAGGCCCAGGCAGCCTACAATACTTTATAGGATCAGATTGACACATTACAAGGTGATTTAGATATTATGAGAGGCCAATATGACCAAGCTATATAGGAGTGGGATAAATACCATGTAGAGTTGGATCAGATGAGATCCACTATGGTAGAGAGGCCAACTTTAGATATTATAGGATCTAGTGCTACACCTACAGATATGGTATAACTCTAAAGGTACAGGGATTTATTTGTGAAGATGTATTATTATAAGAGGATAGTATAGAGATGGCTACCAGATGTAATTTGGTTTACTTCATACATGGCTAGCCATATCAGATCCCAGAGGAATCTTGGGGGTACAACCAGTAAAGGGAGTGTTGTGAGCCGAGGAGGAGATGATGAGGGAGGTGATAGCATTCACCTCAGCAGGATTTAGTTCATGGAGTAGATCACATTGTATGGGTTGAGAGCCCCATTTTATTTATGTTATGACATTTGTATAGACATTTGATATATATATATATATATATATATATATATATATATATATATTCATACATTATTTATGGATGGATCATGTGTATTTATTTATGGATTTACTGATGTCTATGGATATGTTATGTTTTTATTGATGATGTGATGCAATGGATTATAGATTAGATGTTCTATATTTTAAATTTGATCATTGTTATTATATATATTTTGGATGTTTATGTATTATTGATTATGGATTTTACATGTTATGTATTATGGATGTTATATCATTAGATATGTTTTTAAGAAATGGATTATGATTATGGATTATGCTTAATGATGATTATGGATTATGTTATATCATGAGTTATGTTTTTACTACATGGATTATGATTATGTATTATAGATAGATTTTAATGTTTAATGGTTATGAATTTATAGGTTTTAGTGATTATATATTATGGATTTTCTTGGCATTGACTTGTGCTATAACCAAAAAGAGAATCTCTCATACACATGGCTTATGCATCCTTAGCTAGATGGTAAGAGATATTGACACAACCTTAGTTAGCTAGAGCTTTGATATTGGTCATTTATAAGGATTATATGATTTTAGTGGGATGGGGGATGGATTGCTTTAGAGATATCCTTCTTCACACCATATTTAGAAATCAGGATTTATCTTTTAGGGATCATTTTTATGACAATGGATAGACTAATCAATATGAGAAGCCTAAAATTAGAAAGATAATTGATACATGAAGCTCTTGGGATATTGATTTTGATAATTTATTTTATTATTTCTTTCTTTTTAAGGACTTTAAGCAGCATAATTTGAAAATTGATTGATGCACGAAGTTTTCTACTTGGTAGCCATCCTTCAAAGGATTGGTCTATATTCTGAAGTTTTTACATAGCTATCCTTCAAGAGATCAGTCTATTATTTGCCTTGGATTATAGCTATCTTTTGAGGGATCAGTCTATTTATTTATCCCATTTTGATACTTTTGATTTTTACTGCTTGATTTTTGGATCTTAAAGATAGTAATGCAAGTTGGCATAAAAAGATACCTTAGGATAGTTTCCATGAATTCATTACATGAGGTGATTGTGTTATCTAGAAATTTCATAGCCTTTAATAAATAACGGAAATAATGAGTTGGGGTTTCTCCCATTATAAATGAAATTTATCCATGAGAGAATGCTAAGAAATGATCTGGGGTATTCATATCCAAGGTTGAGGCTATATCGACTACCAAATAACTACATAACTCTTATATCATTATTTGATATTTTAGGATAGGAGGATATGATAATATTTAAGAAAAGAAAACCAAGATGAGATAAGATATATTAACTATAGAAAGGAAATAGATGAAATGCATTAAGAGGTTCTCATTCTATTTTATCATCAAGAGAGGCCAAATGATATGCCCTAGATCCATATTTATGGGTTATGATGTATGGTCCAAGATAATTAGGAGAAAATTTACCCCTTTACTTCATTCCATATTAGTGACATGTTGATTTTATTTAAGTACAAGGTCTCCAATGTTAAATTCTCATTCTCTTACATGTTGATTTTATGCTCATTTTAGTCATTATTGATATATATGAAGGTAATTGAGGGCTATTGTATGATGCTCAGCTAAGAATTCAATCTGGGATAAATGCTCCTAACGAAAATCATCATCATAAATGATGTATTTAAGGGAGACACAAAGAGAGGGAATTTGGACTTTTAAAGGAAGTACAACTTTTGTACCATAGACTAGGGAAAAAGGAGTAGAAACCATAAGGGTTCAAAAACTATTTTGATATGCCCATAAGGCAAAAGGGATATGAAGATGTTAATCCTTCCTAGATTCATTGATGACTTTGGTTAGGATTTTGACTAGGGTTTTATTAGATGCTTTTGCTTGACCACTGGCTTAAGGATAGTAAGGTGAGGAAAAACTTAATTTGATTTTAAATAAGCCACATAGTGCCTAGACTTTCTTATTTTTGAAAGATTTTCCATTATCTATAATTATTTTATATGGAATTAAAAAATGAAAAATAATGTGATGGTGGATAAACTTCATAATCTTTTTTTCCTTAATTAAGATAAGTAGCATAACTTCCACCCACTTGGTGAAGTATTCTATAGTGGTAATGATGAAACCATGACACTGAGAGGACTTAGGGTTTATTTTCCCTATAAGATCGAGCCCTCATTGGGGGAATGTCCAAAAATATCTTTCTACCTACAAGGATTTACTAGGGACATGGGATAATTTTGCATGTTATTGACATTTTACACACCTCTTAACTTATGTGCAATAATCTTGATTCAGAGTGGGCCAATAATAGCCTAGATGTAAGATTTTTTTAGTAATTGCATAGCCACTAAATTATCCACTCCATGACCCATTATGTACTTCCTAGATAGCTAAGGTAGCTTCATTCTTTTGGAGATAATGAAGAAGAATGCAATCAAAACCATGCTTATAAAGAACACCTCCAAATATAGTATAGTGGGTAGCTTTCTATTGAAAGACACTCCTGACACCTTTAGATAGATGGGGAAAAGATAGTCCTATAGACAAATATGTAAATATTTGTACATACCATGGATCATTTGGGTTTTCCTTGATATTATTGATAGATGAAAGATTAGTTCTCATGTAAGAAGGCTGGTTAACTTGATGGATAAGGACAAATAGATTGGACTCCTAAGATGAGGATGGGATAAAAGAGGCAAGAGATGCCATAGTATTAGTGAACTTATTAGTTGATCTAGGAATTGTTTGGATAAGCTAATGTTCAAAATAAAATAGAAGATAATCAACTAAGGTATTATATCCTTGGAGGATATCATTCTTGTATTGATATATACCATTAATTTGATTGACCACTAGTTGAGAATCACCATAGATATTAAGGGATATGACTCCTAGTACAAGGGTATTTTGGAGTCCTATAATCAATTCTTCATATTCAACCATGTTATTGGTGTAATTGAAGTCTAATTTAAAAGATAAAGGCATGGGAATACCTTGAAGAGGTATTCATATAATTCTTATACCATCTCCTCATTCACATTTGGATCCATCAATGAATAGAGTCATTTGATATTATGTGACTAATTGGGAAGTGGATGTGATAGATTCATCAAAAAAGTCACAATTGATTAGTTGGTTGTCACTAAGAGGTTCTTTGACTAATTTATTATCAATAATCTATCTTTTAAAAAAAATTGATGGAGAAATTCTAGATCAAATTTAGCTAGAATCAAGATCCATCTAGCCATTCATTGATTTTGATAAGGCTTAGAATGCATAAACTTAAGGGGGTTGATAGTCATAATTACATATGTCTTATGGTTAATTAATTAGTGATGAATCTTAGAGGCTATAAGAACTAATGCTAGACATAGTTTTTCAATATGTAGATAACATGTTTTATATCTTATGAGGGTATGACTTATATAATAAACATGTTCCTTGTGATGTTTATCTTGATGGGAAAGCATAACACCTAGAGCATTGTCTGTAGCTGAGATATAAAGGAATAAAGGTTGCCCCTAGTTAGGTTGAGTGAGGATTGGAGGTGATATAATATAGTCTTTGAGTGCATTAAAGGCTTATTAAAAATTTGAATCCCATCCAAAGTGACTATCCTTCTTTAATAAATGGTGGAAAGGTTGACACCGATTAGAAAGCTAGGATATAAAATAATGGATAGATTGGAGCTTGCCTTGTAAAATATGAAGTTTCTTAAGGTTGGATGGAGGAGGAATTTCTATAATGGCCTTGATTTTAGTGGGATCCCATTCTATTCCTCAAATATAAACAATGAATCCCAGAAGTTTACCCATCAAGACACCAAAAATGCACTTTTTTAGATTTAGACACACACAATACTAGAGTAGATGGTTGAAGATAACCTTAAGTATGAATAAGTGATCCTCATAGAATTTTAACTTCCAAAAGAGGTCATATACATAGTCTTTGATAATTTTATGGATTATGTCATGAAATAAATAAGTCATGGCCCATTGATAGGTGGCTCCTACATTCTTTAGGCCAAAGGACATAACACAGTAGTAGAAGGTCCCCCAAGGAGTAATAAAAGTAGTTTTATGTTGATATTTTGGTGTAATAAGTATTTGATTGTAACTATAAAAACCATCCATAAGGGACAAAATTTAATGGTTAGTTGTCAGGTCTATTGATTAGTCAATATTAGGGAGAGGGAAATCATTTTTGGGCAAGCAAGATTTAAATCATGAAATTTAGTAAAGATGTAAAGTCCCCCTGTATGCTTAGTGACTAGAATGATGTTGTAAATCCATTGAGGATAATCAATGGGGTGAATAAATTTAGTAGATAAGAGGCACTAAAACTCCTCTTTTACTAAGAGTGTGACATGAAGATGCATTTCATGGATATTTTATTTTACCAATTTAGCATCAAGAAAGGTGACAATATTATGGATAACAATTGTAGGGTCAATACTAGGCATATCTCTATAAGACCAAACAAATGCCTCATTATGGTTTGATAAAAAAGTGGTAACATCCTAGTTTTCTTGGGGATTTAAGGATTTGATAATTTTAAAAATCCTCAAGGTTTCCTAAGACCTGATATTAATATCAACAGTGGATTCATTTGATAAGCTAGATGTTTTGGATGGAAGAGAATTGTATAGATAAGAGTTTTCATCACCTAGATGAGTCAATATTGACTCATCATCCTGACACTAAATAATAGGGATCGTTAGCATATCATGTCCTATTAACTTAAGATATACTAAAGGGACAATTTAGGTCTCACCATAATGGTGAAATATGAGGGGTTATATGGAGATTTAATTGACTAAATAAATTTAGAAGGGATGGATACAATGTCACTATTCAAGGAAGAGGTATCAGATGATGAAGATTACTCTTCTTCTTTGAAAAATGGTTAAAGATTGGGTTCAAGAGAGGATTTAGGATCTTTCTCAAACCCTAAGCCATGATTTTCATGTGGTTTTTTGAAATCTCCTAATGCGATGTCATGAGGACCCTACTCATATCTACCCATACTAAAGCCCTTCTAGGCATAATGATAAAGGTAGGTTTGTGTAAACTAGGGTTAATTAAGAAATGATAAATTGGATGTAAAGGGTTTAGCATGGGTACAATTATTAGGCTCTAGGGTGGTTTGATTGATTCCACTATATATCAAGTGGGTGCATAATAATGATGGCCCAAATGGGATGAGCTCACATAGGTTGGGTAGATACATGGGTTGTTTGTTTAGATGGTTGTATTCCCTAGGAGTGGGTAACATGTTAAGGGTCAATAGTTGATATTCCCCCATTTAAATATGTTGTATAATGGAATCAATGGATTCATGAGATGGTAATTTTGAAGCGAGAATAGTCATGCTAGTCAAGGCTTGATTAGAGGATGAAGATGGGATTGTGTTAGGTGAGGGTATTATGACATCGCTTGGTTAAAAAGTGTAGTTACATGATTTGAAGGGATGAGGATCAGTGGGGATGCTATGGGCCTAGCCTTCATATTCAAAATTAAGGCACCAATGAATAGTGGAGAAGATGCATCACATCACATGAACAACTATCCCTACTGTGGGTGCTATTGTGTCATTGAATGCATAAAGAATTGTTGGGGATTGGGAAATAATGGTTTTTGGTAGTTATAACTGGTGGAAAGTGTGTGAAGAAATAATGTTGATACTGGACCCATTATCAATCATAAATCTTTTAATCTGAGCTTGATTTATTTGATCTATGATGAAAAGTAGGGGATCTTAGACTTTAAGTGATAAGGGAATGACTTCAAAATCAATAAAACTAATAGTTGATACCATTTGGAGGGCCCCTATAAATTCTAATAATGGTTCAGGATCATCTAGTTGGACCTTAATAGCCTAGATCACTTCTATTATTTATTGTTGATTGTGTGGAGATTTTTTGAGAAGTTCATACAATGACATTTTTATAGGCATTTGATGGAGTTATTTTAATATGGATATTTATACCAACTCCTTGGCTTCGATCAAGGTAATTCCTATAATAGAGAATTTAGGTTTTTGTCTAGATGGTTTAGGTGTATTAAGATTAGAGGCTCATGTAACTAAACCCTTAACTTTATTGGGATTTTGATTTTAAGAATAGGTGGATACATGGACAACATCAATGTGTAATAATGGGGGATTTAAAGAAGCCACTGACTCTTCATCACTTATAAGATTTAACAGGATTATGGGTAGGTGGAATATTTTGGATGGTGACCTTTTTCTTAGGAGTATTATCATTTATATCATCAATTAATAAGTCATCATCCTAGATTAGTTGTTGGATCATGGCCTTAAGGGCATTACAATTTTCTATGTCATGTCTAGCTACTCTAGGATATGCACATATCTCTCAACTCCTACACCAAGTAGGTCTTTGGAGGTGAGGGTTAATGTGTCATATAGGTGGTAACATGACGAGGGATGTATCCAACAATTATTTTAAAATTACAACATAAAATCCTTTTAAAGGGTCATTTTTTGGTCTTATAATAGGTTGTGCAACCTCTTTTGCCAAAACATTGATCATTTGGTTTTGACATTTGGATTTTATAGTAGGGATGATCTTAGACACTTTTTATTTCAATTTATATAATGGGCCTTTAGAAAAATATGGTGGATATCGTGATAGAGGCATGGTTAAGAGTGGAGAGAGACTTTGTATTTTTCCATGTGTTTAAAAGGAAGAACCTATGATAGGGATAGTCACTTTGGAAGATAGATGAGGACCTAAAATAGATTATGGAGATGATATAAAAGGGGTTATCCCTTTTTTATTTCATGTGTTGAGAATAGAGGGGGCACTCGGACTAAGGTTTTTGTCTTTTGATGTTTGAAAAATATCAACCTTGACTTGAGGATAGGCTAAGGCTTTCTTTGGGGGAATACCAAGACAATTATGCCTAACTATCGATGATAGTAGCTTTACCCTTTACTTTATTAGTTTCAAGGTAAGGAGGTGTTGTGATAGAGGATGATTTCAAAGGGTCTTGGTACCAAGTGAATTGATAGGATTTTGCTATATTATGATCTTGGTGCATATTATGAATAGGTTTGTCAGGGATCAAAGGGGTAGAATGTTTAACTCTAGAAGTATTAGTATGTTTATCTATGGCATCTCAAAGAGTGGTTTCATTTTCCTTTTTAAGATATTTAGGTTAGGAATATGAAGGGGATGGCTCATGTGAATGAACCCATGTAATGAGATCAGGGATCTCTATGGAGGTTTTGGGAGTTATCTCAATAATTTCAGGTTTACTTACATCAAAATAATCTCTCATGAGGAGATCTAAGACTAGAAATTGCTTGAGTTTCTTTAGGAAATAATTAGTCATAAATTGTATCAATCATATGTGTAGCCTGATTTTGTGTTTTTCTAGAGTTAGCTTTGACTGTGTTTGATGTAGATGGATGGTTTGGAAATGGATATCTAAAAATATCTAAATATTGGTTTGGAGGAGAATTTGAATTGTACAAATTAAGGTCCCCCTTGTTCATGAAGTTTTGTACCAATCATTTAAAGGATTGGCATCATTCTATGTTAATCCTATTACCCTATGATAGGCACAAAATTCATCCTCTTTATACCAAGTGGGTTTAGGATGTGTATCATCAATTGGTCTAATTGAAGGGAGCTCAATAACATTTGCCTATAGGATTTTATCCAATATAGAAGTGTTAGGTTCTCCTAAATGGGTATATTTATTAGGGGGGAAATGAGTAAGGCCCCTAGGTGGTTATGTTTGAGAAGTGGATGGTTTTGATTGTTTGGGTGTTAGAGGGGAAGAAGTTTTTAGAATAATAGAATTTTTTGTGCCTTTTGGTTTAGGATTATTTTTATTGCTTTTTGAGGGGTTTGGTTTGAGTTTTTTATTATGTAACTTAACTTTTCCCTCTTCAATGCCACAAATTCTGAGTTGATGTGCCATGATAAAGGCTTCATTAAAAGTGTTAAAGGTTTGAATTTATAACATGGATGAGATATGTTTTTCACAAGAACATGAAAACAAATCAATTAATTTAGAATATGGCAAGGAAAAGGTTAACTGGTTGATTAGGCTACACTAATGAGATACAAAGTCTTATATGAATTCATATTCAAATTTTTGAATGGCATATAAATCTATGATACTCACTTTTCAAGCAATGTTGATCGAGAAGTGTTCTAAGAAAATTTGGGTCAATTACCCAAAGGAAAAGAGTGAATATTGAGGGATGGATTTGTACCAATATATTTATCTCTTGCTAGTGACATGGGAAATGTCCTAAGTAGTAATGCATCATCATGTGTTATAAGGTAATATACATGTCAAAAGGCTCTAAAATGATACTGGGGATATTCCTTGTTCTAAAACTTAGTAAACATGGGAAGTTCCCATTATGAGGGATATAATCGGATAGGAATAGATGGGTGGATAGGCTCATTACAAATTTTATCATATGTGAGCATAGTATTATGTCTAGAGGTGGAGGCTTCCAAATTATCCATCCTATTCATAAAGGTGTTTATGAGTTCTATTTGGGTGTTACTCTGAGGCACATTCCTTAAGACATTTTGTTGAAGAGTAGATAGGGTTTGTGAGGAAGGGTATCCAACTCCAATGGAAAGAATGGGTTGGGATGCCACCATGTACTATGGGACCTAGAGTAGAATATTCTACTATGTAGAATATTGGAAGTAAGTGGTCCCCAATGACTATGATGGAGACATATATTAAGTATCCATGGAGACATACTATTGGGGATGTTACGATGGAGGGATTTATTGTGTCAAAGGGATTTGTTTTATATGCTATAAAGCTTGAGAACTATATGCTAGACTTATTTTGATAGGTGGGAGACTTACAGGGATTGATACTACTAATATTTGGGGAGGAATAGTGGATATATGTTAAGTGATATAAGCACTTTGAACCTGAGTAATGGGGGTTGGAGAATTGGTAGATATTATAGGTAGTTGGCTTTCTAAAGTTTGCATCATCTAAGTGTTAGATCTATATTAAAGAGAGCCTATGGAAAAGGATACCATGGTCATGGTAAATCCTTCAATTTTCTCAGTTCCCTCAAAAGGCATCCCATATAAATATCAAGAATTTTGGGTATGAGGAGAAGGAGGAATATGTATTGCTTGATTACTAAGGTAGTAATTGAGAGAAATGGGGTTATTGTCCAATATTTTTATAAAGGAAAGATCTCCTTGAGAATAAAAGTATGGGAAAATAATATTCTCAAAGGACTCAGAGGTAGAGGAGGGACTAGGTGTATGTTCCATAGGAGAGGATGTGACACCTACTTTAGATTCTTTCCTTGATTGTTACCTAGTTAAAACCATGAGAAGGAAAATAAAAGCAAAAACAAAATGATAATTTCTTTTTGAATTATCTTTCTCTTAATTTTGGATGAAATATGCACAAACTAAAGTCATTCCAAAAAGTTCTTATCTCTTTTTTTTGTTTTTAAGATGTGAAAATAAATAAAGAAAAAGGATAATGAGGGTCTTAAGAAATGGTAATATAAGGATGGTTTTGGGTGTTTTATTTTGGTACTCAAAGGAAATATATATTGGTACTAGTACATGGATTGATACTTGGGGCTTGCTCTCCTCACATCATAATCCCACAGCGAGTGTGGGTGCTTAGCCAAGATATACCAATAGTTTAGAGATTATACTCAGCCAGAGAACTAAGTTGGTCTTCCCCTTGGTGTTGAAATGCAAGTGGGATCTCCAAGAAGAAGGCTTCCATGAGATGATGAAATCCATGTTGGTTTGCTTATGTCAAGTGTTTAGATGAGTTTTTTATGACTATTATTTGGATTGTGTGTGAAAGAATGATGACTACAATAAATTTTCCTCTTAGATTATTCTATGTGAATTACTTAAGCATGAAAAAATGAGTGCAATTTATTCTAACTAATAAAATGTAAACTTAATGTTATTTGGATGAATTCACACAAAGAAAGGGAAAGAGAGAAAATTCAAAAAAAATTGAATTTTAAAATGAAAGATGAGACTTGGAGGTCCCACCAGGCATGCTAGAATGTTTTAATATTTTTTTTTTGCTTTTTCAATGTGATCTAATTACCTACTAAAAACAAAGTAAATGTTGGGTTTTAAAGATTACCTAAAGATGTAGACCAGTTATGCACCATTGATAAAGCTTATGGGAAATCCTCTTTAGTTGGGGAGGAATGACTTGTAAATCACACTAACTCATAAAAAATTGATTAATAGAAAGATGAATGGGTTGCCTAGTAAGAAACTAGTCCCAAGAAGTAATCTGCTTCCTTAGGTGGATGTCATCCCATATTTAACACTCAAGTTTATAAATAAACATGAAATTAAAAATATATATAAGGATAGGATGTAAATAGATAACAAAAAAGATGTCTAATCTCCAATAAGATTAATGTGATCAAAGTAATCATCCTAGAATTTAGTAGCTATATCAATGTCTTCTTGAATTATACCCAATTGTTCATTAATGATTTCTTGATTAGGTATGAAAACCATATTACAAAGACCCAATTCAAATGAAATATCACTTTGATTAGTGAATAAAGGTTGTGGGACAATGGTGAGATCAAATATGCTAATAATATCATGTGTTAATCTAGGTAGAGTCATCTACGTATGAAAGACATATTTTTAGAAAATAGCATGCAAGATTTAAAAAGTTTTTAGGACTGTGAATGTTATGAAAATAGACTTTGAGGATATTTTAATAGTTTATTAGGGATTGATGATGATCTTACAGAATCAACATCGATTTAGATGGATCAGCATCAATTTTGAGAAAAATTCCAAACTATGAAAACTAGTGATAATAACAACTTGTAAAATTGATAAAATGATGAAAACTAAATGGAAATGTTGACATAGAGGTGAAAAATATATCAATATTTATAAATGAATTAATTAATATAAAAACTAACATTGAATGGATTGAAAACATGCAAATAAATAAGACTATAAAATATGCTAAAAAACCTTCAAATTTCCTTGATAGTTACATGAACAGAGGTTCTGCAAGGTGGAAAAGTGTTGACAATGTCCATACATAGGTTCTAGGAAAAATCCAATAGAGGTTTGAAGTCAAAAAACATTATGCATGTCCCTCCTGAGCTAAGGAGGCTCTTTGTATATTTATAGATTGATGACATTCTGGGCTGATCAGCATCCATCATGGAGAATCGACGTCAATTTGCCAAAAATGGGTGGAGGTGATCTTTAGGCCATTTAAAAGGGTTTTTTATGGGGTAAATATGGGTTTAACTAACTTCTAAGTTTTTATGTTGCTTAAACCATGGGATGTGTTTGTTCGGAGGTTGGAAGGGTTTTTGTTTTTTATTTATTTTTATGAATTTATAGTTAGGGGTAGTAAAATAGGGTTAATTACTATTTGAATATAATAATTAACTCTATTAAATCATGTGGTAAAGTTAAATGAGTGGGTTTAATGTAATTATTTCAAATAATTATGAATGGGGCCATTATGTTAAAGATGGAAGGGTAACATGATGATGCACCACATTAATACATAAGGGTGTATAAAACTAGCATCTACAAGTTGAAAAGAGAAACCTTGTTTTTGAATTAAATATTGATAGGGAGATTTAGTTATCTAATATGCATATGCAAAATTTCTTGTCATTATAAATATAATTGGAATCCAATCTTTCATTTCCCTATTCAACTACATCCCCACCTTAAGAAGTGACCTCTAGATATGAGATTCCAAGTTAGAGACAAGGTAGAGAATCCAAGCCCAACGAGATCCCAAGTTTATTGAATACTTCATCCAATCCTAAATTTACATCACCACCTTAAAATGAGACTCCTAATCCTAACATCCTAATCTGGAATAAAATAGTGGATTCATGGGGAAAGAAAGAGGAGAAAAGTCTTGATAAAGAGTGTGAATTTGAGAAGGAGCTTGATCCTATACAAACCCCTACCACCCTTCCTCAAGAGACTCCTTGCCTTCCATGTCAGGCCTCTTGTACTCCTTTTCCTCATTATTATGCCTATAAACTTCAAGAGAGACTTTTCCAAGAGAACCTATCCAAGCAAATTGAAGAGTTAGAGTCAAAGATGAAATTGCTAAGTCAAGGTGTGATGAAAGGTTTAGAGCCAAAAGAAGATCCTATGCCTAAACACACCCCATCTAATATTCCTCAAGATAATTATCAATCCCAATAATATTGTAATGAATTTATAGTAAAATGGAAGGAAGAAAACCTATATATTTTAGCCTAAGGTCTACCTCTCCTTCCTCAAGAGCTTCCAAAAGAATCCCTTGCATTTCACTCTCAATCTAATTTTGAGTTATATGTGCCACCTCTACCAACTAGTTCATATTATACTCACCCCATTACCATTTTCATTGATGTACCTATGGTATGGGAACAAAAAAAAGAGTATTTTTTTGATAAAAACTCAGAATCTTGCTTAAAGAAAGCTTAGCTCCTTAACAACCTCATTGGACTAAGTCACAACTTCAAGATGCCTAATCTTGGAATCACAAAGAAGGAGATTAAAGATATTGTAGTCCTTGAAGATAAAAATAAGGTTAGGATATTTGAGATTAAATTTGAGATCCCTCAAGAGTTTATAAATGCTAAATAAGAGGTGGTATCTTGTGTTGAATCTTCAAATTGGGTTGATATGGAAGAATGTTTTCCTTTTGCCAAAGAGGAAGAAATGATCATTGGTTATTCCATCACTATGAAAGATATCATGGATGTGAAAGATTAATTTATTAATAAACCTTGGGGTGACTTGATTGTAATCATTGGAATAGGCTATATTCCTCTTCAAGGAGGCTATGATCTAGTCAAAGATAGAGAAGGCAGCCTTGGCACTCAAGTGAGTATGTAAAGAAAAATCAACCTTTCAAATATGTCCTTTCAAGAGGAATATGCATTTCATGATGATATGTATAAATTTATAAAAATGGTATATCATCCTCTCAATCAGTTGGGAGAAAAACATCATCTCTTGAAGGATGGAACAAGCTCATATTGGCCTCAATCTTCTAAGTAACAAAAAACCACACCTCTTGAAGCCATGCCTATAAAGAGAATGCAAGTTGATCATGAGATGAAGAGTGGGAAGTAGTATGAGGTATGTGTATAGGTTAAAGAGGAATAATTTTACATTGGAGAATTATTTTAAGATGATCTAATTGAGATTATATCAAGTGAAGTGCCAGGGAATAGGTCTTATCTACAAAGCATCCAACCCAAGGAGAAACATGTTTGGCACCATGATTCATTTCATGAAGAAGAAGATTCAAGGAAATTTCATTTTTATCCTATAAATGAGGTATGATTAATTTATAGTTGTGCATAATAGTTGCTTTTCTAATTCCCCTAAGTGCTTTGAGCACATGTGTGTGTCTTGTTAGTTTGTTTTCTTGTTTTGTGTGTCCTTTATTTTGTATGGTTGATGTAGTCAATTGGTCTTGTCTTGATCAAATATTGTGGTAAAATTTATCTTTTTGTGTCTCAAAATTCAAATGACTCCCTAATCCTAATGGACTGATAAAGATATTGGTCTAGTTAGTATAGCAAGCATACTACCCCTATGAGTCACCAATTTGTTGACCAAATTTGGCCTTATAGGTCAAATTGGGGTACATATAGGTAAAAAATTAAGATTTATGTGTTTTCATAGGTCTAATATTATTTCATAGCATGTATTATATGTATTTTTCTGTTATTACATATCATATTAGCCTTGGTCTTAGTCATGTTCAATATTTATGTCTTTTTGAGTCATTTGGGAGTCATAAATGATCATTAAATGAGTTGTATGCTCTCTTATGGAAGTTTTAAGGTGTAATAAGGGTTATTTCACATTAAATGTTTCCTATTATGCCTTAATCAAATGTTCATAACTAAAAGTGATAGGTTCTTTAGAAGAAAGAGTAGTTTTCTTGGGAAAAGAAAAGAGTTTGGCACTTGTATGACCTATGGGAGAGTTTTACATGTGGGATAAGGTTTTAATATGATTCTTCATCTTAATTATGTTCATTTTCATTATTCACATGATTTAGAAGTGCCATTTTAAGCTAAAACCATTATGTTCCTTTTTCACCCTTCTAGACACATAGAACCAGTATTCAGGTTTGTACTTGGTACGAAAAGTTGGGGAACTTCTTTGTCAAAATACTTTGGGAGGTGAAATTAAAGTCAGAGATTTTAATTTCCATAGCAATAATTTTAATAATAGTGGCCTATGCTTTATGAACCATCCTCATGAAGTTGACTATGTTTTTATGCTTGTTATTTCACACACCCTATAGATTTTACTCTAAACCAATTGGTTATGTTAGCTCCAGAGGATGTTGTCTCTATTCTCAAATTATTTACATGCTTAGTTTCATGTTTGGAAAATATCTCATCAATTTTTAGTTTAGTTTTCAAGTTGGTGTCCTAGGTGGAATAACAGCCATTTTCACTACTTTCATAAGGTTATGTTCTTTGAAATATATTAATGTAAAGATAATATGGTGTTTTCCATGTTTCAATTCCATAGGGACTATTTCCTTTCCATGTTTTACCTTATAATTCCATGTTTGGATCAAACTTTCAGTCCATTGTCATACTCAGTTAGCTCTTTACCCACTTCTACTTGTAGTCATGGTGAAGTACGTGTATGGGGTCTACATAACATGTTCACATAAGTGTGATGAAATTTACAAATCCTTGTTATGTCTTTCACCAACATGGAGAAGTAAATCAAGCCTTCATTTGATGCAAAAATGAGGGACTGTACAGTCATGAGCAATGTCTACTACAGTTTACCATTAGAGTGTGTACTTATAGGTTTTAAAAAGGTTTTAAACATTGAAATGTGGTGTGGAGGTTTTCTTAAAATCCTTTAGTACCATAATCCATAATTTTAATCTTTTTAAGGGTAAGAGGTTGGTCATGGAATCAAACTCATCTCTACTACCTAAATCATTGTTTGCCTACATATAACTAAATCTCCACATAGGTTTATCATGATGACATCATGATATGATGGGAGGCTTTGTAGTGGTTTCAAGATCTTGGAGTTTTTAATAATAAATTTGTGGTTTCTGATATTGATATACAACTCATAAGAGGTCTAAATCATGCATAGTGTCTATATTATCACTCATTGCCTATATGCATGATTTTGTCCACATACAGGTGGCTTAATAGAGAGTTGAGGAATCATATTGGAGAATGGAAAAAAATGGTGGAATACTATTTGAGTTCCAATCTATTTTATATATCATGACATACCTTCTTGAAAGGCTAGGTTGAATAAATCAGAGTGAAACCTTGATCAAGAGGAAATGAATTAGTTTTGGGATTTAGTCCCCAAAAAGTGAAAATAGAGGCTTAAATAATTTTAGTGAGTGTTATTCAATAAGGTTCCCAAAAATTTTAAGGAATCTTGATGGAAAAATATTATATCCATATCATAGGAAAATACCTATTCATGAGATGTATTCAAGATGACCAATGGAAGACAACTATTTGAAGGCCCAAAGATGCCCCTTAAACCACTATTTCCAGGCAGTGATCACCTATAGGTTTGAGCCAAAAGAGTCATTTTCACTTAAAGTTGAAAAAATATACTATGATAACAAATGTTAATGGTTTAAAATGGTTTAAGATGGAATTTTTTATCAAAAAGGTGCAAAAAATAACTAAGGAATGGGGTTCTGAGTCTAACTCACACCTACATGTGTCCCTTCATGAGAAAATGTGTACCTACAGCTACAGGAAGACAATGACCTAAACAAGATGCCTTGGTGATGTTTGAGGAAATTTAATAGGAATAAATCCATGATAAATTTCTTTGTGACATAAATAATACATGGAGGACCTTTAAACACCATGACCAAAGATAAACTACAACTCATATGTACCTATAGCCAACTGTAGATGGTTGTCTTAGGCAGTGAGCAAGTTTGAAGCCCTAAGTGATAGTTTAGCCCATGTATGAAATTAATGAGATAAAATAACTAATATATGACCATGTATATCTTAAATTATGTTATTTACACATTTTTATTAGATTCAAATCATGCAGTATGTACTTATAAGGGTCTTCCCAAATAGGAATACGGTCTGTAGGCTGAGATAGTCAAACTTAGGAATATGACTTGAGGAGTGTTAACAAGCTTGAAGAGTGTTAATAAACATGATATTTTATTATAAAATGATAATTAATTCTTCATGATACACCAATTTCATGGAAATAATTAAGGATGGAACCCTAATCAATCATCACACAACCTATACTCTAAACATACACACAGTCTGCCTTTTTAAATAGTTTATCTTGGGTCTTTAAGAGTTTGGATGGTAAAATCATCACAAAAATGGATAAAATTTGGTATATAACATTTTTTTGTATTTTAAATTACCTTAAAATAATCACCTTTTTCTAGGTAAATAGGGAAGTGCCCTCTATTTTGTCTCAAATAGAGGACTCTCCCTTTGTGCATGAAACCTATAATCTTGGAAAGAATGGTGGAATGGATGAACCAAGATATTTTTAGAAATTTAAGGAAGATTTTAAAAAATTTATAACATCTATAAAAACATTATAAACCAATTAGGGAGGATAATACCTAATAGGATAGTCTAAAACACTAAAGTATACACGCAAGCCTGTCAAGCATAGATTTTACCTAAAGCCAAATGGAGAACCACTTTCACTTCTATCATGAGATAATATCTCTAACCTATTGTAAATTTTTTATATGGTGAATTTATATGTACATAATATTTTGGAATGTAGAGGAAGCATAAGGAGGTTATATTTTGGCTTTAAGAGAACTTAGCAATTTTAAGCAAAGTTTAGGCCTAGTGTCCAAATTAGGAGTCATTCACACTTATAGCATTAGATATGAATTTAAACCTATTAGAGTATGTTTTTTAGGTCATAAAATATGTTTTAAATATTTTTGAGTGTAAATTAAACCATTAAGAATCCATTTTTGGGCTTTAGGATAATTGAGGCTTATGCTAATGAAAGAAACAAGCTCTAATAAGCACTTTGAATGCTCATATCTCTCCTGATGATTTGAATGGGGTACAAAGAGGTTTATAGGAGTTATCAAAAGTCATAAAAAACCTTCTTATTGATTTTTTTTGCAATTTTAATGTCCCATATTTATCAATGAAGCTTAAGAGGGTAAAATAGGCCTAAACCCTTGCTAAACCCTTAAAGTGCCCAATTTGGAGAAAAAGAGGTGTAAAGCTACTATAATCACATATTTTTCTTAGGAAAATGATTGGATGTTGTATAAGACTCAATTAGCCTACTCCACATTAGAACGAGTTATGTGAAATTGTATAAATAGGGTATAAAATAGGGTGCTTTTGACTATTTTGTTTGTTTTGTAGGTTCCAAGAATATTCTAAAGATGAAACCAAATTTGGGAGAAGTATTAGGACTTGGTATAACCCATAATTTCCATTTAATTATTTATAATGACTCTTAAGTTTTCAAACAAATAGCTTCATCTTAGCCAGTCAAAACAGGCATAGTGACCAAGCTAGTGAGAAGGATGAAAAACTTTAAGTGAGCTGATTTTAAGGTGTGTCTGATGCCTCTAAGTCCATAGAGTCTTTAAAATTTTCATCCAATCCATTCCATGTATTTTCATTTTAAACTAAATCCAAATTTGATTCCAAGTGTGCAGGGTGCATGAAAGAAGAGTTATTTAGATTGTAGATGGTGAGAACTCATTTTGGGAAGATTCTAGATGACCATGCCTACAATAAATGCATGGAGAGGTATGCCTAAAATCCTCCCCCTTAATTTAAATCATTATACCTATCCATAATAAGTTTTGGGATGTTAAAATATGTCCAAATTATGAAGGCAATTTTCTAAGCTAGAATGAGAACTTTCATGCCACTTTGCAAGAGTTTCATGACTTGGAAAGCCACGTGTTCCTTATAACCTTGAATGGTTCATCCCACATCCTATTATCATGCACAATAAACTCCTTTACTTAGAATAACAAGTGTCTTTTTGACCCTTTTACTTCTCTCTTCTCCTCTCTCTCTCAAGTTCTATAAGAAGTAGCCATTTTGGCCTTTGTAACTTATGTTCTACCTAATTATGGTGAATTCCTGATCATTTGAATACCATTTAATCAATAAGAATACTAATTTTTACCTCTTCATGAATATTCATAATGTTTTTAACTTGGATGATTGATATTTCTTAGTGATAACTATGATTTCCTTAGAATGTTGTCTCATTCTTTCATCTTATTTATAGTTGGAAAGCTTCTTCTTTTAGGGCATGTGAATTGTTCTAGGAAGTGTCAAGGTTGATTGAGTTAGTATATTCACTAGTTCCATTAAAATACTCTTGTATATTCCTCATAGACTAAGTATTCATCCATAACCTCATAATGTAATATTGATGAGAAGATGAAAATTAGATAAGTGTATATTTGGTTAGTCTCTTGGTTTCTTGTATAACATGTAGTTGTTTGGAAGTAATCAAATTATTTGTTGTATCACCTCCCTTAGAATATTTTCCATTTATTTTTCTCTCTCTTTCCCCCCCACCTAATGTTTAGGTGTAGTAGTGATCCAAAGTTTTACATCAAGGAAGCTAGCCCTATCTAGGGATTCACCTCACTCTTAAGCTCACCCACAACCTAGAAGTGTTTCAATTGTGCCACTTGGATGAGAGAGCTAAGACATCTCCTCAAAGGGTGAAAATCCAATTTTCAACAATTTGACCCTATCATATTAGAGTGTCTTGAGGCTTGAGTAGGTCTAAATGTTTCCATCATGGATCCCTAGCATAAGGGTAATGCTTTGAAAATATATCTTGGTTGTTTGGTCATATAATTAGAATGTAAGTAGGTCTCCATATCAAGAATTCTCCCACTACATAATGACAATATTCTCTATAGTATTCTAAGTTCAAATGGCATTACATCATGATATGAGACCTAATAAAATCATAACCTATAAAAAAGTGACTTGACATGATGATAAATGGCACTAGTGGCTCAAATATCTTTTTTGAGAGTTGAATCATAGAGTTTTGACCCAGACTACCACCTAGAGGGGCCCCTTTTGGTCTAAAAATGTTACCTATAGTTGATTGTAGGGTGACAGTGCAAATTGAACACAATAGTTTAGGTGTTGGTAGAACTTAGGGCATGGTATGGATAAGTTAAAGTATGAAGATGAATCCAAGGACTTAAATTAAAGTATAATCATGAAACATACTTTTTACAACAACCTATAGTGGTATATGTGGCCTAAATATAGCCATCTACATCTTACTATAGTGGAGAGACCAACCCAAGCTAGTATGTTGGAAAGGTTTAGACATAAAATCTAATACATTATATGAGGTAAGTATAAATGAGTTTAAAATTACCTTGATGAATTATAGGAAGTCTTAGGGCATGACACACAATGTATAACACTGAGTGACACCTTTAGACATGTCTTTTCTTGAGTGAATACCATAGTCACATAGTTTACAAACTAAGCATAATTATGGAGAGTGTACTTTGAGGAGTTGGTAGAAGTTAAGATTGTGGATATGACTAAGACCACTCTCATAGGGGTTATTACAAACTTCACATGGTGTTTATGGTAGGGAAACATAATAAGGAGGTTTTTAACCTTCAACCTACAATCAATACATAAACCCTGCACATAATCAGTGCTACATGGCCTTTCTTGAGGTTTTTGAAGAATTAAAGGGCCTATTGGTGTGATATAACTCAAATAATTGGTATATAATATCATCATTACCTAATTTATCCTCTCATACATTCATATTTTTTGATAAGATAGGGGAGGTTCCCTATGTTCTATCTTAGATAGAGGGCACTCCTAGAGAAGTAAGACTGTAGGTTGGGTGAAGAGATGATTAAGAGATAAGTTTGGAAGTAATGATACATTTTATAAAAATTTAAGGAGTTTTTTTAACCATGAAAAAACATGAATGAGGCATCAAAGAACTAATAAATTAACTAGGATGTCCTAAACATGTAGGAACACAATCAAGCCTATTAGGCCTAGTCTAGGCCTAAAGCCCTAATGGGGTCTCAATACCATTTCTATGGCCAAATGAAATTTACCACATATTTAATGAAATTAAAGGGAGGTATTAAATTTTTTTAAACCTCTATTTTTTAGGAGATATCATAGAAAATTAATTTTGGCCTAAAATATACCTCAGACCTATCTAGAATGCACTCCCAAGCTCCAGAGGCCATCTTTAGATTCTCACACTAGTATGGGAATTTATAATGGAAACTCAAGGAGTTATGATATATTTAATATTTTCCCTTACATGCTTTTATTGGAATATTTTTGAGGTTTCAATGTCATTATTATATGAAAAATCCTTAAGAGTCTAAAACACTATAAACCCTCCTAAACCCTTGATTGAGACCCAATTGGAAAGAAATGGTTATAGATGCATTAAAAAGAGATAGTATGACCTAGAAATTGTTTTGGGATTTAATTAATCTCTCAATATCCATCCCATATATTTGGTTGGTACCCTACTTTTATGAATAAGGTACATAATAGGCTTTTTTGATAGATTTTGTGTGTTTTGCAGGTTCAAGAGAGATTTGAAGGATGAGAATAAATTTGGAAGGTAAATTGAGACATAATATAACTCCCTATATCCATTTGTTACCTTATAAAATCACACAAAAAAAATTTCAAGCTCATTCACTTCAGGTAGTCTTTGGAAGATAATGAGAATGGAGGATGACCACCAAGTGAAAAAGTGATAAGTCTGATTGAGAGGCATTTTAAGGTCTACCTAATAGATTTTGAGGTAAGGGTAATATTTAAAAGTGTCATATCACCCCATAAATTCATTTTATTGATAAAATAAGGGCAATTTTAGTGCCAAACATGAAGATAGCCTTGCAAAGCTAGTGATGGTGACTGCAGAGGGTGAGAACAAGTGTCTAGAAGAATACCAATGGTTAGGGACACATATAATGCATGTTGAATCTTATTTATAACCCTTAATTGATATTTCACATGTTTTATCTCTCCCTAGTCTCATTTGGATCACTCAAGAGAGGCCTAATGATGAAGATAGTTTTAAGAAGCCAACTGAGAGTATCATATTCTAGTTTTGGGGAATTTCATGTTTTAGGTGGACATTTGTCCAAGAGGAACTTATATACATATATTCACCACATTATTATTATACTATTTAAATATTTATAATGCCTTTACAAGTGGAATTATGACCTTTGAGCTCCACTTCTCTCTCTCCTCTCACACATTCTATAAATGCAAGCCATTTTGGATCTTGTATTCTAATTCGACACTTGGTATGGTGAAGCCCTACTAGTTTGATGTTTTAATTTTAATTTTAATTTTAATAATAAATAAAATATATTTTTGAGTTCATAAAATATATTTTCAAAGTGTGTGAATATATTTATAGTGAATAGTCAAGTGATTGACATCCATCCTTGCTTTCTCTCAATCCTTCCATGTTTGGTGTAAATTGTTCCACTCTAGTATGTCACATGAAGTTTTTAAAAGTGTATGGGTCTATTTTAAACTATAAAAGTATCATTAGTGTCTAAAAATAATCTCTAGTTGACTTAACTTGAGTATTTTTCATGCATATCACCTTCATGTTGAAATACTAATGTTAGAGTCTTCTAGGACTTTGAAGCGACTATTGTAGGTCATTTCTCTTAGTGAAAGAGTATGATAATATTGTGTATATATTCATGGTGTATCACATCCTTATAATATTTAACTTTCATGCATATTTATACCTCTTTTCACATAAGTAACTAGTTAGTGTAGGTGATAAACACTTAAAGGTCAATCTAGGGAGTTAGCCATTAAACCTAAAGGTTTACCTCTACTATAGGCAACCCATAGGCCTATAGGTATTCCAATTTTTCCAAAATCTTAGATTAGGTTGAAAAAACTCCTCTAAGGTGGGATATTTTGTGACAATAGTTATATCACACCTGATGGGATAATTATCCTAAAGACAACTTGTCAAGGTAAATGTTGGTCTTGACAACATCACAATTGCATATGGTGTTTTACTCAGCATTTGGTGACTCCATTCAAGGTAAAATCTAGTTGTAGACCATTTTTTTTTATCATATCTTTGTTCTCATACTTCATGGTACTTACTAGGTCATATTTTAGTAGTGTTTTCAATCCCATCAATATACCTTTTTAACCTAAGCTTCCTCTTGAAGTTCAACATCTTCATCATATTCTACCCTTTGAAGAGCAAGAGGACTATTATAGCCAAGAATACCAAGAGATTAAGGAATAAATTTAAGAGAACATGGTTAGGAAACATGCCTTCCCATCATTTAACACTAAAAATCGAATCTATCTTGATGCATATGATGACATTCCTCCTAATGCTACAAAGAGTGTTCTTACATTCAATGGTGAAGGTCATGTCACTCCTAGTGAGAACATTAGGGATATCTCAAATTTCTATAGTTTTCACAAAGTCACTAAAGTCAACATTTCTATTAGAATCCTTACCATGTCCCTTAAAAGGAAATCACTTAATTAGTATAGGACTTTTCTCAGTTGGTGTATCACAACTTGGGATAATTTTAGAGAGTTACCAACTTCAAGTTTTGAAGATAAAAGTGATCATAATTCACTCATTCACCAAATAAATGTAATTCAAAGATCCCCCAAGGAGACAACTTATGATTTTAATGAGAGATTCCAAAGGACTTGGCATAGATTACCTTATCCCATGAGACCACCTTCTAGATTTATGTTTCCCACATATTTGAGGGTTATTGGTATTGATATAGTCATATTTTTTCAATCCATGGTAGGTTTCACATTACCTGAAGCATATGACCTTGCCATTAGAGCTGAGAATGGCCTCATACAATTAGGAAAGTGACCCCCAAAAGTGTCCATGCCTCTGTTACCTAATATTTTTGATGATACTCCAAGTGTTACTCAAGTTCCTAATGAAAATTCCAAGTTAGGGACTGATCCTAAGAAGGTAGAAGAGACAATTGATTTTAAAGCAAGATATTAAGCCTTAGAGGATCAAACTAGGCAACTTAATCTATATTATGGAGTGATTCAAAACCCCTACCCTTATCCTCATCAATATGGTCAAAAATATGGGAAAAGGAGAGGTCAAAGGTATCCTAATTTTAATAGGCCTACTAATGCATACAAACCTACCTCTACTTCCAACATAAGAGCAATGGTACCTGTGCATATCAATATGATCCAAGGAGAAGAATGTAAACAAGGCTAGATCATAAATGAAAATTAAGGTTGAGAGTAATCTCTAGTTTCTCATGGAGGAATTACTCCTCAAATATTAGCACAAGATGAAGTTCTTATGCAAGCACATGAGGAATGGTAACCTCAAGAAGTGAGCTTCACTAATTTCCTAGTTAAAGACAGCTATGTCATCAATCAAAGTAATTCTATTCTATACAATACTAGAAATAAAAGTAAGTCTCTAGGATATGATAATAGTGTGCCTATAAGTTCAAATAACCCTCCTACAAGGTATCAAGGAATGACTGCAAGCATGGTAGTCCCTACTACTCTTTCACCTTCTTTAAGTCATAATGTTGGAAGGTCTACTTCAAGTTCTTCAATACCTCAATTTACAAATACTTATTTTCATCCAAGGATTCAATAAAAGGTAAACACTCCTGATCTAAACATTTTGTATTATTTGAATAATTCCAAGGCATCTATCTCTCTTTAGGATGTCCTTCATATGTTTAGCCAAAAGAAACTCTTACAAAAGAAGTTGTCCATAATTCATGTTAACCTTCCATAATCAAGCCATGTTAATGTTAATTTTTATTTTATAAATGTTCCTAATAACATTAAATAACCCTTTACTAAATCTAAGAAACCTCCAACCTTTTACCTCACTCTCATGTGGGGGATAAGCTTGTTCATAACTTCATAGTTGATAGTGGATCTAGCACCTTAGAGATGCCCAAGGTTATAGAAAAAAATTGGGTTTAAATTATGAAACACATAGTAAATGGGTGCTTAAAATATATAGGACACCCTCCAAGTTAGTAGGATTGATCAAAAGTTTAAAATTTTTTGTTGATGATTACCCAAGCTTCCCTATTCTTCAAAACATTATGGTTGTTGACTTGCTTAGCCACTTTACTTTCTACCTATCAAGGGATTTCATATCAAAAATATGAGGCTACCTCTTCTATTAGTTTTCCTTATTATCCTTCATGATAAGGTATGGAGAAAAGGTAACCATTAGAACCCAACCACTTTCTAAGTTTCACATTGAGCCCTATGTAGAAACAAGTTCCAATTTGAATTATGTTATCAATGATCATGTGGAGTCTATGGTGGATTATGGTACATCTTTCAATATTGAAGGAATATCTAATTTTTTTTATATGAGTATGGTGAAAAAAACCATGGACATGATCCATACACCTATTTTGAGTAAATTGATATTGGCACCTATATCATCTATGAGGGAGCATATGAAAAATATGAGGTAAGAATTGAGCATTCTTTCTCACAAGATATTGAATGAAATTACTTGATTCATGTATATGATTATGATAGTTTGAAGGGAATGATATATAAATATGGTGAGAAGAATAATTTATTTATTCCTACACTTGATGAAGGAGCCCTTGAAAATGACATTCATGAGGAGGAAGATGACCTATGGAAAAAGTTCAATGCCATAAGTCAAGAGTTTGAGTAGTGAAGTAAGACTAATTCTCATCTTAAGTTGTGTATATCTAATAATAAAATTGTTAATGAGCCTAACAAGTATGTGTTTGAATGTATTTTCAAGAATGAAGTTGAATGTCTTGATAGGCATGAAGGTGTATACCAAGCCACTATTCAAGAAGTTATAGTCATGAAAGAGTTTAATGAATCCAAAGCAGAAGTTTTTATACTTGAGGAATAGCTAACACCTAAACCTGATGTGTATCCACTCTCATATGTGTTGGAATATAATGAATAAATTTTTTATGATACTATACATCAAGTATATCATGCCCAAGAAGAAGGTAAGGATGAGATAATTTTCATGCCTCCTAACTTGTAATTTAAAGAGCACTAATAAGATATGACAAAGATCAAGTAAGTTTCAGTCCCAAAAGATATATTTAGGAGCCAAGAAATAGTATCCTTGAATTCCCAAAGTATTCCACTTGCAAACACAAGAAGATCCCAGGGTGGTAAATCATTTCACCATCTACATAAACAAGTGTTTGATAATAAGCATGCCTCACATGATAGGTTAATTTCATGGAGCATAAAGGATGCAAGGGGAACCATATTTGACCCTAGATGAATCATGGTGGGTTTTTCTTCACCTCAAGTGCTTGAGGTCTTGTACATATTAGGATAGGTGTGTCTTTATTTCTATTGTGTGTGTGTTCTATAAGTGTTCTTGATAACACATGTGTGTTTCCTTTTGTGTGTCTTGACTTGTGTGTGATTTTTTGGTGTTGTTTAAAATAAAATTGAGTGTAAAGCTTGTGCATAGGTGACTACATATCCTAATGGATAGGAATAGGCAACTGATATTTGTCATAGCAAGCATACCACCCCTAGGAAATTGTTAAGAATGTTGACTATTTTGACCACAAGTCTAAATATCTCAAACCCCTATAGTATAAAAAATTATATATATGTATTATAGGATGTAATAGGGTGTACCATGGTCTTATTTATGTTATTCAATGTGTCATTAGCTTTGTCATAGTCACCTTTAGTCATTTATGTCATTTCATGTCACTTAGAGTCATGCCTAGACCATTTAATGAAGTTTTTATGGATTTCCTATAATTAAAAGTGTTTCAAAGTGTATTTAAATGTATTTAATGTCATATTATTGATATACATGTTAGTCCCAACTCAAAACTTGTAGATGCTACATTGAAATCAATAAAATAGTTGTAAAAAGAGGAAGTTTTGATGGTTATATGATTTTTACAGGAGTGTGGCACATGTGGAAGGATTATATAGTGTCCCTTAAACTACCCTAAACTAGATTATACATTTAATCAACTTATAAACACATAAAAAATTCCTAAAATCATTCTACTCCTCTATCACTCTTCTTTGCATGACAAAAAGGTCAACTAGTTTTGGTTCAGTATAGACAATAGTAGATGAATCAGGTCAAACACACTTGGTGAGAGATAGTAATCCTTGTCTACTTAAAATACATGATATGATTTATAAGATTGTTTTCTTTTGCTTTATGAACCAATGCTAATAATTTTACTGCTTCTTTCTACTAGCTCATTCCCATATCCTAAAGGTTTCCTCTTTGTTTATGTTAATAAATACAAACCAGGTGTTGCACATGTTTATAGATAGTGTGGACATATTCCTCACATGGTTATCAAATTAATTTTCACATGTAGGATGAAATATAAAAACATAAGTATCTCATACTGTTAGTGAAGGACATTATCACAATTTATAAATAATTTTTCCCTAGTAGTAGAGTTCCTTTTCTTGTTTTGGATTTCAATTCAAAGATGATGTTGTTATTAACCTCTTAAAATATAATGATCAGTATCTCCCAAGGAATTTTGGTATCTAATTCACCTCTTGAGGGAGTAAGCAATCAAGAAGTATACACAAATTCAACTTTCTTCATGACTGTCACACATAATCAAGTGAAAAAGAGACTTAAATAGTCATGATGGTCAAGCATGAAATTTTAAAGGTGATGAGAGGTCTCCTAAGGTGACAGAAACATGTTTAAGCCATATAAAATTGTTTAATATTAGTTGAATACAACAAATTCCCTAATATATATAGTTGTGCCTTGTATACTATTGATGTGCACCTATAAGTGGTCCAAACAGAGGAGAGAACATTGAAAAGTTAGGTGATTGATCTTGTTTGAATTTCCATTGAGGAATAGGAGAATTAGAAGTAACATTTAGATATTATAAATGTCACATGATTATAGATAGACCCCAAACCATGCTCATAGGTGAAGGAAGTGACTTAAGAGACACTTTACCTTAAACTTTTTGAAACTAGGATTATGCCTTACATTTGACCCTCTCGTACTAGAGTGTATTAAGGTTTGATTAAGTCTAAATGTTTTCATAATGGAGCCCTAGAATAGGGTAAATGCTTTGACAATAGATCTTGGTTTTTGTTCATGTAAGTAGAATGTAAGTCGATCTCCATCTCAAGCATTCTCCCATTGTAGAATGATAGTATTCTTTATAGTATTCTGAGTTCAAATGGCCTTACATCACCATATGAGACCTAACAAAAGTAGACCCTATAGACAGGTGACCTTACATAATGATAAATGTCACTAGCAGCCCAAATATCATTATATGTATTTGAAGCATAGATCTTTGACCTAAATTACCACCTATAGGGGCCCCTTTTAGTCTAAAAATGTTACCTATAGTTGACTGTAGGGTGATAGTGCAGATTGAACATAGTAGTTTGGGTGTTGGTATAAATTATGGCATGGTATGAAAAATTTAATGTATAAATATGAATATAAGGACTTAAAGTAAATTATAATCATGAAAAATACCTTTTACAACATCATACAGGGGTCTTTATGGCCTAAAGATAGCCACCTGCAACTTGTTATAATGGAGAGACCAACCCAAGCCAGTATGTTAGAAAGCTTTGGACACAAAACCTAATAAATTATATGAGGTGAGTCCATATGAGTTTTAAATGATCTTTATGACTTATAAGTGGTCTTATTTAATGAGACACAAGGTCTAACACTGAGTGACACTTGTAGGCATGTCTTTTCTTGAGTAAATAACATAGTCTACAAACTAAGCATAGTCATACGTGTATTTTGAGGGGTGGATAGAAGTTAGGATGGTGGATATTATTGAGAAAATTCTCATATGGGTGATGAACAACTTCACATGGTGCTTATAATAGGTAAATATAATAAGGATGTTTTAAACCTTCAACCTACAGTCAATACATAAACTATGCACACAATAAATGTTACATAGTCTGTCTTGAGGGTTTTTGAAGACTTAAAGGGCATGTTAGTGTGATATAACTTTGAAAATTGGTCAATAATACCCTCATGACATACTTGAGCCTCTCATACCTTCATATTTATTGAGAAGATACGAGGAATTCCCTTTGATCTATCTCAGATAGAGGATGTTCCCAAAGAAGAAAGACTATAGGTTGGGTGAAGAGATGATAAGGCGATAAGTTGGGAATTGGTGAGACATTGTAGAAGGGTTTATGGAGTTATTAAAATAGTTAACAAAAATTAATTATGCCTCATAGTGTTTAGAAATCAAATGGGATGGCCTAAACATATAAGAACATAGTCAGGCCTATTAGGCCTAGTCTAGGCCTAAAGCCCTAATGGGGTCTCAATACTACTTCTATGGACAAATGAACTTTCCCACATATTTTATGACCTTCAAGGAAGGTATGAAGTTGTTTTAAACCTCTAGTTTGTAATAGATATCATAAAAATGTCATTTTGTCCTAAAAGACACCTTAGACCTATCCAGAATGCACTCCCAAACTAAAGAGGCCATCTTTAGATGATGCTCATACCAGTAAAGACATTTATCATGGATAACCAAGGATTTAGGAGGTGTTGAAGAGGGTCTCTAACATTATTTTAGTGGAATTGGTCTAAGGATTCAATTTCAGGATTGTATAAATAATCCTTAAGAGTCTTAAACACTATAAACCCTCCAAACCCCTTTCCTAAGAGGGATTGGAAAAAAATGGATATAGATGCATCCAAGAGAGATATCATGACATATAATTTATTTTTGGATGGAATAATACTCTCTCAATCTCCATCCCATCTAGCTGGTTGGTACCCTACTTAGATGATAGGGTACGAAATAGGATTTCTTGATAGATTTTATGTGTTTTACAAGGTTAGGAGAGAGTTTAAGGATGATAATAAATTGGTAAGGTAAATTGTGACCTAATATAACTCTTTATATTCATTTATTTCTTTATAAAAGCACATAAACACTTCTACAAGCTCTTTCACTTCAGGGAATCTATGGAAGACAATGAGAATGGAGGGTGACCACAAAGTGAGAAAGGGATAAGTCTAACTGGGAGGCCTTTTAAGGTATAAATAATGGATTTTGAGGAAAGGGTACTATTTAAAGGTGTCATATCACACCTAAATGGATTGGATTGAGGTACTAAGGGCCATTTTGGTGCCAAATTTGAAGACAACCCTGTAAAGCTAGTGATGGTGACTGTAAATGGTGAAAACAAGTGTATAGAAGAATAAAAATGGTTAGGGACACATATAATACATTTTTAATATGTTTATAATGCATAAATAACATTTCAAATGTTTCATCTCTCTCAAGTCTAGTTTGGAGTGCTCAAGATAGGCCTAATGATGAAGGTAGTTTCAAGAAACTAGTTGAGAGTATCCTACACTAGTTCTAGGGAGTTTCATGTTTCAAGTGGACATTTGTCCAAGAGGACATTATATACCTATATTATCCACATTATTATTCTTATATTTAATTATTAATAATGCCTTTACAAGTGGCATTGTGACCCTTAATCTCCGCTTCTCTCTTTCCTCTCACACATTCTATAAATGCAAGCCATTTTGGATATTGTATTCTAATTCCACACTTAGTATGGTGAATCCCTATTGGTTTGATGTTTTAATTTTCCTTTTAATAATAAATAAAATATATTTTTTATTTCATAAACTATCTTTTAAATTTTTTTGAAGAGATGTATGGTTAATAGTCAAGTGATTAACATCCATCCTTGTTTTCTCTCAATACTTCCATGTTTGGTTCAAGTTGTTCCACTCTATCAGGTCATATGAAGTGTTGTAAAGTGTTTTGGTATATTTTAAAGTTTAAAAGTATCCTTATTATCTAAAACTAATCTCTATTTCACTTACCTTGAGTATTTTTCATGCATATAACCTTAATGTTGAAATACTAATGTTAGAGTCTTTTGTGACTTTGAAGCTAGTATTGTAGGTAATTTATCTTAGTGAAAGAGTATGATAATATTGTAGAGATATTCATGGTATATCACCTAATTTTAATATTTTACTTTGATGCATATTTCTACCTCTTTTCACAAAAGTAACTAGTTAGTGTAGGTGATAAACACTTAAAGGTCAATCTAGGGAGCTAGCCCTTAAACCGAGAGGTCTACCTCTACATAGGCAACCCATAAGCCTAGAGGTATTCCAATGTTGCCAAAATATTATATTATGCTTGACAAACCTCCTATATGGTGTGATATTTGGTGACAATAGTGATTTTTAAGAATTTTTTAGTTCCCTTTCTCTATCTCATTGGTTATTTCCTTTTTATTAGCTTAGATATTTGACACCCTCCTTGAGGATTTGGATGTTTCTACCACATTATTTTTCTTCATACCTTTCTTAAATTTTTTTGGAGTTCATTTCTCTTCTTCTATAAATGAATCTTTACTTTAAATTGATATAGGTGGATAATTATCCTATTTCTTTGTTTTCCTCTTTATTTTTTGATATATCCTTGGGGATTAGCAATAAAAGTACTAATTTGAGGGGTTTTGATCACCTAAGTTGGTTCCAAGCTCAACCTTCAAAGGGGGACTTTGAAGAATCATATTGCTAGTGTTGCTTGGATCCTTGTCTTCTCTTTTACTATCAATTATGATGGGACTCCAAAGGTTTCCTTTACCATTTCCAATCTTTGGTGGGGACTTAATATAATCACCTTCCTATTAGAGGCTTTTTGACCTCTCTAAGAGGGGGGAATCCTTCCCTATCACATTCTGAAGGCTAAACATCCTAGATTTTTCCACCCCTTGGAGCTTGATTAAGAGGGTGATTCCCTTTAATCTTGATATAGGGATAGGGATACACAAATAGGGAGCTTGGTTACCTATATTCATCACTTAAGGTGGGGCATTCCTAGAACTGTGACCATTAACTTTTTTAGGAGTGGCCACATCCAATTGACTAGTTAGGGGTTTCTTAGTCTATAACATATTTGAATTTTAGGTGAGATGAGAGACCAAGGGGAAATGCTTAGCCAAGTGACTCAAAATATTACATTTCTTATATAAGGAAGCAACATTCTTGTACTCAATGGGTTGGGACCACTCACCATATTTATATTTGATTTTAATCAAGTGTAAAAGAGGCTTATCCATAGGGATGAACACATTAAACCTAGATGTTATCATTATCCTCCTATATATAGTAATTAGGTCAATGAAAATGGGTTGACCTATAGCTTTAAAGATACCCATTATCAGTTTTGACTTCTAGAATTCATGGGGTAGTTGAAGGAGTTGCACCCACATAGGAATGTCCTTTAGAAATGAGTTTCTAAGGTTAGTGGCTTCTTTCCATCTTCTAGTGATCATATTTAACTTACCCATAAATCATAATCCTTTGGTTAAGACCCTAAATTAGTCCTCCTAGTTGGTGAATTTAACTAGAAAGAAGTTTTTTGCCAGGGTAATGACCTCAAGCTGACCCTTGGGTTTCCACCTTTGATTCACCCACTTCCTAAAGGAATATATATATTTGTTCTAAACCCATTTATTCAAGCAAGAATCAATTTAGAAAGTTTATTTTCACACTTTTTGATAATTATGTCTAGGAAAATAACATAGATCTCATTGTTTTCCATGGTAAGATCGATGAAGAAATCAGGATGGTCTTGGTCCACTAGTCTTTTCCCCAACATGTTGTCTACCTAGGATAGATTTAGAGTGTGGTCAGATTTTTCATCCCATAGGACCCTATTGGAAGCATGATCTATAGGATTCATGCTTTCCACATCCAACTTTGATCTATCCACATCCCTAAATGGGGCATCTATGTTCCTTTTAGTAGGATCCTAGTTTCAATGCTCAAACCCTGATTAAAATTTTCTAATTTTATTTGCTTATGATCCTCCTTTCACTCCTCTCACAACCATGATAAAATAATTTTTATATATTTTCATTACACAAAGTACCAATCTTTTTTACATCATAGAGCATTCCTTAAATATAAAAATTTAGACCCATAGGTCATAACTTCTCCAAACATAAAGTGGTTTCTATAATTAAATGACCACTAATCTAATTGAATAGAAAATCATTGAATACATTTCTCAACCCCAAAATAATTAATCCATGGCCATGCTTGATTGATTTAAAAATTTAATTATTGGGACTATATGTTAGAATTCTCTTAGGACTTCCATTCCCTATGCATTGTTCAATACCTAGCATACCTCATAAAGGTAATATTTTGTCTCATATGCTTTTGGACCATTTCAATTACACATGCCAAACTCATGATCAATTACATAGTCCAATATGCCTTAAATTCTCTTCTTTTATATCAAGTTTGGGTATAATTTTATGCCTCATGATTAATTATGTTGGTAAGAAACCAACTACAACCTAACTATATTTTTAGATTGGACACATTGTCCTTTATTTGGTTTTGATAGCTTTGATAACCAGACAAGCCATAAATTTTAATACCATAGATTTCTAACACCATTTTTGCTACATGGATCCTCCTTAGCATCTCATTTTATCCTCTTCACTAGGTTTTGTATTATTTTAGCAGGTATTATTTTTCCACTTGGGAGTCTATCAATATCCCCACACTCATTTATTTATGTTTTTTAACCATTCTTCATCACCAATATATGCATTACATGTCCTCCTTTCAGTCACTAGGATCCCCCACTAGTCCAAGATTCTAGATGATAACAATGTGGCTCCCATCTAGGGCTTCAATTTTTTGGGGTCTATATTGATTCCTCATAAACTATTGATCCACCTTAGTCTTTTAGACTCCTAAATGGTCTCCATGTGGCAATCATCTAGATTTATAGGCTATGGGGGATCTATTGATGCCATGCCAACTCCCCACCAAGGATATATTGACTATTAAAGCATAAGATTTAATGAAATTGATCCTTTCTAAAGGGATAGAGGAACTTGTGTTTAAAATCCTATAGTCAATGACATTATCATTTTTATAAACTGAGTCATTATCGAAATTTAGACATATGCATGATCATACCAATAAACTTGAGAAACATTCAACGATTTAACCAATTAAAATATAACTTCATATGGATAAGAACTTTAAGGAATATGATGTATTGTTGATAGGTAGAACTCATCTAATTTAAGCTATGAAAAAATAGACACATGGCAATAGCTAATTGACCTAAAAGATCATGGTTGATGATCAGTTAATAAGTAGATTCCCATCAAACTTAAGCTCAAAGGTCATGATGACATCACCATCATGCCATGTGGAACCCCTCATCAAGTTGGGTTAATTTGGGCCTTTTATTAAGATCATGTCATGTGGCATAATCATGTAGATCTATATTGTCACTATACTCTATACTACCCTTAAGTTTTGGGTTTCTAAGATCATGCCACATGGCATGATCTTCGGTATTCAAGCCTTGTAGAGATATTGGTCTTTACCTTAGATATATATGGATTGAACATGAGTCATTGATCAATGATTGGATGGCTAAGAGTAGTTGGGGATCCTCAGGATAATGCCAAGGGATTTAAGCTATAGACTAAGTTTGATTTGTCAATATTTTTCTTTAGAAAGATATCAAGATATAGAAGACTTGGTTGAATAGAATAGTCTGAGCCATAGATTTCAAGATTGATAGTTTGAGGGATCTCAAGAATCCTTTAATAATTGGGAAAGTTATTTATATGTCCTTAAGGCCCTATAAAAAATTATAAAGGTATTTTTTAAGCGAAACAAGTCATTGCACAAAATAAATACTTAAGCCCAAATGTCTATAAGATAAGGCCTATGTCAAATGTGATAAAATGATTAAAAACAAAGATCAATATATTTCATCAACATCTAATCAAATAACATCATGACTATTAAATATTTATCTAAGCTCTAAAATTAAGAATTATAAACATTAATCTAATTTAATATGAAATAGCATTATCACGAGTCATATTGCCAAAAGGGAAGCCACTAAAAAGTCAGATAAACTTGCTAAAATTTTAGTTTTATCATTCAAATGAGGGAATATTAAAGCCTTTATCTTGTAATAAGACCTAATAGACTTAAATCAAACCTGTAAGCATATACATGTTACCAAATAAAAATCCAACCAAGAAAGTAGAGGTCAAGAAAACACAACAAAACTCTAAATAGGTCCCTCAAATTAGGTAAAGCAAGATTCAAGTCAAAAGAAAGAAGGTCCCTATTTTTAGCATAAAAATGGGGTGTGTTGGTGAAGGAAAGAAAACACCCAATATTTCATCCTTATAGAATATATTTTTTGACATTTAAATATTAACTTTTATAATAATTTTGACACTAACAAAACACATGAATTATTTAAAATATAACTAAAGACTATATAGATTTGAACACCTGATTAAAAAATACAATTAAATATATGATTTAATAAAAAAATAAATCAACATAAACAAGGACTCAAAACAACACTAATAATAAATAATTAATACATATGCTTAAGACCAACAATTCTAAATTAAACAACTTAAAACAATCCTAAAGCCAATAAACTTTGACTAGACAAAACAATGAACTATGACTTATTTAACATCCCATACAACACTATATAAATAATTATAATAAAAGGATTAAAACAAAATAATACTTATCCCAAATAACTATTAGAATGGTAAAGATATTCAATAATTATCAATAATTATTTTTTGAGATTGATAAATATGGAAAAGTACTATTTTTAGAAAATAACTAAGAATAAATATACTTAACTAAAATAAATATTCATGTTGAATGTTTCATATATCTAATATTGATAATTACAAAAAAATATATGACTGTGCATACTCAATATCAAGAACAAAATATAGAACTATTTATGGATAAGTCCATTGTAAGTAGATAGAGGCATAATCTGCTCAAGTCTATAGTTTTTTCCCAGTTGATTGTGACTAGTGACTGAGACAAAAGACATAAAGAAGTATAACTTTGATGGTGATAGATTATAAGTAAAATATTAAAATATTCTTGGACATGACCATTGTAAGTGGATAGTAGTTCAAGTCACTCGTATCCATTTGACTGTGAACTTGTTTGAGTTGATTATGATGAAAACTTGACTATTTCACCACACATGTCTATATTAATTAGGGTTTATAATGCACCTTCAAATCTAGAATACCATATGGAGTACCTGCAATGTAAATTACTAGTTTCCTACACATATACCAAATTGATATCAAATAGAGGGTATCTATTGAAAATGATTGAGTTAAACTAAACTTGGTCAATCCCCATTTAATAACCAAGTGTTTCACTACATTTAAAATACTCCAAAGAGGACTCAAACTCAAATTTAGTTATCATAATTATGTGTATGTATGAAATTATGAATACAAGTCAAAATTTTCTTTCTCCTATTTTCCCTTAGCACAAGCATGAAAATGTGAATTTAACCTTTGAGAACCTTGAATCTGGCTTCAAAAAATCTATAAATAGATCATGTAAATATTTGAATGGTTTTTTTAGAGTGAGGAGAGCCATCCAAAATTCCTTGGAGTAACTTTTTATTTATATAGGTCTTCACTTTGAATTATGGGACTTGTTGGAAACCAAAATCTAACCTAAAATAAGACCCAACAGATAAAAATAAGATTCAAATGAAACATGCCCTAAATTTAAATATACAAATTATGAATGAACAAGTTTGGTCCTTGCATATAGGCTATTGTGCCCAATCCTATCCAACAATAGTGAAATTTTACAGAAAGATAAAAGATCAAAATTAGGGATCCCTAAGACAAAATGAAAAGATAAATAACAAATAGATGAATGCATAAAATACAGTAGACAAGACCCAATTAAAACATGAATATATATATATATATATATATATATATATATATATAAGTTCATTATCAACAGTCTACAAGTACAAAATTACAATAAATTGCATTAAATAAGGGCTTGTACCAAATATGGGTGTCTACATGATGCTCCTTTAATGAATGTAACCTATGATGTAGCTTTTGACACTTGATAAATAGGAGTTTTATCTTCTCTTTAGTGCTTTAGAATTTAGATAGGAATTTCTCCTTGTGAATGATGGATGAATTGGGAAGTTTAAGGTGGTTCTTGAAATGTACAAATTTTAAAATATGTTTAATTAATAATTTTTAAAAAGTTGTTATAGATTAAAGAAAGATAAAATGATTCATTAAATTATTTAATGATTGAGATTTACATATATTGTATTTAATCTTATAAAATAAAGGAGATAGGTATCATCATAATCTCTATTAACACTCATCTTAAGTTTATCTACACTCAACTACCTTATTATCTCTCCTAAAATCTATCTTACGTGAGTGATTACTCACATACACAACTATCACAAATATTTTCTCTAACAAAAATAATAATGTGAGTACTAAATTCCTAACATTGCCTCCTTAGTAATATCATTGGAACATATGGCTACATACACTGAATGAAGGTAAAGAGGGAACCCATTTACCTCTTATCAATCATTCACATGGGAACACACAACTGTAGACTATGAATGGAAACTTAAAAATGAATAGGGATTCACACATTTATTCATCCTACATCTCATGTAAACTTACTAGTTCTTCATCAAGTACATCTATAAGGTAAAAATGAACTCTTAAACCCACATACATTTATAGGGATTATCACTAATATAATATATAACACACCACACATAAATTGAAAATGAAATGTTTGAGGACTAAGTCCTCATTTTTGACTTTTATAGCCACTACATATAATCATTGCCACTTGATCATGATAGTGAAGATGACTCCATTGACACTAAATTATGATAGCAAAGAGGATTCCACTGAAGATCACCCTTATATTTATTTAGTAAATTGTAAACATTCATTATGACACTATTTCAAAGTGTGGCCTCATCATTAGTAGCTCAAGAGAGGCATTATTAGGCCTCTTACCTCCATTGCCTCTAACCTTTATTGTGTTATTGATTACTCAGTCGATTGGGATTTAAAGATCAGTTTCATGTCATATTTTATGATAAAAAAGTCTCTCCCATAACATGGATGTTGGTTTTTCCTGATATTACATCCTTATAAAGGATAATTTTTGACATTTAATAATGACTTTTCTAATAATTTTGACACTAATGACACACATGAATTAATTAAACTATAACTAAAGACTATAAATATTTGAAAGTTAATTACAAAATCTAATTAAATATAAGATTTAATAAATAAATTTACTTAACATTAAACAAGGACTCAAAATATCACTAATACTAAATAATTAATACTTATACTTAAGACCAACAATTCTAAACTAAACAACTTGAAACAATCTTAAAGCCTTTAAACTTTGACTAGAAAAACAAAAAACTATGACTTATTAGTCCCAAAGGATATACTAAAGGACTCAATTTGCTTTAATTGTTATAAACTTTACCTTTTTATCCAATCAAAATTAATCATTTTTTGTGCATATAAAAATTTATAGTTTTGTAATAGTTAAAGTATGCATGTTTTAACAAAAAGTATGAAAAGGGTCATTTATCAATTTTCTAATTAGTCAAAACAATTAATATGTTATTTAGAGGCAGAGCAGTGACATCATCAATAGTGACCTAACACATGTAAACGTATAGAGGTGGTGGTCAATTAATTTATGTGGATATCTACTAGAGGATATGGTATTCTAAAAAACTATATTAGGGTTACATGGCATAATGGATAGATTATTGATCACATATATTTGTAATAAACTTGCATAAAAAACTCATTTAATGCATTTGTACAATCTGCTCTAAAGTAAAAAAATTGTGTTTAGTTATAATAAACTTACACAGAAATTCATTTAATGCATCTACATAATTGACTTTAAAGTAAAACATTATGTTGAGTATCCATTGTAGAATGCCAAAATGATATTGTGTAGGAAATAATTAAATGTATCAATTATAAATGTTATTGGTGCCAAAAAAAATAATGAAGTTATCAATGTGTAACACTTACCATTTTCCAAAGTAGTTAATGTTATCCTGGAAATAATTTAGTATATTTGTATTATTTATTTCTCTCAAATAAAAAATAAATGTAGTTTTGTTAAAGAAATTAAAAGCTATCAAATATATTAATTTTAACTCTTTAAAGTAGTCACAGTTTAGTTATCTTTGTCACTGGTGCACTTCTTAGATTTGTTCATCTTGATTGGTAATCAATTGTTTTTAATTTTGCATTAATTTAATTTTATATAATGTGTTCAAGACACATTAAAACAAGATAAATAAAATATATTGTGGCTAAAATTGAATTATGTTTTATATTCATGATTTTGTCCTTATGTATATACTGCTTTAATTCTTAAGGTGTTAAAATATTAATATGTGAACATTATGTAAATGTTGTTATTTTAAGCATATTTAAGAAGTTTATATTGCCTTGATTTCATCTTGTGTCAAAGAAAATGAATACAATTATCATATTTTCTTCTCACTTTAGATACATAATTTTGTTCACTGTGTTTAAGCCAAAAAAGCCTCATCAGATATCCAACTTTATTGAAGAGAGAGAAATCTATCAAACAAGATAATTGTAATTACAATAACCAATGATTGCTTAGTTAGTCGTCAATATGTCTATAATAGTTTCTATGATTATTTTTCAATCTTTCCTGTTATCTTGTCTTTTTATTATCTTTAGATTTTTTGAAATTATACAATGTAATTTAAAAACAAAAAAATAATGCATATGTATAGTGGCCAACAATTTGTTTCCATTGAAGAATACAAGCCATTGTTGAAAACTCAATTCAATGACATAGATGTTGCCTTGGAGAAAAAATAACCTTTTTAGAGGTCATATTTTTAAATACAATGTGGGTGATTGTTTGTTTAATACTTTTCAAGTGCTATTGCATTTTTGATACACATCAATAGAACTATGTGTATGGGTTATAGAACACTTCCTAAACTATTTGGGAAAAAATGATCTACATGCACTAAGGTATTTTGAATTGGAATTGGATCTTGAGAAGCTATATTGACTGTATCAAGTGTAAAACACTGAAACATATTTTCATCAAATGCAAATTTATGCAACTACATGTATAAAAAATGGTGAACACGATATATGGGGAGATAATTTATGTATAAATTAGATTTATAAATGGATAAACATTTGCATTTATGTTTGGTCTTTAACAATAAAACAAGATTATTTTTATTTAAATGAAGAAGCCTCCATATTGCATATTGTTTCATGATCAAAATCATGTATTTGGCCATTATAATCCATAGTTATATTGATACACATCAATAGAACTATGTGTATGGGTTATAGAACACTTCCTAAACTATTTGGGAAAAAATGATCTGCATGCACTAAGGTCTTTTGAATTGGAATTGGATCTTGAGAAGCTATATTGATTGTATCAAGTGTAAAACACTAAAACATATTTTCATCAAATGCAAATTTATGCAACTACATGTATAAAAAATGGTGAACATGATCTATGGGGAGATAATTTATGTATAAATTAGCTTTCTAAATGGATAAACATTTGCATTTATGTTTGGTCTTTAACAAGAAAACAAGATTATTTTTATTTTAATGAAGAAGCCTCCATATTGCATATTGTTTCATGTTCAAAATCATGTATTTGGCCATTATAATCCATAGTTCTATTGATACACATCAATAGAACTATGTGTATGGGTTATAGAACACTTCCTAAACTATTTGGGAAAAAATGATCTGCATGCACTAAGGTATTTTGAATTGGAATTGGATCTTGAGGAGCTATATAGACTGTATCAAGTGCAAAACACTAAAACATAATTTTAGCAAATGCAAATTTATGCAACTACATGCACAAAAAATGGTGAACACGATCTATGGGGAGATAATTTATGTATAAATTGGCTTTCTAAATGGCTAAACATTTGCATTTATGTTTGGTCTTCAACAAGAAAATAAGATTATTTTCATTTTAATGAAGAAGCCTCACACCTCCATATTGCATATTGTTTCATGATCAAAATCATGTATTTGGCCATTATAATCCATTTTATTATACAAAACTAAACAATTATCAAATTTCCTTGGTATAAATATTTCTATCAAGAACCTACTCTTCACTTTCCCTATATTGGGAAATAAATGCTAAAAAAATGTTATCACATGGCCCAGAAACCATGTCTTGTTGTGGTGATAGCATATTTATCTTTCTTTATCATTTGACAAAATATACTTTTGACATAATCTCTATGCTATTATTATACATAGTCTTTTCATCACACATTTCTCTCTTGAGATATAAAAGCACACACTTGTTTGAAAGATAATTTAAAAGACAATGTCATAAAAACATACTAACTATTGAAAATTAGTAAGGATACATTGTAAGTATGGGTTTTATATATGATAAAGATGGAATAGAATGAAATAATTTCACTATCTAATGGCTCTATATTTTTTTAGATGTGAGCATTTTATATGGTTATCAACAAGTCAACAATTGTCAAAACCTACAATGATTATATGCAATCATGATCATTATATAATATCATTTTTTTAAATAGATACAAACCTTGTACATTATGGATTGTTAATAGTAGAAAATCATACCAAAGTAGAATCTTGTGCTACTGATAATTGTATAAAAATGTTATATGAATGAAACAATTTCTCTTTACATAAAGTAAAGAACAATGTGCATGAACAAAATAAAAACATGTATGTTATAAATTAGTGACAATGGGCAAAGATATAAATCCATAATTTGACAGTTTTGCTTCTTTTGTATCAAAATTGGAAGGAACAAAAAAATCAAAACATGTGTGCTAGAAAATGTTGACGATGCATAAGGGTATAAATCATAATTTGATCATTCTACTTTTGTTGGACAAAGATTATCACATGTTCCTACCATCTCTTTACATATATTAAATAACATGGAACATAACAAAAAAAACATTAAATAAAAACCATCAATATCAGAAGCAATAAAAAATTCAACAAAAAAATTACAAATACACTGATACATGTTTGTGTCATTTTTAAATAATTAAAATTTAAATACAATATAAAGCCTTTAATCTATTTAAAGTGAATGCATGCAAATAATTAATTCTAAATAACAAAGCTATTTTTTTTAAATGTGTAGAATGCAATCAATCATTGAGAAACAAAAAAGTTTATACATCTATAACACCCGTTAATATTAGATTGAGCAATCAATTTTAATTTTTAAGCATGTTTTTAGCTCGTGAAGAAAGGCTTGTTTATCTTAGAATTGTATTTACTTAAATAAGAAATTTAGGATACAAAAAACTACAAAATGGTTTAATAGGGCCAATTATCAATGCCCCTTAAAGTGTTGATAAAATTTAGAAAGTGTTATCTTGATCCATAGACCAAGGAATAAAAATTACAATAGATTTAAAAGGATGATTAGAATACAAAAATTCTTATCAAAAAGTAAGAGTTCATTCAAAACTTATTATGAGAGCAATGTAACAAATATGTACACAAAAATTATACATTGCTCATAATGTACAAATTAAGTCTGATTGGAAACCATTTATATTTGTTAATGTTATATATAATGGAAATATCAATAGCATGTATGGTCACTCTAAAATGGATATTTGTAGTGAAGATAACCTATCTTTTGACACAGATGGAAATAATATTAATGACACTTTGATACATGGTTTTGTAAAATCAACATGTATTGTTGCAATGGAAGACAAGTTTGAAATAACACTAACCAAAGGAAATCATCCTCATAGTATTTTCAAATACAAGTACTCAGAATAAATGACCTTTCTAACCCTTTTCTTTGGAAATCCTCAAGACAATGGCATTGCATCAAGATTTTCATATCAAAAAATATCACAATGGGAGATTTTTCATGTTAATTACTTACCAACTTATTTTTCAAAATAGTAAAGATAATCATAGACTAGGCTGGAAAGACTATATGGATCTAAATTCAAAAGTGTCAGTTAAAAGGAAAAAAACTTTTAGCCAAAGATGTCAAATATAAAATTAATTTAGATAAGTTACTCAAATTAGAAATCAAATATGTTGATTTCAAAAAAAAATGTATTTCACCTAATTACATGTAAGGCCTTAAAAAATGTCTTTACAATGATACATCAATTAGGAACTCCAAAATTTTTATTAACTTTTACAAGTTTTAAACATTCTTGGAAATCATTAACAATTGCATTAAAATAAGTGTATCAAAAACATTACAAAAATATAGGTTCACAACTCAATGAATTAGATAAGTCAAATGGCATTTCTTTTCTTGTAAGCATAGATCCAATCACTTGTACACATTATTATAGACAACATATCAATGCAGTGAACCAAATGCTATGTGAAGACAAATTGTTTTTGGGTAAAATCACATATTATTTTTGCATGATAGAATTATAGCATAGAGGAAATGTTCATGATCATTGGCTAGTATGGATAAAAGATGCACCAACATATAGAAATAACCAAAATTCATAAATTATAAATTTTACAGATAGGTATGTAACTTGTAATACTGATATTCTAGAAAGTGACTTAGCAAAATTAGTAGTTGTAGAAAATAAAATTAAAAAAATTAGATATAATTTCCTGTAACTACCAATGAAACAAATAGTAATACTCAAACCATGTGAAACAAAAAATGAACTTTCAATTATAGTATCAAACTAAATTTACTTATCTATAAGCATAAAATAATATAATGCTTTAGCTGACTTTGACAATCTTATTCATGATGTATAAATAGATGAGAGTAAATACATAATATCAATAAAAAATACAATTAAACAACCCATGATTATTATTGTACACAAGACATTGCATGGATTAATATTTTCATTAAAAAGCATGCCATACTTGTGGTAAGTCAACACAGATGCACAATTTATTTTAAATTCATATGTTTTATAAATGTATTGTATTTCATAGATGACAAAAATAAATCTCAAAACCACACATGATTTTTAAAAATATGAAAAATAATATGCAACAACAAACATGGATGTCATTTAGGTTCTTCATAGTCTAGGAAATATAAATGCTAAACTATCAGTAGATGTCTATGTAGCGAGTTGTTCACTTGGTATTATCATTGCCATTTAATGATTTCTCAAGAACATGTACCTTCATAAATACATCTATCTTCATGAACAAGCATTTATTCTATAACCTTTTATTCTTTTGAGGAAAGAAAAAGATGAATCGAAATATATTATGTATCGATCTATTATAGACTATTACATTGCATGACCTATGACTATTGATCATGTTTGTTTAGTTGAATTTGTTTTTTTGTACCAAAAAATGTAAAGCCATTAAAAAAACACATGTTATACATTTTATTAATTAAAATAAACATGCTTATCCTAAAAACCATTTCCATGAATGTTTATTGTTATATGTTCCATTTAAAAATAATGAGAACACTTTGAAACAAAATCTTAAAACATGGAATGATGCATACAATTTTAAAAGAAAAACCATAAAACTAAATGAGGGCAAGTTCAATTACAACACTAATGCTATGTGGGGAGACATGCAGGATGCCATTTACTAGGTTGAACTTGATATTGAAAACATGAGTAGTATTGGAATCCATTCCAACATAATTAACTCCATGCAAGAATAATATGATTTACAAATGGACTTGCCATCAATAAACTTTGTACTAAAAAATCAAAAATTACAACCTATTTGAAACTAGACATCACCCATTTATTTTTGAAAAACTTGATACTATAAACAAAGATGAATGTTAAATAATGTACATGAAGAAATTGCTAAAGACATTTCTTTAAAAAAATGTATAAACAAGAATGAGCCAGTGTACTTATCCTTGACAAGTGGTGCAGATACTAGAAAGACATTTATAGAAAAAAATTATATATGAAGCACTTGTTTGTATTAATGCATGGTCTATTAACATTAATCTAACCAAGCCACTAGGCCTTATTCTTGCATACATAGGTAAAGTTACATATAATACAAGTGGAATAATATTACATTGTGCATTTTTATTTCTATTTAACAATTCATAACTTATTATGTTGGGTGGTGAATGACTTGATAGATTATGCAAATGTTATAGTCAATTATGTATAGTGCTAACTAATGAAATATAATTTATTGGAGTGATAATGGTATAGTATATTGATAGGTATTTGCATGACATAATGCAATTATTATCTATTTACTTTAAATATATTGACATGATATTTTGTGGAAACTTTTACCAAGCTTAACCTATAAATTATTACCTCATATTTTAAAATCCAAAAATTAATGAGGAAATAGTTTCATATGTGTTTTGAGAAAAAAAATGAAATGTTATCAATTACCTCAAACTATGCACCAAAAATATGAAAAATTTGTGGGAATATTAAATAGAATACGTACATATTCACATACATAAATTGATATAGTGTATCTTAATCATATTTTTTGAATCCAACACCAAATGACCCTTTTTCCCTTATATTTTTTTACTTAAATGATGATGTTGATGCACATAATGATAAAATGTTAATGTTTGTTTTAGATAATAAATTGTTATTAATGCAATATACAAGAGATATGACACTTATAATGAAGGATAGGAATATGATAAAGCTACATGCATGCTACACAAAATCATTTTAAAACTTAACATGTTAGTTAAATTCTATGCTAGGAATTATGATATACACAATAGGCTTGTTAATGATTTAGATGATATCTTCAAAATGTACACCAAAGAAGACAACAATGACATTATTTTTGTGGAATATAGAGATAATAATTTTTGGAATATCAAAGAGTGAAACTTATTAATCTATACAAAATCCATATTGAATCAAATTAGACCCCTATTTTTTGTATTTCAAGACCAATTGCAAATCTTGTTTACAAAAAAACACTAATAATATGAAGCCAATTGCTAATATATCTAGCTTGTGTATGCATAATACATATATCTCAAGGTTTAACTATGGAGGGTGTTGCATTCAATACATTTGGTGTGCATAAAAATGTATTGGCATATACAACACTTTCTCATGTAAATACCATGGAATCACTATACTTTGTAATCCCACTCACAAACAAAAACTTCAAAGTCAATTGGTATATACAACACTTTCTCATGTAAATACCCTAGAATCACTATACTTTGTAATCTCGCTCACAAACAAAAACTTTAAAGTCAAAAAAATCCATTGAGATGTCTAGATTAGAATCAAATTTGAATTAGGAGTCACAACATAGCTTAAGATTGCATATCTTTCCATCATCTATAATAATATGTTCATTGAAAATGTATGGTATTCATCCACTTTTAGAAGTCATTGTCAATGACCATGACTTGATGAAGTGTGATTTATTATGCTTACAATAAAAATGCATGTCAAATATCAAAACTTATAACTATATTCCAACCTTTATTACTTGTAATTTAGTGTATAATCTTCATGGTATTATGATATGCATGAAAAAACATGTTGCTACTTAAAACCTAATATGATACATTGTAAATGAAGTAGAATCATTGGCACTAAAAATTATAATACATGGTCATGAATTTACAATAGTCAACATCTATGCATCTTCATTTGATTTTATTTCAAATATCATAAACATTGTAGAACAAATACTATTGAATGTAAATACATCAAAACAAATTTATATATTGGGGACTTTAATATTGACATGTCTAGCTATAATAAATCAGTAATGCTACTTGAAAAACATATTACAATGTCAAACATGCATTTTTTGCTAATGAAACATAATTAATAAACAATAAAAATCATAGATCATGTGTGGTCAAACATTAAAAGCGAGCATAATCAAAGTATAACAATAGATACCTATTCGACTAATCATAATGTTATTTTTTTAGTTCTAAATAATAGTACCTGAATAACGGCACAAGAAACTATGCACATAGTTAGAAGGTAATGTTGTTGACTTTGAATAAAATATATGTGAAGTTTTAGTATTTTACTCTTACATATTTTATAGTTATTTTTTTTCTCTTTTTCTATTTTATTAAATAATATGGATCCAAAACAAAAAGAACAACAACATGAAAAATTTATTGAATAAATAACTCGAGCTTCATTTGACATTGTTTAAATTGGTTTTACTTAATAGCTAAAAAAATGGTAACATTGTACTCAAATATCTTCTTCATACTCTTATCAAAGAAACTATGATAAATTTTGAATTAAAATTTTGATGTTATTTAATTAAATAAAGAAAAATAAAACTTGCTCTATTTTAGAGTAAGAATGGATCTAATTCTCTCATCTTCAATTTTAGACATTTGTCATGGAAAACATGCTACTATTTTTGAGTGAGATATATTGGCAATGTATGGCCCTAGACACACAATAAATTTTGTTTCACCAATAAAATAAGAGATAATTCATGTTAATTTGGTTGACATTCATGGATAGATGACAATAACAATAGATTGATTCAAAAATATCATGACATACTTGACTCCTAGGAATAACATCCATGTTTCAGACTTCTTGGTAAAATAAAAATCAAAATATGAGAGAGGTGATGTTGATTTCTGCATTATGATTATTGAAAAGTCAACAATGGAAAAAATATCTAGAGTTTAAAAAAAATAAAACCTTACACCATATAACACAATCATTGATATTTTCAAATTAGATGACTCATATTTAGTAGGTTTGTTCCAAATATTAGTATAGGGTATCAATAAATCAATGCATACTTTAATGTCTATATCAAATACAATGATATTGAAAATAATATTGTAGTTACAAGTTTATATTTATCAACATATTGTCTTTCCTTGCATTATAACATTTTTTTTTGTTAAAAAACTAACTTATACTATTTCATTTCAGGTTCAACTTAGAGAATGATATCAACAAATTTGTCATGATATATAGGATAAAATAATGTATATTAAAATTATAATCTATCTATTCAAAAATATGGCATGAAATAGCTCAAAAAGTACTAGCATTCTTTGTGCTAATCTTTCTTCATTTGTAGAGTTGTTGAATGACAAAAGTACCAAAAATAATTACAAACAATAGCAACATCAAATATTGGGACAAACATTTTTTCCACTATTTATTTATTAATAATAGTTTAACATTACATTGACATTATTTTTTGAACACAATGCAAGTCAGTATCTAATAATATCAATTGCAAGTTACATGAACACTAAAATAAAAAAGTGCACTTGTTAACTTTTTATCCAACCTATAATTCATCTAAACATGTAATCCTAGTAACAAGTGCTTATACTAGTGATGATATACATTGTGAAAGATGTCCAGGGGATCTAGACTATTCCTATACCCATGCATTGACATGTATTATTCACTTAAAATATGGAAAAGTTAAGTGCATATTGAATAAACCTCTACTTAAAACTAGACTTCCAAAGCTAACAACAATATCATTTGAAGAATATCAACAAGATATTTCAGCAATATTATTTCTATTACAAAACTTCCAAATCAATAACACATTCATAATTAGAATGGATAATACTTATTTTTTACAATAATATAAAAATGAACCATGATTACAAAACAATAAGTCATGTTCATATTTTTCATTGCATAAATATTTTTAGAATGTAAATAGATGTTTCTTCATTATACTAATGCATTTTTTCATTTTTTTGTTTCATTTCAGGATATTACAAGAATATGAAAAGTTAATAAATCCTTTTTTTGCATTAATAATTATTTCTAGAATTTTCATTTCATTGACTATAGTATTTAACATCTTGTTCGAAACTAACTTCTCATTTATAGTTATTTGTCTCCAGTAGACATAGTGTTCAAATGTTTGTTATTATGTTACCATACATTTTTTTTATAATTTTTATGTCATTCACATGACATAAAAATTAAATAATATATACATTTGTTAAGACATGGGGCCTATTTTGGAAACATTTTTTTTCTTAATGCTCTTTCCAAATCACTAGCCTTGAAATATGGAAAAACATTGTTCATAGATTTAACTGTTATATTATTTGAATTGAAATTTTTTATGCATGTTATCCATACTTTTTTCCATACATTTCTTTATTTAGCATATATAATTTTTCATCTTGGTCACTAAGCATGTGTTTAATGACCTTTATAGTTAAAACAAAACAAGAAAAATTATGATGTGTTTTTACTAAATGTTTAATGATTTTAGAAAGAGAAAATATAGTAAAGAGGGATATGCCAAACTACAAGCTTCTTATTGATCTTCTTGTTCTACAAAATATGTTTTTTATAGACCAAACCATTTAAATATGAACCTATTACTTGATAATATTTTTAGAGTGCATTCTGAATGATGCAAACTACTTAACCATGTACTCAATCCTTTCATTTTTTCATCATTTTAAGTACCCTTATTTTAGAATCATATTTTTTATTACTATGATCTCTTATCATTTTATGCTTATACATTTACAGATAAAATAATGAGATTTTATCTTTTATCTAAAAGTATATTAATATGTATTACAATTTGGTGATTGTATTTGTTAAAGAATATAGTCTTATCCCATGATTTTCCTTTGTTATAGTTTATATCTTCCTTTTTTGTTTATGACCAGATTTCTCTCACCATGTTTGTTTATAGAGTCCTGGGAATAAAATACTTCAATGGTGTTTGTTATTACTTTATTTGTGCCCAATTTTCTATTTGTTGATACTTTATTTTTTAATGAATTAGTGCACATGGTTGCAAAAACTTGACATATATTTATCTGTTATTAAAAAAAGGCAATGTTGTTATTTATAACAAAAGAAGAAATGCATTTAGTTTTAAAATGATACATATGGGGGGAATAATTCACATTTTGAAGTAATCAAGAGACTTTATTGGTTAATTATCTAGAGTTGTGTTATATTTAATATTTGTTTATATAAAACACTTTGTATTATATTTTCAATGTTGTTATCTCTTATTTAGAACTTACTTACATGGTTAAAGATTATGTATTCTTCTAGTTTATGTGGTATTTTGGGATCTAACATTGATTATAATGCCCTTGGTTCTGGTGCAAATCTTTATTTCAAAAAATATGGTAGCCTACTTATAATCACAAAAAAATAACAATGGCATAAATATATTATTTCAATGCCTTGCTACAAACACAATTGTTACTGCCTTAAATTAAAGTATTTACACATGTGCACTACATAAATACCCACATTATTTTTATAAATACCAAGGTTTTTGGGTTCCCTTCTCATTTATATCAAGAAAAAAACATTAAAAACAAGACCTAGAATATCAATACAACCAACACGACCAAATCCACCAAAAAATAAGCTTAGCCAAATATACAGGCAAGTTAAAACAACCTAAACATAAAATAAAATAACTACCACCTTTTTAGGTTAAACATGACATGAACCAAAAAAATCAATATACAATCCAAAAAAATGTAGACCTCCTAATTAGTATGAGATGACAATAACATCTATAAAATCTCTACCCATGTCTTATGCAACATCCACCAAGAACTCCATATACCTACTAGCTAACTCCAAAAAAGCACCATGTGCCATACTTTAAGAACCTGTCCTTACCTGGTGAGAAAACTTCTAATAGTCAGTGAGGAGTGAACACTTCTTAGATGGCCTTTCATTGTAACCATCATAGCTAGAAGAGGGAGCCAAGGAGGATCCAAACCACACCGACAAAAAACTAATTTTATCCAAAATTTGACAACTTTTATGTTCTCCCTAGAATTGTGTACAACCTTCCAAGCTTCCAAATCTATTATATGGATTATGGTTGATGCTAATTCTATAACTGATAGGATGGAAAATGAAATTCCCCTTGAAAATTTCTCCACATACCTCGAAAGGGCCACAAACTTGGTTTCCAAAGCCTTGAAAACTGAGATAGGGACCACACCCAAACCATTTTAACTATAAAAGGGTAAATTAATATAGTGCCCTAAGTCTATAGTTGAAATTTATTTCAAATCCCACCCTATGCACATAATCAACAAAAATCTCCACCAAATATATATCAAGTTATTTATTTGACTCCAATATTAGAAGACTACTCATGAACATGGAAGCTATATCTAAATTTACCTAGATTCTAGGATTATGAAAAAGTTAATCCTACCTAAGAACATTTTGAATTGATTGCATAACCTCCTTATAAGTAACCAAAATATTCGTTGTCAAATGGGCCCAGAATATGTCAACACAAAAGGCCATTTCATGATAATGACCCATGCCAAACACTAAAGGCAATCTTAAATCTTTGACCTCTCTCGATATATCTCCTAATAGAACCTAGAAGATGACACCTAGGAGTAGGAATAGAGCTTGACAACAACACCCAACCAAAAAAATAATATGCATCTAATCTAAACAACCTATAATATATCATATGATCATAACACTAATCTAACCAATGGTTCCTAGGATCTGCCATTGGACAATCATGTGTAAACATTATGACACCTCCATTCACACAAGTGCATAGGGAAAGGAATTAAATACCTAGATCAATAGATAAGACCCATTTTAAATCCTCCCAATCTTCCCTTTGATTATCCATCCTTAATGCTTCTAATTAGTTTATACCAATATTGGTAGGAAAATTAGTAGCTATATTAGCTTCCCAAAAATAATGATGACAATCTCAAACTAAAAAAAACCAAACATGACGAGTCCTTTTCAATAATATTAGAAAACTTCTAAGAATTAAAGGCTTGATTATGAAAATATTGAATTATATTATGAGAATCCCCTTTAAACATAAATCTTTCAATTCCACACAAAATTATCATCCCAAGCCTAGCCACCAAGACTTGAGCTTCTGCTTCATTACTAGTCCCATAGACAAGTTTAATGGAGCCCACATGAATATAAAGCAATACATCAAAATAAAATAATAATCACCTCAAATAAAATGGGGATCCTGTAATCCTCAACATTATTATTAATGTTTCACACAAATAGACTTCTAGAGATATGTTTACCATAAAAATGTTCTCCTATGATGGGTCTAATAAATTTTGAAATGTAATGGTGGCTTGTACCACTCCTAACACTAATCAAAAATTATATTATTTTTGTAATTTAAATTAAGATGCTACTAGGAATCATAATATATCTCTATAACACCTCTACTACTAAATAGATCATCATATTATTCTAAATATTTAACTTGGTTGAGTAGGTTAGTCAAATCAAAATCATCAATTATGCTTACCAAAAGCTCTTCTTCATTAGGAAGGCCAAATCCTTAAGCTTGAGGCTCCATGTATTGAATAATTTTTTAAGGATCTTCTAATTAGTTTTTTCATTCATATGACAATATATAGATCCCATGGATCTCTCATTGCACTCCTTACCTACCATGTTTATTGGAGTAAGTGGGCATAATTAGTGATAAGAGTAAATTGTTATGACTCTTCTTTTAACATTTATGGAAAATTTTATATGCACAATGGTAAAAAATATCTAGTGCTTGCATCTTTCATGAGAAAATAAATAGACTATGAACTTGAAAATAGACTAGTATCACTTAGTACATGAAAGGCATTCAACATATCTAAGATATAAGCAATGTCTTTCTTTGTTTTAAGAATATAAATGGTAGGGATCCATCCTAGTGAACCTACACTCAAAATTTATACAAATAAAAGTTTCCTTGTATTTATAATAACTTATTGAATGCAAGCCAAGATAGATTACAGAGAAATAATATCAAACATAAATTAAATCAAAATATTTGACTAATCCACTAAGTAATTCCATGTATATCTTAAATTTGTATCTAAAAATGAAAAAATACCTTTAGTTAATTCCAAAAATAACAAATCTACAATCTAATGCTAACAAACATATAACATTAAAAACTAACAGTGATGAAAATGCTAAATATAAAATTTAAGACCTTATCAATAAAAACACATATACACCCATCTTGGAAGAATGGTTTCAACTCTCACGGAAAATATCAGCATCTCAAACAATACAACCTAAGAACTATTTCATAAAAGATAAAAGGTATATTTCCTTTCTTGAAGATGAAATGTTGTAATTTATATCACTCTGCCATTTGTAATACTTTAATAAAACATAAGCATATTCTAAACTTGATTCTTGAAAAGACAAAAAAAATGCCACGCTTTTAAAATAAGTGTTATTGGTCCCACATTGGCTTAAATAGCATCATTTTTAAAATAATTAACTAATTTCCCTACAATTATCAATGTTATTTGTGCCAAAAATAGTGAAGATGTCAACATGTAACACTTACCATTTTCTAGAGCAGTTAATGTCATATAGTAAACCAATACTATAGAGCCCATATTTATAACTAGATTCACTAACATCACTAGAAATATTATTGTAGAATTATGTTCTAAGATAAATAATGAAATATATAGATAGACTATAACCAATATCTCTAGATGTCAAAATAATGGTTATTTTAAGAGAGAATAATCAAGCAGAATGTTAATTTGAAAACAATGTAATATTGATTAAATATTAAAACCTTTTTTTCTCAAAATCATCTAGCTATATTCATAAGAAGAACCTTCAATTTTATTATAAAATAGGATATTCAAAACCAAAAATTCAAAAGCAAAAAAGAGAATTTTATGATTTCAACATCATGAGAGAGGGACAAAAAAATTAAATGAACTATATATTATCTTCTTAGCTCTTATAGTTTACTTTATATAACTGAAAAAATCAAAATAGTGATCTACTTTGATAAAACATTCCATTTATTTATTAGCTCATATAGTCTATGCTAACATTTTGCTCATTTTATACAAAATAAAAATGCTTAGAACATGATATAATCCCTTGCCTTACATCATGTCTAGTCTATCCTATCCTTTGTAATGTTATTCCTATAATCTACATTCCTAAAATGTAAAGCCTTAATTATTTTAATTTTTAGATTGCTCACTCAATATCAGTATGTAATTTCTTTTTTTTAATGCAAAATATTTCTTTTTCAAGTCCTACTCTTCATATCCATTACATGACACTCTCTCAACTCCTTGGGCTATATCCTTTGATTTTTTTCCTTTCCCTTAGCTTTTTGGATTTCTATTGACCTATGCATTTGGTTATGGATATGTTTTAATGTGATTGTGCCATATGGCATGATCACATTAAATCATTACCTCCAGTTATCTCTTTGGTCTATTGGTTCTCCCTTCCCCTCTAGGTTCTCAAATGTATGGGAAAATACCATATGGCACCTTCCCAGGTGTTCAATACTCAGAGGTCTTAGTGGTAGTGTATTATTTTTCCATGGGCCTAGGTTACCAAATGTTGCCACATGGAAACATCTCAATAGCATAGGTTGTGTGGGAATTTTGGGATTGTTTGGGCTCCCCATGGACTCTACATTACTTAAATCACACCATGTGGCATGATCTTGGTGACACATGGTCTTTATAACATTTTGAGCTATGTTAGAATCTCTAGCTCTCTAACCTCTATGATTATGTCATGTGGCATGATCATCAACCTGAAGAGTTTTCTAGACTTAGTCAACTCATTGAAAATCTACCTTATGGCCAAATGGACATGATGGTGACACGTGGAATGATATTGGATATTTATTATTTGAAAGGGATAATATCCTTGGAATTAGTCTTTTTCTAAGTAAATTATAAAAAAATTGATTTATCTAGTAAACACGTGTCATTTGATGTAAGATCAGGTAATCAGGGGGCTTCAAAAAATTTAGACGTATACTTAGATATTTGTCTAAAACATTTTGAAATTATGAATAACTTGATTAATTTACATGCCAAACAAGTGTTTGATATGAGTTAGGAGAAGTATTTAAATCTATGAGGCAAACCAAAAAATGAGTAAGAACTGTATACAAAGGAAAAAATAGCTAACCTATTAATCAATCTTATCTCAAAGAAGATAAATCCTACCTACACTTTCAATTATTGATACATTATATATTCAAGGTCATGAATAATATGGATCCATTAGACCTAACCAAGGGATATCTTACCACAATAACATAACTAGAAAGGTTTTCAAATCTTCTAGGCAAGTAACACTATGCAATAACCCTAACTAGGTCCTATGTTTTAATATTCACTAAGTTTATGAAAAGTATAGGAAATTATAATCTAGATCTCACCAAATCTTGTGGCACAAAGTGGGGGTAATAAACATAAAAATTAAACATCCATAGAATATCTATACTCACATCAATGTATATTAAATTCTAATGCATGGGAAAGAAGTACAAAATAAAATATATCTACTCTTATAAAGGAGTAATAAATTTAGGAATATTTACCTTTGAATATGAACCCATCAATCCTCAATCTCTCTTTTGGCCAAGGTGATTTAGAAAGAAGTTTTTGTGGTATGTAAGGATAATAAGGATAAGTCAATTATAGGCTGCATAACTTCTCTATGCATCCAAAATACTTCACAAAAAAAGATATGTATCTCCAAATAAAGTATTGAAACCCTAAGAAATGTTTCTCAAGTATAATGGTGGATAATCCAATGTGCAATATATATTCTTCTTATCTTCTCTCCTAAATGATGTAAAGGGATGTGTATATATAGTTAAATCTAACACTAAACCTTTCCAAAAGTTTAGCCAACAATGTTAGTATAATTTAACTCTATATTTTTATTTGATAAATACAAGTTAAGTCCTGATCTAGGTTACCTAGAGCTGACCTAGACCCATAGCATGATTTTAACAAATTAAATATAGGGTTGGCCCAAGATGATAGTGTATGCTAAATGTCAAAGGGGGTTTTAGGCTTAGGGAGGGGATAATAAAGGTGATGAAGTTCTTTAAGGATTATGTAAAATAGGATTTAAATCTTAGTTAAGTTCATAGGATAAGGTTATGTAGATATCAAGTGGTAGTATAGGGAAAAACAATCTTATGAAGCACTAATGGTCTGCTAACCCCTTTCCTAGTGCACCCTTTAAGGCATGCACTCATAGATATCGAGACTCAATGGGTTATTACAAGAGAAAAAGTATCAATAATTTATAAATTTTGAAAATATTATGTGTATACATATGGCCCACTCAAATCTCATCATGTGTCATGTAAGTACAACATGGGATTGTGCTTTAGGAAAAGAACATCAAAACACACAATGTTGAAGCTAAATAAATTATAGTAAGAATAAAATAAGATACATGAAAGGACAAAATTAAAAAACACATACCTTTACTTACCTTAGTGATGTAAATAAGAAAATAACATGAAATAAATATGAAGGTGTGTAATGTAGGGAACATTAGGCAAACCTATAAAAATTAGCTAAAAAGAGTGAAAATCATTTTTTTTCCAAAAATACATGTAATATATGAAACAATTCTCTATAATTTTAGGATTCCATAACATCTTTTGGTTTGAAAAAAGAGATAGTAGAAACAAAGATATGGTCAAAAAATATAATATGGCTGTAAATATTTGACAAGTAAATTATTTTGAATAGTAAATATAAATAGGGTGAAAAATAATTAATTTGTTAGTTTTTACTATTCTAAGAAAAAAGTGCTTTGAGAGACCCAGGTTGATTATAGAGAGTGACCATGGTGAGAAGATGAAAACTATGATGTAGAGGATGTATAGAAACCACAACGAGTGTAGCACAGGTAAGAAATCATGAATTTCATTTTTTTTTAGTAATTTTATTTTAAATTGATATTAATATATAAAATTTACTGCTAGTCAAAATATAGACACTAAAAATGACCATAAGAAAATTTCAAGTACACTAGGGGTATAATGGAGTACTAAGTAGTAAAATATTAGACCAATAAATGCCTAAGTCATTTATGGTAAATGGTCAAAAAGTCACCATAAATAAAGAATAGATTTGACTTAGTTGACTCAGTTCATAATGTGAGAGAGGAACAGGGGGTCGATTATGTAGCAGTGGGCTAACATAGTATTGTTAAAAGTGGATGATTGCATAACAACGGGCCAACATAGTTTGTAATGGGATGATGGTTGACACAGTACCCTCTAGCCAATGTAGTTAGTAATATATGGATGACATAATTTATTAAATGGGGTTGGTTGTGTACTATAGGGCTGAAGTAGTACGCTAAAGCTAGGAAAGGGGTTGATTTAGTATAAAATATGTTGATACAGTCTAAAAAAGGAAAGGGTTAACTATGTACCAGTGGGATGATGTAGTATAACAGGACTGTAACACATCTAATTTAGTATCAAATGGGATGATGGTGTATAAAAATAGGAATACGTAAGAAACTAAATCAAATAGGATGATGAAGTGGCTAATTTGAAAATTTTGAGAATGTATTTTAATTATTTATTACATCAATATATGATACATATTTTGTTGTTTGATATTTTATAGAGATGTTGGATATTTTTGCATATGGTGGATGCATCGAGATATCAAACTTGTTGGAGTGATTGGTTGATGTGGATAGATCTTGATTGGTCACCTTAGGCTTTGGTGGAATCATGGAGATGAGACAAATCCCTGTAAGTGTTGATCTCATTACATGTTCCTAGGAGCATGGGAATGGTTCACCAACAATTTATGGTGGGAGGTGTAGGGGGACACCATTGAGGTGGTGATTACTCTATAGGATATCCACATATTACTTAGAATTTTGATAGGTGGAACATCAATGATCATGGATACATTAGAGTTGGAGGATGAGAGATGATCCTTAGCTCAATGGGCTATAGGCTCAAATATAATTTACAATAGATTAAGGTTGAGTTTGTTTGATGTATATCTAGTGGCTAATTTGGACATCTAGAAGTTAGTGATAAGAATTGTAATAGCATTAATGTTAAGTCATAAGTTATATAGAGAGGTATCATTGTACATGATAGTATTATGTTAGTATATATTGGATCAGGGGGCACTCTATGATTTTGGTTCTATCATCTAGGTCTAGCTCATGTATGATATATATGTGATGATGTCCAGGGGGTAGAAGATGATGGGACCAATGATACTCTTGACCATATGTATATATGACAATTTCCTTATGTATTGACCAGTTGGGTAGCCCCATGTAGTTGGTGATAAGTTACCTAAGGTATTATGATGGAGAAAGGACCATGTAGTACAGGTTATGCCCTATACTCTATCACTACAGACTATCACATGAAGGTAAATAGGGTGGTATCCCTTCACTCATATAGTTTTCATATGGCCTAGTTGGTTTTTCATTGTGATATGTTTGGCACATGTGCAAATAATGGTATACTACACTTCATGGGTAGATCCTCATTTAGTGGCTCACATACCTAGACAACTAGGACTTCCCCATATGGGAGATCCTTTAGTAGTGCCTAATTATTATGTGTGACATGTTAGAGAGATTAGAGGGAGAGGAAGTATAGAGGTACCTATGGAGATACTAGTGATCAGGCCTCAATATGCTAGACCATGGGCTGGTTGATCATCATAGAAAGGGGTAGTGGGGTCAAAAATATGATATTTTATGGATGTGGATGCATGAGCATAATAGGCACCATAATAGAGGTAATAATAGCCACTAAAATCTCATTATATATAGAAACATCATCATCATGGAGAGATATAGGTGTTAACTATTACACAAGGGGGTCCAATAGCATATCTAAGACATAGTTGGTCCATAGAGAGACCATTAAGGAAAATCCTATCATGATATTGGGTGGTGACTCCTGGAGGTAGCTAATGGAGGAGGTGCTTGACAAGTGACCAAACAAGGAGATCATGGTTAGTGATACCAACACTAGTGAGAAATGGTTTTAAATTTTGATTTAAGCTTTTAATATAAAACACTAGTTGCATTTTTTAATATGATTGATAGATGATTTGAGATATATATGTGATCTTATGATTGTATGGTTTTTGGTTTTATAGATCCTATGATAAAGGAGGTCAGATGGGGAGCCTAGGTTATGGATATACACCATGACATTTTAGATAGGGTGCTAACACCATATAACCCTACCATGCTTGATGATCTCGAGGTTCCATCTACTCCAACATAAGTGGGCTAGTCTAGACTAGTTGGAGAGGCCACAAGGTAGCTATAGGCATACAGTGATGAGTCACATCCACCAACAAGGGTTGGAGTTGGAGAGGTATAAGCATGATAGGCACTAGCATAAGAGAGTTTTGCACACATGAAAACTACCATCCTACTAAGATAGGTACATTCCCATGTATCCAATCTACAAGGATAGGTTGTTGGGTTGAGATCCTAGACTACCTCTTTTTAGTGCACCATTCATAGGGGTCAGTCATAGACATTGATGGGTAGTGTGGCCAAGCCACAACATAGACATGATGGAGCACAACCCTAGAGTTTTAGCTATTGTATTTTGTACTTTATATTGTATAAAAAACATTATATATATATATATATATATATATATGTTGATAGTTTCATTGATCTCAGGAGTTGTACTTAGATTTGTATGTTGATGCATAGATATATTTCCTTTATAGCACATGTATTTATCTTTTATTGTATATGTTATGGGAAATATGTGATGTGTGTTTTCATTTCTAGCATTATGTGAGACACATGCATGGTTAAAAAGGAAAAAAGTCAAAAATGATTTGGAAAGTATAATTAATCAAAACAAATGTAATACACACTATATCACAATGGGAAATGTGTAAAAACAAAAGATGAATACATATAATAAACCAAAGATGGTAAAAAAGGATAATAAATGTTTTTAAACCATGTGAAATATTTGTACCAACTTAAAACAAATAAAATCACACTATATCGTGCTAGGAAGTATGAAAATTTATAATAAAATGGAAGGCACATGAAAAACCAATGGTATACAAACAAAATAATTAAGTCAATCAATCATACTAAATCAAGTTGGGAAGTATAAAAAGAAAGAAAATGTAAAAAGAAATCAAATTAATCAATCACACTAATTCAAGCTAGGAAGTATGAAAAAGTTAATAAAATGGTTATAAAGATACACACAGTCAGAAAATATGAAGATAAGAGTGAAATACATATGAAGTAAACATAAAACATACTAAATCAAGATGGGAAGTATGTCAATGATGTGTAACTCATAATAAAACACTACTTATCTCAAATTTGACACATGTAATTTCATTGTGACTTAGTTATAGTAAGAAATGGGAATTGAAATATTTTGTGAGGAGGATCTTGTCCTATCCATGGTATTACACTACAACTCACAAAGGGAACATTAATGAGGTGGGAAAAAATTTGGGAATAATTTTTAAAAGAAGTTTTTAAAGTGGTAATTTTTTAGGAGGGCCTATTCCTATCCATGGTATTACACTTTAATTCATAAGGCTAATGATCTGTAAACTACACTAATAAACTCAAAGTGAAGTTTTAAGTATGAACACTAAAATTCTCAAAACTTAACAAATTCTTGAAAAACTCAAAAGAACTTGAAAAAATTTTGGCATAAAATGTTCTCAATTGTTGGGTTGGAATGGAATTGTCAAAAGACTTGTTACTTCCATTTACCAATTAAAACTAGTTTTTTTAATAACTTTGTGTTATAATTGATGAAACGTAAATTACTTGCATGAGTTCATTTACTAATTAAACCAAATCAGCAAATTGAAACAAAATCATGCATCAAAATGACAATTACCAAAACACAAAACGTGATAACGGAGTTCAGCTCAACAATTGATGCCTACATCTCCAAGTTCTCCAAAGGAGTGGACTGTTTCCATTAAGGGCACTTCAAATACCTAGAAATAATAAACAAATTTCTTGCAAGCTAATATCTCTATGCAATAATTCACCTTCACCATGACTAAAATCAAGCCAGGCACCTTTGAATTCTGTGAGTCTTCATAACACCTGCAAAGTTGCTTCAAAAGTCATAAAAATCTCCTCTATGGGCTGAAATATACTCCTATAATATGCAATTTGGCTAAATAGAGTATTAATACTATGTATTATGGCTGGAAAATGGATAAAAATCCATTACATAAGCTTTTCCAAAGATTTTACAAAGTCTTGGCTTCTTAAAAAAAAACACAGTCTAGAATTGATTAACTTCAAATGGAAATTTGTGCCTTTAATAGCACTTCGACCCCCATAGCACAAACGGTCAAGGATTATCCCTTTTAGGTGGCAGGTCAAGGGTTCAAACCATCGGCCCTCCTTTCTAGGTGCTTGGAAATGAGTTTGAAATCAGCCTCCTCTTTTTTTGGCGCTCAGACTTTATGTTTTGTCACACATGGGCTGTGTGGAAGGTGGTTACATGCTTAAAGTAGCTTAAGCACCTCCTTAAACATGTCAACACCCCATTTTGTGGGAGACTTGGTGCTAAGTGTAGGCATGCATGTTGGTAAATGCACCAAACATGTGCCTTCAAACTCGGTCTTTCCTTCAAACTTGCCACATGCTTGGACTTGCCACCTTGCTCAACGAACTTATCTCACGCTTGACTCCACATTGTATGTTGATGACATGGCATGTCATCAAACCATTTTTTCACAAACCTTAGCATTTTCCAAGTGTTGACCTCCGATAGGTCCAAATGTTGAAACCACCTTGAAACACATGTAAAATGTTGTAAGTGATATTTTTTGACCAATCTTCAAATGGCCATAACAGGAGCTCTCGAACTCGGATTTACATTCCAAAAAATGAGTTAGAAAGCTCTCAAAAATTTCTACAGTGTGCCACCACTGAAACTCTAAATTAGAACCATTTTCAAATACAAATTTTTAACTTTGACTTGGCATGTCTATTATCACGTTTTTGGGACATGGCAGATGGATCACAAGCTATGTGGCTCAGTAAAGTGCCTGGTTTCTCCCATGTGGCTAGGGCATGATATTACCAAACAATAATCCCTCTTCATGTGGGATTTCTATAGACTTGTGATTTCAAATCTATGGACTTGTGATTTAAAATCTACGGACTCATGATTTCAAATCTACTGACTCCAAATTTTTTATCACACCTCCCCAATGGAGGGCTTTTGGTCTCTAAAAGTCCAATATCCCCTAAAACTACAAATTGGTCTACTGCATCCATGAAAATAGAACCCAATCATATAAATAGGCATAAATAATTACAATAAAATGATTCATAATTAAATTACACAAATGCTTAATCCAAAGGCATGAGTAAGTGAATATGTAACTGCAAATAACTTGATCACAACATACCAAAATTGTCTACCCATGTCACATCCTATAAAGCGGTGAACTTTAAATAAACTAAAACAACTCCCAATGTAACTGTAAGACAAGTTTATAATGCTGACAACATACAATAAATGTTGTGGACATGTTGCAATACAATGCCCTAGTATGGGACTTATATGCTAAGCAAATGCAAACAACCAAAAAAGTATGCTGCCTAACATCTAAACATGTCCATAGGGTCTTACCAATGCATCTATACATCCATGTGCAAAAATAGATACATTCAAAATAGCAGTCAAATAAGTGTTGTAAGGAATTAACTCAACCTATAACATGCATTCTACTATTATCTCCAACTGAGCAAATGAGTTCAAGTCCTCTAAACAACTCACACAACATATTTTGGAGATTTAAAACTTAGAGTTATCAAAAAGTGAGAATTGAAAAACTTCATATGATAAACCTATCTTGAAGTGTTCCCACCAACTCTAATCTACATCTATCAAAGCTTGTTCATTCCCTTAGGTGAATTCTTAACCATGCTTTGTAAAAAGAATGTAGTGATAATCCACTTAACCATTTCTTTCTTCCTAGTGAAATTGATTGTCTTAGTGGATTCTTTAGCATCATTATGGATTGATTTCACTTCATTGACCTTATTAATAGGTTGATAAATCATCTTAGTTTTACCATTTCTAGAATGAAAAGACAATTGAAGTTTAAAACAATGATCAATCCGATGTCCACTCATATGGCAATGAGTGCAAACAACCTTCTTAGGTGAGGTCTCCCTTTTACCTCTTCTCACTTTGCCATGATGAGAATGGTTTTTAACAACTGCAATCTTCTTAATCATAGCATGTCTCTTCCAACAAAATGCAACACTGTGGTTATGCATCCCACAAAAAGTGCATGGAAATGATTGCATTATCTTCTGAATGTTAAATCCAAATTTCTTAAACATAAAAAGTGGATCAAAAAATTTAGTGCTAACTCTAGTGTAGGAACTAGGATGTGGAATCTCAATATCTCTTCTACCTTCCTTCTTACACTAGACATTCTCTACTAGTGGCCTTGGTCCTTTACTATTAGAAGCTTGTCTTCCTTTAGCCATGGAGGAAGTTTTTCCAATTTCATCCTGCTCACTAGTGTAACCCAAACTTGCATGAAGAGATCTATGCTCTACCTGTATTGGATTAGTAATTCCTTGGCCATCTCGACCAAGTCCTCCTCTATTATAACCCATTTTAAATAATAATTTGGATCCTATACCCTTAGTGTGTTGTTCAAAACTACCAAAAGCATCATTACTTGAATCCAAATCTGAATGGAAAGAAGAAATAGATGAATTATGTGGTGAATAACTTACACTGCACTCAGTCATAGTCTCTGCATCTAAAGTTGAAGGCTTTACCTTTTCACACTCACCACATTACAATCTAATCAAGAGCTCATCCTTGAATTCGAGCTCTAATTTTAAACTTGCAATTTGATCTTCAAGGGAATAGAGCTTGCATCTCAAGAATGCATTCTCATCCTGAATCTAGCTATTAATGCTTGCAAGCTCTTTCATCTTGGCTTTATGTGACAACATGCCCATGGTTTCTTGCAAACACACTGATTCCAAAACTGCACACTATAATCTAATCAAGTGATATTGAAAACCAATAAACTGAAAGTAACTGTCAAAACTCAATCAAAAGCTAACCCAGCTTTCTAACTGCTCTGATACCAAATTGATCCATAAACTACACTAATAAACTCAAAGTGAAATTGTAAGTATGAATAATGAAATTCTCAAAACTTAACAAATTCTCAAAAAAATCAAAAGAACTTGTAAAAATTTTGGCATAAAATGTTCTCAGTTGTTGGGTTGGAATGAAATTGTCAAAAGACTTGTTACTTCCATTTACCAATTAAAACCAATTTTTTTTAATAATGTTGTGTTATAATTGTTGAAATGTAAATTACTTGCATGATTCATTTACTAATTAAAGCAAATTAGCAAATTGAAACAAAATCATGTATAAAAATGACAATTACCAAAACATGAAATGTGATAATAGAGTTCAGCTCAACAATTGATGCCCACATCTCTAGGTTCTCCAAAGGAGTGGACTATTTCAATTAAGGGCACTTCAAATACCTATAAACAATAAAAAACTTTCTTACAAGCTGATATCTCTATGCAAGAATTCACCTTCACTGTGACTGAAATCAAGCCCGGCACCTTCAAATTCTACGAGTCTTCATAACACCTGCAAAGTTTCTTCAAAAGTCCTAAAAATATCCTCTATGGGATTAAATATACTCCTCCAATATGCAATTTGTATAAATAGAGTATTAATACTATGTATTATGGCTGGAAAATGGATAAAAATCCATTACATAAGCTTTCCCAAAGCTTTTACAAAGTCTCAGCCTCTTAAAAATAAAAACACAATCTAGAATTGATTAACTTCAAATGGAAATTCATGCCTTTAATAGAACTTTGACCCCTGTAGCACAAGCAGTCAAGGCTTATCCCTTTTGGGTGGCAGGTCACAGGTTCAAACTGTCGACCCTCCTTTTTAGGTGCTTGGGAATGAGTTTGAAATTGGCCTCCTCCTTTTTTGGTGCTCAGACTTTATGTTTTGTCCCACATGGGCTACATGGAAGGTGTTTGCATGATTAAAATAGCTTAAATGCCTCATTAAACATGTTAATGCCCCCTTTTGTGAGAGACTTGGTGCTAAGTGTAGCCATGCATGTTGGTAAATGTGCCAAACATGTACCTTCAAACTCAATCTTTCCTTCGAACTCGCCACATGCTTGGACTCACCACCTTGCTCAATGAACTTATCTCATGCTTGACTCCACATGGCATGTTGATGATGTGGCATGTCATCAAACCATTTTTTTGCAAACCTTAGCATTTGCCAAGTATCGACCTCCAATAGGTCCAAATGTTGAAACCACCTCGAAACACATGTAAAATGTCGCAAGTGATATTTTTTGACCAATCTTCAAATGGCCATAATAGGAGCTCCTAAAATCAGATTTACATTCTAAAAAATGCATCAAAAATATCTCAAAGAGCTCTACAGTGTGCCGCCACTGAAACTTTGAATTAGATCCATTTTTAGAACCAAATTTCAAGCTTTGACTTGGCATGTCTATTCTCACATTTTTGGGATATGGCAGATGGATCATGAGCTATGTGGCTCGATAAAGTGTCTGATTTCTCCCATGTGGCCAGGGCATGATATTACCAAACAATAATCCCTCTTCATGTGGGATTTCTATGGACTTGTGATTTCAAATCTATGGACTCGTGATTTCAAATCTACAGACTCCCAATTTCTGATCAGGTAACACCAATGAGGTGAATGGTAATAAGAAAATGTTCTATTATGGTAATTTTTGAGAGCCTAGTCTTATCCATAGTATTACAATGCAACTCACAAAGGAAAACCCTAAGGTCTAATGATTAGTTAATGTGGTCTAGTAATTTGACTCAAGAGAGGATGGTTAGTATGGTGTTAGTTCTAAAATGAAAACAAAGTAATATAAACACACTAATAGCATAAAATCTCTAGGCATAGACACTAGAGAGAGCCTATTTAACAAAATCAAATGACAAACACAACTAAAAATCAAGGAATCAAATACAAGAGTTTCTTCACCTTCCTTAAATGGTCCAAATTCCTTTTGTAGTAGTGGTTTCCTCAACTTGTGCTCATGAAGTCCTTAACAATGGAAGCTTGGCTACCTCCATCTCTCCTTGACACCTTTGGCTTGTGGCTTGGCTTGGCTTGGCTTGGAATAAATTTGGCATAGTAACACTGGTTTCATGAAGCTTTTAGAATCAATCCTGCATTATAACTTTGCATTCTCAGGTCTTTTTAAATGATGTTGTGAGGCCTCCTAGTTATAGATTTTTAGATTTGATCAGAATCAACCTCAACCATCCATCTCAAGATTGAGATGTGTGGTTGAGGATTAATTCAATTTATAGAATTTTTTAATTTTCCTCATCATGACATTGGAATAAGGGGTAATTAAGAAGCATGGAGGGCATCATGGAAGGCATTGATGAGGCATGGAGGGCATGAATTCTAATATTTGTGGCATTTATGGCCTAGGGATGTCTTCTCTAAGAGATGAGGTCACATAATGATGCAAATATTTAATATTCATCTCTAAAAACAAGTATTCAACAATTTTATATGGAGTTTTTTATTATGCCTTGATTTGGGTTAATTAGCTCTTAAGCATGATTAAGCACTTTGTGTACAAATTACCCAAATTGATGAAAATGTCTTGTTATTGGTCCTAAATTTGATTGGATTAGAATTGGAAGTCACTATCAGATGAATTAGATGCATATTCACACTTAGGATGTTACCAACAACAAATAGTGAAAGCATGCATCTTGTGCAAAAGATTTGATAGGAAAGAGCAATCAAGAGCATGTGGGTACAATTTTGGCATTTTGACTCGAAATGAACTGATCAAAGTTAGCTAGACCATAAATTTCATTGCCCCATTTAGGGATACCCTAGCCAAAATGGTACTTGAATATGTTAGTTTCACATCATTTAGAATTTTTTAATGTTTTAAAGCCAAATTATGCATTTTGGGTGGAAATTAACCAAAAGCCTGAACGGAGATTATTAGTGGCTGGTTTTAGGTGTCCACAGTTTACCCCTATTTGAAAAGACATTGCAAGATATAAGCACAATAATTTATTCTCAAAGAATGAAAATTTCATGTGTGTTTACAACTGTAACGATGATAAACTAACTATATGATGCCCCCTCAAGGGAATGATTGGCATAAGCGGGTTGGCAAATGGTCCCTCAAAAAGAACCAAAATGAGGGGACCAAAGAAAAGAAATATGATGGAGTGAAAACACAATGATATTGAAAAATTAGTCAAAATCATTAAGAATACAAGTGGGATGGTGTGCAATGATTTACCCAAAGGTGATTATAAGAATTATACCTTGATACTGGCAACGTGGTATGATAACATAATGATTTGCTCAAAGGTGGTTATAATCATTGAGAATATGGAACTACCCCAATTAGTATAGACAAACAAGAGAACATGACCTTGTATAGGTAGAAAAAGTAAAGTGGTGATGACATAATGATTTGCCCAAAGGTGGTTATAATCATTTAGAAATGCAGGTGGGATAGTGTGCAATGATTTACCCATAAGTAGTTATAATCATTAGACCCTGATTATGGAAAACATGATAAACTTGGCTGAGCAGGATGATAACTTAACACAAAGGGTAATGATGAATTAGAATAACCTACTAGTAGGGAGATGCTCACCTAAACTAATAAAGGTTGAAATTCTTTTATGTTTAGTTACTCTATTTGGGATATGATTAGGAGGGAATCATGATGTTAGTGCTGAAGAGATGCCACCATTGTTGAATAGACTATAAGAAGCTGAGGTTTATTGTATCATGTGTTGATAAGCATCATGGTATAACATCATGAGGACTTGGCCAAAATATACATGAGGACTGACTCCCGTAATCCAATACTCAATAGAAAATAATGCACCAATGATAGAAACCATGATGACAATGTAAACATATGAATAGGGATGGATTCAAGTGTAAGTGTGGATAAAGAATCACCTAATAAACACAGATAAACTAAGTCAAGTAAACCATGCTAAAAGCAAATAAATAGGCAAACAAACAAACAACATAAGTAGAAACAAAAAAACAAACAATGTAATAAAAACTCTATGAGCATTGCCCCTAGAAAATAGGTGACAACTTAAAAAATGAACAAAAAGAAGGAATAGAAGAAAAGGAATGGGGTAGTTGAGTTATCTCCATATGTCCTAGGAAAGTGGATGCTGTCTACATAATTCCATGGATGTAATTTCTAATAAAAAACTTCAGGCCAAATGTAGTTCTCCCAGGGAATTGGAAGAATGTGATAACTGATGAAAATAAATAGAATGGATGTGAGAGAAGAAGAGGAATGGTCTTGAAAAATGGCAAGTGCATGAGAGAAAAGGCCAAAAAAGATGGGAAAACTAAATGATAAGTGATTAGATTATAACTTAGTAAGGGTTCCCAAAATCTTTAAGGCAAAGAAGTGGTAAATGTTTTTGTTCTTTTCTAACAATGTTTTTAAATTTTTTTGGAATTTTTTGAAGTATCTCAGCTCAATCGAGAATAATGAGACACTAAATAGTTAAATCTTGCAAAACAATGAGAGTATGACTTCGGTTACTCATAAAATGGTGAGAGTGTGGCTTAGGTTACTCAAAAAATGGTGAGAGCATGGGGAAAAGGGTGACTAAGCTGACCTCAATAAGTTTTGAGCATTGCCTACATAGTCCTAGAGTAGGATCTCAAGTCACTGTAGTTTTGCCATTACAGTGGAGGAACTCAACTAGTACAGTAGTTAATTTTAAAAAATAGGGATATTTAGTATAAAGACACAATTTGGTATAGGAAGTGGCAAGTTGGTACATCAAGGGTTAATGTTTCCCCTAGTTTTTCCATAGGTGGTTATAACTAGGACACAACGGTATAGATCAAAGGCACTACTTTTCCCAAAGGCAGTTATAATTAGAAGCAAGATCAATGGTAAGAAACAAATAACAAATGAAGGATGCAAATGTTGAAAATTTGGTCATATTATCCCAAAATATGATCTCTGTCACATTATGTTCTTAAACAAACTAATGAACTTATTAGATACCTCGATGTTGAAACTATGTAATGAATGACAAAAACCAAGGTCAAATGGGCTAAATTTTTAGAACACACTGGGTCGATAGGTTGGACACAAAAAATTGATATGGTAAAGAGGATAGATAAAGATGGTATTTGTACAAATAATAATAGTGATAAAATGGCATAACTGAAAAGGTCCTTATAGAAAATACACCCTAACACTCGAGCATAGTACCGATTAAGATGAATAATATTCATTGGCTCTGGAAGTTCCTCTTTGTCTAGTGTGGCAAGCCTATATGCTCTTGATCCATTATCTACAATGATGATAAAAGGCCCTATCTATTTTGGTTTGAATTTCCCTTTATGCTTCTTCTTGATCATGGTATTCTTTTGGTTTTCCTTAAGAACAAGATCACCAAGTTCAAATGTTCTATACTTCACATGCTGATTATAGTGGCCTTTGAGTCAATTTTGATATGCTTGAAGATTATTGAGTGCATTTGTGCATTTCTCATCTATTAATTCTAGCTCTTATAGGTGAGATACTCGATAGTCATGATCATCTAGGACATGCTTGAAAAAGATGCGTAGTGAAGGCAATTTAACCTCAATGGGAAGTATAGCTTTAGTACCATAAATAAGTGAGTATGGAGTGGCTCTTACGGGGGTATGATGATTGGTATGGTATGCCAAAATGGTATGGAATATCTGAAGGTGTCAATCATGACCAAAATCATTAACAATCTTTTTGAGAATATGGATAATGGTTTTATTGGATGCCTCAATTTGGCCATTACCTTGAGGGTAATATGTTGTAGAAAAATGTTGGGTGATTTTGTATTCAGTGCATACCTGGTCTACATCTTTGTTCTTAAATGATCCTCTATTATCAAATATAATGTCAAAGGGGATACCATAGCAGTAGATGAGATGGTTGAAGATGAATTAGGAAATTTACTTTCTAGTCACGTAAGTGAGGGGTATAGCTTCAACCCACTTAGTGAAATATTCAATGGTGGTAAGGATATGTTTAAGGCCATCAGATGAAGTGGGGTTAATCTTCCCAATGAGGTCAAGTCCCCATGTAGAAAATGTCCATGGTGTCAACATTAGTTTTAGAGTTTTTACTAGGGCATGAATCAAATTAGCATGCCATTGACATTTGTCACATTTCTTTACATATGCAGTGGCATCTGTGTCCATTATGGGCCTATAATAACTAGTACACAAGAGATTTTTGGATAGGACTTCCCTACTAGAATGGGCTCCACATACTCCATGAATTTATCTTAACGCTATCATAGAATCTATCAAAGTTAAACAACAAATCAAAGTTACATTAGAAATATGATGGTAAAGAGTGGATCCAAGTAAAGTATAACAAGTGGAATGATGAATGAAGGCTTTGGTTTGTTTTTTAGATAGGTTAGGTGGTAGAACTTAGTCATGAAGGTAGTTGTAAAGGTTTGAGTACCAGAGAAAATTAGGACCAAAAATGTCACAAATCATGGCAATGATTGAAGGTTCATGAGCTGGTGCTGACAAATTCTTGATGAGGAACTGATACTCTCTAGCTTTTTCAATTTGTCAAATCAAAGAGCCAATAGTAGCCATGGTATTTGTTGTTTTGTTACTAGCCCTTGGTATATGCTCAAATTGAATGTTGGAAATTTTCTTTTTAAAAGTGTCAACCATGGCTTTATATGGAACTAGCTTGTCATCTTTGGTCTGAAAATGATATGTGACCCGATTGATGATTAACTAAGAATTACCATAAACTTGAAGATGAGACATATTCTAATGCACTACTTGTCAAACTCCAATAAGTGCTTCATACTCAACCATGTTGTTTGTATAAGGAAATTTGATTTTGAGTGATTTAAGAATTAGATCCCCCTATGGTGTAATAAATAATAGGCCTACCCCTAATCCATGCACAGTGAATGAACCATCAAAATATAACTTCTAGGGCTGCTATTCAAGGAGTGTATCCATGATGGTCATAATGGATTCATCAAGAACTTGAAACGTGAGTGGTTGGGTGTCTATGAGAGGTGTTTCATCAAGTTGATATACAAGAACTTATCCTTTGATTACCTTCTAATTGTCATACTCTATCAAAATCACTGAGAATCATGATCCATTTAGCCATTCTACCTTAAAAATCTACTTTAAAAATTAGATACTTGAGTGGATCTACTTTTGAAATGACCATAGTTTTAATATTCAACATGTAATGATGTATTTTTTGAGATGTAAAAAATATGGCTAGACAAGCTTTTTTAATAGGTGCATAGTTATGTTCATATGTAACCAAGGTATGACTTAGGTAGTATAAAACATGCTCCTTTCCTTTGTCATCATTTTGATCCAAGAGTGCCCCCAAAGCATGGTTGGTAGTTGATAATATAATAATAATGGCTTTCTTAGCATATGAAGTAATTAAATAGGTAGATTGACAAGATAATATTTGCATTGTTGAAAAGTTATTTGGTAGTGATCATCCTAGTGAAATGTAACTCCTTTCTTTAAAAGGTGTGTAAATGGATGGAACTTATCTACTAATTAAGAGATGAAACATCAAATTGAATGGATGTTACCCTACAAACTACGGAGTTTATTGGTGGTGGCATCTCAGTTATAGCATGGACTTTAGTTGGATCAACTTCAATACATAGGCAAGACATGATGAATCCAAGTAATTTGCCTGAGCTTACACCAAACACACATTTATTTGGATTTAACCTAAATTTATACTCTCGTAGTCTTTCAAATATCTTGCACATCACTATTGGATGGTTAGCCCTGGTTTTGGATTTTCCTAATATGTCATCAATAGTCTTCAATAATATCATGTATCATATCATGGAATATGATAGTCATGGCTCTTTGATATGTAGCTCTATCATTCATAAGGATAAATGTCATCACCTAATAGAAAAATGTTCCCTATGGAGTGGTGAATGCTATTTTATGCTAATCTTTTGGTACTATTTTGATCTAATTATATCCTAAAAATCCATCCATAAGTGAAATCATTTCATAACCTATCATGGAATCGATGATCATGTTGATATTAGGCAAGGGAAAATAATATTTAGGACATGCTTTGTTGATGTCTCAAAAATTAGTACAAATTTTGATCCCTTTAGGCTTTTTAATAATAGGTATAACATTAGAGATCTATTTAGAGTAATCAATGGATTGGATACATCCTACTTCTAAGAGTTTTTCTAACTCTTTCTATACCAATACAACAATGAGAGGATGCATCTTATGTATCTTTTGTTTTACTGGTTTAGCATTAGGATTAACCACAAGGTGGTGTAGAACCAAGGTGGGATCTAAACCTGGCATGTCAGAATAGGCCCATGCAAAAATATCCACAAACTCTCTCAATAGAGCTATAAAGATGTCATGTTCTTCCTCAGTGAGAGATGCTCCTAATTTTATCCATTTCAGGTCTGATGGAGTCTTGATATTTACCTCTATTATATCTTTGACTAGAAGGGTCAAACCATATTCTAGGATAGTAGGTAGTGACTTGAACTATTGGAATATGTCAGGGTCCTCTGTTAGGACTTTCTCTTCAACTTCTCCTAGTCATGATGAATCTGAATCCCCTAATGGGAGATATAGCCATGTAACAAAAATAGTCAAAAATTCTCGAAGTATTTGATCAAATACTTGTTGTTGCTCAAATTTGAACTCTGGTCCATAGGAAAGTTCATCATTGGTGGTCTCATGGTCTAAATTTAAAGAAGAATGAACACCCCCATATAATGGTGCCTAAAATAGGTTTTCACCACTAGATTGGCCTTTATCTTACTTTTTCCCTAGTCAGAAAGTACCTCAAAGAGGTTTTCACTTTGGGACCTCAATGTTTTACTTTTTTTTGTGGCTAAGGGTGTTAACTCACTCTCCAAAATAGGCTGTATGATCCAATGTGATTGAGAATCCTGATTTGTGATCTCCCAATGGAACATTGTATCTAAGGTCTAAGAAATCATAGAATGCTTCATCATTCTAGAACTCATCAATTGGTAGACTAGATTATTGTTGGTCCTAATCTATTAGTTGGGAATAATATAATGGCAATGGATTGTGATGAATGGCTTGGGTAAGGGTACAAATGTCATTATTATCAAATAGTTTATTTTTAGCTAGGTTATCAGAGGTAAGGCTATGATCAAACTCTGCTTCACTATCGACATTATCATCACTAGTCACTAGTGATGGAATTTGAATAATATATGTGGGGTCACCCCCAAGTGGTTTAAATCCAAGACCATAAGGTATTTCATACTTAGTCATGGAAATTGGTTCAATGGTTCCTTACTGATTTGGTCTGAGGCCTCTTCCTTCATAATTGTGATGCTCCATGATCCTATTGGGAATAGGATACTTTGCATTTTTATAATAATCAGCTTGGTCATCATTATATAACTATGATTCATCCCTTTCAAGAGGGTCAGGTCCTAGGCCAGATGTTGGTACAAATGTGATAGGTCCCTTATCTTTGTTCTTTCATTGCCAATGCATATGTGGGATGACCTTAGGTCACCCAAAGGTTTTTAGATTTTGAGGAAGATTGGCAATATGAAATGTATCATGGGTCACATATTCATCCAATCCATTATATGAAATGGTGAAATGATTAGAAGCTTTAAGAGGGGGCATGTGGGAAAGGGAATACAAGGTATTCAGATCTATGCAATTATCCGATGAAGGATCAACAAGTATAAATTTTCCTTTATCTTTCTTAAAACATGGACTCATACCATACTGATAATTATAGCTTTGAAATTTGGCCTCAAGATGCTTATAGTGTTCATGTGGGTGTAAATATCTTAAAAAATTCAATTCCATCCCTGAGTGGGAAAATTTAATACATTGGTGCAGTGTTTATGGGACCACATGAATCTCATGTAACCAAGGCCTACCTAGAAGCATGTTGTATGATAACTCAAGATCTAGCACATGGCAAAGTGTATCATGGGTTAAAGGCCCAATGATATCTAGCAAATTAATGGTGCCCTGTGACTCTCTTTTATGATTATCTTAGGCTTTCATAGTTATTGTTTCTATTTAGAGATCTATCATTATGTACCCAAGAAGCTTGATGAGCTTTAGAGACACTATGTTGAGGCCATATCCATTATCTATAAGGACACATTTCACTTTATACCATCGGATAAAAACCTCAATGTATAATGGGTTATTATGGAGTGGGACAATGGAAGACATATCACTTTAGTTGAATGTGACTTGTTGGGATGGAGCTAGGTGTCCAACCAAAGCTTGAAAGTTATCAGGGGATATGTCACTAAAAATAGTGAATTGGGTCAAAAACTCATTCAATATGTTCTTATAGACTATTGATGTCTGTAGCAAATCTAAAATATAAATTTGTGTTGGTGTCTTCTACAATTATTCCATAATATCAAACTTCTTGTCTTGGTCAATAGTGAATGGTTTATTCCAAGGATGAATGGTTGGTTGGATGATAGGCAAAGTGGTAGATGGTTGTGGACCTGGGATAGTAATCTTTTACCTCCAAGTTGTGATTTAAAAATCAAGATTAAATTATAGACCATTGAGACCAGATAGGATAAGTCTCGATTGCTAGTGCACTTGCATGTGGTCACATGGAAATAATGAGTTGTCACTATAAGATCCAAAAGTGGAAGTCCTAGTTTGTTGGTTTGCCTATATGCACTCTTAGGTAAAATAAGGATTATCTATGTGATTTGGCTAAATATTTTTGTTTATTAATGGTCTAAGATGATTAGTATTCAATCTAGGATTAATGGGGATGGTATTAACACTACCCCTTGCATATAACCTACAACCCTATTGTAGTCATGTGTAACTACATGGTAGGTTTGTTGGTTGTTACCATTATTACCTTGGTTTTGTCCATTATTCTATAATTGTGGGTTTTGATGTTGATTTTTTTTATTCTACTAGTTTAGCCTTTTATTTTGATAATGTTGATTATATTAATGCACTGGCCATTGTTATTATTATTGATTATTCTACTATTGTTGATTGTTATCTTAGGAAAAGGGGTTTTGATAGATCTCAAGATTTTGATTGGAAGTGGAAGCACCTTTATATAATTTTATCTCCCCATTCTCCAACATATTCTTAATTAAATACTTGATTTGAACACATCTTCATATATTATGCCTGTTGACCCGATGATAGTCATAAAATTCATTGTCATAGTACCAATCAGGATAAAGACTGCCTTGAAAATAATGTTTTGGTATGAGCCAACTAATTATATTAGCAATAATAAGCTTGAAAAATATAGACTTAATAGGTTCTCCTAGGTCATTAAAGACATGACGTGTAGGGATGGTTGTTTTAGGAGGAGGGGTTTGCAATGATAAAGGCTATTGTATTTGTTGTGTAGGTCTTGGTTGTTACACTTGAAGTATTAGTTATAGTGGTTTTTAGGTAGGAGTAAACTAAAAAGGTGGTGTACATGATGTTTACATAGTTTGGACATGATGCGATTTGGTTACTCCATTTCCCACAACATTCCTATTTTAGTTGAATTGCTTTGGTCTTTCTTGGTTATTGGCCTATGTTGGTTGTGATGCTTGTGCTTGGATGGGATGTTTTTCATTTCGATGATTGGTACCTTGATTTTGATTATTTTAATAGAGCTTGATGACTCCTTTATTTATGAGTGCTCTCTTGATCAACAAACCTTTATCAATGGTCTCGTTGAACGTATGTGCACATTATAGTTCTAGATGATAGGCTATCTCACTATACAATTTTTTGGTAAACACAGAAGCTAACTATTTATCTAGTAAAATGTAGGTAAAATAGTTTACAAGGGCTATCCATCATTATAAATAACTTGAGAAACTCTCCCCAACTTTATACTTTACTTGCGTCAGGTCTATTAATGAAATCTCATGCTCGAGATTATAGGAAAAGTGTTGCACAAATTTATCAGAAAGACCATCAAAGTGCATTACTAAATTCTTGGGAAACTTCAAAAACCATTCCAAGGCTTGTCCATCCAAGATCCTTGGAAACAACAACAAAAGATATATGTCACTATATGCCACTGGTTGACATATGACAAAGAATTCAGTCAAATGAGCATTAGGATCACCTTTCCCTTTGTATTTATAAAATTTCAATGGTTCATATCCTAGAGGAAATGGTATCTATAAATACTCCATGTTGAATAGATAGGAACATACATCATCCAATTTGAACTTTTTAGTCTGCTTCCCAGCCTAAATGGTAGTAATTGCATCCTTCATTTGTTGCAATTCTTGGGAGAGGAAATTAGAAGGTATATTGGTTTTAGGGAGAATGTTGGTTTGGGTAGATGGTTGGGAAGTCACAAGTGGGAAAATTTGACCAAGGTATGATGAAGATACCTATTGGGGTACATTGGCTTGATTTAGGAATGGACTAGGAATACACATACGTGGATTAGGATGTATTTGAAATTGCACATTTGGTTGTACGATATTCTAGTTTAGGTTGGAAATAAAGGTTTGACCTGGGGGATTTTATGGTTGGGATGGAGGGATATAATTATATTGTGCCTACTATGGTTGAAAAGGGACATGTTATTGACTAATAAAACTTTGTTGTTGAGTGGGAACTTGTGGACCAAGACCCTGTCTCTGGATTTGTGGCACATTTTAAACCGATGGTTGTCTAGTAGGTACCCAAGAAACATGAGGACCTCCTTGTTGCATGAATCCTTATGAGGAAGTGAAAGTAGGTTCCAGATTTAGCATCTGTCATTGACCAATATTTTCATGTTGTTTACTAGTCATTACTTGGTTTTGAATTGGCATATTAGTTTATTATTAAAGAGGCATGTTTGTCATTACCTAGTGAGGTAGAATATTAGTTGCCCATAATTTAGGTTCCAATGTATTTATCCTTTTTTGCATTGATACACTAGATTGTGTCTGCTATTGTGGAATACTACTCACTACCTATTGAGGAGTAGGATTCATCATATTATATCATTGAGGTGTGATATTGGTTTCTATTTGATTACCTAACCTTGTAGGTTGTATAGTTGAGGAAGAATTTGGTTGAGGTTAGAGTGCAAAAACTCCCATCCCTTGGTATGATGACCTATTCATAGGATTAACTATAGGCACATGTTGTTGGCTAGTTGTTTGTGCATTAGTACCACTTTGATCCAGGTTGGATGTTATTTGCATATTATCTACTATGCTTGGCTTACTATTTAGTGTAGAGGTTGAAGACACTTCTTCAATAATGGGCATATGCATTAAGTTATCTATTGAAATAGTTTGTACAAATGGGTTAGAATTTAGATTATCTTGTTCAGTTAACTCTATCATCACTCCTATTGAAGGAACTAGATCAATGAGGCTTACTTACCATATTCATCTGATTGAAATCACGTGCTAGATTTAGATATGTTTGATATGTTGTCTACATTTGGTTAAATTGCTCTTCTATGATTGTTTTGCTTTGATTAGATATATTAGGATCTTGGTACGTTGTGTGGACTAGAGCCATAGGATTTCTAGAAGAATCCTATTGATCATAAATGATATTATGGGGCACTCTTAATAGACTTGGTAAATTTTCATGGGGGAAGTCTATTGGAAACTTAGCCCCTACCTTTATAGATCTAACCAAAATCTTATCTTTGTTCTCTAACAAACGTCGGTCAAATAAAAATGGATCATACGTGGAAGCCGTATTAGTAGAATATGACTATTAAAGTATTGGCTCATCCACTATAGGTATTGTAGGTAAGTATTGCATGGTTTATTCTTGGTGTTTTTTATGTAAGGTGGTGTGTTAACCAGATAGTTAGCTAATGGATCTTGGCTTTGTGCCCCTGATTGAGTATTTTAAGAGGGATTATAATCCATCTCATAAGTAATGTTATCTACATAGGGTTCTTGTACCATTTCTTCCTACACAACTACATTACTAATCCCTATATTGTACATGAGTCCACTAAAAGTGTAGGAATACATGTTGGGATCCATAGTCAATTCTTTACAATAAAAGGTCAAATAGTTATACAAACTCTAAAAATGACATAATCTAAAATAAATAATGCCTTCAACTTGGTCTATATTTTTCAAAATGATCAAAAGGTTTATGCAAATATTTATGATGAATTAAGATAGTCTAAAGTACTTAACATTTCATCATTCACACAAAGGTAATCAAGTTAATGGACTAAAAATTTGAAATACCAAACTCTAAGGTCGAAGTGTTTCAAATCAGTCTAATCTAAGAATTTAAAAGTTACTAGGTATTATGGCCAAATGTGGCATCAAAATCTAGGATCAAACAAGGCATGTGTTAGGACTTAGCCAAATGGTATCAAAATTTAGACTTTGAAAATAGATTAATGTTTTAATCTAATGGATTTGAAACACTTCTAATAAACACTAGGCATTTGATTCTTGGACATGAACGTGATCAACTAGGTATAAGGTATGAAACAAAAGGCACTTTAACTATAGTTTATTTTCTCACAAAAAATGGTATAAAACTTGGTTCTATTGACAAAAAAGCTAGAGAAAGGTGATCAGTATAACTATTTTAGACAAAAGATCATAAAAAGTACACTCGAATTGGTTTGAAAATGTAGGATTTTTTTTGAAACTCTATGAAAGAAGGTCTATAAAACAATATTCAAAATGTTTTGGGTAGTGTAACAATGATATACTACCCAAAAAGGTGTGATAAAAAGGTTTGATTCAAAAAAAATATGAGGCAAAGATGTTTTCCTACAATTTTGGTAGCATAAAAATACCTTTCTTGACTAAAAATGTTGTGGTGTATAGACTTAAAGTGTAAGTGTTTAGCATAAAATGGCTTAAGTCTATCAAGTGATGATAATGATTATGAATCTTAAATTGCCTTCAACCTAAATTAGAAATTAAACCTAAATTCCCTTAAGTTTAGTGTAAATGGTGAACCCACTTAACACATCAACCCTATGAACTTGTAAAGGTGTAATTTTAAATATAAATTATAAGTGAAGGACTTAAATAACTTTGGTAAAAGTCTAGACTCAATTGGGTAGCATAACTACACCAAAGTGGATGATATGACTCTCAATATTTTGATAAAATTTGAACAAGGCAAATGGATGATCTCATGCAAGTAGCATAATGCCTCTTTGTTCAAAGGAAATTTTGGACTATGTATTTGGTTTGGATTGTTTGTTTACACCAAGTTTTTGACTCCACACAAGACTATAGACTAGGACAATATCAAATAATTAATCGCCCTTAGATCCTAAACTAACAAGGTTGCTTGGTATTGTTGGAATCCATCAATATACATCATTTTGAGATGATATTAAGTGTTCATCCAAAAGTAAATGTTCATTATATAGTAGGGTTTTAACACTCCCCCCCTTCTCTCAAATTATACTACGACGACATGGACCTTGAGGTACACCTTACACTAACAATACTTCCACATCAAGTGGGGATTTGTCTAAGATCGAAAAAGTTTCCAAATGATCTAGGGGAATCAATTACACAATGACTTTCATGTCAAACAATGCAAAATAAAAGCATGGATTTTGGGTTTGTATCACTTGGCTTGTTGCAAAAAGGTCTAGTCTTTTTTGCAACCACTACATCCTATTGTTCGCTCAGTGTAGTGCAATGTCCAAAGTGTAACTATGTCCCGTGTGTAACTATAAAAGATCCAAATGAAGTAAATTCTAAGAGGTGAAACCTTGGGTCAAAGCTTCCCTAAAGAACTCATGGGAGGTAATGCTGTCCCCCTCATAATCCAAGATGCATAAATAAAGAAAGCATGAAAGTAGAAAGACATTAGGGTCATTTTCAAGGCCACCCAAACTTTGATGAGTTTTTGGGGAGTGCTTTAGATGACTTTATTTCTAAACTTTAGACTAGGCTACTTTGAAATATGAATGGTGCTTTTGATTCCAAGGGTTCCCTATAGGGGAAAAATGGAAGAGCATACACATAACATTCCATTTTTTTCCAAACAAAATTTAATTAAACAATTATTGCAATCAAAAATTGACAAGTGTGTTCAATTTTAAAACCAAATGAAATGTTTGGTGGTGTTCATTCAACCCCTTGGTCTTAGTTGTAAAATTTGAAAAACATTCACCAAAAACACCTAAATTCTTTGTTAAACACCAAAACAAAGTTCCTAATAAAATTTTAAGCATACAAAATTTATTTAAACATGTTTTGAGCAAAAATCCCGCTTGGTCTTATAGCAAATTTTTTAGCATGTCCTTTAGCTTTGAAGCTCTTTTGAGTTTGAAACAATAAACTTTGAAAAATTAGGTCTTAAATATATGTTTTTGGAAAAACATAGTGACTGATGTCAGTTAATACCATCGATATTGATTATAACTAACTGAGATCTAACTGATGTCAATTTTGCTGACCGATGTTAGTTAGGTCAAGTAACTGATGTTGGTATTTTTGTCGACATAAATTATTGTGTAAAAACTATGGCAACCAAAAATAGAAAAATAAAGTTAGAAAATCAATTTACAAGAGTTTTAAGATCTCAAATAAATATTTTAAAGTTAAAAAAGATCTCTATTATGTGTAGGATGTGTCTTGTCCCATCAAGTGTGCCATTATGTGATCTAGGAATTTGACTCAAGAGAGGATGGTTAGTATGGTGTTAGTTCCAAAATGAAAACAAAGTGAAATAAACACATTAATAGCATAACATCTGTAGGATTAGACACTAGAGAGAGATAAGTTAACAAAATCAAATGATAAACACAACTAAAAAGCAAGGAATCAAATACAAAATTTCCTTCACCTTCCTTGGATACTCCAAATGCCTTTTGTAGTAGTGGCTTGCTTAGCTTGTGCTCATGAAGTCCTTGGCAATGGAAGCTTGGCTACCTCTTTCTCTCCTTGGCACCTTTGGCTTATGGCTTGGCTTGGCTTGGAATAAATTAGGCATGGTAATACTAGTTTCATGAAGCTTTTAGAACCAATCCTGCATTATAACTTTGCATTCTCAAGTCTTTTTAAATGATGTTGTGAGGCCTCCTATTTATAGATTTTTGGATTTTATCAGAATCAACCTCAACCATCCATCTCAAGATTGAGATGTGTGGTTGAGGATTAATTCAATTTTTGGAATTAAGTTTTTAATTATCCTCATCATGACATTGGAAGAAGGGTAAATTAAGAGGAATGGAGGGCATCATGGAAGGCATTGATGAGGCATGGAGGGCATGAATCTTGATATTTTTAGCATTTATGGCCTAGGGATGTCTTCCCCAAGAAATGAGGTCACATGATGATGTATCTATTGAATATTCATTTCTAAAAACAAGTATTCAAAAAAATTCCATGTAATTTTTTATTATGCCTTGATTTGGGTGAATTAGCTCTTAAGCATGAATAAACACTTTGTGCACAAATTACCCAAATTGATTAGAATGCCTTGTTATCAATCCTAAATTTAAATGGATTAGAATTGGAAGTCATTACCAAATGCATTAGATGTGTATTCCCATTTAGGATTTTACCAACAAAAAATAATGAAAGCATGCATCTTGTGCAAAATATTTGATAGGAAAGAGCAATCCAGAACACGTGGGTGCAAAATTGGCATTTTGACTCGAAATGAACTAATCAAAGTTAGCTAGCCCATAAATTGCATTAACCCATTTAGGGATACCTTGGCCAAAATCAGCATGTGAATATGTCATTTTCACATCATTTAGCATGTTTTAGTGTTTTTAGGCCAAATTTCACATTTTGGGTGGAAACTAACCAAAAGCTTGATTGGAGGTTATCGATGGCTAGTTTTAGGTGTCTACAGTTAAAAAAACAAATATTTATCAAGGGGAAATATTATGAATTTTTTAATGAAAGATATAATTTAAAAATCATGACATAGTCATCTATGAGAATACCTTAGGAAACATGAGGCATACTAGGTACAAAAGAGAAACACTAAGAGTTTAGTGAACACCAAAATACAAAGGACACCTACTCACAATAAGTACAAATTTATATATGAAAATAGGTGAGATACTAATCTCAAGTCATATTGGTTATATAAAAAATCAAAAAATGGACATACCTTCCCATAACATGTTCCCCATTCCTCAGGACCTCTTACAAAGTCATCGGTCTACTGCAAAGATTGGGTACTTGTGTGAGAAAGTAGGTAGCACTCTTTTTTTTAAAATCTCTTTTCCTAATATACTAGCATATTGCACCTCAATAGACCTCAACTCTATCATGATGCAACCTATGGAGTTTGAGCTTTGATTAGAAAAACGAGTGTGTTATGAATCACATATTTTAGTGTGATTTGACTTTTGAATTTGTATGTTACCTTTTGTATCATTTTATTTTATTTAGATTATTTAGATTATAATATGTATGGCTTTAATGATTCCTCCTCATATATTTGTAATAACCAACATAAGTGATAGAATTGATACAAATGATTGAGCTTTAGACTTTGGCTAAAGGAAAATAAGTATCCAAAGATATGACTGGCAAAACACTTAGGGTTATGAACCAGTATGTGATCTCAAGTTCAAACTATATGTATGCTTAGTATGCAAAAATAAATAAAGTAATAAAGGGAGGTCCAACGTAGATAATTAAAATAGAAGTATGATGAGACATATTGTTTGTTAATTGATCACATGGTAAAGAAATATTACTAAGGGGATCAAGGTTTGTATAATCAAGTCACATTAATAATTATTCGAGTTATTTGAGATAAGATATCAAACAATAATTGTAAAAGAAAATAAATATAATGAAAGAAATGAATTTATAAAGATAAGTGTGCAATCATGGAAAGAATTAAAAGAATCCATAAGAAAAATAAAATGAAAGTAATGAAACCATATACAATAAATAACACATAATATAAATATCCATGTATAATAGATAGGTGAAACCAAATTTGATACATAGTCAAATGACATAATATATAAAATGGATCACAAGTGCAATCCAAAATCATAATAAATAACAAAGTGAAAGAACACCATGTTATGTTCACAAATACTGATACATTTTCCCAAAAATATTATCCATGACATCTAAAATATCTCTATGAAGCTAGATCCTAATGATAGCCAGAGCCTCATTGATCCTCATGGAAATTTATGCAAAGACTTCTCTTTGAATATCCTCAACATAAAACATAGGTGTAGCTAAAGGATCATGCTCATGAGGGCTCTCAGGCATAGAATACCCAAGGAGAGGAATAGGTGCCAAAATAGGAATGTTATCTGCAAGATGAGAGGGAGGCACCATAAGTGGGGAATGAGGTGGCATAGGCAAAGAATGAGTCTTCTTCCATGGATGACCTATGAGAGGAGGAATATCTAGCAAAGGTATTGACAGAAGGTGATCATGAAGGTGATACTAGATAATATGGTAATGATCGGTATGATGGGTATCACACTAGTGCCAAAGATAATATATCTCCCCAAATTTAGGGATATACTCAGGTAACAAATTTGGAGGAGGTATATCCTTCTCTTTAGGTTGATCAATGGTGGGACACAATGTGTCAATATCTTATTGAAGCTTTTGGCAATGGGTGGAAGAATGATTATTTGTCTCAAGGAAGCGATAAATACATTTGTTAGTAGACTTTGGGGGTTTACTAATAAAAGAGATAAAATGGAAATCTAGGGAAGGTTGATATAACTATAAGTCTCTTGTCCAATGACCAAAAACTTTATGGGTAGTATAATAATGTTGGTTGAGACATTAGGTAGGCATGGGATCAAGTTGTGGAAAAGGAAGAAGGCCATCATCGAGGGAAGGTAGGGTTGAAGTTGAAATTGGACTAGGATCATCTAAATGTAAACCAAGATTAGAAATAGGATGAGGCTTAGTTGAAGATAGATCAAGAGTATGAACTAGACTAGGCTCAGCTAAAGGTGAAGCTAGACACATGGAATGCTTAAGAGAAGTAGTTAACATCTCTAAGGGAATCAAACTATAATGATCTTAATATCGAGTAAAATGATAAGGACTGGTCATGACATGATCCATGAGCATGATTATAAGAGGCCCAATTGAAACTAGAGGTGTACCATGCATTCACTCCATCTCTACCTTGTGAAACATAGGAAAATACTATAATTAGGCACTATGAAAGAAGGAATCCAAAAATATGAATTAAAAGACTGAAATAAAGAGGTATGATATTGAATAATCTCAACATTTCTAGTTTTGACAAGTCCTTCTAAAAATGGGTCATCTAAAGCTTAACCACCATCATAGTCAGGTGTATGTAGTTTGATGGTACATGTAGGTATGACCTTATCAATGGAATTCACATGATGAATAAAATGTCTAGTATTGGTTAAGATCATAGGGATGCCAACGATAGGAGGTTGATGCAATTGAGGTTTCAAAGAGGGAAGAATTTGGGTGATGATATGAGGATATATATCAAAAGTTTTGATATTGAGGCTAATCTTATCTGCTCATCATCATCAAAATCAAGGAGGTTAGGTGGTATGTTCCTAATGAGTTTAGGGTTACCAATATAACCTCACGTAGAATTGATAGGGTAATTAAAGAGTTGAGATTTCCTAAATGGGATACTAGGCAAAGGTTCAAGGGTAGGAATTTTAAAGAAACCACATTCTTGGAATTATTCAAAATTCCAAGGGTTTGTGTCTCCTGAAATCGTATAAATATCACCATTATGGTGTATTTTAATGCATTAACACATGAATGAGGTGACAACCCTTATACGATGAGTTTAAGGTCTACCAAGTAATATGTTATAAGAAAGGGTAAAGTTAAAGATCATAAATTTCATACAAATGGTGATAGCAAAAATGGTGATGAGAAGCCACACATAACTATTTCACTATTGTTTTGCTTATCTTCTTTCCAAAAGAAAAGAAGAAACATAAAAAGGGGTGTGGTAGAAGAACTTGGTTTCATTATGTGCATGTAATCTAGATAGATTTAGATACTCCTCTTTGTCTAGGGAGGATGACCTATAGCTAAGAAAGGCCCTGATAAATGGTTGATTAGTAAGGTAGGTGGGTGGGCTACCTAGCGAAGTCTAGATCCAAGAAGTACAAGACTTCCTTGGAGGCTATCGTTCCACCTTTAGAAAATTTAATGTTAAGAAAAGTGATGATAAAAGAGGTTTCATAGAATAATGAAAGTATCTAATCATAAATTAAATAAATACTCTTCAAAATAAATTATTATTTTAATAAAATAGCATTGAAGATCAATGCTAAACTATTAAGGTATGGTTCAAGTTATTTTTGTCGAGTATGTGTAGTAACAGACGTTAAGAAATAGGGTTTTTGGTTGAGGTGAATAGGGTTTATCAACTCATTATTTTGGGTGAAATAAGTTACTTAGTGACCATCACCAGTTAGGTTATGATCATTAGAAGTTAGGGTTGACCATCACCAATCAACAGGTGACCTCTAATGGTCGAAAATGACCATTGGAAATTACTATGGGTTTTAACAAGGTGTTCATTTCAAGAAAAATGGACTATGGGTAAGTTATAAAAGGGTTTTGGTAGGTTGATTGAGGTTATTTAATGGTCATGGACACAAGGGGAAGCCTTAGAGATGTTCAGGTTAGGTATTTGACACTCAAATGGCTAAGAGTGATCAGTGGGTGCTCTGGTAGAGAGGAAGGTGTTTGGAGTTGTAGAACTCCAAAACCAAAGAGGGTATAGGTAGAAATTAGAAATTTGTGCAGGTTTTAAGCTACTAAAAATTAGACTACTAAACTTGCATAAAATATAAGATACTTAGCTTAGTTTTTTTGGCCTGAAGAAGTATGGAGTTAAGGTGAAGCTTGTTTTAGAGCCTAAAACTATATGGGAAAAGTGACAGCACTTGAATCCTTTATGTTGGTATGATGAGGTGTTTTATAAGTCTCTATGTTGGTTCTAGTTCACCAAGAGTTATTGGTTGTTTGCTCTGAATGATTTCATCTTCATCCTTTGTCCTTCCACCTCCTTGACATGGGTCTTGGCTAGTTTTATATAACTATTGATGATCCTAGTCAACCATCATTGATCTATGGGTGACCACCAATAGTTAGGGAAAAAAGGTTAAAATGGATAAAATTATCCACTTTCACTAATGATGTGCATTTAATATATTGGGAAATAGTTTGAGGTTAATAAAAGGGATACGGGGATGCATTCAAAAGAAGTATTAGGGAGTTAAAACATTAAATGCCAGGTGGAAATGGTCTTTAGGCTAGGTGTCGATCAACTAGCCATGTGTTAGGTTAGGTTAGATGGAAATAGGATATAATTAATTTAATTAAATAATTAAATTATCTTAAAGGGGTAAATGGGTGAAAAGGTGTGTTAAAGGGGTAATATGATCAAAGAGGGTCCAAGGGATGTTTTAAAGGTTAATACAACATTTAGAGCCATAGTGTATGGTTTTATAGTGTCTACATTTTACCCCTTTTTGTTATGTAGTTTATATCAGAAAAATGCAAAATAAAAATGAAAGGTTAGTAGAAGGTTAGATGCCCTAAGTATGGGAGAAGGTGTTCCCCCTCAAATCAGGTATTGATGAGGTGAAGCAAAATTGGGTGTGGGTTTGGCAATTTGGATAAGTGGGTGACAAGGTTGGTTGGTTATGAACAAGTGCAAAGAGTGTGACTAAGTGTGATAGCATAGATCATGCATATACTTGACTGCCATAGTTGAGGTAGTTTGTAAAATAAGATTGGAACTAGAAGGACAAGTGATAGGGCAACTAGGCCATAACATTAGGTATAGATAGTATGGGTTACTCGTATAAACTCAAGTCTTTTAGGATAGGCGTTTGGATTCATAGGGGTCCAAAAGATAGGTGAGATTATGAAAATAAAATAGGTTGTAGGTGTTAGGACCGCAAACGTGTCATGCTCTGAGGCACCTTATGTGTAAAATTAGCACATGGTCACAAGGTTTTTCAAGTATGGCAAAGTAGTTGGTGCGATCAAAATAACCAAAGCTGAGGTTACTTAGTTGGTTGGTTGGATGGAGAATAAGGTGCTCTCTAATAGGTTCATGGTTGTGGTAATTTGGTTGTTGTTTGAAAATGTTTGGTTGGGTGGTATTCAATTTAGGAAGACATACACCTTCTCAAGTGGTCATGAAATTAGAAGAAGGCTAAATGCTCCAATTGACAAACACCATGATGGCAAGATGGGTGTGCACATGAACATAAGCCCTTATCATACATTGCATTAGTGTTAGTTCATTTGTTAAAAGAAGTAGCTTGATCATGTAGTGTCAAGTAAGCTCAAAATCCTTTGATTTGGAAGGTAAAAAGGGAGGTGAATGATATAGGTAGATGGATGATAGTGTAACCTTCTTGTGGGGATGGGTTTCCCCTTCTGTAGGTGACCTATAAACCATTATAGACAAGTCCATGCCTTTGATTGGTGTAGACTGGTCGATGTAAGAAGTCTATTTTTTCACTTTTTTGAAAGTTGATTGCAGTTTTCTATGGGATTATTTGTTTTTTACTTTTGACTTAGGGTCTTTTTTATGGGTTTTATTTAATGGGTTTAGGAAGCTAATCGATGCAGGAAGCTTCTAGGTGATTATTTTCTTGACAAATTTGACATATCCATCCTTCAAGGGAGTGATCTAGGTTTTAAATTTGTTTATGTTTGATAGTTTTCCTTCAAGGGATTAGTCTACCTTTTTAAATATTTTTTGATAGTTTTGGGTAGCTGTCCTTTAAGGGAGTTGTCTGCATGCTAGATATTTTTGACCTAATTGATATTTGGTATCCCAAATGTATTTTAATGATAGTTTAGACATGGAATTATCTATATAGGCCTAGGGATTTCCTTTATGGAGGTAAAACCATAGCATAAGAAGGTTAATGATGGGTAAACATGGTTAAGTGATAATGACCATGGGGATCCATATTATAAGGGATGAAAAATATCCATGAGTATCATGCCATGGTTAGAGCCATGGTACCCATGTCTAAGATTAGGCTAAGGTTGTGACAAATAATCTTATGATCCCATATTAATTGATTATCCTTAAAATAAGGAGATGAAGGTGGTAGAAAATAAGGGATGAGATTAAGTTAAACACAAGATGACTAAAAACTTGGTTTAATAAAATAACGGATGTGAATACAAAGCATTGAAGGGTTAAGGTTCTATTATGCCCCAGATCAACACTTACATATAAATGGTTTGATGGAATTAGGAGTAAAGATGTCCCATAGTTACTTTTTGACACTTGATTAGACATGGAAATGATTATGGATTGATAAAGGCAAGAGGTAAGTTTGGTTAGGTGATGGTTGTGGTATTGAGGCTTGATTGGCTAAAAATTATTTGGTTGAGATTTGGTAAGCTAGTTTTAGGTGTTTTTGATGAAAATGCAAGGATTTAATGAGGCCTCAGGTATGACAGTGACCGATAGTGATTAAGGGTTAACCAAAAATGGTTTAATAAACAATGATGTCAATTAATATTTAAGGGAAGAGAAGGCCTAAAAGCATGGTTTGAAGTTAAATATTTTGCTTAGGGTAGGTAAAGGTCTATTAATCTCAAGGTTGGCTTAAGGTTGGTTTGGTGCTAGGTTAGGCTAGGTTAGGTTGAGGTATAAGTGTCAAGGGTTGATTTTGGTCTTAGGTTGGTGTTAATATAGGCAAGGTGAGGTTGGGTTGAGGTAAAAAGGTTAAGGCTGAAGTTTTAGGTGAAGTTACTGAAGGTGAGATTTGAGGCTAATAAAATGGTCAAAGCATTTTGGAGGAAGAGTTAACCTAGTTAATTTTTCCATGTACATTTAAGGCAAGAAAATGCTCCTAAGTGAGGATGTTGGTTAATAAATAAGGTTTATGGGGGATAAAGATGACTTCATTTTCCTCTCAAGGGTTATTAGGTGTTAGTTGTTAGTTGGTGCATAGTTTAAGTTGTAGGTAGTGGTTCAAGTGGGATTTCCTTGATGGTGTTATGGTGAGGGAAATGTTGTTGGGTTGGATTTGGGTAAGATTGGGATCTAGAAATGATGTTGGGAACATCATCTTGAAATGAAAACCAATTAGATAATAAATTTTGATTATCCCAATGGGGGAGCTTAGGTGAGGTATGGATAACTTGGATAAAAGGGTGGCTAAGATTTTTATCTAAGAAATCTCTAATGAAGGGTTGATTTTGGTTTGGGTTGATTGATGAGTTGGTTGGGCTTGGATCAAAATTTGGGTTGATAATAGTTGATTGATTTGGTTTAGATTTTAGTTTGATTGGTTGAGGGAGGTAGGATGAGTGTTTGATTTGTTTTTTTGGTTTGGTTTGCTTGTTTATTTAGTTTATAAGGTGATAAATATTTGACTCTATTCTAAAGGGAATCAAATAAAGGACAATGTCATTATGTGGATGAAAATGAATAGATTATAGAGGAATTAGATTGACTTGGTTGTAGTTGAGGTTGGGTTGGTTTGAGGTGAGGTTGGATTAGTTATAGGTGAGGTGTTTTGAGTTTGGTTTGTCTTCACTAAAAAATTAGGTAGAAGAGGTAGGTTGGGTTGGTTTGAGGTTTACTCCACTAGAATAGTAAGTGGAAAGGGTAAGTTGGTTGGAGGTTGATCCACTAAAAGGGTAAGAGGTAGGTTGGTTGGAATACACTAAAAGGGGAAGTGCAAGAGGTAGGTTGGTTTGAGGTTGATCCACTAAAAATGAAAGTGGAAGAGGTAGGTTAGTTTGAGATTGATCCACTAAAAAGGGAAGATGAAGATTTAAGTTGGTTTCCTTAATTATGGTTTGAAAGAAAGTTGAGAAAGTTTTACTTGGTCAGCAAGTGGATTGCTTAAGGTTTATTCTTATTTAGTGATGATGACAAAATGAAGTTGGTAAGATTGTACTTGATCAACAAGTGGATTGCTCAGGGTTTAGATTATGGTTTCCTTAGTTATAGGTTTATTAAGGACCAAATTGAATGAAGGGACCCCATGTGTTGAGGGAATTGATTATGGGTTTTCACAATAATGGGTGTAGGAAGAGGTTCAATGATTGATTTCTTAAAGACATTCAAGGCTAGGTGGGGGGAACACAGATAATATCCTTTAGATCCTCATTTTGATCAATAAGGTTTTATATAAACATCTTAAAATACCCACATTTATCTACCACATGTCTATTTATGTGATGATAAGCAAAAAAAATCATTCTCTATAATCTAAATTGGTTTTGGAAGAGAATTATTGATGGGTTTGATTTGAAGAAGTCTAATGATAGAATCCTCCAAGTGTTTGTCAAGGATTGAGGCATATGATTCTCCTAGAGAGATGTACTGCCTAGGAAGAGGGTGTAACAATAGCTCTTGAGGTTGCAAGTTAATTGGTTAGTTTGATGGCGTTAGTTGGTTGAATATGCTAGATTGACTTGACAAGTTTGGTTGATTTAATATGTTGGGTAGGTTTTATAAATTTGGTGGGTTTGATAAGGTTATTTAATGGTTGTTACCTTGATTGGATGAGGTTGGATGGTTTGACGTGTTTGATAAGATGGGTAGGGTGGGTTGATTTGGTAAGGTTGATAGGGTAGGTAAGGTTGATAAGGTAGGTTGATTTGATGAGTTATGTAAGATAGGTTGGCTTGATAAGATAGGTTGGTTTTAAAATTTTGGTTGATAGTTGTTAGTTTGATTAAGGGGATAGACCAAGTCTTAGTTTTGAGATAAAGAGGGTTTCATCAAAATGGGTTTAGTTAATTAGTATGATGTTCAGGGTAGGTAATATAAATATTGATAAGGTTGAGGTAGTTGATATGATGGTTGGGATAGGTATTCTAAAGATTAATGATTTTGAGATGGTTGAAGTTGGGTTGAGTTATGACAATGGTCAAATAGTTGTTGAGAGGTTGTTGGTTGGTTATGATAATGATCAAATGGTTGTTAATAGGTTATTGGTTGGTTATGATAATTATCAAATGCTTGTTGAGAGGTTGTTGGTTAGTTGTAGTTGATATTTAATTGATTGTAGGAAAAGTTGGGTTGATTGTAGGTAGGGTTGGGTTGGTTGTAGGTGTGCTTGGAAGCATAAGTGACTTGTGATGCAAAGTAAAGATCTAAGGCAAGAGGGTTGTCTTCTAGGATTCTAACAAAGTTAGGATCTCTGGGATAAAATATAGGGGTGCTCCCCATTGAACAAGGAAATGGAGATGAGGTGGATGAAGGCAAGGTAGTGGAATATTTTCAAAGGAAGTTAGATTCCTCACAACTCAAACAAAGAGATAACAAGAAAAGTCAAAGAAGATAAAACACACATTAAATCATGTTAAATCTTAAGGTTCTTTTTGTCTCACTTATGGATTATGCCTTAAGTTAGAATTATGTGACTCAACTTGGTTTAAAAAAGGGTACTAGATTGGCAATATAAAGATGGTTTTGTGTAGTTTAGACACTTAAAATTATTTTTATTAGCATTGATATGTGGCTTGATAGTGGGGCCTACCCCCTCACTTCACACACTAAAATGATAAGGGTGTAAAGTGTTTAGCCAAGATATACCAAATGTCAAAGATTATACTCAAACAGAGAATTGAGTTTTGGTTTCTCATCTTGGTAATGACATCTAAGTAGGATAGCTAAGGGTGAAGGTTTATCGCTAGGTGGTGAAATCCTAGTTTGGATTTATGTCAAGTGTTTGATGTATGATTTGGTTTAAGTGGTTTGGTCTTGTGTGTGCAAATAAGTGAGGCTATGGTTAATTTACTTGATTAATATAATCTATGTGAGTAAATTTTACAAGTAAACAATATATGAAAGGTTAATTTTAAGCCCAAAATGAAATTTGTATTCCTTTAAATGAGAATAAAATAAGAATAAAAACACCTAAATGCTAAATATGAAACCAATAAAAGTCAAGGGTCCCACTGAGCATGTTAAACTATTTCACTACTTTTTCACTTTTTTTTTTAAGAAGAAAAGAAGAAACTTAAAGAAGGGTGTGATAGAAGAACTTGGTTTCATTGTGTGCACATAATCTAGATGGTTGTAGATACTCCTTTTTGTCTAGGGAGGATGGCCTGAAGATAATAAAGACACTAGAAAATGGTTGATTAGTAAGGTAGGTGGGTGGACTACCTAACAAATGTTACATCCAAGAAGTACAAGACTTCCTTAGAGGATATCAATCCACCTTTAGACAAGTTAATGTTGAGCAAAGTGCTGATAAAAGATGTTGATATAATAATGAAAGTATCTAATTATAAATTAAATAAATACTCTTAAAAATAAATTCTTGTTTTAACAAAATAACATTGAAGATAAATGTTAAACTGTTAAGGTATGGTTCAAGTGGTTGCTATTGAGTCTGTGTAGTGACACAGGTTAAGAAATAGGGTTTTTGATTGATTTGAATAGGTATTTTCAGCTCACTATTTTGGGTGAAATAGGTTATATAGTGACCATCATTAGTTAAGGTATGACCATTGGTGGTCAGGGCTGACCCATCATCAATTGACAGGTGACTGCTAATGATCTAAGATGACCATTAGTAGTTACTAGGGGTTTTGACAAGGTGTTGGTTTAAGGTAAAATAGATTGTGGGTAAGTTGCATAAGGGTTTTAGTAGGATTTTTGAGGTGGGTTAATGGCCATCGAGACAAAGGGAAGCCTCAAAGTTGTTCAAGTTAGGGAGTTTACACTTAAATGGCTAAGAGTGGTTAGTGAGTGCTCTAGTAGAGAGGAAGGTGTTTGGAATTGTAGAACTCCAATACCAGAGAGGGTATGGGTAGAATTAAGAAATGGGTGCAAGATTTAAGCTACTAAAACTTAAACTACTAAACTTGTGTAAATTACAAGATACTTGGCTTAGTTATTGGTAACCTAAAAAATTATAGAGTTGAGGTGAAGTTATTTGAGAGCCTAAAGCAATACGGGTAGAGTGAAAGCACTTGAATCCTTTGTGTTGGGATGATGAGGTGATTTCTAAGTCTTTGGGTTGGTTATAGTTCACTAAGAGTTGTTGGTCTTTTGCTTTGAATGATTCAAAATTCATCCTTCATTCTTCCACCTCCTCAGCATAGGTCTTGGTCTAGTGCTATGTAACCATCAATGTTTTAAGTCAACCATCACCAGTCGAGGGGTGTATATCGATGGTTAGGGAGAAAAGGTCAAAACGGCTAAAATTAGCCATTTTCACTAATAATTTGTAGTTAATATATTATAAAATGGTCCAAGGTTAATAAATGGGGTATGGGATGCATGAAGAAGAAGTATTAGGGAGTTAAGACATTAAATTCTAGGGTGGAAATGGTCTTTAAGATAGGTGTTGATGAACTAGCCATGGGTTTGGGTAGGTTAAGTGGAAATAGGATTTAACTAATTTAATTAAATAATTAAATTATTTTAAAGGGGTAAATGGGTGAAAGGGTATTTTAAAGGGGTAATATGATCAAAGAGGGGCCAAGAGGTGGTGTAAAGGTTAACACTTCATCTAGAGCCATAGTGTATGGTTTTTTAGTGTCTACATTTTACCCCTTTTCATTATGTAGTTTGTATCAACAAGTTTTAAAACAAAAATAAAAGGTTGGTAAAAGGTGGATGCCCTAAGTATGGGAAGAGGTATTCCCCCTTAAATCATTAATTGATGAGGTGAAATAAAATTGGGTGTAGGTTTGATAATTTGGATAGGTGGATGATAGGGTTGGTTGGTTGTGAATAAGTTCAAAGAGTGTGACTAATTACAATATCATAAATCATGCATATAATAGGTTTCCATAGTTGAGGTAGTTAGTAAAACAAGGTTGGAACTAGAAGGATAAGTGATAAGGTAACTAGGCCATATCATTAGGCATAGTTGATATGGGTTACTCCTATAAACTCAAGTCTTCTAGGCTAGGTGTCTGAATTCTAGGGATCCAAAAGTTGGGTGAGCCTATGAAAATAGAATAGGTCGCAAGTGGCAAGACCAAAAATGGGTCATGCTCTAAGGCACCTAAATGGTTGGTGCATAAAAGTAGCACATGGTTGCAAGGTTTTCAAGTATGGAAAGGTAGTCAATGTGGTCAAAATGACAAAGGAAAGGTTAGTCATAAAAAGTGAGAAAGGTAGGCCAAAATGACCAAGGTTGAGGTTACCTGGTTGGTTTGTTGGTTTGAGAATAAGGTGCTCTATGATAGGTGCATGATTTTGGTAATGTGGTTGTTGTTTGAAAAATTTTGGTTGGGTGGTGTTCAAATTGGGAATACATATGCCTTCTCAAGTAGTCATGAAAGTAGAAGGCTAAATGCTCCAATTGATAAAGACCATAATGGTAAGATGGGTGGGAATATGAACATAAACCCCTATCAGGATTTTCATTATTGTTAGTTCATTTTTAAAAAGAAGTAGCTTGATCATATAGTGTCAAATAATCTCAAAATCCCTTGATTTAGAAGGTAAAAATGGAGGTAGATGATATAGGTGGATGGATGATAGTGTAACCTTCTTGTGGGGATGGCTTACCCCTTTTATAAGTTACCTATAAATCATTATAGACAAGATTATGCCTTTAATTGGTGTAGACTAATCAATGTGGGAAGTTTAATTTTTGACTTTTTTGAAAGTTGATTGCAAATTTTAGTGGGATTATTTGTTTTTGACTTTTGATTTAGGGTCTTTTTTATGGCTTTTATTTAATGGGTTTGCGAAGTTGATTGATGCAAGAATCTTCTAAGTGATTGTTTACTTGACAAATTGGGCATATCCATCTAGGTTTTGGATTTGTTTATGTTTGATAGTTGTCCTTTGAGAGATTAGTCTTCCTTTTTAAGTAATTTTTTTTATAGTTTTGGGTATATGTCCTTTAAGAGAGTAGTCTACATGCTAGATATTTTTGACCTAAGTGATATTTGGTATCCCAAATGTATTTTTGTGATGGTTTAGACATGGACTAGTCTATATAATCCTAATGCTTTCCTTTATGGAGGCAAAACCATAGCATAAGAAGGTTAATGATGGGTAAAAGAGGTTAATTGAAAATGACCATGGGGATCATGTCATGGGTATAGCCATGGTGCCCATGTTTAAGATTAGGCTAAGCTTGTGACAAATAATCACATGATCTTGTATTAATATTTTATCCTTAAAATAAGGATATGAAGGTGGTAGAAAATAAGGGATGAGCTTAAGTTAGACATAAGATTACTAATAACTTGGTTTAAAAAAATAATGGATGTGAATGCAAAGAATTGAGGGGTTTAGGTTATATTATACCCTAGATCCACTCGTACATATGAATGGTTTGATGCAATCAGGAGTAAAGATGTTCCCTACTTACTTTTTGACACTTGATTAGATGTGGAAATGATTCTAGAAAGACAAAGGCAAGAGGCAAGGTTGGTTAGGTTATGGTTATGGTATTGAGGCTTGATTGGCTAAAAAATTATTTGGTTAAGATTTTTTAAGCTAGTTTTAGGTGTTTTAGATGAACAGGTAGGGTTTAAGTTAGGACTTAGTTGTGACAGTGATCGATGGTGGTTAGGGGTCGACCAACAATGGTTTACCAGAGACTGGTAGTAGTTGAGATTTAAGGGTAGAAGAGGCATAAAGGCATGGTTTGAAGTTGAATATTTTTATTAGGTTAGGTAAAAAAAATTAATCTCAAGGTTAGATTAAGGTTGGTTTGGTGCTAGGCTAGGCTAAGCTAGGTTGAGGTATAAGTGTCAAGGGTTGGTTTTAGTCTTAGCTTCGTGTTAAACTAGGAAAGGTGAGGTTGTGTTAATGGAAAAAGGTTAAGGCTAATGTTTTGCATGAAGTTATTGAAGGTGAGGTTTGAGGCCAATAAAATGGTCAAACCCTTTGGAGGAAGAGTTACCCTAGTTACTTTTTCCATGTATGGTTAAGGTGATAAAAGGCTCCTAAGTGAGGATGTTAGTTAATAAAGAGGGTTTAGTGGGGTTGAAGATGACTTAATTTGCCTCCCAAGGGTTTTTAGGTGTTAGTTGTTGGTATAGAGTTCAAGTTATAGGTAGTGGTTCAGGCAAGATTTCCTTAATGGTGCTATGGTGATGGAAATATTGTTGGGTCAGATTTGGGTATGATTTGGATCTAATAATGATGTTGGGAAAATCATCTTGAAATAAAGACCAGTTGGATAAGAATGTTTGATTATCCCAGTGGGGCAGCTTATGTGAGGTATTGATAGCTTGGATAAAAGGGTGGTCAATATTTTTATCAAAAAAATCTCTAATGAAGGGTTGATTTTGGTTTGCATTGATAGATGAGTTGGTTAGGGTTGGATCAAAATTTAGATTGATCATAGTTGATTTCTTTGTTTAGATGTTGGTTTGATTGGTTGAGGGAGGTAAGATGAGTGTTTTATTTGGTTTGTTTGGTGATGTAAGGTGGCAAAGGTTTGACTCTATTCTAAATGGAATTGAATCAAATACAATGTAATTAGGTAGATAAAAATGAATAGATTATAGAGGAACTAGATTGACTTGGTTGTATTTGAGGTTGGTTGGGTTTTGAGGTGAGGTTAGATTGGTTATAGGTAAGGTGTTTTGAGTTTGGGTTGGCTTCACTAAAAGGGTAGGTGGAAGAGGTAGGTTGGGTTAAGGTTGAGGTTTTCTCGACTAAAATAGTAAGTGGAAAGGGTAAGTTGATTGGAGGTTGATCCACTAAAAGGGAAAGAGGTAGGTTGGTTAGAGGTTGATTCACTAAAAGGGGAAGTGGAAGAGGTAGGTTGGTTTGAGGTTAATCTACTAAAATGTGGAATGGAATAGGTACATTGGTTTGAGGTTGATACACTAAAATGAAAAGAGGAAGAGGAAGTCAGTTTCTTTAATTATAGTTTTGAAAGAAAGTTGCAAAAGTTTCACTTGGTTAGATGGTGTATTGGTTAAGGTTGATTCCTCCTTAGTGATGATGACAAAAGGAAGTTGGGAAGGTTGTACTTGGATAATAAGTGGATTGGTTGGGGTTTTTATTATGGTTTCCTTAGTTATAGATTTACTAAGGACCAAATATAATGAAGGGATCCCATTGTGTTAAGGGAATTGATTATGGGTTTCCACAAAAATGGGTGTAGGAATAGCTTCAATGAATGATTTATTGAAGACATTCAAGGTAAGGTGGGGGGGGAACATGGAGAATATCCTTTGGAACCTCCTTTTGATTGATAAGGTTTTGTATAAATATATTAAAATAACCACATATGTTTACCACATGTTTGTTTGTGCAATGACAAGCACAAAACTCATTCTCTATAAACCAAATTGGTTTTAGAAGAGAAATATTGATGGGTTTGATTTGAGGAAGTATAATGATAGAATCCTCTAAGATTTTGTCAAGGATTGAGGCATATCATTCTCCCAATGGGGTGTACTACCTAGAAAGAGGGTGTGTCAATGATCTTGAGTTTGTAAGCTAATTGGTTGGTTTGATGAAGTTGGTTGGTTGAATAAGCTAGATTGACTTGACAAGTTTGGTTGATTTAATATGTTAAGTAGGTTTGATAAAATTGGTGGGTTTGATAAGATTAGTTGATGGTTGTTATCTTTAATGGATGAGGTTGGTTGGTTTGATATGTTTGATAAGTTTGATAAGATGGGTAGGGGGGGTTGATAAGGTAGGTTGATTTGATGAGTTTGGTAAAATAGGATGGTTTGATAATATAGGTTGGTTTAAAAAGTTTGGTTGATAGTTGTTAGTTTGATTAAGGGGATAGGCCAATTCTTGGATTTAAGATAAAGAGGGTTTCCCCAAAGTGGGTTTAGGTAATTGGTATGATATTTGGGGTAGGTGATTTAAAGATTGATAAGGTTGAGGTAGTTGAAATGATGGTTGGGATAGGTATTCCAAATATTGATGATTTTGAGATGGTTAAAGTTGGGCTGGGTTATGACAATGGTCAAATAGTTGTTGAGAGGTTGTTGGTTGGTTATGATAATGATCAAATGGTTGTTGATAGGTTTTTGGTTGGTTATGATAATGATGAAATGGTTGTTGAGAGTTTGTTGGTTAGTTGTAGTTGAGATTTAGTTGATTGTAAGAAAAGTTGGGATGATTATAGGCAAGGTTGGGTTAGTTGTAGGTGAGATTGGGAGCACAAATGTCTCGTGATGCAAGGTAAAGCTATAAGGCAAGAGGGTTGCCTTCTAGGAGTCTAACAAAGTTAGGATCTCTAGGAGAAAATATAGGGGTGTTCCCCATTAAACAAGGTAATGGAGATGAGGTGGATGAAAGAAAGGTAGTGGAATATTCCAAAGGGAGTTAGATTCCTCACAACTCAAACAAAGAGAATACAAGAAAAGTCAAAAAAGATAAAACACACATTAAATAAAGTTAAATTCTAAGGTTCTTTTTGTCTCTTTTGTGGCTTATGCCTTAAGTTAAAATTGTGTGACTCAACTTGTTTTTGAGAAGGGTACTAGATATGATTTATAATGATGGTTTTGGGTAGTTTAGGCACACAAAATTATCTGTATTTGCATTGATAATTGGCTTGATATTGGGGCCTACCCCCTCACTTCACACACCATAGTGATAAGGGTGTTAGTGCTTAGCCAAGATATATAGAATGCCAAAGATTATACTCAATTAGAGAACTAAGTTTTGGTTTTTCCTCTTGGTAATGACATCTAAGTAGGATAGCCAAGGGTGAAGATTTATTGCTAGGTGGTGAAATCCTAGTCGAGCCTTATGTCAAGTGTTTGATGTATGATTTGGTGTAAGTGGTTTGGTCTTTCATGTGTAAATAAGTGAGGCTAAAGTTAATTTACATGATTATTTTAAGCTATGTGAGTTAATTATATAAGAAAACAATGTATGAAAGGTTAAATTTAAGCCAAAAAAGAAATTTTGATTCCTTTAAATGAGCTTAAAACAAGAAGAAAATCACCTAAATGCAAACTATGAACCCAAGAGAAATCAAGGGTCCCATCGAGCACAATAGAATGTTTCACTACTTTTTTTTCTTATTTTCTTTTTAGAAGAAAAGAAGAAACATAAAGAAGGGTGTGGTAGATTAACTTGGTTTCATTGTGCATGCATAATCTAGATGATTATAGATACTCCTCTTTGTATGGGGAGGATGACTTGTAAGTAAGAAAGACACTATAAAATCATTGATTTGTAAGGTAGGTGGGTGGACTACCTAGTGAATGCTAGATCCAAAAAGTACAAGACTTCCTTGGAGGTTGTCAATCCACTTTTAAACAAGTTAATGTTAAGCAAAGTACTAATAAAATAGGTTACATAGAATAATGAAAGTATCTAATCATAAATTAAATAAATACTCTTAAAAAAAATACTTATTTTAACAAAATAACATTGAATATAAATGTTAAACTGTTAAGGTATGGTTTAGGTGGTTACTGCTAAGTTTGTGTAATGACAGAGGTTAAGAAGTAGGGTCTTTGGTTAAGGTGAATAAGTGTTTTTAGCTTGTTATTTTGGGTGAAATAAGTTATATAGTGACTATCACCAATTAGGGTATGACCATTGGTGGTCAAGGATAACTATCATCGATTGAAAAGTGATCATTGATAGTTAAAGATGACCATTGGTGGTTACTATGGGTTTTGATAGGGTGTTGGTTCTAGGTAGAATAGACTATGGGTAAGTTGCATAAGGGATTTGGTATGTTGTTTGAGGAGGGTTGATAGTTTTGAAGACAAAAATAGGCCTTAGAGATGTTTAGGTTAGGTATTTGACACTCAAATGGCTAAGAGTGGTCAATGGGTACTCTAGTGGCAAGGAGGGTGTTTGGAGTGACAGAACCCCAACATTAGAGAGGGTATGGGTAGAAGTTAGAAATGGGTGCAAGCTTTAATCTATCAAAACTTAAATTATTAAACTTGTGTAAAATACAAGATAATTATCTTAGTTATTTATATATTAAATAAGTCTAGAGTGGAGGTGAAGATGCTTGAGATCTTGGAGCTATATAAGGAAAGTAACAACA